>OX104115.1:60300685-61036916 GCA_944474755.1 Limnoperna fortunei
AATGAAAAGTCAAATTCAGGAATAGGAAACACTACCTATGACCGAAAATGTCATATCGTATTTGAGACACTGATTTCCCATAACGGTCAATTCAGTCGTGGTGGCGACCATAGAACGTTTGGAGAGATTACATCAACCTAAGTACAACAAACCTTTGTTTGAGTAGTTTAGAAGACAAAAGCAGTGATTGGTCTAGACAATCGAAAAACCGATCGCAGGATCTAGAATAACGTATAAGTTGTGAAATGTACACACCATACGCTGGAGATGTTAAATGTTGCTGTCAATGAACGGGAAGTTGACAATTGGAAAGTTGAAGTCATCACGGACCAACTCTCGACTAATTATTTCTCTGGCAAATAATGTGTTTTAGTTTTAATTATGATATATTTATACCTAAAATGTTATAATAAAAGAAATAAATAATAACATTTTTAAAAAACAAAGAGTGATAAGATGCTTTCAAGTCTCAAAATGTTCAGGACGCTGTTTCAAAGTTTATAACCCGCATTTCGGACGTTTGTACTAAGAAAAAATATTTTATACTTATTGCATGTTCTATGATAATTGAAATATTTATGATATTAAATACGTGTTTAAATAACGCTAATAAAAATTATACTAAACACTACATTTTTGCAATCTCATGTATATCTTATAACGTATATAGCATTTTCGATATGATGATCCTAAATTCAGTGTTTGACTATGCAAAAACTATATATTAATTATATACAAACGTATTGTGACAACCATATAATATATCTATCCAACGGATTTCTTAATCATCTGAAATACAGGTTAATATAAAATATTTATATATACGCCAACAAAAAAGCCTAACACTGCTAGAATTAGATTTTTAACACTATCAAATTTGTGCTTACCCTCAGCGGGATTCGAACTCACACCGTAGTGCCACTGTGACACCAATTTGCCTGCACTATGTCCAGCGGTCTAGACGCTTGTATATAATTTACTTACTGTGACTGTATGACAAGTAACTTTGTCACTCTATATAATATATACAAAAATTCTGAATTAGATTATTGTTAGATTAATACATATTGGTTACGAAAATTCCATCCACACGCTGGTACACGTGTACTATGTCTACTTATACGATTCACTCTCGTTAAAGAAGCTATATTTTTATATGGCGGATTTGGCGAGTTGTCTAGACCGCTGGACATAGTGCAGGTGAATTGGTGCCTCAGTGTCACAATGGTTCGAATCCCGCTGAAGGCAAACATTGGAGTGTTAGAAATCTAATTCTAACAGTGTTGGGCTTAATTTGAAGACGTACAGTATTTAATTTAAAAAAGACATATGTGCAAGTTTGGAAATAATTGCGTTTGAGTAGGATTTTTCAAGCCTGTGAAAGTGCACCAATGAACTTATGTTTATTAAGTTAATCTTGAACTTTTTCATTTCGGGCATGATCAGTAACGGACATGTCTGTAATGTAGAACATTTTTAAAAACAGATGTCTTACGGATTATATGCAAATAAATTATTTTAGTATTGAGACACCATATAGGCCTAGTAATAAACCGATTTTGTCTGTTTTACATTTTCATATATTTACCTTACGCAAATCCTCATTGTTTATTATATGTACTAAAATAGTAATTGTAAAGCTATATGAACGTTATAGTTATAGTAAATATAGGTATTATAATTATTATTTTAATTCTCGTTTATAATATAATATATTACTATAAAACAAGAAATGTGTTCTACCAACAAGTTGTATATTTACCTAAAACAGAACAGTTAAAATATAGCATGCTTATGTTGCATTTATACACTATTCTTACAAAGCAAGAGTTTAATGCCTTAATGCTTTCCATAAAGTATTAAGTAATACCAAAACAAATCTAAGTTATTCAGATTCAGAGAGTGATTCATTTATAATATCGGAAGTGTACTTTCATTATAATATTTGAAGAATTCATTTATACATATCCACGTAAATTGTGCCTTTAACTAACCATAGTGTTTTTCTGCTAGCACATGCTTATTTTCAGCTAATTTTCTAACAAATGACAGAGACTGCAATAAAGACAAAGGAAATATTACCAGTTTAATGTGCAAAATATAATAAATTCGTTTGTTTGTTTGTTTGAATGTTGTTTAACGCCACTTTCAGCAATTTATCAGCTATATCATGGAGTGCAGTTTTTATTGGGCGGGAGCCGGAGTACCCGGAGAAAACCCCCGACCTTCGGTAGGAAAACTGGCAATCCTTGTCAAACGCACCCTCCCTGCATATATAATAATGCTTAAATACCTTTCAACAGATTTTATCGAACATAACGTTTGAATATTCAATATTCATTTACGATTGTTAACCTTATTATAAAAAATTCCAATTATTATAAAATTAAAATTAAATTAAAATAAATAAAAATAATTTTAAAATAGTATTTCTATAAAGGAATTTTACTCCACCCAAATAGTTACAGGCATTCAGTTGCACGATAAACATTAGTAAGAGAAAATATTTTGTTTTGTTTTGTGATTTGCAGGCACATATTTTACTAGTTTGCTTCCTTGCTAAAATAAATCCTATCAATTTGCAAGGTAATGTTCTAAAATGTTGCCTTTATCGTGACTACTTATGTTAAAGATAATGACTTTATAATAAAGTGCAGATGTATTAAAATGATATATAGTAAAAATTAATTAATGATGATGTCGTCAAAGGTCGGACAATGCATAATTTACACTATTACAGATAACAGTCGTAGTTTTTGTCTACTACTTGGAATGATTTGTTCGTTTACGATTACTTTTTAAACATAATACATGTCCTCCTAATGGTCATTTTTGGGTTCGGTTAACTCACTATGTGATTATGCTGTTAAGTGCCATGTTTGTTCGTCTTGGTCAGGATTTGTAGTCACCCCTATTTCAGTTCTTGTTTTGCGGTCGGTTTCCAAGTTATTTATTTAAATCAGTATTCCGATTTTCTAGACCGCTTACTGCTGTTGACTAGTAAACAACTACAAAGAAGGGTTTGTTGTAACTACGTTGATGCTATCCCTTCAGTGGTCGTCGAAGTGACTTAATTGATCGTTATGAGAAATCAATCTCTCAAATAAGATTGGACATTATTTTCGTTTAGTTAAGGTACTCTTTCCTATTATTGGATTTGACTTTTCCTAGACATGACAATGAGTAACTCGACGAGTGTCTAATTAGAGGCAGGCACTGCTTACTCGATCGTCCGGAGAACCTGAGTGCATCCGATGGTTTTAATCGTGTTCGGTTAACTCACTTTCTGTTTTGGGTTTTCTGGTTTTTGTTTTGCGTTGTATATGTTTATAGATCAAGATTTGTAACTGTCCCTTGCCTTTCGGCTCTTGTTTTTAAATCGGTATCTTTGGTAATTGTCTTACATGTGGCAAGTTCTAGAGAGAGATAAATCCTATGTTGTTAAAACAATTTTTTTATTTGACAACATGTTTTATGTGTATTGTTCTTTCAGAACACTGTCGCCTTTAATAAGTTTTACTATAGATACAACTTCCTTGTGGAAAAACAGTTCCCCGGTTTTGAATTCAGTGTACAGTGAACGTGCTACGTTGATTGCTTGATATGCATATTATTGACAAGTGCTTATTTCAATCAACTAAACAACTCACATTCTACAGTAATAGAAGCGGGAGATTTGGCATGCCATAAAACCTGGTTTAACCCACCATTTCTTTTGAAATGCATGTACCAAGTTAGGACCGTTGCTTTATGTTGGTTGTTGGTTCTGAAGTTTTCAGGTTTCTCGGACGTTGATTTGTGGATTGTCTTTTTTAAAAGTTTCACCTGTGTTCGGTATTTTTATTACCTTTATTCTTATGCATATAAACTATCGTCCATTCTCGCCGACTAGTTTCTGTAGTTATGCTAGGCAAATTTATTCTGGGTCTTATAAGAAGAACGAAAGACAAAAAACTAGAGCAATAGTTTAATTGAAGTTCAAGCTATCATTAACCATTTCAATTTTGGATGACGTTTTGATTTAATTGCCGACTTGAGTATATTTATTACAGAATATATGATATTTTCGGCCCTCTTCAATTTATAAAGAGATTTCTTTAACAGAGGAATATTTTTCTCACTAAAAGTCTTAGCGTCAATTTGAGTTCGCTAAGAAAAATGTGTATATATAGGATATCTGGCACACAACTTTTAACGAAACTTCTTTGATTACCTCTTGGGTTCACTTTTTATTTTGACGACAGGTAACAAGTGTAGTTAGTTCACCTGATAAGGATGGTTTTTGTGTTGATTTGCTCATTTAATTATGCCTCGGTATCTCTTAATTTACTTCAAACCAATCGTGCATCCGGTGCTACTATCAAATGTCACACACTTACCTGATATGTTAATAAATATAATTGAACTTAAATGCCTATTCGTGCAAAGTATCCGAAATCAGGCGGTGTGTCTATTTATATAGTTTAATGTCAAGCTTACTGAACGGTTGATTCAAGAAAACCATTCACTCAGTAAAATCTAAGGGATGATTACTATGATTTTGTGAACCCAAAACAAGTTACCACGTATGACCATATTTGTTTTTATGTTTATATTTGTCAATCTATTTTGATCTCCCTTCCAAATATATGATATAATCCTCATGAAATTGCAAATTTGCAATGTAAAACTAAACACATTCAAATTTCAACAGGTGAATCACCACCTGTCTTAGGGCAAACCATTTAACAACACCATTGTACATGTCTATGCCAAAACAACAGACCACAATAACAAGAAAGTAGAGAACTTCTATCACCAACTGCAAATAGTGCACATCAGATCTGCATTATTATGGTACAAGGAGATGTCAATGACAATGTGGGATAGGATGCTTGTGAGAACTGGAAAATGTGGGTGCTTTTGCAAAGCTGAAAGAAATTAAGAGGTTAGTGACTTACGGGAATCGCCAGCTATAATAAAGTGAACCTGATGAATTGTCCACTCAAGGTATCTACATTATTGTCAGACGTATAGTGTTAACATTGCTTTTTGATGGTTATGATGAAGTTCATTGAATTTATGTTTTGTATGTGATTTTGTTGTTTTTGATTAACGCTGTCTGTACTAGATCACTTTTTATAATATACAATATATTATTAGTGCATACGTGTTACTTTGGAAGAAGAAAAAGTTAAAACTCAGGCCTATGGCAGGAAAACACAATCCTTGTAGATTAAGTTCGAAGTCGAGCACCCCTGCCTGAAGTAAGACTCGAACTCGTAACCTTGACGTTCAAAGGAATGTTATTGATAGTAGATGCAATATTAGCAATATGGTATTTCTGATTTTAATTGTATATGCACAAATGTAATATCTGTCATGAAGAACCAGTGACGATATTTGTATATATTTTAAAACAAATAAAATATTTTTATTTGTATGAATAAAGTTAAACGCCACTTTCAACAATTTTCAAATGTATCATAGCGTCCAGCTGCAGGTTTTATTGGGAGAGCAAGCCAGAACACCCGGAGAAAATATGGGACATTCAGAAGGAAAAAGGGCAGTCTTTGATAATTAAGATTGGCCAGGAGTCGTTTACACCCTGCCTGCAGTACGAACGACTCGAGTCTGCAACCTCAGTGTTGAAGGGCAAAGTTATTATTGTAGGGCGAACTACTTTAACCACTCCCATCGTGGCCCCAATTGAAATATAAATTTTTATAGTTATATATATGACGGCATATTTTATGTCTAAAAATTAAAATTAAAAATATAAAACGTCTAATACTGTTTTATTCACCTTCTAGACACAAAAGCTGGAGAATAATCTTTAATGTTTAAACATAGTATGGGAATGAAATATTTCAGCTTGCTTTCTGTTTATACGTTCTTAATATCTTAACTTAAAGATAAGATATAGCTTAACCACACGAAAATCATTAATTTTAACTCCGACCTTTATTTCGACTAAGATGGCAGTACTTTTTTTTCTTCTTATTCTGTATGGAATGGCTAGTGCTACAAGTGACAAAAAACGGTTACTATTGAACGATGCAGATGTCATTCTTGGCAGACTTACTCAGCTCGAAACTACAGTAGCGCTACAGTCGGAGACAATTGCAAAACAAAGCCAAACTATTTTGTCACTGCAAGCTGCCGCACAATCATATCAAAGTAGGCGTTTCGATAGTGTCAATACTTTGTTTTTTAAGTCTTTTGTAGATTTATCGATTGGAACATTTTTTATGTTTCTCAAAAGAAGTACGTATCACCTGTGCTTAATACTGCGCGGCCTTTAAATTTAGTTTTATGCGAAAATTAATATTGAATTCAAATTGTATACATATAGATTCCATTCTTTGTTTATTGCATATCATTATTGAAAACAACTTTTATTAAATTGCTGTAGTTTATATGTGCATACTTTTACTTTTAGATACCGGTTCAACTTTCATTAGATGGGGAAGAAAACAATGTCCTGATAACACGTCTGAACTGATTTATTCAGGTAATAAAGTTACAGAATTTGAATAAAAAGCGCCTTAACAAAAGCTAAGCGTAAACTATTATCCTCATTTACTAGCAGTATTTTTAACTCTGGTCAAATAATAAACCTTCTTATCATTATTGGTCTGCTATTAGAAATCGTCCCTGCACAAAATCAATAAATCTTCAAACTGTATTAGTAATTTAGATCATAGTTTTAAATACTGTGAAATACTTTTTATTCGTGGGGTATCAATTTTCGTGGTTTTCGGGGAGGCCTCAAACCACGAAATTAAGAACCAACGAAGAATAAAACGTCATTCAAAGATAGGACTTTGGAACAACGACAAAAAAATGTCC
The DNA here is from genome assembly GCA_944474755.1 of Limnoperna fortunei. NCBI lineage: Eukaryota > Metazoa > Mollusca > Bivalvia > Mytilida > Modiolidae > Limnoperna > Limnoperna fortunei. Next base: position 60,307,517 of record OX104115.1, read on the forward strand.
TATATTTATCGTTTATTTGTGCATGCTATTTACGACTTAATGGAATTTTTGTGGTTCCATAACTTTTGTTAGCACAATGTGCATTTTAAATGAATATGTTTGGAAATGTCATTTTCAATGTGTTTTTATGATTTATGTTGTATGTACTAACATTGACTTCCAGTCATGGAGTGAAGATATAAAAGTGTTCATTTTCGATGTTTAAAAATAACAGTTAGTATTGGAAGTGTTAGTTTGGTTGTTTCTTGAACATAAATAAAAATATTTAATAAAATATTTAAAAGAGGAGCATAATCTTTATTCATGCACATCAATGACGAATGTTATGATTACACGATACCGATCATAATACAACTTGTTTAATTACAGGGACATTAAATAACACCTTGTAACTGCTGTTTATGGCTAATAAACAGCTGTAGTGACAAAATCACCCTTTGGCTAGGATTACTTGAGTTGATAACAATTAGGAAATTAAATAGACTCGACATATTTTGATTGCAATTCATAAATACAATACCGAATTTATGATTAGCCATTAATAACGTGTTGTTAAGGCTGATATTTAGATGAAAATAAATAATTTCAAATAATTGGTTTTGTTCTTGGTGAACTATAAAAAATTTGTAATCTATTTACAAAATAAACACAATTATGACGACTATTGAATACTTTATTGTACAATCGTAACCACATTTAAACAACAGCATGTTATTTAACTGTTGTGTCTGCTTCATAAGTTAACATTGATTTTAATTGGTTGACATGATTTTGTGTAAATCATTCGTTTTTTATCGCTACAGTTTCGGAAACGTAAATCCAAGAATTTAAAAAAAAACCACGAACATGTCACTTTTCACCAAACCACGAAATTTGATGTTCAAAAAGAAAAGTGCTTTCACAGTAATTCTTCTGCAAAAGGATTTCTTTAAAATGATTTATTTGAGCTAGTGGTATATGATACCTATCCCTTTTAATCGACTTAATAACTCAAATACTACAGTACTGGAAGTGGCAGGTTTGACATGCCATAATACCTGGTTTAACCCACCATTTCTTTTGAAATTCCTGTACCAAGTTTGGACTATTTCTGTAGTTACTATATTTTTGGTTGTTGGTTCTGGAGTTGCCGGTTTCCCGGACTTTGATTTGTGGATTGTCTGTTTTGACAGTTTTGTCGGTATTTTGTTATTGCCTTCTTTTACTTCATTTTCACCAATTTTTTTAGTTAGGTTATCACGCCTAATTTTTGTTAGAGTTCAATCACACCTTGCATGAAGCCTTGAGTAAAATAACAACTTAGTAGCTCAATATTTCTAAGTATCCTAGCCAATCTTGTAACAAATAGCAATAAACCAGACGTTTTTAGTTTAAATGACTATTAGTAAAAGTCATTAAGGAACTTAAAATCTGATAGTATTGTTTTGGGTTTGAGATACACCATAGTTAATTTTCTAAACCAACCAATGACTTAGACCCAAGTAGGTAAGAAATAGAACTATTGTGCTTTTTGCAATAAACCTATAAAATACTATACTATAAGGTAAGTAGATTTTAACATATTTTTTCAATAGGTTTAATAATAAAGGTTTTAAACGGAATTTCTTCATTTTCACCTGTGACAAAAATGTAATTTATATAACAATATAGAATATAAATTGCCATAGGTGATGTTGATTTGGGATAGATATACGATGGAAAATCAAATGAAAATAAAGTCAACATTAAAAATCGAGAGATTATTCAATTTCCAAAATGGACATAAAGCTACCAACTCAGTTCTTCAGTCTAAACCATAAATAATTACAGTTGGATATGGATAATCTTAAAATTTTATTTGTGTCCGTGTGTTGTAAAATACGATGTAAGAAGGGTCCCTTGGGTTTATTGTGTACATAAATACGACAACAACGTACATCGCTGTTTGATTGTTCCAACAATTAAACATGGAAGTACTTGTAACACAGTTGTGGTGTTTAAGAAATAGATTATTGCTAGCGGGCTCTGCGAACAAGAACGTGGTCAGACCTTATATTTGTTTATATTTTCTCCCGAGCGATAACGAAGTATAAAATGAAGATAAATATAATGTCTGATTTCTAATTCGCATACAACCAAATTGCAATAATCTATTTTTGTTCTCATATATCTAACAAATTTAAAATGTTTTAAAACTTTTAAGCAGCTCTAATAGTACGCTTTAATTGGTAATATTGGTTTATCAAACAAATAATATATATCCTACATCGTCTGAAAAGCAAATAAATTTGACATAAACATATATGCTCGTCATTTTATTGAATATACATATACCTTTTAAGCAACAAAATATTGAGAAATCTTAACAATATTGCATTCAGCGTATATGACGTAGGAATGCAAATTGTGACGTCAACGCGGCTTTATGCTTGATAGATCCCTAACGTGTTCTCTAAGCGTATGACGGACAATATATTAGAATCATATTAATTATCGCGGTCTTTTGTTCACTTGTTCAAACAATAAATGAATTTAGTATTAAATAATTCTTTATTACTTATAACTCAATAGCAAAACATCATATCACATCTTTGTCCAGAGAGGTTCGTGTTGCTAATTTGTTCGTCATATGTTTTGTGTATTTATGTCTATATGTTAATGAGTAGTTTTTTCATGCTGTTATTGTTTAACATCTCCTCGGTATTTTCAGATTTACTCTTAGCTAGCTTTAAGAAGCTTCTATATAAAGACTTCGATTTCAGGTTTTGCGGGAGGAAGTCATTATAACGAAAAAGGAGCGGCTGCTGAATATGTCTGTTTACCACCTGATCCAAATTTTGATAAGACAACAAATGACGATGACACTTTCATAGGCCATATGTTTGGAGCGGAATATGAAACGAACTTTTTTGGTCCTAAGTCATATAACGAAGATGTTCCATGTGCACTCTGTCGAACTAGCAAACCGACAACTATAATGATTCCAGCCAAGAATGTTTGTTATGATGGTTGGACATTACAATACCATGGATATCTAGCATCTGGATATTGGGATCATCCTGCTGCATCGTCATTTGTGTGTTTGGATTCAAAAGTAGAATGGTTAAATGGAGGGGTTGTTAATATGGACGGGAAACTATTTCACAATGTTGCAGCAAGATGTGGGTCTTTACAATGTCCACCATACATTAACAACTACCCACTAACGTGTGTTGTTTGTTCAAAATAAAATATTTCCATTATATTTTTTTCTTTCTTGAATACATTATGCCAAACACAAAAACCTTACATTAATATCACACTCACTCTCTTACACAGTCCGTCTTTTCATACTAAATATTAAAATACGATCAAAAGATTTTCTTTATATTAGTTTTAAAAGCGTAGTATATATACACAACGCTCTTATAAAGTTTTTTTTTTATTTACTTTGTGGTTAGACAAAATAATTTTTTTTAAATGCTTCGTCGTGAATATATCTGAAATAAAGCTCGCTAGATCTTAAACTCCAATCACTCAATCAATTCATTGTAAACAAATATTAATATTGTTGTTAAATGAAGTTTACTGTCATGAATAGTTCAGTTATATAATTGCGTCCAGTATTTATAAAGGATGAAAGCCGAAGTGTCCAGTGAAAACCACGACATACGATGAAAAAAATCATCTGTTGAAATCAACCATTCACTATCCGCTGTAAGGTTCGAACTTGCCACCTCGGTGTTGACATGCACGTAATTAATTAAAAAAGGATAGTAGATAAACAAATGCAAAAACTTGTAATGGTCATTTATTTCCCATATTGTCTTATAAAACACCATAATGTAGTGCGGTTGAATTAAACTCCTTTTAAAACAGTATTACTGAAGTCTACTATAGAATGTTGAGTACTTTTGCAGAATTTTTTCATTTTTCATTTTGTTATCGCTACTATTTATTTACAAATGCACCATCGCAACGTAGACCGATTGACGACTCTTTGTATATATTTTCTAATTGATTCTTGAAACATGAATTCCCCTAGTGCATATAAGACAGCATCGTTCACGATGGTTGATGGTCTTTTACCTTGAACTTTGACATCGAGAATGCATTATTGATTTCTAAATGATAAATGCATGTCCGGCCTTTCATTTTGTTCGTTTTTAAGGTAGGCTTTTAATGTTTGCTTTGGAAAGGACGTGTCACGTTCCATGGTTTGTTACCTTTGATCTTGAATTTTGACTTCACGGTTCCATTATAGTTTTTAGAATGGGCATATGTTCTTACAATTTTTTATCACAACCTATTTTCAGCTGGGATGAATACCATCTCTTTATATCCAGTTCATCCTATTACTAAACTAAACGTGTATTACTGTAAAAGCATTTCTATTATTGCAATACGAATACTTTGATTAGGATTATGAAATATTATAAATCAAAAATGATTCTTAAGCTTTAACGGCGCCGGAATAAAGCATGTTTACATGATTATTTTCGAAGTTTTCGATCGTACCTGGTGTTCAAAGTAATGTACTTCTAGGTATTGTGCCTATTTAGCAACGTTATCAATATTCTTGTCATGACAAGTCACGACACGTACAGTATACACAGTATACTTATCTATAAATTAATAAATTTCTACCAACTTTCTTATCAGAAACGTATTTCAAACAGAAAATCGGTCCATACTTTCATCAATAAGTTTTTTCAACTCAATTCTTTTTTTCAAATAGCATATCGATGTAATAGCAAATTATTTTTTTCAGAATTGTTTTTTCACACACAAATAAACCATAAATTTTTTTTAAAATATGTGATTTGATAGTCTACGAACACACATTTAGGGTTTTATAATAGTTTATGAAACCGTTTTTCTACTTTACAGTACCTTTGTTATTTCAAGTTCGTATTACTTTTTTGTTTTCTTTCGAGTGGGTTTAAACCTTTTTAGACAACTTTGAACTATTCGAAATTTTTATTCGAAACTGGACTACCCAATTCAAACTCACAGAAAAACTGGCAGTCATTGTCATTTATGTTCGGAGCGGAACACATCGTCCCACCGTCTGTTGACATGCTATTGATCATCGATGTATCACTAACTACTAAGAAAATTCGGCCTAACGGGTCCCAAAGATTGTTTTAAAATGATAACGCAAGTAATGCCAGCATTTCAGATGTACATGTATAAATGAGAAAGCATACATTATGATTATCTTACATGCAATGCTCCGATTTCGATCACTTGTTTGCTGTTCGTCGTTGTGTGTACTATACCTAAATAGACGCTAGCCAAGTAGACGACAATTACTGCTTTTATATAGGTGGTTAAGTTCTTTTGTAAAATCTATTGTGTCTTTCGAATTCATAGATTTTCACACTTTACAACACTTTGAAAATGATAATAATCATACAATAAATTTTTCGATCTACATTCGCGTGCTTGAAACATATGCTGACCTTTCACCTAAATAACGAAAGTTCATATTTCATGTACTTCGCATGATATCCCTTCTATGACCACGTTTAATAGTAGTTTATGTGTTACATTAAGGACGACAAATCATTATTCAGATAAAATGATATGTTTGATTTTGTTATGTTTCATGAATATCTTATACTTATACTTATTTGGCCACCTTTGCTTTCAAAACATTGCCACCATCTTTGTCGAAGACACTTCTAAATTTTGCTTGTTCCCAGTTTTGCGATTTATTTTATGTTTTGTTTTTATATTTGCTTTTATTGTGATTTTTGCGGCTAATTACAGAATCATGCAATTATTAAATGAAGATGATAACAAATTGCCGATGAAACTGTCAAAAAAGACAATCCACAAATCAAAGTCCGAGAAACCGGCAAATTCCAGAACCAACAAACCAACATAATGCAACTACAGCAATGGTCGTGACTTTGTACAATCATTTCAAAAGAAATGCTGGGTTAAACCAGGTTTTATGGCATGCCAAATCTCCCGCTTCCTTACTGTAGAATGTGAGTTGGTTAGTTGATTCAAATAGATGGGTATCATATTCCACCAGTCAGCAATAGGTGTATCAAACAATCATCATAGCACGTTCACGGTATACTAAATTCAAAATTGGGAAAACTATCTGCAGCCATATTTTCAAACGAGATATATTTTTTGACAAGGACGTTGTATCTATATTAAAACTTATTAAAGGCACAGACGAGTCGTTTTTTCTTGTAACCTTGGTTTATAAGTTTATCCTGAAAATATAGGTGACCTTTGCAAAAATCAGTATACTCGCTGCAAGCTCTGGCATCCCTGATCAATTGAGAAATATAGACACCGTATGCATGAGAAGCTGGAATATAAGTATCTTACCGTTTGTATAGGTTTGAGCTGTATATTCCGTGTGTCAAAAACTTTAAAAAAAAGACAAATACAAATCATAAATTATATTTATCTTCTAGAACGCATATACATGTACATCAAAATAGAAAAATTAGTTTTTATTACACATCTCATGATACATTATTTCATATCCAGTATAACTTAATTATAAGTGAATGTAAAAGATAGAACATTTAATGCAAAATTTACATGATAACATTTTTATGATACGAATTTTTCCTTTTAGTATACGTTTTAGGTTTTTTTAAATTAAAATCATGAAGGTTAATTGATGAAACAACATTGAAAGAAGAGAGTTTAATAAACGGTATACCTTTAATCTAAATTTTACAACTTATAAATCTTTTTTGTTTTTGAGAACTTTCGAATATTAAAATCGCATTAAATACAAACGAAACATAAAATTGATATAGTTTTGTGTCTTCATTGTAATCAAATTATGGCAAAATCATTGCTGTGTAAACCCGCCTTTGTCTGAAAAAATATCGAAAACACAAAATGTCAAATTTAATCTACCAATTATAACGAATAAATTCGTGTAATACGCGATGACCTCATCTGATAAATAATATAAAATACAAAACCTCCTTAACTGACACCCTGAACAGAACATTTGTACTTGGTTTCTTATACTATGCTTGTTACTCTTTAAACATGTCATCAATTTACCTATTGTGATTCCCATGGTTGTTATTGAGTTTAGTTTACTCACCTTCTGTGTTTGTTTTTTTTCTTTTTTATCTTTTTTTTTTGTCTAGCATGCTCCAGAATTGTCGCTGAGCGGCTTTCTGGTGAGTCAATTTTATTTTTACATGAATCTAAATAAAAATGCAGCTTTTAGTTGTCAATACAATTCATATCTTATTTGTGACGTTGTAAACGCACTTTCATTATTAACACCTTCTTGAGAATATGATTTTGAATTTAAATCGAACAGACCAAATGGTGAGAATAATAAAATTAAGTGCAGGGATTTCGAGAAGAAATTATTATTTCTATAAAACTAGTTGTTTTGATTATTGAGCACGATAGATGAAAAAATAAAAATCAAAGATGTTGTAATGAAAGGCATATATAATCAATGAAAAACATAATGTCTAAAAATTGCGTGTCAAACAAATATTTCATGAAAGTTTTATTACTAATAATAAGAAACGTGTTGTTTATAATTGCAAAAACAGACAATGCTTGTTTAATAATTTTATTTTGTTACATATAAAACATTTAAAATTATGTGATTGATCAAAAGAACAGATCAGAAAAAATACATTTTTGGAACGACAAAAGAAAAATGCAAGCTAATCTATTTTTTGTAAATGTCCAGTTGGTGCGAAATGTTTATGCACATGTAGCGTTACTCAAGCTATGCGGTTGTAAAGTCTACGAACCATCATTCAAGGCATTTGGACAATTAAAGGCCATTTTCAAACTTCTTTTCTTCCATTATATATTACGTTAAATAGAATGACGTTAATTAGTGTATTGAATATTAACACTTATTAATAATTTAGACATAATTGCGAAAACATACTGTACATCTGCAAACATAATTTATATATTCAGAACTTAACCCCTTCCCTTTCACACCGGTACCAGGTACCGGTGAAGCGTTTTTCTGGCTACAACGTCAGCTGTAACCCAAATAAAATGGACGTTTTTAATGCCACGGGTATAAACAATGTATCAAAATAAAGCTCTGAATCTGAGCTTTCTATTTATGTAAAAAGATTATTTATTTGTTGTGTGGTTTGTCCATAGTTTTAATTAGAACACGACGAATGCTACCTGAATTTTTCGCCAGCGTTACGGTAAAATTCGCAAAACCAAACGTTGCAATTAAACTTTAATTACTCCCGTAGTCGACATTAAATTGCCATGTAATTTAGTAAATATTTTGGCTATAGCTTTGTCAATCCATTGATATCAAAAACAATATCCAGAGTTCAATACAGTTGTAGAAATCTTTTGGGAATTGCGGCAAGAAGACTTTCGGACATAGACATCGAGCAAATTTTCATTGTAATTTTAGTAATGTGAAAAATTATACCAGACGCAGGTCCAAATAGGGAAAACTAAATTGGCAAGATAACTCTGCGGAATTTATACTTTACAAAACTGCAAAGATGAAAAAAATTGATAACCTATATCAAAAGTTATGATCATTTAAACTGAATGGTCGGAACGTTGGAAAGAACGACTTTTGCGTACGCGTGCGCACAGAGTACGATTTACAAAAATAATGTGAACTTGTTCGCGCACCTGTTATTAAATTAACAATTTGTATAAACTATAAAACAACGGGTTACAAAGTAAAAAACCAAATTTAATAAAATTTGTACTAATCCGGAAATTTAACATTTTCAAACCCGTCTAATTATTCAATTTCTTCGGTGACTTTCGAGTCAAAATCTAGGACGACAAATTTGCGACGACGAATGCTTTTTGCATCATGGTGAGGAAATTGAAGACAGTCAGAGAGACGAGGGATGAAAATAAGCCATTAAGATCATGTTTGGTGAGTTTATCGGATATGTAATCCCATGTGTAATACAGAAATGTTCATACGTTGCGACTTGCAATGAAATTGTTTACTTCTTCCGTATGGTACAGAGTGGATTACTCGCAACGGTGTTGCGTTACCTTCTTCAGTTAGTATGAGATTTTACGACATGCAAGGTATTATACATTTGCGGAACCAAAACAAGAAGATAAAAAAATTTGATCCAACAAATTTAACATTATTAGCATGCATAACAAGTTGTTAAACAACTAATTAGTTTTGTAGAAAATTATTTATTTATTCCATTCTCAGGATAGCAGATACACACAATTAAATGTGCATTATTTTGTCGTTTAAAAGAGAAATGCTGGAACTTATAACAGGCATTTACAACAGTGAATTCTAAAACTGATGAAATAGAAATATAAATATTCAATTTCTTGCAGGGGCGTAGCTAGAGTATCAATAAAATGTAGGCTAATTACGGCAGGGGGTCTGGGGGCCGCTCAAGGCCCCCAGCAGGTCCAGGGCAGAGCCCTGGTAGGGGGTCCTGGGGGGGCGAATCCCCCCGGCCGAAAACGATTTTCACGATTTTTAAGTCCATATAATTCATTTTCTCTGCATTTAATTTGCTATAAACTTCACCTCTAAATACTTTTATTTTAGCAGTAGAAAGTTTATCTGATTGAAATCTTACCATATTTTATAAAATAAATGATATCGGCATTCGCCTCGGGTACGATTTCGATGACTCGGATGTCCTGTCAGTGCATGATAACAGTGTGTATCAACCACATTATACACTGTTTAATGTCTAGCTCAACGTTTACTGTACGTGGATACCAGGGTATTGGGATCTTAATCCCAATACATTGATATGCAAGTACAGTAAATGTTGAGCTTCCCTAAAAAACACTGTATCAGTTTTAGTCATGTGGTTGTTACACACTGGATAAGTAACTGTATAAAATCATGTCGAAAATCAGTTTAAGCCTTTAATGCAACAGTAAACAGAGTGGGTTTGACGGACAAACAAACGAACAAACAGACCGAAAAAAATATGTATTCCCAAATTTTTCGGGGACACAATTTAAATGAAATACTAGTATACCTAGAAAACCAAAAAGTAAATAAAGATCGTAACTGACGGAAGGACGGAAAAGGGTAAATGAATATGAACTTTTTGCTGCTGCGATTTGGGGAAAAACTGATAAAAATTTGAAGTCAAAGCACCATTTATATCAAATCAACCAAGTACTAGTATTTCACATTATGTATCAAATAATATGTACAATGTCAGGCAAAATCTAAACGGCGGTTCTTGGAATTTGGTACGCGCACGATCTGTAACTTTTATAAATTGAATTTTCAATAATTAATACAAGTTAACAACCGACCGCTCGATTAAAAAAAGCAAATTTGAGTGTAGACTATAGCCTACTTTAGCCTTACGTAGCTACGCCCCTGTCTTGTACAATTTTGATAGAAATAGTTTAAAATGTTAAATGCAAATCGTAATTTTGTGATTGGCAGGTCTTGCAGGTTATATTTTTTGAAAATACAAATATTTGTTAAAATTAATAAACATGCAAATTGCCTTCTTCTGTCATATTGTTAGTAAGTAGATGTTAAGTCAGTTTTTAATTATTGATTTTATATTAATACATTTATTGCATTTTCAACTGAACTGATCAATATTATATAATTACTGCACTTGAGTGAGATCAATATGTAGTTTTGTGGAACAATAGAATAATATTGAACGAGACGAAGCCGAGTTTAATATCGTTGTACCTTGCTCCATGAAACCACATATTGATCAAACTGAAGTGAAGTAATTGTCTTAATACATAATATTGAGTCATGCAATTGGAATAGACAGGAACTTTTTTTACAATATTTTATTTTCATTAATATTTGAGATAACAATTTATCAGATCAATAATTTAGTAGAATATTAAGAAGAATCCAACAATATTTGGTAATTTAACAGTTATTTCTGGTTAAAATGACAAGCAAAACACCCATTCTGCTCAATAAAAACCCATATTGTACTCTCAAGATTTGATTGGCTATTATATCTTCCAAATGAAATATGATAGCAAATCAAATCACAAGAGTGCAGTATGGTTGTTTATTGAGCAGAATGGCTATTTTGCAAACCAATATGATTGGAAATGGATTGTCACATGTACTGGTACAGAGGCAAACATAGCTATTATGAAACAACATGTTTTACAGATCACAAGAGCAATATTAGTGATTATTGGAAGAGTGATAGGTTAGAACTTCATATTGGTAAAGTAGTTAAAAAGTGCTTTAATTGTTTTATATGTCATTTTGAAATGTTTAAATAGGTACAAAAAATAAGATCATACTAAAATGATTATCTTGCCATGGCATGAAATGTGAAATAGCTGGATCATCAAGCAAAATTAAAGTTTGATTTTTCAACAAATAGACCAGCCTAATATCATACAATATTGTTTGGAATTTGACACACTAGCAGCAACAAAATCACTCTTATCAAAGCAAATATCAAAATGTAATGCAGTTGTATTTTACCCAAAAATGTTTCATTAATCTTTTATTCTGTCATGTTTTAAATATATGTCATATTCATAACATGATAGTAAAAATATAGATTTAATCCAGAATTGTTCAACTGATTTGTTTACCTTGTAATATACAGCTGAATAATTAATCATGATAATACAGCTTAATTATCATGATTAATTTCTTTTGTTTAGAATAGACATGCATCAGTTAATGCTGCCAATTGGTTCTTCAAGCTGATTTGTACAGTTAGAACTTGTCTCACAAATATCAGACCAGGAGCTGCCATTAGTGGAAAAAAAATGTTCAACAAGCATACTTGATCAGAACTGCTGTGCCAGAAACTAAATGCCAGTCCTTTCATTTCTTCAAGTGAAATTTTTGGAAGAATTTATAAAGGTATAATACTGAGTTACACATATATTAGCCAATTCGGACAAGAATGATTTATTTTATTGTATTTTTGTTATATATACTGAGAATAATAAAATGCCAGTATAAACTTGGAATTTCATAGTTACATGTAGTCATAACATTTTGGCACATCAGCATGACACAAATGTATTGCTTAGTTGTCAATATTTTAAAACTAAAATCAAAGTTTAGTAAGGCTTGGCCTCAGTAGCTGATTGGTTGAGGTAGTTAGTCATCTGCTTTTAATCAGGTGCCTGTCAATACTTATGTTGCGGATTGGAGTATCACAGCAGGCAGGGTGTCCTTGACTCTAATCTTAATTGACCTTGCCAGTTTTCCTAACTTCAGTAAGCCCCAATCTACCAACAAACCAACCATTCAGTACGGCTTATTCAAGAAATAATTTTTTTAAATAAAATATTCCTGTTTCACATACAATACATTAAATTTATTAAAAAAATTAACATTTTAAAGAATTTTGTTCTATCTGGAGTTTTTTTGTTGATTTGTGAAATGTTCTTTTTTAATTGCAGGTGGTTACAAGTTGAGGATTAATACCAATATATCACAAAATGAAGATGACATTACCAGACAATTTGGTTTCTTTATATATAAATATACAAAAACATTCAGAAGAATGAAAAACAGCATGAAATACTCATTTGTTATAACATTCTATGGTTCAAAGTTTTGTTATATAGAAATACAGTTATTGTTTTAATTATATAATTTTTTTTTTATTTATTCCTTCGTCAAGTTCCATTTTAGGATTTTTGGGGGCTTGTTTTTGTAACTACAGTTTGTACTACAATGGCATAGTCTATGACTTAATTAGAGAACCCTTAAATATGGTCAAATCTGAAAATTATGTAAGTTTTCAAACACTAGCGATGTGTACTTTAGATAACTAATGCTGGATTATGGAATACAAGACCGTGGTCTTCTTACATGTGGACACGCACATGATAAAATGGACAGATGGACAAACAACAACTGAAATATATATACATGTACTCCCAACTGCATAAACATATCAAAAACATTTGAATACATGTCTTCTGAATTGAATTCCAACATTAGCACTAAGTACATACACATAGTATATAGAAACTTGCACAGTATTTCAAAACATGCATCAATATCGGTTTCCAGTGTTTACGCCAAGGGTAACCATAGCAACCAAATCTGAAATATTTTTGAAACTTAATATATAGGTTTAAACTTACTGTGTTTAACCTCTGTTTTTATGCTCACACCAAGTCATAATTAATAATACAACAACATTAAAAGACAAGTAGCAAAATGTATCCATTATGTCAGAATTATGTATTAGCAAAAAAAGGGTTACATGTTACCTGGTAACCTCCCAAAAATACATATCAATAAGATTGGGGGAAATGTGTGTTTTATAAACATTGACACCTGAGGATATTACTGCATTAAAGAAAAACATCTATTTGTACCTAGTAGAAATGTTCTGGTCTTCAACATAGCTGCATTTGAATAAAAAATGTTCAAATTTGTATTTTTTGACCGTCTTTGACCATTGACCACGTGTCCCGTTGCCATGGTAACCAAAAATTTCAAACTTTTTATTAAAGCTCATCACTTTATCTTTAATATGGTATATAACATGTATATATATTTAACGAAATAAAATGGAGATTTTTATTGTTTTAAGTAACATACATATATTAGAAAAAACAATAGAGAACTAATACTAACAAAAAAGCGACAAACACTAAAATGTAATTTGTTTAAAGAACGCGAATCCCTCTGAACAAAAGAATGATATAAAATGTAACACGTGCTGATTGGGATTGCAAGCGAGTCCCAAAAAGTCCACTCCATCTACGAAAGTATTTGGCCAATTGCCAAATATTTGCAAGTCATTGGAAAATTCACTTCTCGTCTTCGTGTTCTGGATACCCATTTGACGAAGATAACACTTTTGAAAAGCAATCCATCAATGTTGATTTTTTTAGGCTCATAGCCAAAAATTGGCAAGTCGTAGACAAAGTCTGTTTGCGCCATCGTGTTTCAGGATACCTATTTGACCTATATAACAATTGTTACATTTTGACGGTATCCAGTATTAATGTCATGACAACTGTCACGAACGGCATATGTATTATACTTATCTATAGATAATAAGTTTCTACCAAATTTATTTTTAGAAAGGTAGTTCATATAGCAGATTTATCAATAACTATAACGACAAAAATGATAATGCCAAACTAAATTGTCATTGTCAGGAAATTTTGAAATGTACACATACGACTGAATATGAAAGAAAATACATTGCCCTAGACCTTTTATGTTACATTTCGCTATATTTATGAAGTTTTGTCATTCAACAATGCTAAATTTGCATTCAATCTACCTTGTCGAGCCTGATATTATAGACACCTCTAATACACGTAGGAAAGCCGCTTAGTTAAACCTTTCTTCTAGAAATAGACTTTGGAAAATTACAAACTAGACTCCAAAAACGTGGTGACTTTACTTGGTACACTTTTCTATTCCTGCATTTGACTTTTTCAATGGACAATGAACAACTCGATGGGTGTCAAATTAGAGGCAGGCCCTGCTTACTCGTACGATGCACCTGAGTGCACCCATGGTTTTTATTGGGTTCGGGTTGCTCACTCTTTGTTATTTTGCGTTGATTTGTTTGTCTATATCTGGATTTGTCATGGCTTTCGGCTTTTGTTGTTTTTGTCTGTTTTCTTTATACTTTTTGCATGCACAGTTTGACACAACCTCAATTAAAACACTCAGATTCCGATCTCATTCTTTTTCTGCGACAGTTCGTGGTCGTGTGGTACCATGCCTAATTGAACAATAGCCATGTAAACAACAAATATTTATAACGGTGTATGGAATTGTTTTGTTATATTCTACCTATTTCTAACAAAATGCATAGATTTTAACATATTGATCACTTTGAGCATTATAACATCAATACAATGAAAATTCACTATTTTTTATTTATCAGTTAAAATTCTAATTTATGTAACAACATATACATTTTAAAATAACATTATCCTAGTATACATGTACTACACAGTACGTTCTTTAAACGAGTTATCTGATATAATTGAATATTAGATTGTTGATTGATTATCAATTATAATAACAAAACGCTTCATCATAAAAATTGTAATTAAAGTCAAAGACGCATTAGATAATCGCTGAAAAATTAATGGCTACAAAATTATATATCAAACAAATGATTCATTATCATTTTATCAAAATGAAACAACAATTATTATTCTCTTTGAAGTCACTTTTTAAGACGAATCATTAAGGCCATTGTAAACGAGGATGATTTTAGTTTGATAATGTTTGTTTTCTAGTATGTACAAACAATTACAATGTTGTGGTCGAATCAGTCACACAAATAGAACCTGCTGTAATTATATTTGTAGGAAGACAAAGAAAAATAATAGATGATCAAGTGCTAGCAAATGTCAAGTGGGTGCACATGTTCAGAAATTTATTTACTCCGATTGGTCTTGAATAGACGAAACGCGCGTCAGGCGTAGCAAAATTTATTTACGTTGTTTTATTTTTGATTTTAAACAACTCGGTTAAATAATCTTGGAACTAGCAGCCCGGACGTTTGTACATTTAGAAAACTTTCATACTTCTTCCATGTTCACTAGGTGTCCGAAGTACTTATCTTTATCCAGCCAATGAACTTTTTCACTTTGAGATGACTAATGAATAAACATTTCTGCGATGTATAACACTCGTTCAAAGCGACGTCTCGGAGTATAGATAAAAGACCTATATGTTAGTCTAAGTCAAGTGATAGACACATTTTGAATGCAGTCTTATTTAATACTTCTTATACAAATTTTCAATGTCTGAAATATTTATTAATTCCATAAAATAAATCTATATTTTACAATTCTTTAAATTTTAAAGGTATCATGTTATGATGTTGTTAAAAGGTTACGAAGTTATAACACAGGAATGTTCTTAATAGTACAAATTGCACATTTAAACACAGTATTTAAAATAATGCAGACTAATATTCATACTTATTGATTAACTATTTATTTAAAACGGAGGTTTAATGATTTTTTCATTAGCGACTTCTTGTACAGAAACACAGACTAAATTATCACAGTTAATTAGGTATTTAGTGAAACGAGTGTTTGTGTTCTGCCTTTTTGCATTTATGGTAAACTTTAAAGACAATCATAAATGATTAAGGAAATATTACCACTTATTTGCATGTAATATAAAAGAGTTTTAATTTCATTAATGAATCTCCTCACGCTAGAAGCATTTACCTGATGCATAGGAAATACATTTACTGACTACTTAATATGATTTCACATCTATGAATTGGTCCGAAAAGATATTTGTTTATTTGTGTCATTGTATTTGGGGTTTTCAGTGGTAAAACTTGATAAAAAAAATAGCAACGAAACTGAACGCACAAGAGCCAAAATTCAGGACACTTAAAATTCGTATATAGACAAACATATATAACGCAAAACAAAAACAGAAAGTGAGTTATCTGAACCAAATAAAAACCAGGGTGCACTCAGGTGTTTAAGTAAGATGAGCCTTCCGCTTATTAGATACCCGTCGAATATCGATCAATTAAGTCTTGTTGGCTACCATAGAACTTCGGATGGCATAACATCAACCTAGGTTCAACAAACCCTTGTTTGAGTAGCTAAATAGTCAACAGTAGTGAGAGGTCTAGAAAATTGGAATACCGATCACAGTATCTAGAATAACGTTTAAGTTGTGAAATGTTCATACCATACTGGTTTTAAGCTGCAGTTTGGGGGTAGCATGACAAGCACAATTAAAAATATCCAATCTATCGAAATTTCCTTGCTATTGACAACCCTTGACGAGACCGTACTGTACAAGTTATATAGATTTTATGATGTTCATGATTGAAAGACTCTTGCCTGAGCCAAATAGGTAAAGCATTCGTTTTGCATGACAAACATCAAATGGAGATACTAGTTTTGTTTATCTATTGATTTTACAGGTGAAAATTTTACTTATTTGATATCTTACTGATAAAGCTACTTAACCAGGGTTATATAACGACAAGAATGAAGACATCACTTGAAAAAATTTACAGTCGCCATCATGGCTTAGTTTACCATTACGTTATATCTGTTTCATAAATAGCCGTTGATTTGTTCTGTTTGTCGTAATCACTTTCCCTCCTTCTTACTGGATTATGACTTCCCACGGATATGACTTATTACTTAATTTAAACCTGAGTGATTCGACGTGTAGAGCAGATTTTGCTTACCTTCCAAGAAGCCTAGACACGCCTTTCTCTCATTTAAGAGAGATTCGTGTGATCTATTTTTTTTTTTTGTTTTATGTGACAGTTTTTGTTGTTATTTTACCGTCTTTTGTTAAACCATGAATTAGTCTGACCTTGACTTACAGATGTCTTTTTAATTGTAATTTTGTTTTTAGTGTGATTTTAACACATAATGACTGATAAAGCATTCACTAAGAAGTTAGCCAGTTCGCACAGTAATCGTACAAATATTTACACTTCAATATAAGCTTGGTATTTGTCGTATTCGGGGAATACTTTCTACTTTTGTTTTTCTTATCTCCATACTGTTAGAATGTTCCATGATACATAAGCATGAATAGTATAATTTATAATGTAAAATACGTTTTAAAATGATGGCGCCTAATTAAAAGTGTAAATTCAAATCAAAAGTCAGAAACTAATGCATTACTTGGAAAGAAAAAAAAAATTCGATATTAATACTCTGAATGCATGGTTCGACTACGCGAAAAACAAACTTTAATACTATACTGATAGTTTTTAATGTTAAAAACATGTGGGCACAAGTTTTGTAATATTCTATTTTAGCAATATTTTCCTTCCAACATGTGGAATGTTACTTTAAGTACAATGTTTATCACGTCAAACTTGATATTTACCACTCTGTTATGATAAATGAGCATTGCTGCAACATTGAACATTATAAAGAACAGATCACTCGTTGTTTACATGCAAAACTGCAAAAGAACTAGATACACATAAATAGGTATATTGATAGGCAGATTTTGTTTGTCTTACGTTTTTGTTTATTCTCATAAATAAAATCTTCAATGTTTGTTAAATGTTCCGAATCAGAACTTCTCTAGAAGTATGTAATATTTATCACTCGGTTATGATAAATGCGAAATTACAGTATTTGTTTTTTTTTCTTATTTATACGTAAGCATAAAAAGGAAAGGTTCCGATCAGTCAAGTTTTGTATTTGCCTATAACAGACCATTAAAGGTATTGAAACTTACATTCAGTTAATAGACAAATAATATAAATAGCTGTTTAATGTTTTCATGAAGAAACGAGTAACACAAGAACAAAGACTAAGTTGATGAGACATTGAAAGCGATTGATCTATAATACCGGAAGGGTATATTATTTACAGTATTTGATGAAATCATTTATTCAAAACCATTCTAATTAGGTTTTGAACTACCGATTATGTTTTTGTACTAAGTATTGTTTATTTTTAGCTTATTTGCACATCTTAAAGACAAAAGAAATTTTACCACTTTTATGCATATAGACAAGAGTATTTGGTTTGCTAATACCTTTCCACACGGGAGAAGCATTTTGGTTTTGGTTTTGTAAAATTTTTCTGCTTTGTTCTGAAAATATTTGTTTACAGTGCTTAACGACTTCTGTAATTTGCCAGCTCTATAAGTGTAAAGCTAATAAAATAGCCCACTCAAGCATCTAGAGAACAACTAAACTCGATTGACTACATTATTGTCAACAGACGCTGCCAGTTTAGTGTTCGCATTGCAAACGGTTAGTACAGACAGTTTTCACTGAATTCATTAATGTTTGGTTGTATTTGTTTTTTGTGGGATTTTGTTGTTTTGTTTTGTTTTGATTTGTTGTGTTTTGTTTTGTTTTGTTTTTTTTATTTTTTTTTTTTTGTTTTTGTTTTGTTTTGTTTTTTTTTGTTTTTTTTGTCTTTGTTCGCTGTTACGGTCATTATGTGTATTGTTTTTATGTCTATAGGTTTCTTTTAACGCTGACTCTACTAGATCATTTATTATAATAATGTCATTAGTCCATACATCTACAACATCATTCTTAAACGTGTGGCCTTCTCTACTTGTAGTAGCAGCAGAGTTCACCGTCAATGCGTGTATGTTTCGTGTAGCTAATAGTTTTTGTGCTTGTTCTTGACGATTGCTGTTTGTATATTTGTATTTTTCTTTTTGAATGTGTGTGTCGTATCGTTGTTGTTATCACTTACTTATTATCTTACGCTTACCCTTATAGACACAAAAGCTTGACAAAAAGCTTGTAACTAAATCACGGATGTGGAACAGTTCAACTTCGCTTCAATATATGTATTAGTAATAAGTAATTAGTAATATTGGAATGCCGGCAGTCTTTTGACAAAAAGCGTCTACCAACATGACAAATATGTTATATATCAGAAACAGATGGTTTCAGTAAAAAAACACTGAAATTGTTATATTCAGAGTGGTTCATTGCAAAATATATTTTGTCCCGATATAAAACCTGATATAGTGTATTTAGGAATGCAAAGATTAATCAATTATTTTAATTTTTTGTTTATGCTGACTATGGGAAATAGACGAATAAAGGGTTGAAAAGTCAACGTTGCAGTATCCACATATGATACCACCACCTCTGGAGTAGCTTGTTTCACTGCATCTCTGCAGAAGTTTGGAAAGAGTATTGGTGGAGCGATTAGTTGACCCAGCAATATAACATTGTTTATAAAGACACCTATATATTTAGGAATCAATCCAGTAGAGAAATTGAAGATTCAGTTTCTCTTTTTTTGTCGAAATGCAAACCTAAGAGCTCTACGGCATGAGGGTCTTTTAGGACAAATTTAGCACGAGTGTTTATAGATTCGTTGAGTGCTTTGATTATTTGTAATAAAGACCTTACTTATTTTACCCATAGGAACATATTCAATGTCCTCTTTCTCACGTTTTACAAATTTTCTGGTATAATCTTCATATGAATCCATGTGGATTTTGAAATTTTGTTTCCAGTTTCATTAACAAAAAAGTGTTAACAAATGTACGTAGTTGGTTACTTTGAAGTTAGAAGAAACAATACGAAATATACAAATGCTAAGAAATGTTTGTTGAACAGAATTAAAAACCATTTTCAATAATTTATCAGATATATTCTGGCGTCTAATTGTTATTGAACTCGCAATCTTTGAAACAAGAACGTTTATAAAAGAAACGATATAGTAATATAATATGAGATCGCTGATTTTAATTTTTTGATGAACAAATGCCACATTTGTCATTTAAAACCAGTGTCGATGTTTCTATTTTCTTAAAAAATTAAATGTGAATTTCTGTAGAAATATATGACTGCATCTTTAATGTTTGTAAAAAATAAAATTAAAAATATAAAGTGTCCTTTTTTATTACCATTATTATCTTATGCTCAAAAGCTGCCGAAGCATCTTGTGTTGAAACATAATATTCAATTTGCTTTTAGTTTTGATACTATTAGATTTACAATAAGAATATTATTTTTGAAATAATAAAATCGTCTCCTCCATATCTGTACTTTAAAGATAAGCAGTCAATAACCTACACGGAAATCACCTGACCTTAACATTTATTTAGACGAAGATGGCAGTAAATATTTTTCTTCTTATTCTATATGGAATGGCTAGTGCTACTGATGAGAAAAAGCGGCTACTGTTAAACGATGCCGATGTCATACTTGGCAGACTTACTCAGCTTGAAACCGCAATGGCGCTACAAGCGGAGATAAACGCCAGACAAAGCCAAACTATATTGTCTATACAAGCTACCGTACAATCGTATCAAAGTAGGTAATTCCGTCGTATCAACACTTTTTTTCTATTAAGTCAGTAGATTTTTCTATTCGAAAATCGTTTTATGTTTCTAGGGAAAGGTAAGTATTACATGTATTAAATACTGTTCGGCTGTTTTATACGTTATTAATGCTAGATTCAAATAAACAGCAGATGGATTTCATTCTTCTTTATTTGTTTATTGCCTGTAATTGTTTAGACCAACTTTTATAACAAAATCATTTATATTATTACCATATGAATACTATGGTTAGGATTATGAAATATTATAAATCAAAAATAATTTTAAAGCTTTAACGATGCCGGAATTAAGCATTTTTACATGATTATTTTCGTAGTTTCCGATTGTACCTGCTATTCAAAGTAAGTTTACCAAACTGAATATGCTTGTCATCACAAGTCCCCGTATACTTATCTATAAATAATAAATTTAGACCAAATTTCTAATCACGAACGTATTTCATACAGCAGATTAGACAATACTTATAACAAAAACACTGATTTCTTTTATCAATAAGTTTTTTTCAACTCAATTATATTTTCATGTAGCATATCGATGTAATAACAAATTAATTGTTTAGGAATTGTTTTTGTCACACAAATAAAGCATAAGAATTATGTGTCGAAACAAATATAGTTAAAAAAACTGCTTGTAGCAACACAAAGGACAATGTTGATCAGGTGCTAGCAGATGTCATGGAATTTTTTTAATATGGGGTTAAATAGTCTGCGAACAAACATTTAGGGTGTTATAATAGTTTATGAAACCGTTTTTATACTTATACATTACCTTCGTATATATATATGGGTTTTCGTTATCTTTTGAATGGGTTTAAAGACACTTTCGGCAACTTTGAGCTATTCAAGGCGTTAAGTTTTTATACGACTTCCAATTGCGAACTCACAAGAAAACTCGCAGTCATTGTCATTTATGTTTGGAGCCGAACATACCTTCCTGCCGTCGGACTCGAAACCCAAAATTGACACGCTATTGATCATCGATGTATGAATAACTACTAAGAAATCGCGGCCATAAGAATGTTTTAAAATGATAACGCCAATTCTAAGTAATGCCATCATTTTGGATTAACTTGTTCAAATGGGAAAGTATATATAACCTTAAGTATAGATTACCTTGCATGGACGCTCCGATTTAGATCATTTTTTCAAAGTCCGTCGACGTGTGGTTCTATGCTAAATTGACGCTAGCCAGGTATACGACAATTATTGGTAGTTAATTTTTTTTGTTAGATCTAGTTTTTTCTTACGAATTCATAGATTTTTACAAAGTATAGAACACTTTGAAAATCATAACATTAATTAACAATACATTTTCAATATTCCGCTTTTTAATTAATTATAGGTTTACAATGTAACAATCAAACAGTTAAATGTTTTAAATAATTATTACTATATTTCTAATTATTCAATAATTAAAAAGAAAAACAATAGTTTTTCTCTTTGAAATCAAATCATATTTTTAATACGACATATTAAATTAATTACAACTGAGGATAGTTCTAGTTTTCTCACATATACAAATAATTACAATGCTGTGATCGAAGCAGTAAGAGAAACATGCAGTAATTAAATTGTGGGGAGACAAATATTAACGATAATCAAGTGCTTTTTCAAGCCGATTTTTGATCATTAAAGGGTCATACCCATAAAAGGGGTCAACGTCGACCCAATGTAGGCTTTGGTAGTGCTTCTTGAGCTGAAAATTTTAGCAAGCAACCGCTTTTCTATATCTGCAAATGTTTTTTTATTCTATAGGGCAAAAACATAAAAAAACTAAAGTTTTACCTTTAAAGGACCATAACACCTAAAAGAGCTCATCTGGCAAATTCACCCTAATGGAGACTTATGCAGAACTTTTGATTCTGGAGAGCGTAGGATACATCAGATTTTCCCTATCTGTTATAGTTTCTGAGTCATTTAGGAGATTTTAACCTATGTTTTATTTTTAGTAACAGTGGCCATGTTTTTTGGATAGATTCAAAATGAGAATGGTTTGTTGCCAACATGTCATACATCATTCTTGCAAAGTTTCAGTCAAATTGTTACATTGGTCTCAGAGGAGAAGATATTTAAATTATTAACGGATGACTACGGACGCACAGAGACAGCATAAGCTCAAACGGACTTTGGCGTAATCATAGCAATTTAGAAATCGTGCGCACAAAATTTGAAACTCGTGTGCTCAAGAGTTGAAACTCGTGCGCACAAGTTTGAACCTCGTGCGGGCTTCCATGACATCCAGAATGTTTGGAAATTCAAACTATTTGTATACTGCTTGCATGTGACATGATATATATACTAAAAGTAATATGAGTCGTAACGTTAGGAACGCTTTTCAGTAATAACACTAACTAAAATTACAAATACAGAACTAATTGTTAAAAGAAAAGTAACAAAGAAGCCAAAACGACAAGAACAATGACTACAAATCGGGATTCATACAAACACACAACACTTAACAATAACCAATAGACTCGAAGCAGAAAGGGATTAACCCGAACCCAATGAAAACAATGGATGAACTCACGTACTCCAGACGAGTAATCGAGTGTCACCAGGTAGAAACCCATCTAGTTACTAATTGTCATCTCTAAGTAAGTCATATCCTGGAATAGGAAGGACTATCTTTAGCTGAGTGAAAATTTTTTATATTATATGAGAGATGGATTTCCCTTTACAATCAATTCGAGGTGACGGCGAAAGAAATTCCACAGGTATAACGTCAACATAGGTTCACACAAACCCTTGTTTGAGTATCTTAGTAGTCAACAGCAGTTGTGCGTTTAACTAAAACAGATTAATAAAAATATTAAATAATATATTCGTTTGATAAAAAGTAAAGGTAAACAAGATGTTTAAGTTTAATGCTTTTCCATTCAAATACTACTTGTTCAAGAACAGACTAATTTAACTTGGTAACTGTGTATTTAACTAACGGACATTCATTTCTTTCAATAAATAACTCCACACGCTAGAAACATATACTGACCAATCACCTAAATAAAGAAAATTCATATTTCAGGTACATAGCATGATATGAATATTTTGACCACGTTTTAATAAACATAACATTTCTGGTTTATGTCCTAAATTACGGACAACAACTCATCATTCAGATAGAATGATGTGTTTGATTTTGTAATGTTACCTGAATATATTATATACTTATTTGGCCACCTTTGCTTTCAAAGCACTACCACCATCTTTTGACAAAGAAACTTCCAAATTTTGATTGTTCCTTGTTTTGTGATTTATTTTATATATTGTTTTTCATATTGGCTTCCATTTTGATTTTTACGGATAATTACAGATTCATGCAGTTATTAAAAGTATTTTACAGTTTGCATAGGTTTGTGCTGTTTAGTTCATGCGTCAAAAACTTCCAAACTAGCTTATTGTTTGACAAAATGACAATACCAAATGATAACTTATATTTATCTTATAGAAATCAAAATATACAACAAAGTTCTAGGCAATAAATTTTGCTACTCCTGACGCGCGTTTCGTCTATTCAAGACTCATCAGATGCGCTCTACCCGAAAAATTGAAAATGCCAAACACTATATGAATATGAAGAGCACAAAACAATAAAACCAAAGTATGCCGAACTGGAAACCAAATTATGCCTAAGATCAACTATAACTGGGGTAGTAAGAACCTTAGGGTTTTGACAATTTGAAATTTACACGTACGACTGAATAAGAAAGAAAAGACATTGGCCTTAACCTTTATTTTACATTTCGCTATATTTATGATCTTTTGTCATTCAATAATCCTAAATTTGCATTCAATCTACCTTAGCGAGCCTGATATTATAGACACCTCTGTACTCTTAGGAAAGCCGCCTTCTTACACCTTTCTTCCAGAAATAGACTTTGGATAATGACAAACTAGACTCAAAAAACGTGGTGACTTTACTTGGTACTCTTTTCTTTTCCTACATTTGACTTTTTTATGGACAATAAGCAACTCGATGAATATCAAATGAGAGGCAGGCCCTGCTTACTCGTCCGCTGCACCCGAGTGCTCCCATGGTTTTTATTGTGTTCGGGTTGACCACTCTTTGTTATTTTGCGTTGATTTGTTTGTCGATATCTGGATTTGTCATGGCTTTCGGCTTTTGTTGTTTTTGACGGTTTTCTTGATACTTTTTGAATGCACAGTTTTAAACAACATGAATTAAAACACTCAGATTCCGATCCCATTCTTTTTTCTGCGACAGTCCGTGGTCGAGTGGTACCATGCTTAATTGAACAATAGCCATGTAAAAAACAAATATTTATAACCGTGTATGGAATTGTAATTTCATTGTTTTGTTTTGTTTGTTTGTTTGAATGATGTTTAACGCCACTTTCAGCAATTTTTCAGCTATTTCATGGCGTCCAGTTTTTATTTGGGGAGGAAGCCGGAGTACCCGGAGAGAACCCCCGACCTTCGGTAGGAAAACTGGCAATCCTTATCAATTAAGATTGGAGTCGAGAACACCCTGACCGCTGTGAGACTCGAACCCAACCTCAGTGTTGACAGACCACGTAATCATCAGTAGACGAACCACCTTAACCAATCGGCCACCGAGGCCCCTAATTGTTTTGTTATATTCTACCTATTTCTAACAAAATGCATAGATTTTTAAAGTATAGATCACTTTGAGCATTATAACATAAATACCATGAATTTTCACTATTCTTTATTCATCAGTTAAAATTTTAATTTATGTGACAAAATATACATTTTAAAATAACCTTATCCTAGTATACATGTACTGCAGTACGTTCTTTATACGAGTTATCTGATATAATTGAATTTTAGATTTTTTATTGATTATCGATTATAATAACAAAACGCTTCATCATAAAAATTGTAATTAAAGTCAAAGACGCATTAGATAATCGCTGAAAAATTAATGGCTACAAAATTACATATAAACAAATTATTCATTATCATTTTATCAATAATTAAAACGAAAAAACAATTATTATTCTCTTTGAAGTAACTTTTTCAAGACGACTCATTAAGACCATTGTAAAGGAGGATGATTTTAGTTTGATAATGTCTGTTTTCTTGTATGTTCAAACAATTACAATGATGCGGTCGAATCAGTCACACAAATAGAACCTGCTGTAATTATATTTGTAGGAAGACAAAGAAAAATAATAGGTGATCAAGTGCTAGCAAATGTCAAGTGGGTGCACATGTTCAGAAATTTATTTATTCCGATGAGTCAACGTTATTAACGTTGTTGTAATTTTGATTTTAAACAACTCGGTTAAATAATCTTGGAACTAGCAGCCCGAACGTTTGTACATTTAGAAAATTTTCATACTTCTTCCATGTTCACTAGGTGTCCGAAGTACTTATCTTTATCTAGCTAATGAACTTTTTTACTTTGAGATGACTAATGAATAAAAATATCTGCGATGTATAACACTCGTTCAAAGCGACGTCTCGGTGTATAGGTAAAAGACCTATATGTTAGTCTAAGTAAAGTGATAGACACATTTTGAATGAAGTCTTATTTAATACTTCTTATACAAATTTTCAATGTCTGAAATATTTACCAATTTCATAAAATAAATCTATATTTTACAATTCTTTAAATTTTAAAGGCCTCACGTTACGATGTTGTTAAAAGGTTACGAAGTTATAAAACAGGAATGTTCTTTATAGTACAAATTGCACATTTAAACACAGTATTAAAAATAATGCAGACTAATTTTCATACTTATTGATTAACTATTTATTTAAAACAGAGGTTTAATGTTTTTCATTAGCGACTTCTTGTACAGGAACACAGACTAAATTATCACAGTTAATTAGGTATTTAGTGGAACGAGTGTTTATTTTCTGCCCTTTTGCATTTATAGTAAACTTCAAAGACAATCATAAATGATAAAGGAAATATTACCACTTCTTTGCATATAATATAAAAGAGTTTTAATTTCATTAATGAACCTCCTCACGCTAGAAGCATTTACCTGATGCATAGGAAATACATTTACTGACTACTTAATATGATTTCACATCTATGAATTGGTCCGAAAAGATATTTGTTTAATTATGTCATTGTATTTGGAGTTTTCAGTGGTAAAACTTAATAAAAGCGCTTGCAAAAAAATAGCAACGAAACTGACCGCACAAGAGCCAAAAGTCAGGACACTTACAAATTCGTATATAGACAAACATATTTAAAGCAAAAAAAAAACAGAAAGTGAGTTATCCGAACCCAATAAAACCATGGTACACTTAGGTGTTTCTCATAAGTAAGTTGTGCCTTCCGCTTATTAGATACCCGTCGAGTTACTAATTGTCATAACTAGGAAAGAATCAAATCCAGGAACAAGAAAGACCACCGATGGTCCAGCTAAAATGTCCGAACGCACCCCAGAGTTCGATTTCGAATATCGATCAATTAAGTCTTGCTGACTACCATAGAACTTCGGATGGCATAACATCAACCTAGGTCCAACAAACCCTTGTTTGAGTAGCTGAATAGTCAACAGTAGTGAGAGGTCTAGAAAATTGGAATACCGATCGCAGTATCTAGAATAATGTTCAAGTTGTGAAATGTTCACACCATGCTAGTTTTAAGCTGCAGTTTGGGGATAGCTGGTAATAGTAATGCACATGACAAGCAGAATTAAAAATAAACAAGCTATCGAAATTTCTTTCCTATTGACAACACTTGACGAGACCATACTGTATATATTATATAGATTTTATGATGTATATGATTGAAAGACTTACTGTATAAACCGATGGGTAGGTTATGACTTTCAGTGGTAAAGCTAGATATAAATGTTTTTAAACCTTCAGAAAATTAATAATCGTGTTTATATGAGCCTATTTTTTCTTGACTCAACTAAATAGGTAAAGCATTCGTGTGCATGACAAACATCAAAAAGAGATACTAGTTTTGTTTATCTATTGATTTTACACGTTAAAATTTTACTTATTTGATATCTCACTGATAAAACTACTTAACCAGGATTATACAACGACAACAATGAAGACATCACTTGAAAACATTTACGGTCGCCATCGTGGCTTAGTTTACCATTACGTTATATCTGTTTCATAAATAGCCGTTGATTTGTTCGTTTGTCGTAATCACTTTCCCTCCTTCTTACTGGATTATGACTTCCCACGGATATGACTTATTACTTAATTTTAACCTGAGTGATTAGATGGGTAGAGCAGAATTTGCTTACCTTCCAAGAAGCCTAGACACGCCCTTCTCTCATTTTAGAGATATTCGTGTAACCTATTTTTTTGGGTTTTGTTTTATGTGACAGTTTGATTTGTTGTTTTACCCTCTTTTTTTAAACCATGAATTAGGCTAACCTTGACTTGTTGTTTCCTGAATACTATATCTTTCATTCTTTTTTGTCTTACAGATGTCTTTTTAATTGTAATTTTGTTTTTAGTGTGATTTTAACACACAATGACTGATAAAGCATTCACTAAGACGTTAGCCAGTTCACACAGTAATCGTACAAATATTTACACTTGAATATAAGCTTGGTATTTATCGTATTCGGGGAATACTTTCCCCGTTTGTTTTTCTTATCTCCATACTGTTATAATGTTCCATGATACATGACCCTAAATAGTATGATTTATAATGTAAAATACGTTTTAAAATAATGGCGACTAATTAAAAGTGTAAAAACAAATAAAAAAATTCAGAAACGAATATAGTACTTGGAAAGAAAAAAATATTCCATATTAATACTCTGAATGCATGGTTCGACTACGCGAAAAACTTCAATACTATACTGATAGTTTTTAATGTTAAAAACATGTGGGCACAAGTTTAGTAATATTCATTTTTGAGCAATAATTTCATTCCAAAATGTGGAATGTTAATTTAAGTACAATGTTTATCACGTCAATCATGATATTTACCACTATGTTGTGATAAATGAGCATTGCTGCAACATTGAACATTATAAAGAACAGATCACTCGTTGTTTACATGCAAAAGAACTATATACACATAAATAGGTCTAGTGATAGGCAGATATTGTTTGTCCTACGTTTTTGTTTATTCTCCAAAATCAAATCTTCAATGTTTGTTAAATGTTCCGAATCCGAACTTCTCTGAAAGTTTGTAATATTTATCACTCGGTTATGATAAATGCGAATTTAAAGTACTTGTTTTTTTTCCTCATTTATACGTAAGCAAAAAATAGGAAATGTTCCGATCAGTCAAGTTTTGTATTTGATTATAACAGACCATTACAAATATTGCAAACTTACATTCAGTTAATAAACGAATAATATAAAACAGCTGTTAAATGTGTTCATGAAGAAACGAGTAACACAAGAACAAAGACTAAGTTAATGAGACATTTAAAGCGATTGATCTATAATACCGGAATCATTTATTCAAAATCATTCTAATCAGGTTTTTAACTAACGATAATGTTTTTGTACTAATTATTGTTTATTTTAAGCCTATTTGAAGAAATACTATCACTTTTATGTATATATACAAGAGTTTTTGGTTAATACCTTTCCACACGGGAGAAGTACTTGAAGAAATTTTACTTGATGCAAGCAAATGCATTTAAGTTGTTGTTTTTAAAATTTTTCTCCTTTGTTCTGAAAATATTTCTTTAGTAATTCAATATATGCATTTACATATGTGAACTCAATAATTAACATTCATATTTGTCTCTAAGAAATGAATCATTGAGATGCAAGGTGATTTTAATGCCAGTGTTGGAAAGTAATATGTCGACGCTATTGCAACGCCGAAAGAAATGACAGAGATTAACGACTGCTGGAATTTTCCAGCTTGATAAAGGTAAAGCTAATGACAAGGCCCACTCAAGCATCTAGAGAACAACAAAACTTGATTGACTAGCTGCCAGTTTAGTGTTCATATTGCAAACGGGTGGTACAGACGGGTTTCATTGAAGTCAGTAATGTTTGCTTGTATTTGTTTTGTGTTTGATTTTGTTGCTTTGTTAATTTGTGTATTGTTTTTTATTGTCTATATTTTTCTTTTAACGCTGACTTTACTGGATCATTTATTATAATAATGCCATTAGTCCATCCATTTACAAGATCCATTCTGAAAAGTTCGGCTCTCTCTCCTTGTAGAAGCAGTAGAGTTCACTCACAATCAATGCGTGTAGGTTTCATGTAACTATTAGTTTTTGTGCTTGTTTTTGACGATTGTTGTTTGAATATTTGTATTTTTCTTTTTGAAGGTGTGTGTCGTATCATTGTTGTTAGCGCTTCCTATTATTTTACGCTTACCCTTATAAACACAAAAGCTTACCAAAAAACTTTTAAGTAAATCACGAATGTGGAAAAGTTCAACTTCGCGTGAATTGTTAAATCGTCTGCTATACAATACATGTAATACAATTATTTTTTTTACGATATAGTCGTTTTAAATTCTGAATATATGTATTTCAAAGATAAGATATACAAAAACCCGTTTTAAACCCAGGTTACCTTACGTGGCACCTGTAGTTTCGATCATGTTAAAATCCAGCTATAAGTCAAATACATGGGTAGTTATAAACCAGTTACAAGGAGGGATTAGGTATAATAAACGAAAAAAATCAATGGTGATTCTGATACAGATATCCTGTAATGGTAAACTTGGGCATGATGGCGACAGTAAAAAAATGTTCATAATGATTTCAAGCAGTGTGTACCCTTTTCAGCAAAGGGAAAGCACAATTAGTAATATTGGAATACCGACGGTCTGTTCAAAAAACGCGTCCACCAAACATGACAAATATGTTATAAATCAGAAACAGATGGTTTCAGTACAAAACACATAAATTGTTATATTCAGAGTGGTCTTTCACAAAAATATGTTTTGTCACGATATAAAACCAGATATATGTATTTAGGAATGCAAAGATTAATCAATTATTTAAATTTTTGTTTATGCTGACTATGGGAAATAAACAAATAAAGGGTTGAAAAGTCAAACGTTGCAGTATACACATCTGATACCGCCAATTTTGCAGTATCTTGTTTCACAGCATTTCTGCAGAACACTTTTAACTGCTGACAAAAGTGATTTCGCAAGTTTGGAAAGAGTATTGGTGGAGGGACACTTATATAGTTTAGGAATCCAATAGAGAAATTAAAGATTCAGTTTCTCATTTTTTGTCGAAATGCAAACATAAGAGCTCTAGGGCATGAGGATCTTTTAGGACAAATTTAGCACGAGTGTTCATAGATCCGTTGAGTGTTTAGATTATTTGTATTGAAAACCTCACTTTCGTTACCCATACTATCAAATTTAACGTCGCCTTTTTCACGTTTTGCACATTTTTCTGGTATAATCTTCATATCCATGCGGATTTTGAAATTTTGTTTCCAGTTTCATTAACACATTTAGTAAAAAGGGTTATCAAATGCACATAATTGGTTACTTTGAAGTTAGAAGAAACAATACGAAATATACAAATGCTAAAAATGTTTGTTGAACATAGTTTCACGCCATTTTCAAGAATATATCAGATATATTCTTGCGTCTAATTGTTATTGAATTAGCAGTCATGGTGTTGACAAGAACGTTTATACTAGAAACAATATAGTAATATAATATGATATCGATGATTTTAATTTTTGATGACTAAATGCTACATTTGTCATTTAGAAGCCGTGTCGATGTTTCGATTTCTGTAGAAATATATGACTGCATCTTTAATGTTTGTTAAAATTAAAATTAAAAATATAAAGTGTACTTTTTTATTACCATTATTATTTATGCTCAAAAGCTGCCGAAGCATCTTGTGTTGAAACATAATATAGAAATGGAGCCATTCAAATTTCTTTTAGTTTTGATACTATTAGATTTACATTAATAATATTATTTTTGAAATAATAAAACCGTCTATGCATCTTCCATATTTGTACTTTAAAGATAAGCTGTCGATAACCCACACGGAAATCACATGACCCTAACCCTAACATTTATTTAGACGAAGATGGCAGTAAATATTGTTCTTCTTATTCTATATGGAATGGCTAGTGCTACTGATGAGAAAAAGCGGCTACTGTTAAACAATGCTGATGTCATACATGGCAGACTTACTCAGCTTGAAATCGCAATGGCGCTACAAGCGGAGACAAACGCCTGGCAAAGCCAAACTATTGTGTCTCTACAAGCTGCCGTACAATCGTATCAAAGAAGGTAATTCCGTCGTCTCAATACTTTTTGAGTGTTAAGTCTCAGCAGATTTTTCGATTCGAAAATCCTTTTATGTTTCTAGGCAAAGGTAAGTAGTACATGTATTTAATACTGTTCGCCTCAGTTTTATACGTTATTAATGTTAGATTCAAATAATCAGCTTATGGATTTCATTCTTCTATATTTGTTTATTGTTTGTTATTATTTAGACCAACTTTTATAATATTAATTAGGTTGTATGTTCATACTTTATTTATAGATACCGGCTCCACTTTTATCAGATGAGGAAGTAAACAATGTCCTGATAATACGTCTGAACTTATTTATTCATGTACTTTTGTTATACAATTTGAATGAAAAGTGTTGTTACACAAATTTAGCGTGCAATATTTCCATTATTTACTTACAGTATATTTTGGTCTGAAATTTGGTCAAATACATAACTGTTATCTTGATTGATCAGCTAATAGAAAAATCGTCCATACCACAATATAAATGTATCCTCAAACTTAGAAACTAGCATATTACTTGTTAAATTATTTATTTCCATCAGGATTCTTTGTTTGTTTGTTTGTTATCATCAAATTTTTCAACTTCATCATGTCGTCCAGTTTTTATTGCGGTAGAAAGCCGGAGTGCACGGTGACAAAGCCTGGCATTCGACAGGAAAACTGGAAAAGTCTTGCCAATTACGGTTGGTGTAGAGTATATTCTTCCTGCAGTAAGACTTGAACACGCAAACTCAGTGTTGACATGTTCTTGATCAATTGTAGATGATTAAGTGTTTAAATCACTTATCCACCTAAGCCCCTATCGACATAAGGAATCAAGAACTAATTTCATGAATAATCAATATCTTTGATTTAAGGTTTTACGCCATTGTTTAGCTATTTAATGGCGTATAATTTCTTTTGTTGGTAGATTCAAGCGCACACTGCCTAAAGTCAGCCTCAAACTTGAAATCTAGATATCACACCTTATTAATTTAAAAATTTATGAGTATCTTATCCAATCTTGTAACAAATAGTAATAAACTAGACATTTTTCGTTTGAAAGATTGTTGCGGTTTATTTTCCATGTATACGGTCTTTTGTTGACTAATGTGGCCACCCTTTAACAACAAATGATATCACACCTTTTAAAGAGAGGTCTTTGTGGGTTTGTGGTATGTTTTGATTATTTAACAGAATTTGTGCAGGTGTTTTCTGTTATTCCTTGGTATTCTCATACTAAGATGTTTTAAAATTAGGCCTCGGTATCTTCTGATTAACATAAACGAGCTTTTGGTCCTGCTACATTATATATGTTAGACTTACAAACTTGTCCAATTCCACAACTTAGACCGATTTGATAGTAATTTCACTTTTGAAAAACATTCAAAGAAAGTCATTCTCCACAATCAATTCTGACAATTAATTCCGATTTGAATTTCAATATCATAGTTTGAATGTTTACACATTCTAAAACAACTTTTGACACGCACACAGACGCCATGCAGCACTTTACACGCAGCTTGAAGCTAGGTGGAATGCAATCAACCAACGGCGGTAAATAGGATGTTATATCTATCGCAGACGGCTTTTAAACAACTTAAACAACTTTTCTTGTTAAACAGAAAGTTTTATACATCATACGACGCTATATATATGTGCACACCTTATGGCGCTACACAGGACGTTTTATACATCCTACTGTGCTGTTAAGACATCACATTTAAAATAGTCTACAGTTTTAGATAAAAGTTGGATTAGACCTGAGGCGCTAGATAGAAGTTTGACACAGCCTAAGACATTAGACTGGACGTTTGACACAGACTACGGTGTTACACAGGACGTATAAAAAGTTTATACGGTTCTAAAAGGATCCTGTTTAGTTTTATAATCTAACCCTGAACTTATTTTAACTCTCACACAAACACAGCCTACGGCGATAGATAGGATATTTGACGCAGC
This sequence comes from Limnoperna fortunei, assembly GCA_944474755.1. Taxonomy (NCBI): domain Eukaryota; kingdom Metazoa; phylum Mollusca; class Bivalvia; order Mytilida; family Modiolidae; genus Limnoperna; species Limnoperna fortunei. The sequence goes on from OX104115.1 coordinate 60,341,348, forward strand.
CTATAGCTCTAGACAAGACGTATTACACAGTCCACGTCACTAAACAAGGCGTTTTCAGGACTTATGACACAGATTTAGGCAATATATAGAACTTTTGACACATTCTTTAGCGATATACTGGATGTTATGTTTCATACAGCCTCTGCTCGAGACAAGACGCATTACAGTCTATAGTGCTGGACAGACCGTTAGGCAAAGTCATAGCGCCGGGATGTATGAATCAGCCTTTTTTCATACGTCATATGTATGTGTAGATTCAAACATAGAATGGCTAAACGCTGGTGCTGCCAATATGAACTGTAAACATTTTTACAACATTGCTGCAAGATGTGGATCTTAACAATGTCCACCATATATTAATAACTACCAGCTGACGTGTGTTGTTTCCTCGAAATAAAATAGTTTCCTCTCGGTTTTTTTTTATATGATGTCAAATTACGACAACCTAACATTAATTAAACGTTTATTTTTTCTTGCAAATATGAAGTTAACGGCAACCTAATATGTATTTATCTAACTCTTGGACATAATTCGCATTAACAAATATCTTACTAATTTTAAATATGGAGTTACAATCAAGTTGTTTTTCTATATATTATTAGAAATGTCTATTATATATACAGAAATCTCCTAATTCATGCAAGTTTTTGGTTACTTTGAGATTACACAAAACAAAAAAAATCTATATTAAGACAAACTACGTCCTCGATATAGCAGAAATATTGCTCGATGGACGTTAAAGATTAATCCGTCAATCCAGTATAAACAAAAACTACTTGTGTTGTTAATCAGCTTTAATGCATTCAAGTTTTTCGTTACTTGGAGGTTAGAAAAAACAACAAGAAACATCTGTAAAAACAAATACTACGTCCTGGATATAGCTGAAATGTTTCTTCCTGGATATTAAAGATTAAGCAATCAGTAGTACTATTGGGCTGGAGAACTGCGAGTACCCGGTAAAACCCCAGGCAGGAAAACAGGCAATCCTTGTCAATTATGTTTGAAGTTTGAGCAAACCCTTCCCGCATTAAGACTCTAACTAGCAACTTCAGCGTTGACAGGATGTGATTAATAATAGATTTCAAAAAGAAACTGCTGTAATAAACACTAATTAAGTAGAATTTTAACAATATGAATCCCGATCATAATATACGACTGCATCGTTCGTGAAAAGTGTGAAAAAATAAAAAAAAATAGGAAATTCCGTCAAATAGTTTGTTTTCCCTTATTATTTAAACTAAATATATATTGCTATAAAATATAAATCTTTTAATCATATCACAATACCAATGTTTTCTAGGATTTTGTAATATTACCTGATGCCATATTTTAGTGTTTATGATGGTATTTTTTTAGTTTCCTATTTTATACCTGGTATTCTTAGGTAATCGAACTCTGTATTTTAGCTATTATCTGGGTACGCGATATCTGTGGAATGACAACTGTCTCGAACGGCATACGTAGTATGCCTATCTATAGACAATACATTTCTAGCGAATTTCTTATCAGAAGATATTATAACAAAAACACCAATGATTCCTTTTATTAGAAAGTTATTTTTCAACTCAATTATGATCTTCAGGAAGCAATTCAATTGAAATAAAAGCAACTGCTTGAGAATTTTTTCCCAACATTAATAAACCATTCTGTGAGTGAAACAATTTTTTTAAACGTATCTGTATGTAGGAAGATAAGAGTGAAATGTTGATAAGGAACAAGCAAATGTCAAGTGGGTCCAAATGTCGTGAAAGTTATTAAAAGTATGCGGTTTAATTGTTTACAGACAAGCATAAAGTGTATTGTTGTAGATGAATTTCACATAATGATCAATCAAATCATGACGAAGGCCACAGAACATCTAAAGAGATAACTTGTTTTAGTAGCTTAGTAGTCAAAATCATTAACCGGTCAAGAAAATCAAAATACAGATCACAGGATCTAAATTATCGTAGTCATGTTTGTCGTAGAGTTTAGTCTGTTGAGGCAACGACACAGTGGTTGCAAATAAAAGTTATCAAAGATACCAAGGTTAAAAGAATGTACTTCGCCAGACCCGCGTTTTGTCTAATCAATACCCAATGGCACTAAAACCTAAATAACTTTACGATCTAACATTTGAAAGATTTCATTTTCTGTGCATTTATTTTCTCATTTAGTTTCATTCATGACGAAGTTATGTCTTGGCTAACCAGGTATTTTTATAGCCTCATTTTTTCGTTTTCCTTCTAGACCTTCACTTATGGTGTCAGAAATATATATATACTCATAAAAAGTTACTTAAATACAATAATAATTCTGAGCAGGCTCTCAGGTTCGAATAATTGATGTGTTTCACCATATAGAGCCTCACAATCTTGTGTACAACTTCATCTCAATAATCCTCGAAAAAGCCTTACGTTTATTCCATATACGCTATTTACACTATGTTAAATCGAGTGTGTCTTGTACAATAAAAAGTTGACGGATCGATAAAAATTAGGTGAAACATTACCTTGGGTGATTATTGAATTCAGTATAAAAGAATAATTTTTTATTCATCTACAAATGCATCAAGTTCTTTGACAAAAATTAACCCCTCGAAAACACCTTAGCCCAGCATACTTATTTTTATCAACCTAATAATAAACTTGATTAATTAGCTATGGTTAATAAATCAACATTTCCGCGATGAATATCACGCTTACGAATCTAGGTCTCGATACGTATGCAAAATAGCTATATACATGTATCAGTCCATAGCCGAGGTTTTTGACAGACCCATTTTAAATGACATTTTCTTTCATTCTTTTGAAGGAAAATTTTAAAATGTTAAATTTTAAAAAATATTTTTAAAAGAATATAATGCTGACTTGTATTCACACATATTGAGTAACTATTAATGTAATGTGGGCTTTTAATGTTGTTCCATTAAAGAAACTACTAGTAGAAGAAAAAAGACTCAATTAAATTGTGCATTTAACTAACTTTTTTAACAAGTGTTTTTGCTTCTCATTTTCGCACTTAACGCAACTTTCAAAGACGTTTATACATGACTAAGGAAATATAACCACGTTTATGTATATCATATAAAAGAGTACTTATTTCAGTAATAGCTTTACACACGATTAAAGTGAATTGATGCAAGAAAATACGTTTATAATGTAGAGCTTTTGCAAAAACAGGATATAAGCGTTTAAAATATTTTTAATACACGAAAAGCAATAATCACATTTCTAAGAAAATTTATGGTAAAAGTAGAAGCTGTGGGGGACATATACCGCAAATTGATGTTTCAGAGTTGCACACAATACTATGTTTATGCGAAGGAATAGAATCCGAGGGTGTTATCCAAACTTCAAATGAGTCTGCACAGTGGTAGGCTGCCGTACGTTGGGGATGCCTTGGCGAACATATACCCATATGACTTAAGAACGGAGGCTGCTTATACATGTACTGCAACTGCAAAGGAAATAACGTAGTAGTAAGTACTTATTTTCTATGTCGACACGAATTATAAGTCTTGATGGGTAAATATTAGTGCGTAAAGTGAATTTTTAAAAGGAAATGAAAAGCTGGTTAACCCACATGCCAACAACAAATTTTTTTCCCGGTAACGACAAATCAATACGCTATTATATCACCATAGAATTCGCATTTGGTATAAACATGGCTCGTAAAGCTTTTTTCTTGACAAACGTCATAAACACTGCATGTCAGTTTTCGCCTTCCTAATATCTTTAAGGTAAGTTATCCTGGTGATATGAACCCTCTAATGGATCAAGATGACAACGATCACCAGGTTAATCGCGAAAAGATGGTGTCAAGGGCGATGTGTTGATCCTCCGGGTGGTAATTTGGACCGCCTGTACACAAAACAGCAGATGTTATATAGTCCGTACTATTCCCTTCTTATTGGTATTAACTATTACTTATAAACATTTCGTGAACTCTGCTGTTGGGTGTGTGTAATGGTATAAAAGATTGTCGACAGGAAATATGTGATTATTCTATTTTGGAAAAAAAAATAAAAATGAAGAAAATGTCAAATATTTTTAAATAAACTGTGCAGTACAATATATATAATTTTGTATTTATATTGTTTTTCTAATCTTGTCGTTATATAAATGCGTAATAACACACAAATTAATTTAATTGCATAAAGACTAACTTGCACTGGAACGTCAAATATTTTGCAGATGACCACATATTTATGGTCCACGGCCAAATAAAAAAATATATAATAAATGATTAATTAACAAAACGATCAGCAATTCATTGCAAACAAAGAAATGATAAATCGAGTTCGTGCTATTTTCATTAGAAATTATTAAATGCTTAGAAATGTCAATTATTTACAAGAACTAATTTTTCTATGAAACCAAATCAAAATTATTAATGTCAGGGATTCATAAAATGACATAGACTAAAAAACCAAATGGTTTTGAAAAGCTAAAAGTTCAATAACTATTTATAAAAATCACCACTACAAAATGCATTCATGTCCGGGATTCTAGAATAATTATTTACATGCTGTACACTTTTATCCGACTGTGCAATGTGTAGTGATGTGTGGATTATCTTTGCACTGTCTTAAGTGAATGCATGTAAGATGTTCTCTTCAATGGTGGAATTTTGAGTGTGTTCACGAGAGCAATATACAAATTGATAATAGTTATAAGTCCGTACTATTCCCTTCTTATTGGTATTAACTATTACTTATACCGCAGCAAACCATTGTTCATCCGCGGCGCAGACGACCTGACACGTATAGTTCTGTATTAAACCGTGTCGTATCGTAAGAATCCTGATCAGTCCTTTCGCCTATGGCTCTTTTCCTAGACAGGTACGTTAAAACCCGAGGAAATTCATATATAAGTGTAAATAAATTGGCATTTCCGGCATTATACGTTTTAGTTATTACGTAGTAAAACAGATTAGTTAATACGTGAACTTGTAACGTAGGCTTCAGTAACAAGATAGGTGTCACCAGTGAACCGGAATATCGTCACTCTTTGTTGTATGATTAGTGTTTGTCGCTGGTTGTGTTACTGAGTTTTCTGTTAACCGCTCTGCAATTTCGCATATATTAATTCTATTAATTTCCTCTCCATATCTACTGATTTACTTCAGAGCAATTAGTAAGCTAAATTTTAAGGCAAGTGAACGGTTCATTACACAAAACCTGCTTTAGTATTGTAGATGTAAAATGTAAGGGTAATTCAACGTATTCTATAAATTTAAAGTTTAAACCAAACGACTTACCACGAATGACGATATTCGTTGTTATGATTACATTCGTCAATCCATTTTTATCCCCCTTCCATATACAGGTATATAAACCTAGGTCCATATAATTACAAAACTCCAATGTCAAACGAAACACATTCTTGTCGAATGTGCCGGCAAAGGAACGAATATCTGTATTGTTGTGATGATGTATCCAATACAATGGACTGTAGAAATTGTTATATTCATCCACAGTGCATGAGATAGTTAATGTTGAAGATGTGTTGCATGAGACACTTGAAACGTTGTACCTTGGCACAGCTAAAATAAGTAATAAAATAATATTTAGGTTTACATTGTATATATAATGATTGTACCATTTAACAGTGTTTTTTATTCTTTTCTTGTCTTACCGAAGTTTTCATTTCACGTATTCTGGGACCATACCAGGAGATTTATCGACCTACAGAGCATCCCAGAGCGTGTTTGGAGTGCCAAGCTCCTTGCACGATAAAGACCCCGTTTGTAGATTTCGAAAAAGAGTAGGCACATTGTACCCGCTACAATTATTAAATTCTCCGCCTCTTCCCAATACTCCAGACCTTTCCAGTTGCAGTCGAAATTGTGTTCCCTGTGTCTCATCCTGCCCTTTTAATTTGATTTGTTGTAGTTAACTTGAATATAGCTGAAATACTGTTCGCTAAACGTAAAACAAACGTGCAATTAATCAATCATTTCACGAATTCCCTTTTTAAAATATGTTGGCTACATAATCAAAAAGTATTATTAATTATATATTCCTTTTTGACTTTTTTTAAATGCAGTTTTTGTCTCACGTCGAATATTAAACGAATGTTGTCTTATAACAAATCGATTTTTATCAACCATTTTATTCGAAGATATTTTAATATGTTCACTATAAATGAAATCCAAGAAAATTAAGCAGTTATAACTAGTGTATTCAACACAGATATAACATGCATACAGTCATGCTTGGGGTGTAATGAATTATTTTTTTAAACAAGACATTGCTTATTCTTCACGGACTCAACTCTTAACCTGACGTAACTATAAAGTTTACCTCAACGTTTGTTTAAACTCTTAACTATGATATGGTTTAGCTTTTTACTGCTCTTCAGTACTTGTTTTACAAGTTTCTATTGTTCAACTCAAAAATAAGATATTTCACTGCACAATATTCATTTAATACAAACTTCCATTTCTATAAACAACTAAATTTCTTGTTTCAACAGCTTACATACGTAAAACATAAATTTGCGTAGTGGCCGTGTTTCCGTTTCCAATCCCATTATTTCCTTGGCACCCATAAGTTCCGCTGTCGCCCAACATGATATTAGAAAGAGTCAATGTGCTACCTGTCTGCCCTTGCAAAGGGGATCCATTTTTAATCAACTATAATTCACTACATTTGGGTTTGCATCAATAATAAAGCATTTTACTTTTACGTCTGTTTGTCCCACTACTACCGACAGAACCTCTGGAGAAACAATAACAATTGGCGAATCTGCAAAACAAAAATATGGTTACATTTATGCCTCTTTAGTATTTTATATTTTATTATTCTTATGTTGAACATGTTTGTTAATAGTTGTCTGATACAATCCTGGCATATTGATTATCTACTAACATATCAGTAGATGTATTATTGAAGCATCATTATACACTGCCGAACAAAGTGGCAGGGTATGTTGTGATACCCTCCGTATGAATATGAGTGTACGTCCGTCCGTCCGTCCGTTCGCCTGTCCATGCCTCGGACAAATTTATTTTGGTTGACAGTTGGTGTTTTCCAGATGATAACTTGAAAAAGCGTCAACTGATTTTGTTTAAACTTTGCACAGTTTTTAAATACTATAAAATGAAGTTCAACTTTCAGCACAAATCTAGTTTTGTACTTTGTAGTTTTCGACTTAGACCGATTCAAATTTTTCTCTTAACATTTGACAGTTTACAAAAAAACTAGAAAACACGTGAACAGATTTTGTTAAAACATTGCACAGCTGTTAAGTAATATCAAATTAGGATAAAGTTAAATTTTTTGCACAATATCTTGTGTTATTTTTGATTGGGGCCAATAAAAAGAATTATCGAAATTGTCTTCCTTTTTTAAAGATTTCATGGAAAACGTTTTTTTTTAACTTTGCACAGCAGTAAAGTACTATAAAAATGAATATCAAGTTGAATTTTCAGCACAGTCCATTTGTAGCTTTTGATTTGGGCATATTGGAAAATATTTTTATAGGTCCAAGTTCAAGGTATAAATTGTCTGCTGAGATGGACTATTATCATGCAAATCTGTTCCTATAGGCTGATTAGTAATTAAGTTAAATGTTTTCATGAATATTTAAAACAATGCAACGTGCCAAAGTATGTTCTGATATGCATGGAATCGAACACTTGCATTATGTAAATGTATTTATTTTCAGTATTTATATTGTGTTCGATTCAAAACTTATTGCTATACACTTGAAGAAATAAAACCTATAGAACTGAACTGATACATTATATAGAACAAAACATTTTTCGTTCCAGCAAGGATTTTAGTCCAACAAAAACAACACAATCGTCGTATTTTTACTGCTGTCAAAGATACAACAATTTCTCTATTGGGACTATCGGAATCAAAACATTCAATAGCTGAAATGTAATTGTACCCGTGTAGCTCATGCCAGAAATAAATAGTACTTGTGAATGCAAACTAATCGTCTGTAAATATAGATAAAATTATCAAATGATTACAACATACAAATATGAACATGGGAGTTTCCACTGATTATTCTAAAAGATAAATGTTTCTAATGACACTGATACTTGCATGTAATATTGAGAACAACTTTGTCGGAATCGATCGAGGTAAGATTGTTGTAAGCATGACAGTATATTCCTTGTCTATGATCTTCTCTTTTAGCCAGATAAATTATTGAGCTGGAAGTTGTAATCTGATTAACAGTACTTGTTCCTTGGCCTAAACTTTCACTGTTGTTTTTGTGCCAAGAGATGGTAGCGATTGGCAAACTTCTTGCTTCGCAATAGAATATACCAGGATTTGACTCCTTGAGAAGTGGGTCCAAAGGGTGTATTTTAACTTTGACCAGAGGAACTAGGAGGCAAAATTAATTAAAGAATATGTTTACAAATAAAGGTATATCCTCTTGATAAATCTAAAATTGATTATACATAAATCTGACATTGAACCAAATATATCTAAATGTTTGTATTTTGTACAACACGCTTAAAATAACTTTGTTTTTAAATCAATCAGTCTGTACTACACCTTATTTGTGTAATGTCCCCGTGTACTTTACATTCTTTATTAATCACAAACTTCAAAACGGAAAGATGATTTTGTATTGTACAAATATAATATATATAATTCATGAATGTTGTGTTACTCTAATAAGACCATTCTTTTAAGCAAGACATCTAGTATTTGTTTACAATTATCAATTCAATGTTTTCATTGTAAATGCAACACTATTCTGTTAAATATTAATAACATTTGAAGAAAAAAATGTTAATTGACTTTGAAAAAACTTTAATGTTTTGTTTTATATCATGATTTGTTCAGAAAAGTTGTATAACCAAAAGGAAACCAAGATAGATGAAGCGTTTCCAGTAAATAGTGCTCTAATGACGTATGTGTCATTAAAAACAAACTGGTTTGTAGATGGAAACAATGATAATACCGCAAGGCTAGAGATGAGATTAGAGCTAAATGTTATTCTTATTTCAGCTAAGTCAAACTGAAAGTCAAACTGAAACGATATATGCGCATCCTTATTTTCATCTCCTGCAATCTGTTCGATAACTACAAATAGATAATAATAACACCTGTTATAATCTAACATCATGCTTCGATCATTCTATTATTTATCGAAGAAGCACATGCTGAATTGATTCCTGTAATGTATTCTTTCATATAACCATTTTGCATTTTATTTTTGTTCATAACCATTTACATTTTATTAAAATCATATAGGGCCTCGGTGGCCGAGTGGTTTAGGTAGTTAATCTGCTATTGATTACGTGATGATCTGTCAACACTGAGGTTACGATGCGAGTTCGAGTCTCACTGTGGGCATGTGTACTCGGCTCCAATCATATTTGACAAGTATTGCCAGTTTTCCTACCGTAGGTCCGGGTTTTCTCTGGTACTCCGGCTACTCCTCCAATACAAGCTGCACGCCATGATATAGCTGAAAAATTGCTGCAAGTGGCGTAAAATACCATTCAAACAAACAAACAATAAAATCATATAGCGATTAATGATCAACTTCGTGTATTTGTTATTAAGATAATAATTAAATTTTTCTGATGTTTTATTTTTCTATATTTCTTACAAATACTCTACACATTCTAAACGTGTACACAAAATGTTTACTTTCCGCATATCAAATTTTTATTCACCTTTTAATTGAAAATCTGAATGCTTATTGAAACTTTCGCAGGAATATATTCCTGAATCATCATGAGTAAGGTTGTTGATTCGTAAATTAAATTCGCCATTTATATTATCACCGGTTACTTTAATTCTTTCCTTGTGATGTAAAGATGGGTTTATCTCTGCTTTAATGGTGTATATAATAATCGTATAAAGTGTCTAACCCTATCCAAGTACTTGCTGTCTATAAAAGGACATACCATTTCAACGTTAGAGCCGTTGTCTACTGTGATAACTTTTATTGTGATTCCTTCTATAAAATAAAATTATTCTTTATGAGGAATGATATTTTGTGACTGCGTGCATTTTCGACACCTGTTTATTTTAAATTACTGTTACACTTTGTGAAGTTTGCCCTTCTTTATTGTAAATAGGAAACATCTGTGGTTGGATGTTATAGGATGCAAGATTTTTAATTATTTTTTCTCTATTATTTAATAATATCTTCAATTCTTTATAAAAAAAATTGGCATAATTTACTACACAGTTTGTGTTTAACAGACATTTTTTGGTTGAAGTAGTCCTTCGACTTTACAAATGTCAAAACAACTCAGTTCTTCAGGTGGGTCAGAGGTGTTTATAGAATTTGTGGTAATATTGTTTATATTTGTTTTTATTCCCAATTCATCACATATATATTTCACGTCCTTCAAGCAGTATGTTAGCTATAATATCATCACAAACGGTGGCTTTGGAGAGACTATTAATCTTCTCTTTGAATATCTACTGATACAATATTTTAAATGTAAAAACAAAAGACCAATACTGTAATGTGTCGTCAAATAACGAATTTAAATTGCGGCAAAACGCTAGCAAGTTGACCCAAATACGGAATCAAAATAATTCCGTTAATAGCCCGATTAACTGACCACTTTAATTACTAACCAATATTTAAATGTATTTAAATCGGCTTTACAGTAATTTAGTCTTGGAAAGTGGGTATCTATTTTGCGACCTAGAACCCTCATTGTAATAAAATGGGTATTTTGGTTTCCAAAGTGTAATATGACAACTGAAGAGAGTTAAAATCGAGTGAGTTTTTTTTTCCTTTCTAGTTAAAACATATTTAATTTGCTAAAATATGCAAATAGGATACGACACAAGTTAGACACTCATGAAGTATTCTTTAAATATAAAATATTTTACAAAGAACACTGAGGGGACTAGGATGCCGAGTGATTAACATAGTTCGTCCACTATTGACTACGTGGTCTGTTAACACTAAGGCTGCACGCTCGAGTCTCACTGCGAACAGGGTGTACTCGACTTTAATCTTAATTGACATGGATAACACGGAAACCTTTGTAAGTATGCCAATTGTGCTTATTTTATTGGCATTGGAGGCGGATGCGTTTGTATTCGGGTCGGGCTACAGTTTTACCATATCTAAAATTTGCGTGAATCAGATATAATTACGCAAAATCGGCTTTGACTATACAGCTATTGTGATAAAGACGTATGTCCGACAGATTCCTTTCGGAGTAATTACCAAAAAAATAATAAAAATTCAACAAATCAGGTGTGCATTAAATCAGGCACCGATTAATTACAATTTCATTAGGTTTGAATGTTTAAATCTCGATTTTGTGAAAACATTTCTCCCCAGTATCAGTGGCGATTCATGTCAAAATTGAGATGGTTTCATCTAGATGGTTTTTCCATCTAGATGAATATCAAAAGCATCTAGATGGTATTGTAAAGTATCTAGATGTGTGTTAAAGGCATCTAGATATAATACCTTATCATCTAGATACATGAGTGTTTTTCATCTAGATGGTTATAAAACGCATCTAGATACTTTTGAAAAGATCTAGATGGTTTTGAAACGCATCTAGATACTTTTGAAAAGCATCTAGATGGTTTTCTGTAGAGTTTCATCTAGATGCAGATGAATACATCTACATGGACATTAGGTACATCTAGATACTTTTAACAAACATTTAGATGCTTTTAATACGCATCTGGATGCTTTCTAAACCCATCTAGATGCTTTTGAAATTCATCTAGATGGAAAAACCATCTAGATGAAACCATCTCAATTTTGAACAGTATATTGTATGATCATAAAAAGCCTTGTGTTTAAGTAATTGCAAGGTGCCAAATGAAGAGTGTTGCCTTAATTTTGTTTCTTTCTATTAGCAGGTTATAAAAGAATTTGGATAAGTACTATTGGAACACAGGCATGTTTATTGTTTGCAATGATACAGGAAACAAAAAGTATTGCAGAAGTCAAGTTAAATTGTATTTCTAGAAACCTAATAACAAAATTTGAGACATATATGATATCCTTTAACATTTTTAATTTTACAATATGCAAACTAGTTGAATTGCATGCAATACAAGTCCACTAAATCTAACCGCAGACTTATGGTAGAAATCAATTCTAGCAGACAGTCCATAAAGCATTCAGATTAAATCTTTTTAGATTAAATCATACGGGTATGTGCATGCACTGTCTATATTGCGTTTTCATAATGTAAAATTAGGCATATTCTAGTTATAGTTCAAAATATAAATTTGTTTTCTCCTTATGCTTTGATTTATGTATAGCATAAACTGCTCTTAGAATGCTATGATATACAAATAAATAAGTCAACGATTTTATTTCTTTTTGAGGTAGTATAATTATAGTTTTTAACTCTACTTTTCATTTTTAATGACGATTGATGATGGCATTGCTGGAGCAATCAGCCGAAAATAGAAAAATGGTTCAAGTCAAAAGTATTGCTCAGCATATTTTGTACAAGTGTACAAAAGCGTCTACACAATATTTACATTTTGTTTTAACAGATTACATATTTAATAATTTACCTAATATTAGTAAATATACATAAAATAATGCTGGCAATAGGAATCAAGAAACAACCTTATATTGACTATTTACCCTATCTTTTATATGTTGCGAAAAACTTTTGACTTAAAGAATATATCTCTTTTATAATTCATCATTTTTTAGTAATATATAGGTTTTTATTTTAGTTATATACTCATGATACAAAATATAATCGTTGCTTATGATAGAAATTTTATTCTTAATGTTGTTCAAACGACAAGACTGTGACAAAAATTGGTTCTGCTAGTTTTAAGAAAATTTATAAACATTTGTTTGGTGCTAAATAAATGCGATATCTGATTAGTTCTACGATACTCCACGGATTACATTTAAGCTATTTATAGTAACATATTAAATGAACACTTTATATTTCGCCAAGGTGTCTTCTCCGAAGGTCGCGTTCATAGTATATAAACAGAATTTGTCTGTATGATCTATAGTTCAGTCGTGATTTCGCAGTCAATCAGAGAGATACACTAACAAGTAAGTTTATAACGGGACAGAGTCTTTACGGTAGCTTCAGACTTCCGAGTTGTTTTGATGCTATTGAAGCCTCTCAGAACAGGAAAAGTTTGTGGCTACCTGGTGACTTCCAGTGTCTGTTAGACATCTGATAATCAAACAGGTCTCCAGAACCTCCATATTGGTCCTACTAGTGTGCGAAGCAAGTGGTTTGAGGAGTCGTTCAATTTAAGCACATATTTGATAGATTGTTTGTACTGTTGTAAATATTGCATATAGAAATACTTGTTCAATTGCGAGTTGGAAAAACAATTTATTAAGGTTTCCCAGATTCTGTGAAAACGGATACGAATTGTATATCACGCCTTACACGTTACAAGACTATCAATTATTGTTTGTGCTTTACATGTGTGGTATCTTACCTTTAAAAATTAAGAAACACAATAGCAATACTTCATCATTTCTATCCATATTTTCGGTATACCCGGAAGTTTACTTGAACCGGAAAGATTTTTTTGCAAACTATAAATAATGTACGGTGTATACCATCAATACAAAATTTTTCAGTGCAATACTGACTGCTAGTAATACGATTTAGTTTATAATTTATGATTATTTAACACTAGTATTCACATAATACACAGCAAAAGAATATATTTAGTTTATAACTGTACAACTACATAAATATACTGTTGCGTTGTTTCAATGTTTAATTTTATTCATAAATATAAAATACAAAAAATACTTTCTAAATCGATGGATAACACAATTTCCGTTGGGCATATTTAATATAGTTTGTTATGCGGATTATACTATACTAGAAATATTTTATTGGTAAAGTTAAATGAATCAAAAGCTATCAATATTCACGAGAGAAAATATACACAAATCGTAATATAATAATACGAGTAAAATTACACATGTTCGTTATATTGTATATTAAATTGCACAAACAACTTTACAAAGTGTCGGATTCAAATAAAATAATACAGTGAACCATATCCTGTGGTCGAGTGTTCCAAATCGTCCAATGGAAATCTGAGGTCTAGAACGATCTGGAAGTTGTTATTTTCTTTTATATATATTTGGGTATAAAATTGTGCACTCTAGCTAACAATTAAATACAAACTGTTGGGCATGATACACTTTTGACTAGGCATACTAATATTTATACAGAGCTTTATGTAATATAAATAACCGCTAATGAATAAATTTACATGAAATACATTATTTCATAAATTGGATTAAATTAGAATACATAATTTTAATGTTCACGGAAACAATGCTCAGAATATTCTCTTTATATTCATGCTATCTCTAGAAGTTTTGAACGGAATATTTTTAAACCAAAGAATAAATCGCTTAAAATTAACAGCAGTTTTAGTTTATAATACAGACCTGTTCCTTTATTTTTTCGTCTTTTTCTTGAAATGGTGTTAAACGCCATCATTGACCATTTGTTAGCTATTTCACGGTGTCGCATTTCAATTGTAAGACGAAGAAAGAGTGCCAGGAAAATGGCAATCCTCAGCGTTAACAATAGTAGATAACTAATTTACCATAATCACTAGATTATCTTTCACTAAATGACGCAATAGCTCTAAATATTTGAATAAAATATTTAAATGGCAATTTATACACTTCTAACAGGTATCAACATATAAACTGCACAAATGTCTCCGTAGCCAATATTTAAAATAAAATAGGTCAAAATATGATAGCCTAGCACAAACTGTAAAAAGCCCACGCGAAAAATGAAATTATTTTGTCTTCTTTATGCAAAAAATTGTAAACCAATTAGACAAATAACTGTATGATTAAAGAAAATATTCAGATACTTGTAAACATTTTATCTGGTCATTTTATTATCATTAAGAGGGACGAAAGAAAGGTATAACAGATACTAAGTGCTGACTATTTTTATTACACATACACAAACTCGGTAGTCATCCAAGCTAAATCCTTTGATTTCAGGAAATACTTTTCTTCTGTCTGTCATTCAATTACAAAGTTCAACCAATTTTCAGAAACACTAATGTATTTCAAAGAGTTTACTATATACACTATTGTAGTAATTTTGGAAAAATTGTATTTCACCAATAACCATCACATAATGTCAAATTTTGTAGCACTATAAATTACGTATGAACACTATCGTACAAGTTTGGAGGAGTACTCATGCCTATTTCTTCATAGCCTTCAACTCTGTCATGTCTGTAAATGTATATAAATAGTGTTTTAATATATTTTCTTGTCATAATCAGATTTAAATGTCATTAATTTTAAGTATTTAATTGGACACTTTGTAAATTAATTTTATATGCATGTCATTCCTCAAATCCTCAAATAAATACCCTGTTATTCATCAACTAATGTTTCCATGTATGCCATGTTTGATATTAGCCAATTCTTAACTAATGATAAAATTGCAGTAATTAAAACATACTAATTACCCATTGTTATCTTCTCCGTGTTTCCTGGTATCTTTTCCTAAACAAAATGTTATATAAAAATTATATTAATTATATCGAGTAAGATACCAGATTTACTTTGTATAATGTACCATAATCTGAATGACTCTAAATGAAGTTTAGCTGCATGCAAGCCAGAATGGTTTTATTTCCTCGATTGTTTTATTGATTAGTGTGTGTTGAATATAGAATCAAACGCGAAATAAAAAAATGTCAAGTGTACAAAAACAAACTTAATTAAAACGGTTCGCGACTGAAACAAAAGAGGCAAACACATTTCTTTATTTCATTTAAAAACATTTTAGTTTGAGATATAAATCAAATACTTCCCTGGGCATTAATTGTTAACATCAACAATTTATAAAGACGACCAATTGCAGGATCTGTTGACAATGAAATTAAACATAGAAGGACGCAGCAATTCGCTTGCGAAATGTATTGAAGTAATGTTAGCGATGTCAAACACTCCCCATTAATTTTCATACCTGAACTTTGTCTCCGACCGAATCTTTGTACCAATAGGAAGACAACCAACATAAGAATTACTGTTGATACAATACAACCCACAGCAGTACCAGCAACTATCGACACGGATGTTCCATCTGAGCATGTCTGTCTGGTGAAGCCTTAAAATAAAGGTCTAATGTACCGACTGATTTATTTATCTAGAATAAATAGTCTATTCGCAACGACAAAATAATATTTACAAGTATTTTGTGCGCCTGATGCTGTGATGAATTATTATATTGTTGATGTCTAATTTAATAAACATGTTTAACTTTCCCTTATTGTCACTAAAATTATATTCCAATCTTGTCAAATTCAAATAAATAAATGTATTTAGCAGTTTTTATAGCATTTCAAAACTTATTTTATACACAAAACGCAAACCATACCTTCACTAATAGGGAAGATATCTTCCAACACATATCCCAGACTGTTCTCTATTTTGCAAGCAAAGGTATCCCCATTTATGTTGTCGAAATTTATAATTGTCAAATTGCTAACAAATCCATTCACATGCAGTTTTTTATCATATTGCTGCAATAAAATACTTTTGCCTTTAGTAGATCTGTGGTATTTTGATCCAAATGTCACTAATTTGTTGTTACGATACCAAACAGGTTCATATGGAATTGGTTCTGAGTAAAACTCTACGGATATAATTAACTTGTCATTCTCGATTATCATCTCCTTACTGGATATTATAGGTGGACCTAAAAGAAATATGAACAAACAAAATCGATTTTTTTGCAACCGCATCAGTTAATTACTAATTTATGTATTAATTGTGCAGTATTTGCATTAAACGGGCATATAGGAAACAGCAAAAGAGATTCTAATCAATCTAGGATTGATCAAGGTTCGTTTTTCATACAGGACTCGAAACAGCAAAATCTGTTAAAGAATGTTGAAAAGCTATTCCTAATTATATGGTAACTGCAAGACTATTTAACTATTCTACTGTAATCTCTTTGGGGATGTGTTTTGTTGTATACCATACGATTTTATTGTCAGTTATAAAGAATCTGTGTACATGAGATAACTTTCAGCAATAGTTTTGTTTCAACTGGTTTAAGTGAGCTAATTAGAAGAGAATAGCACGATAAATGTTATTTCATATGACTCTAACTATCGTTAAAAAGGTATTTTTACGAAACGCAGTATTTCCACGAGTTGTATGTTTTTCATAGTGCTTCAGTCAGCTTCGTAATAGTAATGTAAACTTAAAACTTGTGACAATACCAAATTATCCAGAGTTGTTTTGATAATTTAAACAAATTTAAACCAAATCACGTCTCAAAATACGTTTGTATGATTGGTTATTAAAATAAAAACAGTTTTAAATATCTTTGTTGGCATGCGAGTCTTTCTTTTATTTAGTTTTCTGTAATATACGCGCGTGTGTTTGCGCCAATCTTAGCACTGGTTGGTGTTATCGCATTAGTATCAAGCCGTCCATGTCCTCACCATCTAAAAATAAACTGTTGCCTTATTGTTTTTCATGTGCACCCTGGATGAGCATCATCTCTCAACTTGAATTGCTTTATACCCAGGTAAGAACGCAATGAAACTTTAAAAGAAAAACTATTTAAACGTGAACTGATCCTCTGATATCGCAGTTGGAAATTCCTTTTATAAAATTAAACAACTTACCATTTATGATGACATTTGTTGTCTTATTAACATTCATCAAGCCACTTTTATCTCCCTTCCAGATACATGTGTATAATCCTAAGTCCATATAATTACAAAACTGCAGTGTAAGACTAAACACATTGTCAATAAATTTACCAGGAAAGGTACCAATATCTACATTGTCATGATGATGTATCCAATACAGTGGACTATAGAAGGGCTGATATCCTTCCAGTGTACAGGATATGGTCACCGTTGAGGAAGTATTACATGCAACACTTGAAGCATTAGTGTCAGGCACAGCTGAAGTAAGAAGCATATTTTCTTTAGGATAGATCGCATTTCATAATGCGTTTGGTATATTTGTTCTTTTTTGCAATATGTATTTTCATTTGAATTTTAGAACATTTACATATGCTCTGCTTTAAATGGTCAGCTTGTGATGAAGGGTTAGGAGCGTCGTTCAGACATTTGTCTGGTATAATGTTAGCAAAAATTTGGTTGTTAAATTATGATATTTGCTACAAAAATGTTTTATTTGTAGGCATATAATGTTATCGCACACATTGTTTATCCGAGTATATATATCTGGGATAAAAAAAGCGCCAGGTAAATTTAATGGGTTTTTTTTCTGTTATATATTCTTGTATTAATCTATAGTGTGCTTGCAATACCGTCATTATTATTTAGTGTCCTTTTTAGTTCCCTCCAAATATTTTTGTATATCGGAAATACTCTATAGCTGATAAACGTATCCGTTTTGTATAATCTAACCTGGAATTTTAGCTACGGCCCAAGTGCGTGGCTGATTAATGACATTGATGATGTTGACGATATTCAGGTATTCTTCCGGAAACAAGTGACAACGTAATTGTAAATAATATTTGATTACTTCTTCAATATTGTTCTAGTTTTTTTCTTTTTATAATATTGAATTTAAAATATAACGACTTTGGATCGGTTTACAGAAACCCAAAGTCGACATATCACACAATAATCTAACCAACAATTGAAAACAATCCTTAAATGAGTCTACGTTGGTTCCGTTTATGAATTATTAATGCCTCATTCATATTTGTTTCAAAATGTGACATTGTTCAATGGTAAATTACATTTTACAAATCATTTCCTTGATACCAAACCAGACATTTCATGTTCAATTTTACTTTCTGCAAAAGTGATTTTTTTCTTTTTAACAATGTGAAATTTTAATGAAGCTGATTCACATTTTTAAGCATTTGTATAGTCTACAAATGAGCATTCTGTGTTGTTCAAAATTGTTCCGGTGCTTACATTTTCTTCATTTAAAATGAGAAGTAGTTATCAAAGTACACATACGTAGAACATCAATATATATAATTGATATGTTTCCATTTCCGACTCCATTATTTCCTTGGCATCCGTATACACCTTTGTCGTACGGCAAGATGGTTGGAAATATTATAGTATCATCTGTCTCATCTTGAATAAGTCGTTCATTTTTAAACCAACGATAGTACTTTATACTTGGGTTGGCGTCCACTACAGTGCATTTCAATTCTATATCTTTTTGACCTTCCACCACTGTTAACACTTCACTAGTTGGTAATATCCTAACCTTGGGAGAATCTGAAAACGTAATGTAATGTAATGTAATTTGATATAATGTAATGTACTATAATGATGGTTTGGGGGGGGGGGGGTTAACCGAGTATTTCGTCTTTTTCTCTACTTAAAAAAGTGGCGTAACAAATCATTAAAACAAACAAATAAAACTGAATGGCATGCGAAATTATATATTTATATAACCGTTTGGAATAACAATATATATAAAATCTAATTCGAACAGTGTTGAACTTAATTTGTAGACGTATATATAAATATTTGATATTAACCCTGTATTTCTGATGTTTCAGAAATCCGCTGGATAGATATGTTATATGTTTGTCACAATACTTAGACGTATGTATAAATATAAATTTTCGTAACAATATTTATTGTTACGAAAATTTATAATACTTGCATGCTATGTTAAGGATTACTTTGTCCGATTCTACAGCAATTTGGCTATTGTTGGCAATGCAATATATTCTGCCTCCATTGTCCTCTCGTTTAGCTGTGTATAACAACGAACTTAATACAGTAATATTGTCCATATATCTCGCATCCCCATTTAAATTTTCGTTATCACATTTATGCCAGGATATTTTAGCAATAGGTACACTTCGTGATTTACAATCAAGTGTATAGTTATTGAATTCTTCTGTTGTAATTCTCAGAGGTGATATTATTGCTTCCACCAAAGGAACTGAAACAAAATTTACAATAAAACATTAAAGATGTATTTAAGCAATGAGAAGAAAGCTGAAAAATAATTTTGTTATTTTAAAATGCGCAAATATCACATTTATTTATGTTGTTTCTATACAAACAAGATAACATTAATAACTATAGTAGGGGACAGAAAAGGATTAATTTTCCGTTAATTCAGTTCGCAAATAAGTAAATAAATAAATGCAATTGTAAGTATTTTTGAAGTAAGTTAAGTCTTACCCACTGTAATGTCGAGACTTGTTATACATACCATATACAGTTAGGTATGCAAAGTATTCTCTATTCATCACATCACATATATACTCCCCTGTGTCATTAATTGTCAGGTTGTGAAGACAAAACGATATCAAACTAGCTGTAGTATTCCCAGTGTAATTTGCTCTGCTTTTATACCAATCATGAAAGAAGAAAATGTTTGATGATGGAAGTATGATCAAAGGCACAAAACCAGCCGAGTTAAAATGCACCTTTATCGATGTCCCATCAAAAGTAAAGCTGAACTGAAACATTATACATACTTCGTCTCCTTCATTGGCCGTAATTCTGTCTATAACTGTCAAAAAACGAATAATTTATTCATATGTCGCTGTTGATGACGGATACCTTGGTCAGTCACAATGTTAATTGGTGCAGATTTAATGTCATGCTACATAATATTTAACATTTTAAATGTGAGAGTTTCCTGCAGTGCAAATCGCCGCCATTTCCCTACCTATAAAATGCAATTGCAATGATATTGAAAAATTATTGATAACGACCGCATATCATTGTCTCGAATTTTTAAAATGTCATGTATGTACACTTCCGAGAATTCTTTTTAATTCCTTAACTATTTACACCGATGAGCAACTTTTTAATTATGGGTTAATTTTGATGTTACACTGCAAAAACCAGAAACAGAGAAAATAAGCTTTCCTTTACAACAATTATAGAAAAATTCTTCTGAACCGATATTAGTAAATCAAATCCATTGGAGATAAGTTTGCTCCTCGTGCACAGCTGCAGATACTTTTAATGTTTTATAATGTGGTTCTTTTGCAGATTATTAGTTTTAGCTTGATCTACTAGCATTTTAACTTTTAAACGGATGTATCTGAAGTATTTTAACAATAAATAAAACTGATTTTCAAATCATACAAAAAGGTACACAATTTCTAGCAGAAAAGAGTGTTTTATATCGAGGAAAATACTCATTACACGAAAACGTAAAACAGCGTTGCTGACAGTCGCATCCAATTAATATCGGAATTAATAAATGCTCTGTAACACAATCAGCAGTTCTAGTTTAATGAAAAAAGGTTATCGTTGTTTTACTTTGGAGGTACAAAGTGTTCCACCCACAGAGCTAGCCAGTGCGACCCCGTGTGGCAAATAGGGCATGCGCGCTCACTTGGAGGCCCGGGGGGGGGTCATAATGCGAAAATCCTGACTGCTCCTATCACGAAAAAGACATATTTTGTAGATGTTGGTAGGCATATGCTCGTTGTATGTTCTACAAAAGGCAAATTCCAGCTCATACCCGTACCTGTGGCATTCAAAATTTTATGTTATTCGATTTAAATTTCCCGATATTGATATTTTGTTTGTTAACTTGTTCTTTTGCTTAATATAGTCGATATACTTCTCGATGGACGTACAACAAACATCCAATCAATCAATCGTTTTGTTGCTGTTTACAAACAATAAATCAACAGAAAAACGGGATGGGCCAGCGGAAACAAAATTTGGAGCGTCACTGGAAAAGTATGTAATGGGGCGGAAATTGTAGCCTTTTGTAGAGGCTACAGTTAGCCTACTCATTTTCAAAATTTAACGAGCAAGGAGCGTGACACTCTCCAATACGGTCCGCGGCCAGTTTTCCGTATTATGACCAAACAATTCCCAATCCACCAACCGGGGACGCACTGGGTCGAGCCCTAGGAACCCTTCTAGCATGAATGATAATCATGTATTGAGATACTAAAGTATTACATAAACATTAATTCTATAAAAAAAAAATACATCGGTTAGTTTCTGAAAAAATAGATCATTGTTGAAATATAACGGTTTTTTTATTTATTTTTATACACTCAAGTTTAAGAAATCACGATTTTCCTTTGTTTAAAACAAAATTAATATTAATATTAATATTGCCGTAATTTGTAAATTACTTATTCAAGCTATACTGGATTAAAGCACATTAACATTTTAAAACAATTTAATTGGCGATACAAACATATAGTACTAATTCGGAAGAATTTAACACAACAGCATCGGATCATCTCGCGAAAACTAAACTACTATAACTACTGCTATGCCATGCCCCAGTTTAAAACAATGCCCTATTATAAAACTAACATTCTAAAAGAATCAGTACCTTTTAATTGGAAATTTTGTTGTAAAATTGAGCTATTAACAACACCATTACAAGAATAAATCCCTGTATCTTCATGCGTCAGGTTTTTAATATGTAAATTAAATTCTCCGTTCCTGTTATCACCAGTTACTTCAATTCTATCTACATTAGGAAGATTTGGATTTATATCAGAACCATCCGTATAAACCATGTCACGTGGTCCATACCATCCTATATTGATTGATTTTATTGGACACACAAGCTCTACAGAAGAATCTTTGTATGCTGTGAAATTTCTAAAAATACCTTTAAAAGAAAATATTTTTGTAAACGCATTTGGAAAATCAGGCAGTAAAAATTAATACATAAATATCAATTTGAAGACTGAGCAAGAAACGTGAAGAAGTGTTTCAAAGAGATGTTTTACGATAAAACAAAACGATTCCTGCACTAGGTCACATTAACACTGTCTTAAACATAGGCGTAGCAAGCGGTACCACCGTACCACTTAAAATAGCTGGTACGGAAAACCGTACCAGTTTTTGTGTCAATTGAAATAAAAAATGATAGAATTTTATTACATATACTCTTTAGTTTATGAAACGTTCAACATATACCTTTTTTTTAACTTTCAATATAAAACAGCAACCATTACGATCTCGAGTGCAATTTGGTAAGTGACAAATAATAACACATAGAAACCTTTATCTATAAAACATTCACGGTAAACGGGTTTTCGACCCTTAAACGACCGTACCACTATTTTTCTGCTTGCTATGACTATGGTAAACTGTTTAACCTAACATTCATCACTTCTCTCTGTAAATTATATCGCCTAGTTTAGCCCAACACGGAATGCTGGGTAAGACAACAATGGGTAAGTAATCAGTTCATCGATAGTTCGCAATAGTTAAAATCTGATACACACACAACAACTTTTTTCATAATTAAATCAACAAAACATGTACAATGACTGAACCTTTAATTATATATTATACACACGTGATTATACTGGACTAAGTTTCTTGTCGAGGATGTTTAAATTTAACCCTCGTCGTCAATAAATCGGTTGTAACTTGCAAAAAAAGACAGGCATGCATCCCAAAAGTGTTTGTAAAAGTAAATAATTATAAACGCATTCTTACCTTTCACAACGTGGAAACATATTAAAATTATATAAATATTTCTAACCATAGTTCCTCGGTTTTAAACTATAACATGTGTTGCTTCAAAACAAATTCACAAGAAAATTTTGTACCAGGAAGAAAGTTATGTATAAAATAGAATCATTTTAAGTACAAATAACACTGTGTACATTTGTGTACCTTTTGTTTATTATATTATCGTACACACCAAAACTTAAATTTAAATTTTATTGCAGTATAGTCTCGTAAAACTAATAGTATCCCGATTGACGGAAAATCCGTCATTTGGTCAATAAATCTCTGATGGCTAATACGCCAAATCTCGGCAAAAAATGCATTCTCATTACAGCAACGAGGACTGCTTATTTGAAAAATCTAAGAACCACCACGTCTGATATTTGGAACATATAAGAAAAAACAAAAACAGCATATTTGGAACATCCAGAAAAACATCAAACACAAAAATAAAAATTAGCTTATTTTATAAAATCTTGGATAACACAAGCCAGCTTATTTTGTACATCGAAAGTTACACAAGTCCTAATATTGAAAACATCTATAAAACGAAGTCAGCTAAGTAACATCTTCCGGTTTTCACATTTTTTTGTTGTTTTGTTTTGTTTTGTTTTGTTTTGTTTTTTTTTTTTGTTTTTTTTTTGTTTTTTTTTTTTTTTTTGGGGGGGGGGGGGTGTAATAATTAGTTATTGCTGCTCCTTTGAAGATGTCTTCAAGATACCAAGCTTGTAAATCTAATTATACCAGGCGCGCATTTCGTGTATTCCAGATTTAATAGTGGCGATCGAACTACTAAAAATATTGAAAGACCAATTGATTAAGATGTTCAAGAGCTTTTATCACCAACATTCCTAAACTTTCTTGAATTCAACAATACCAACTTAGAAAAACGTTACAAAATTTTCGAATAAAAGATCTAGAAACTAGATAAAATAACATTCAGTGATTTGTTTCAATCTACAGCAAAAGTGGAAACTTTAATAATTTTTAAATTTTTAAAGACGGTAATCATTTCTTAGATGTAAAATAAATAGTAAGGCTGAATGTCTGCTTGTTTGCTTCTACAGTGTTTTTTTCATTTTGAGAGGATATATTAAACTAGAGGTTCCCACGAGCCTGAATCGCTCACCTGCACCTGAAAGCAAGCTACTCTTTGTATCCAGTTTTCTTTCCTATAAGGAATTGTCCAACACTTCTGCAAAAATCATTAAGTTTGACCTTTTAAGGGAAATAAAACTATCAGCAAAAACTTTACCTCACCGCTTTTCTATTTAAAGCCAAGGTAGCTATGTTGGCATTCACCTGTCATGATTTGCACAACTTTGGTAAAGGGCATCCTAAAGATGATGTGTGCATTGTTTCAAAGCACTCCATTTATTGGTTTAAGAGGAGTTTTTTTTTTAATCGATTAAAATTCATTAACTAGAGGCTCCCAGGAGCCTGTAATCGCTCACCTGGAATCCAAATGACTTAAACTAAATTAAAATTTTTGAAATTAACAGTTTCAGTCTAGTTGTTATAGCTTTTAAGTTACTGTGCAAAAACTAAACATTTCTTCAAAAAATTTGTTAAATACAATAAGGTGCCATCGACAATTTCTGAAAATTAAATGGTTTTTAGGCATTGTCCTTTATGGTACTTTAGAAATTTACAGTTTTACTCTACTAATAGGTGTGTTATAGACTAATTTATAATTCAAAAACTGTTCATTTGTCCAAATTCATAATGAAAGGGCAATAACTCCTATAAAGAGTCATCTTGCAATTTTGGACTAAGCAATCATTTGTAGGGCTTCTATTGCTGATCATTTGTGCTATTTACAGTTTTAATCTAGCTACTTACATGACAAAAATGGAAAATTTCTTAACAAAATTGTCATTTAAGGGCAATAACCCCTATAAGGAGTCATCTGACAATTTCAGACCAATTAAATGAATTGTAGGGCTTTTTTGCTGATCATTTTTGCAATTTATTATATCACTCAAGCTTGTATGGTTTTTAAGTTACAGGACAAAAACGGAAAATGTCTTAAAAAATTGCAATTTAAGGGCAATAACTCCTATAAGGAGTCATCTGACAATTTCAGACTTAAATAGTAATTGTAGGGCTTGTATTGCTGATCATTTTTGCTGTTAACAGTTTCACTCTAGCTGTTACAGTTTGTAAGTTACATGACAAAAACGGAAAATTTCATAAAAAATTGTCATTTATGGGCAATAACTTATTTAAGGAGTTGTCTGACAATTTCAGACCAATCAAGTGAATTGTAGGGTCTTTATTGCTGATCATTTGTGCAATTTACAGTTTCAGTCTAGCTGCTATAGTTTTCAAGTTACAGGACAAAAACGGAAAATTTCATAAAAAATTGCCATTTAAGGGCAATAACTCCTATAAAGAGTCATCTGACAATTTCAGACTAATACAGTGAATTGTAGGGCTTGTATTGTTGGTCATTTTTGCTATTTACAGTTTTACTCTAGCTGTTATAGTTTTAAAGTTACAGGACAAAAACGGAAAATTTCATAAAAAATTACCATTTAAGGGCAATAACTCATAAAAGGAGTCATCTGACAATTTCACATCAATTAAGTGAATTGTAGGGCTTTTATTGCTGATCATTTTTGCCATTTACAGTTTTACTCTACCTCGTATAGTTTTCAGGTTATATTGTAAATACCAAACATTTTGTCAAAAATCATCAAAAAAGGGCAATAACTCCTACAAGACGCCAATACACAACTTCGCACTAATAGCAACTATTGTAGACCTTAATGTGCTGATCAATTTGAAGTAACGGTTTTCTCTATAGCTATTATAGTTTTTTAGATAATGATCAAAAACCTGTGTTGACCCCATGTTCTATTTTAGTAACAGTGGCCATATTTGTCTGTTGATCAACACACTGGGTACAAACTTAAAACTAGGAACCCTAAGGATGATTGTGGCCAAGTTTGAAAATAACTGGCCCAGTGGTTTCAGAGGAGAAGATTTTTGAAAAAGTTTACGACGGACGACGGACAACGAACGACGGACGCCAAGTGATAGCAAAAGCTCACATGGACCTTCGGTCCAGGTGAGCTAAAAAATGTTCAAGGAGAATAACTTCTAAACGGTTCATCAGACAATCTTGACCCTATTGTAATTTGTGTATCTCTCATAGGGCAGAACAAATAAGCAGTTCTATCTTTTTCTGTAGTTCTAATAATTTTCAAGATTTTGAGGAAAAAATGGTAAAAATAATCAATTTTTAGACAATTAAAGGGCAATAACTCCTACAAGGAGTCATCATACAACTTCGACCCAATGAAGTCTTTTTGACAACTTCGACCCAATGAAGAGCTTTGATGTTGAAGAAGTAAAGTTGCTCGGTTTTCCTGTATCTGTTATACTTTTTGAACTATAAGCCAAAAACTGTATTTTGACACCCCCACCCTCGGTTCTATTTTCAGCAATGGTGGCCGTGTTGGTAAATCTGAGGCCATGGTTTGTGCAAACTTGGTATAGGACATGTGACGGACGATGTGTATAAAGTTGCAAAGCAGTCCTTTCGGTGGTTTAAGAGGAGAAGATTTTTAAAAATCAATTAAAATTCATTTAAAAAACTGTTCAAGGGGAATAACTCTAAACGGTTTATCAGACAATCTTGACCCTATGGCCATTTTTGTAGCTCTCATAGAGCAGAACAATTAAGCAATGCTACTTTTTCTCTAGATCTAATAATTTTCCTGATTTTGAGGCAAAAATCGATTTCGACAATTAAAGGACAATAACTCCTATAAGGAGTCATCATACAACTTTGACCGAATGGAGTGTATTGTTGAGCTTTTGATGCTGAAGAAGGAAGGTCTCTCAAGTTTTCCTGTATCTATATTACTTTTAACTGTAAGGCAAAAACTATATTTTGACCCCCTATTTGATTTATAGCGGAGGTGGCCATGTTGGTTGGTCTGAGGCCATGATTTGTGCAAACTTGGTAGAGGACATTTTACTGATGTGTGCAGAGTTATAAAGCATTCCTTTCAGTATTTTTGGAGAAGATTTTTGAAGAAAAGTTAACAACGACGACGACGGACGCCAAGTGTTGGCAATAGCTCACATGACCCTTCAGGTCAAGTGAGCTTAAAAATGGTGGTGGATTTCTGAAATATGTTTTCTTATTTCTGCGAGTGTGTTTTTAACAAAACAATTGTAGATTGTTCTGATCGCTGAAAAATATTACAATTAAAAATGATATGACATAATCCACCCAGTCTTTCTGTAGATATATTTTGAAATTGTCCTGTATGTCTGCTTTCTACTTCTTAAGCTATACTGGTTGCTAAGAATGGGGAAAAATCTCACTCTACTGTCCATATTTGTAATGTCAGTTGTGCAATACATGCTCCCCTTGTACTTAAGATGTGTAGTTACCAGTTAATTAGCTTTACACAACTGGATATTACCTTAAACTACCAGAAACAATCCCACACATTATGTTAGTATGCTTACTGTCAAAAAGGTGTTAATACATGTACAGAAAAATCTTAAAAACATCTTTCAACAGAACATGCTAATCATTATAAAATATATTTCACAAGCTGCATGAAATCCTCTTAGAAAATAAGCAGATTACTTCTAAAAATAATAATAACCTGATTGTCTTTAAAGAATCCACATTAACTGTTATGGTAATTATGGGTACATATGTATAAGTATAGCAATTCAGTTTCATAAATATATCTACAAAGTTGTGACCTTGAAGCAAATTCGAAATAATTGTGCTGGATTAGACAAAATCTCATCATTATATAACTACTTGGTACTTCAAATCCTACCATAATATAGCTAAAGAAGTAATTTTCCTAGTATAAAAGAGTACTAACTACAAATTAATCATTTGTACTTTATTTCATATACGAAATGTATACAACAAATTAAACCATAAACAGCTGTAACATTCATGCACTAAACTTGTGTTTGTAGTCAATAGTCTGCATCATTACCTTTTTTATATGGTATCAATAGCTGATTTCAGCATTTTGTTATTCCAATTTTTTATTTAATCTTTAATGCAGCTTTATTCCAATAAACATTACATATGTAACTTTAAAAGGGCAATTTACGAACTAAATGTTGAATCAATTTAATTAGTCCATCTTTTAAATTGATATAAATTGTACTGAACACATGTGTTGAATTAGTTGTAAAATATTCACACTACTTAGAGCAAAATAAAGTTTAATGATATTTCACAATTGTTTGTTTCGCCATGTTATATACATGTTATTTCCATGTTGTTCTCTTGTTGCAATGTATACTGCCAGAGTGTATAAATAAAATCTTAAAATCTTGAATAAGTGGAGACCACATTTGTCTTATTACCTACTTGTGATGCAAATTTAGTGGACATTCTTTCAATATTATAGTAAAAATTCTTAAAACACAGTACAGAAATGTAAAAAACATTTACTGAGCTAGTACGTGAATTCAATATCTTATTTATAGGTCAGTCACAACAATTTCTTTAAAATCATTTAACAAATGTCCAAAAAAA
Organism: Limnoperna fortunei; assembly: GCA_944474755.1. Lineage (NCBI taxonomy): Eukaryota > Metazoa > Mollusca > Bivalvia > Mytilida > Modiolidae > Limnoperna > Limnoperna fortunei. The sequence goes on from OX104115.1 coordinate 60,370,261, forward strand.
GTTTCATACTATTTTTTAAACTATGAAATATGGTAAAGTAAGATATACAACACATGCTTAGCATTCTTGTGATAACATTTCAACAATTCTGAAATATGACAAAAATAAGACACAACTAGTCCAAACAAGTGGAGGTTATATAGGATAAGTTTAATGTTGATTTATGTTTTGAATGTTCCCAGTTTAGTTCTGAAAGGAAATGTCTGTAATTTTAATTAAATTGCAATTGCACATGCCTTTCAACCCATCCATAAATTTTTGCAGGAATTTAAAACATGATTTATGTCTTGAATTTATGAATGACACAATCAGTGAAATCGTTGAAATGATAACAATGATAACATTGATAATTTAATGAAGTCATGATGTTGGTTCAGTTTTGACGACTGGAGCTTCCTGTGTGAGAACTGGAGGATACTGATCATCATCATCTTTCTCTTTTTTGATTTTCTTCTTTTTATGTTTACTTTTATGATGGTCTGAGTCTTCGTCATCCTTTTTCCTGAATAAAATAAAGTTTGGAACAGGTTAGACTTCTAACAGAATGGTATAAATAAAATGTAATAGTGGCTGCAAGTCAACAGGTCACCCATTTGATGATGGAATATATTTTATCAAAATTTTTTTTCCCATTTTAATAAAATACTTAATGGAATTCACTGTATCACTTTACTGAGTTGACAAGACAAATATTGGACATTGTCAAGGATAAAACAATGTCAAAATTAACAATAATAAATTAATATCTTAAAGGTCATCAATGGATTAAAAAATTATTACAATCTCTATGATCAAAACTGCTTTTAGCTATATTATATATATGCAATTTATAAACATTTTAACTTCCTTAATTTTAATCCAAATATTACCTTCTAGACCTGTGTTTCTCTTCCTTGATTCTGATGTCTTTAGAACCTTCCCTGGTCCTAGAATTTTCTCTATCTTTGTAGCGGTCCCTCTCTCTGTCCCTGTCACGATCTCTATCTCTTTCTTTATCGCGGTCCCTGTCCCGATCCCGATCTCTTTCTCTATATCTGTCTCCTCTCTCTCGTCTGTAAGGACTTCTAACGAAAAGATTATTTATAGTGATTGGCCATAAAAAATGCCAGAAAACCTTAGTATTATCCTCTACCCTAACATAAATGATCTTATTTATTTCTTAGTAGCTGATTTAAAGCAATGAATATTGTTTGCACATGTGCTTTAAGGTTCAAATTTCATTTTTTTATTCTGAAGATGCAGATTATCAAAAATTGTATTCAAATTCATAATTTAACTCAATATGTCTTTATGGCAGTCACCTCCGTGGCTCTTAATATCAATGGAATTATGACCATGTTATGAGAACATTAAAATATGGAAAGGCATATCCATAGTATGTCAATGAACTCAGATCATAAAAAAAAAGTGGCACATATTTTTTTTACCAATTAAAAATGAACTATTGTTGATAAAAACATAAACAGAAATAATTATTTCTATCTAACAATGACATCAGATACACATTTTTTATTTAATGACATAAGCAAAATGATTTCAGTGAAACCTGTCAAAACTTAAACTTGAATAAATCGTGTGTAAATAGAACATAAATTTAGAAAGAAAATCTAAGTCAATGTTTCTATGCCAACAGGATCTGGTTAAGACAGGTTTAACTGTGTTCTAATTGCAACGAATAGTTGCTAATTGGTTTAAACACCAATATAATACATTTCTTACCAGGATTAAGTCTTATTGATAAAACCACATTTTTAAAATACAAAAAGTCACCCTGTAAAAATGTTACACATTGTGTACTTTTTGGGAATTTCAATTTGTGCAAATGTTATTGTGGGAACCTACCTGTCCCTATCTCGATCCCTGTCGTAACGTCTGTCACGGCTGTATCTGTAGTCTCTCTCACTTCCTGAACTGTAACAAACATATACTATTGACGATTCGTTTGTGAAAAATGAAATAACGCAGTACCAGGTCAACAGTGATGGCTGAAACTTGGTACTGCATTGAAGTCAAATTAGATCAAATTCAATCATCCATAGTATTGTATACGCTGTTTTGTGGCATTGTGACAATTGTTGGGGAATTGGTGGCAAAATTCTACTCATAAGTGATCAGGGAGCTTGTGAGTTCGTGTCTGACTGCAGACCAGGGTGTGGTCGACTAATCTTGATTGAAAAGAATTGCCTGTTTCATGCTGAAGGCTTACTACCCCCCAAAAAAATTTTAACAATAAAATATTACAGCTGAAAAATTGCTGAATGTGAAAGAAAACCTACAAGCAAAAGCAACAATTGTTTTATTAATAGAAAGTAGCATGAAAATTGTTACAAAGAGAACTGAATAATTTTAGTAATATGTATAAGAGCAACAAAAGAATACAGGTAATGTATATTTTCACGCAAGTGTCAAACAAATGAATTCCAAAGTACTTTAAGATTATAACAATAGTAGTTTTTAATTGTGAACAATGTTGACAAATATGTATAATAAAACAGTATGCCATTTTAAGAATGTTACTTATGAGATACATTGATTAGTTGAAATGTTAAATTTCCAATTTTTTCACAAGTAAGGTAAGATAAATGACCCCTTTCAAAAAAGGTATGTAACCAAGTTATCGTTGCAGATTTAATTCTTTCCCTTCTCCAGCTTGAGGATGAATAAATCGTAATTCATAAACCTAGTTTCAGCACAAGCACAAGTTTAATACTTCACCTGCTGAAATCTGATTCAGATCTTGCCGGACTTCTCTCTCGTCCAGAATCCCACCTGTAACCTACAGCCCTGTAATATATAGAAACATATTTTGGACCATGTTTGGATGTCTATTTCTGTAACTGGTTTATACACATTAACTGATTATATGTGCAATTAAAAACTAGAAAATTCTTTAAAATCTGCAGTATTACAGATGTTGGCTGACGGAAAAGAGAACTGTGAGTCATACCCCATTAGATTAAACACTAGAAAACTCTTTAAAATCTGCAGTATTACAGATGTTGGCTGATGGAAAAGAGAACTGTGAGTCATACCCCATTAGATTAAACACTAGAAAACTCTTTAAAATCTGCAGTATTACAGATGTTGGCTGATGGAAAAGAGAACTGTGAGTCATACCCCATTACATTAACCAAATTCTTTGTAAATTGCAATCAAATTCTGACATGTGGCTTTCAAAACAAAACATTAAGCTACATTACAAATATAAATCAACCACACCAAGTAACAGGTCTTTGAAAAAGAACTGTTTGTCAACACCCTCTACCCATACAATTTAGAATAAGTACGATCCCTTTACATTTTGTTTGCTGATTGCTGATTTATTACCCACTATGCACACAATTTTAAATGAAATAGTACCTTAAACATTTTTTCCTGGAATGGCCTTTTTGCAGAAAAGAATGTTTTCAAGGACAGATTTAAAAAAACAATTACCATTTCCAAAACAATTTATAATTCCAAGACAAAAAATGTGTTTCGTCTTAGGATGCTGTAGAGTGATAATAAACAATATACAGATTGCATGCTATCAACCGACACCACAGTTACAGGCAAAGAGTCTACCTACATTGAATCATTCAGCCATGCTGACAGATGGAGGGAACCAATACCTTTTATTTTATTTTAAGCGAAAAGGGTGGCAATTAATCAGGATACTTACTTCTTTTTTCTATTCCAAAACATAAAAAAGATTTTAAAATGCTGAAAATTTGGATTAGCTCTGAAGAGTCAATTTTTTTAGAAAATTGTCTTCAAGTTTCGAGAAATTGGTGTTCAACAGACCATGTTTCATTGCACAGAGACATATGGCAACAATAAACAGACTTTAAAAGCAACTCAAGAAAATCAATGTGATTTTGTAAAATGAGTTCAAGCTTCCATAGTTTGAAATGTAATGGTTTCAGTAATATGGTTATGGTAAAGGGGGTGGGGTGGGGGGGGGGGGGGGTGCGATTCATATTTACATTTTTTTTATTATTTTCAATTATGAACATCTTTGATCAAACCAAATTTCATATGTTAGAGATTCATTGATGTCAAATATGCAGTTAATATAATTTGTATCAAACTTTGGTGGTTCTGATACAGGTTTTTGTTTATGCACAATATTTTTCAGGAAGAAGTTTGGATAAGAGTTTTTTTACTCAAACACATGCCTTTAGATTAGCAGCTAATTTAATACCAATATTCTGAATAATCAAGTCTCATCATTAAGGCAACTAAGTATCCTAGTCACATCAGAAACCAGTGCAACCATTATCCAATCACAATCTGAGTTTTAGGGTCAACTGTTTCAGTGGAACAGGAAAATATTATTCAGTTTTCTTTAATATTTATACTTGGCTATACATTGTTGAATAACATGGAGCAACAAGTTTTTTTTAAAAAGAATGGAATCCTTTAGTGAAATAATTTAAATACAGCGAAAGTACTTTTTTATTCGTGGGCACCAAATTTTTGATGTTTTGGTGAAATTTTACATGTTCGTAGGTTCTTAAATTCCTTAACTGATGGTTTCCGAAAATACAAAAAAGTGAAGTAGCGATCAAAATAAATGATTATGGCAGAATCCTTTTTACTGTTGATAATAAATATAAACATATAAAGAAGACAAAACAGTTTCATAACATACTGTCGTGTACGCACATGGTTACACTAAAATGTTCATTAGTGGTCATGGTTGAAATTTTTTTGTATTTAGAAAACATATTTTTTTTTTTTAAGTTAATTATTTGTATAAATATTAGCCTTAACAACACGAAAATCAATATCTAATCATAAACTCTGTGATGTATTAATTGATCAATTGCAATTAAAATTACTTCGAGTCTATTTAATTCTCTCATTGTTATTATAAGAAGCATTCCTAGCCGAATTGACATTTGTCACTACAGGTGTTGAGTAGCAATAAACAAGTGTTACAAAGGTGTAATTTAATGTCATTTGTGCCATTATCAGTATTATCACAACATCCGTTTAATATAGTGTGTCACTAAAATGCACTAATGACGATAATTAAAGCATATCTTTTTAAATATTTTATTTTATTATTTTAATTTATGTTCAAAGTAGCAACCAAACTCATAATTCCAATAATAATTTGTTACTTTTTAACATCGAATATGAACACCTTATAACTCCACTATTTGACCGGAAGTCGATGTTCCTTTGTACTATTTACAATTAAATGATACCTACATTTAATAAAAACAACATTCGACCATAAAACCTGCTTACATAATCATTTAAGATAGGTATCGAACTAAAAATATCGAACCACTAAAATCGTACATGACATTTACAAATAAATAACCAATCTCGGACATTTTCAGATTGTTTATTCCCAAGTTAAGATCTGTTAATAAAGTCTTCGTTGGATTTTTTATTTTGTGGTCCGAGGTCTCCATGAAAACAACAAAAATTGATAACCCACAAATAAAAAGTATTTCACAGTATGTCATTTTGTTCCAAAACTATGGATGTAGAATATTTACTAACATTAGTTTATTCATTATTAACCTATACCATTAAAATGATTCAATATAAATTTTTAAATTTGATTGTACTATTAGCATATCTAATATTAAACCAACTATAAGACATACAGACACAATTAGTTCTAATACAGTGGATAAGTGTAAAGGTCATAATATAACCTGACTGCTGTTGCAAATTGGATGTAAAACATATGACCTAATTACCAGCTATCCCAAGATGCATGTGAATCATCATGATCTAACTACCAGCTATCCCAAGATTCATGTGAATCATCATATTACCTAATTACCTGCTATAACAAGATGCATGTGAATAAACATATGACCTAATTACCAGCTATCCCAAGATGCATGTGAATCATCATGATCTAACTACCAGCTATCCCAAGATTCATGTGAATCATCATATTACCTAATTACCTGCTATAACAAGATGCATGTGAATAAACATATGATCTTATTACCTGCTATCCCAAGATGCATGTGAATCATCATGATCTAACTACCAGCTATCCCAAGATTCATGTGAATCATCATATTACCTAATATTACCTGCTATAACAAGATGCATGTGAATAAACATATGATCTTATTACCAGCTATCCGAAGATGCATGTGAATCATCACATGATCTAACTACCAGCAATCCCAAGATGCATGTGAATGATCATATGATCTTATTACCTGCTATCCCAAGATGCATGGGAATCATTATAAGCTGCCCCATAAGTCTGAGAATCATAGTAACTGGATGCTCTATCATCAAATCTATAAATAGAACATATGGTCAGAGTAAAACTGAACATACTAATTAGACTTTTAACTCTAACATTATCACAGTATTATAATTGGACATCAATATACAAGTTTTTTTTTAAAGAATTTTAACTACTAGTTTTATTTTGCCAATTACATTTATAAAAAACAGGCATTTGCAATGAAGAAAGGAAAATTTATAACAAATCACATTTTACTCAAGATTTTCTATAAATAAATCTATGCAACTAAAGTAATATGCTATCTTATTCATCATCGTTTCCTCCTTTACAACAGCTCAGGGCCCTTGACTTATGTCTTCACATCTTATTTCTTATGTATATTTGTATTATTATTTTTACGAGGACATTTCTTCTCTACAAGTCATGCTTCATCATTCATTATTATTTATTCAACTACATAGCACATTTGCACTGTTCCATTTGAACACATGGTACAAAAGAATGGCATAATGAAATTGTATCCATGGATGGACTCATAAAAACTTACTTTCAGAATGCATACAAAACTTGAATTGCTTTTAGTCCCTTCAGTTTAAGGGTTCAAGTAGACACTAAGGGTACCAGTAGTCAGTGCCCCTTCCTAGAGTACCATGTATTTCTCAAAGGAACAGCCTTCACCAACAATAGCATTTCCTCAACCAAATAATGAAACATTGATTGCATTGACATAATTTTCTATTTAACAACAGAAAACTGTCATTTTATTTCATTTTTAATGAAGAATAGTCTCACCTTCGAGAACTTCTGCAAGACAATGAACTATTTAATATCAGAACTGAAAATATCAGGGGAATTTTATGGTGTACAATAAGCTTAAATGACATTCTTTGAATGGTAAAAAGTTCCTCAAGTAAATATCTGATGTTTTATTTATTTTGTCTAATTTATAAAACATCTTCAAGTTAGTAAAATACACACTTGTCAAATATTTTTAAATTATTGTGTTTCCTTATAATGTTTAAACTAGTAAATGACTGAAAAACTACCACACAGATTTTCAAATACAAAAAGTCACATCGCCAAATGCCAATGTCTAAGAAGAAACATAAATACAAGTCTATGACTTAGTTCCTGTTTGAGCAACAGTGTAGTTCCCTTTTATGAGTCAAAAACATCTGGAGAAAAAATATTAATGTCTAGAAAAATTTCCATTTACTATAAACAACTATTTCAATTTGAAGTCTAGTTGGTGTCATTGTGCTGAAGTTTTGTGAACCTCTGATGAGTAGAAAAAAGAAATGTTATGAACCCATATGTGGATGGATTTGGGGAATAACAGAACACCACAATTTTATTGTCACCCACTTTGCAAAAGGCAAGGAACAAGAAATAGAATAGATAGTTCCAGAATACTAAACATAAACCTACCTTGTTGTAGGAGGAGGGTAAAAATCTGAAAAAGAGGTTTATGTCATAAACAGCATTGTCAATCTTTAAGTATTACATCATCAACATATAAGAAAAATATAAAATGAATGATAACTTAAGAAAGGCAAAACATGTCAAAATAAATGTTCATGTTAACAAGATTCTAATTTCACAATTAAAGCCATATAAATTGGATTTCCGGGTCAAAGGCCCATGCCCATCTATTTTTCCTGCTGCTGCAATACCAACTTTATCATCTTTTTAACAGAATAATAATCTGGAAATTTTGTGCCTTTTCCATCAATAATAATCAGTTCTAGACTGCTTCTTCATTTCTTGCGACTTAGCGTTTGGATCTATCTGATAACTTTGCCTACTCTTATGGTAACTAGAAAATGGTTTACTGGATTGAATAACCTTTAAATACAAATCACATATACAGTAAAACCTGTATAAACCGGCTACTTATGGGGCAGAACAATATGGCCGGTTTGGACAGTGGCCGGTTTGTTCGGATTTGGAAAATCACCAGAAGTGAAGATAAAAAAGGGGGGTTTAAAAGACTACGGACACCTTTGATGCACACTCGTTTCATATGCAACAGAATACATGAAAGAAATGTAATAAAATGTATTATATTAAATAAAACTTATAATACACACTGATATTTTATTGATATAGACGAGAGTAATTATTACTCAATAGTTTACTGCAAAATACATGTCAGGGGTTCCTTGTCTTTTCTCCATTTTTCTTCGTGTCCTCTGTTAGTGATTGCATAAGCAAATGAAACTACAGGTAGAGATAATCTTTACTGTTTGCAAAGTTTATCATGTATGCTATGTGTTGTAGCATATCCTCAGACTTAAATCTTTACGAGATCGTTTGGCGAAGGAGTGTTATTTCATCGTCAAATTTCCGCTCTCCATTTATACTTTTGAAATTATTGGTGTTGAAAACGAATCACATGTATCTAAAACATCGGTTCATTAATAGGATTCACTTTTGAAAATAATGCAAATTATGAAAATTTAATTAATGGTTTTGAAAACAATTCACCTTTGTTGTACCCTTTGGTTCATTAATTAAATACGCCCTCAAATGTCATGTAAATTACCTTGTTTGGATAGCTATCAATTGATTAAATAAATACATCTGGTCATGTAAATTATTTGGTTTAAACAGGTAAATTTTAATTGAGAAATGTGTATTGGGACTGGACATAAGGGCGTAATTCGGGATACACGAGGTCCGGTTTATATAGGTTAAATTAACGAAGGATTTTAAGGGAGAAAAATGGGACCTAAATTTTCGACTGGAATCGACAGGGAACAGGTTTATTCAGGGGCTGGTTTTAAAAGGTTTTACTGTAACTGTTTAATATTAACATTGTTCATTGTTGAATTAAATGTTTCTTTACTACTTACATACTATGAAAGATCAAGATTAAAACAAGTGTGGACTGAGAGCTAATGCTCATTCATGATACCCCCGCTTTCACAAATATGACTTTAATAAGTATTCTGTAAACAGGAAGTAGATGACCAAGTAGCATAAAATTCACTATACACCATATGGTACTATAGGATAAAGCAATATCCAAAATATCAGGCTTCTGCATCATATGGTTGCTTAGAAAACTGTGACAGAAATGTTTGTTACAGACGGACAGACGAACAAACTGACAAGGATAAAACAGTATACCTCTTCTTCTTTAAATGGGGGTCTAAAAATACTTCCTTCATCTATTTTGGACCAATAAAAATACTTTTTTTAAAACCTCCACACCTAACAAATTTTTTTTAAATGTAGCTAGAGAACCTTAAAGGTATTTTGTGTGACCTCACAATACTTTAACCAAAACAATAAGACTTACGCTCATAACCAGGGGGAACAACTCCTGGAGGAGGTACGCTTGTTAATGGCACACCTGTAAATAAGTAGAAACAAATTATTGATATCATCTATTACTGAACTGAATCAGTTGAACTGGTCATTCTCGAAACTGGACCATGAACTAAGATTACTGTTAAAAAAATAAATATTCTTGTAGCTCATTATACGATTTTCTTTGCTTCATGGAAGTAACAAAGTGCCAATAATTAGGTCATCCATACTTAATATACATCATTAAAACTGATATATTTAAAGAGGAATTCAAAAAAATGTTACATATACATACACAGAAGGGGAGAAATTATTTAGTTTTTTCAGATGGCAACCATTATTTGGAAGTACAGTGTATATAACAATGATGGTTTTGATCAATATTTAAAAATTTTTTTTTTTAAGCAGAAAGTTTTATTCTTCAAATAAAACAAAAAAAGGAAGAATCAGACAATCTTACCTGGGGGTGGATAGCCAGGTGGGGGCAATCCTGGGGGAGGTAATGAGTAATCTGGAGGAGGCACTCCTGGGGGCAATCCAGGAATGGGGGGTGGTGCTGTTGGATATGTTTTCCTGAAATGTAAAAAATTGTCCATTACTTTTTTTAAATTATTTAATAACGCAGTAAAATGTCAACAACTATAAAAGTTTATTGAATGTTATATGTTTTGGTACATACCAGTTTTCAACTAGATCAGAAGAAACAGACCATAACTCAAGAAACATCGACCAAATCTATTTTAAATTTAAGAACATATTCCATACAGGACACAGAAAATGTTTGTTAAGTAACGCTACTTTTAGAAATTTTTCAGCTATATCGTGGCATTAAGTTTTATTGTGGGAGGAAGCTGGAGTAACCAAAGAAACCCCCGAACTTGGCAGAAAAAGGTCATCCTTGTGAATTAAGGTTGGAATCAAGCACACTCTTAACACAGTAAGGCTTGAACACCCAACCTCAGTGTTGACAGGCGATCAAAAGTAGATTACCGTAAAATGGTGTGTATAGTCCGCATTTACGTATTGTCTGCACCCCTTTCTTGGACCAGAAAATTGCGGAAAAATTCTTATATGCATGTACAAAAAAATCACACATTTCGTAACCAAAACAATTTGTCAACTTTGATTCATCCAACCAAACAAAGAAAACAAAAAGATAACATGTTTTATTTTAATGTCTGAATGATTGCAATCAAAACATCGATCTTCAAACAATTCAGGTTACATATCGACGTCATTTCCATTTTACGCAATACAGGTTACACATCCACTATTTTCGTACCTGTTTTAATTTTTATTCATCCTATAGAATTAATATAATATTAATAAAAATAATTTAAGTAAAAACTAATATCATAACAACGTATACATATGGAAGTTTGTAAAAGAATAATGTTAGAATAGTACGAAAATACCGCGTATGACACTACAACAAAATGGCGACCGCCATTGACAACAATCAACGGGATGAAAAAAACCAGATCGAGTCTGTATTTATGTATAATCCGCACCATTCCTTTCCAACTAAAATTGAAAGAAAAAACTGCGGACAATACGACCCTAATTATGGTAATAACTACATTAACCACTCGGCCACTTCAGCCCACTAAACTGTAAAACAATCAATGCTGCATCTGGCTGCAATTCTGAAAGTGAATATATATAGACCAATTTGTGTGTTTTGTATACAATAAATCACCACTGTAATAGGTTTTAGAAAGACTAACATGTCATAATTCTTCTGGGGAAATGGAGAAATCTGTCTATGATACAATTTAAGCTATTGGCAAAACAGGTCATCTACACACTTAAGTATTGGCAATAGACAAAGAAAAGATCAGAAAAAGGATTAAATAGAGAAGGACATCAGAATACAAATAGAAGTTATCTGAATACAAAACTGACTAACCCTGTAGTAGGTATTGGATCTCCAGTAACATCAGAATACAAATAGAAGTTATCTGAATACAAAACTGACTAACCCTGTAGTAGGTATTTGATCTCCAGTAACATCAGAATACAAATACAAGTTATCTGAATACAAATCTGACTAACCCTGTAGTAGGTATTGGATCTCCAGTAACATCTGGTCGTCTGGAGTCTCTAGCTGTGCTCCCTATTACATCAATGGTACCAGATGTTTTCCGCGCTTGTACAGGCTTTCTATTATCCAACACAGGTACTGTTCTGACAGATTCTCCTGTAAGTATAAATAAAGACTGACTAATGCTCAATTGCAACAATAATCGCTCTATTTCAGAATGACAAAAAGCAACAAAATAGCTAGTATCCAATAGTGGAGTTTGTTGTAATTAACAGTTTCTCAAAAATTAAGAAAAAAACCTTGATTCTTATATGACGTGCCTAAAACGCTTAGAGTCCACACCAGGTGTAAAACAAGTATGTATTCCTAATTAACGTTATAAACGATTAACACTCTTTATGGCGATGTTATTTTAAGATTTTTCACATATTTTAATGACGTCACAATCAACTTTGTGTCCTAAATGGCCAACAAGTCCTGAAACTCAATCAAAGGTTATGTTGTTTATAAAAGTTAATATATATGTCATATAAGAATCGGAATTATTCAATGGGGGCAAGAATATATACTGATTTTACCACAGGCTTGCCCTTTATGCCCATATTCAACCCCTCACTAATGCTCACAATAAAATTTTGGACATAAAGTGCTAAGCCGTGGTAAAATCAGTATATATTCGTGCCGACTGAAATATTTTTTAAATATTCCAACAAACACAATATAAGGGAATTGTTTAGCACTCAATACTTTTGTATTTGACAACAGCATTTGATGATAGATTCCTAAGTCATTTTCGTCCAATCCCAATAAGTATACATGCAAAAATTTTACTGATAAAAATTAATTCTATTAGTGTACACGACATATTTATGACTCAATCCAATTAACAGTAATTTGTACGATTCTGCCTTGATCCTCAATCACAGCCAGCTTGTGTCAATGTTTTGACAGGTAATTTGATAGTGGTGCTCCTGGTCAATAATAATATGCAAACAAAAGTGTCACATATATCGTACTTAAGCTAACAGACTTCCACTTTTTGATTAAATATGTAATACAAATAAAAATTGCAAAGATTTGGCATATTTAACTAATTTTTAGTATGTCTTATGTGTTTCAAATGGATTATGCACCATTTATTTACTTCCAAGATACGTCTTACTACCAATAGTTAGACGTGAAAATAGTACAATGACCCTTAATGAAAATTGTAATCGATAGATAAACAAACTCTTTTAAATTAGTTTTAAAATTAAAGTTCTTTCAAAATTTATATTAATATATTTCATTTTAATCATTATCTTTGAGAACTATGTAAGCTGCAATTGAAGGAATATACTTGTTTATATTTTCCTTGCAATATAATACCATCCTCTTGCTTGATCTTGATCTGAAATAGTTCAGATTAATAAATTGGAATATAATTAAAATATTAATACAGCTGGAAGTTGTGTCTGAAGTGAGCCGATATGGTATAGTAACTGACCTGTTAAATCTTTCTTTGGATCACCTGTTGTTCTGATTGTTGTCTGGAAATTAAATAATAGCAACATTAACCAATCTAATTATATTCATTTAAAAAATAGTTTTTAATAATGTAAATATTACCACAGAGAACAGAAATTTATTGTCATAAAAAGGATATTATTTACTCATTCAAAACAAACTACAGAATTAAACGTAACTACAAAAGTATGTAAGTGTCCTCATACTTAACCTGAATTCAGGACCACAACTCTAAAACAACGTATCGGTTAAAATCCGACCTTGCACAGCTGCAACCTCTCTATGTACACATACAATCTCTTTTTGTAGCAATTACGTCTTAAGCAAATTACTGATATTACTTACATAAATTCGACCACCTGATCCACTACTTTCATTTCTCATTCGTCGTTGTCTTTCACAATAAATTCTCCACGTCTCTTCATTAAATCCATAGTTAAAATAATCTGTGATATCAGCACCTACAAAGAAGCCACACTGCTGTCAGGATTATTCCACTAGGCTCAAATTAAAAGTAATTTTGTTTGCCCTTCCCTGACCAACCTTCTCTTGGCACCTATGCATTCAGATTTTGTTTCAGACTTTGTTCTGCATTTGATATAAATCAATCCATGTCAAAGGCACCCGTTACCTAAGGGATACATGTACATATTTTCAAAAATTTTGGCAATTTCATTTCATGAATTAAAAATGTCCGGTGTGTGAAATTGAAGAAACTTTTTTATGTTGGCTAAAATAAGATATTTTGCCTACCTACCTACCCAGTTAAACAAATGTTGAGCCAGAAAAGGGCAAACAAACATATTTTTAAGTTTGGCCTTATAAATTGTATATAGGTCTAAACAAATTGCTAAACTACTTCACATACATGTAAATTTGACCACTAGTTCATGGATCATGGGTTTTCAATGGTCCCAATCCCATCAGAAAGCTAGACAAACCTTGATAATATATATATCTCTATTATGGGTCTATTTTTGTAATGGAATAGCTAACATAATACAGTATGAATCCGTTGAAAAATCCCAAGCATTTAAAACATAGCTAGATACAATGAAATGATGAATCCCATTTTTTATCAAAGTATTGCGAGGAATTAAACTTCCAATGTGAAATAAAGTATCAAGAGACAACATAGCAAAAACAGTTAAATCAATTTCCTGTATTTCAACTTCCACTTTAAGCAAGTGTTGATGAAAACTTTGTGTCCAGATAGTCATTTTGCCATAAACTAGGAGTTCTGAACACTATTATATGGTACAGAATATTTAGGTGTCAGGAGCATTTTGAAGAAGTAAAATAAATGTACCTCCATTTCTACTTTATCTGAAGCACCGTTCCCTATTATAATGAAATAGATTGGCATTCAGACAACTGACGATTCATTTGACCTCCTAAACACCAATATTCGTGGTGTGAAAAAATGTTCTAGGATACATAGTTTCATGGTTTATTTTCAACTATGCAGTTGAGTGCTAAACTTTATGGCTTTCGTACAATCATATTTATTCCACAGAATCAATGACAAGGATAAAAAAACAACAAAATTGGACAGAAACTTTACCTGGTTTCCTCCATGGTTTATCCTCTGCCTGTATACCATCGAGATCAAAGTCATAGGTTGGAACACCGTTGATGGTACCAACAGCCTCGACATCAACACCTTTAGTTGTCCCTGATGACATGGCTGGTCTACTGGATCCACCTATAAAAACATGCATTTGTATACTTTAGTAAGTTTTTGTATGTCTATATGTTCAAACAGGAGCAGTAAAAAGAATCTGTTCCCCTATAATTCTATCAAGGTTGACAAGTTCTATGTACTTATATCATTAATGTTATTGAAGTTAAAATAACTGTTACCTTATAAATCCTAAATACTTTTTTGTGTTAGTGTTTCCCTCTATTTTCATGAAATTGTTCATATTTTAAGTACATTAATCTGTTGTTTAATTTATCATTAAAATAAATGTTTTTTATAATGTGTTCAACGGTTTAATTTTTTTGTACGAATATATATGGATTTTGCAGTAGTTAACCAATTAAGAACTGTATATATTTATTTCTGTTAAGTGATGATAAAAAAAAATGTACCATAGGAATGTGGTAAACTCCCACAAACTCAATTTATACTTTCTGTTTCAACTATTTAAGGTGTCCTCCTTGGGCACCATAGGCTATTACTATAGATTATAGTATCGAACTTCAGCAGTGGCTATCACAAAAAATCGCAAGTATAAAATCTATCGTAAGTGTTGGAAGATCAAATGGAAATGCACTGTGACGTCAGCACTTACAATGTGTTTTACTCATACAAATTTTTTTGAAACACACTCCAAATCTTGTTAAAATATATATGACATTATTAACTGTTAGGCTTTCTTGCATTTTACTGTAACAAAACAGCCATTATTTACATTTGCTGGAAATATGGGAAATGTTTAAAAGTAATTAAGCTCACCTGCACCTGCCGTCTTGTGGTAGCCACCTTGTGTTTTAAATAAATTTCTTGCTGCACTAGAAGAGAAAAGGTCAGTAATAAGAATCTGTCACAATTGTTGTCTTAGAACAATACAGTCTGTAAATAGTATGGCTTTATATTAAAGTAAGTTATAAAAAACAATACGATATTATAAAATAAAAACTCGAATCCATTAATAATCTTGTGTCCATCAAATCCCCCAAAAATGAAAGTAAAATGTCAGAAAGTAGGGGATTTTACAAAAAAGGAACCTAGAAATGGACTTAAAATTAGCTTGATTCAAGGAGGTAAGATGATGAAAATTGCTATAGGAACCATTATATTTAGTTTCACTGCAAAATATGTTCATAACAGTGAAATGTGCTAACCTGAACCTGTGTCACAAAACAGTCAAGGCCTTCTCATGCAGAAATCTATTTCTGTTTGTACATAGAGACATACAAGAACAAATGAATGTGCCCCCCTTTACTCATAGGCAGGGGCATAAAAATACACATTGGAGGGCTACACACTTACTCATTCATGGGGAACGTCTGTATATCACCAATAGTAACTTGGACATCATCATCTGAGTCATCATCATCGTCGTCGTCTTCTTCTTCAGATTCTTGTTCAACATTGTTTTCTTTACTCTGTGACTCTTCCTCTCCACTCTAAAAAAGTATATCCTCTCAAAGTACTTGTACTCAACAAATTATAATTAATCTTAAGAGAACTACAGGAGAAGTAACATAAGATGTTCTCTACAAATCTTTAGTATTTTTTTCCTTTTTGTATTTGTAATAAAAAGTGGTCATGATTATTGATTTAAACTTACAACACGTCTTCAACACAGCAATTACAGGCTTATTTTGTTTATCACTAATGTTTTGAGTTTCATCCTAGTCCGTAAACTACATTATATTAATAGGATGCAATCGATATGCTTGCTTGATCCATTTATTGTTGTTTTAATACCCAGCAAGCAATATGTCAGCTATATCCACTTGATTTTTTACAACTTTATATGACTGGGGGTATACAATTACTTCTGATATGTCGGCTTTCTGAACTAAAAATTTAACCAAGCATACATATGCATCCAAAACATTTAAAAGTGATGTCAAGTACCATTTCTTAAAAAGAAATCAATTATCGAGATACACTATATAATGACTGAACAACCCCATCATCACAAGTCAGGTTCTGTGTCCACATGTGTCTACGAAACCCTGACAAACTTAGCTAGGAAATTCCCGGGCTAGAAGTCACTGTTTTGATTGGCTACATCATACCTTAATGTAGCCAATCAAAAGCTCGCTTTCATTCCCGACTTGGTAAGGGGATATCCTGATGTCGATTGTAAATAAACCAAACGGATGTGTTGCAAAGACCATGTGAAAATCAGTGTATTTTGTACAGTAGTGTTAATAGTTTGTTATTACCACGTTATTTACTAGTCCTGTTACGTTTTCTTCACACTGAAGAATGAGTAAGAATGACTACTGCCAAACACTTGCTTTTTTCAAGCAATTTCATTAGTTGATATTTTGAAGGATTGACGTCATACGAAAATCTTCTTGCCCGAGAATTTCCTAGCTAAGTTTGTCAGGGTTTCGTGGACACAGAAACCCTGACTTGAGAGGATGGAACAACCCCTACATTTATGAGTTTTAAACTTTATGTTTTTCATTTACAATTCTTTGCTTTAACAAATTAAATTGTATAATTACTGTATCAGGGCTTTCCATAGGATACAAATGTATTTTTAAAAAAATAAATAGGTAGTTTCTTAACTGACTAAATAGGTGGCTCAACTGAATAAATAGATGGCTCAACTGAATAAATAGGTGGCTCAATTGACTAAATAGGTGGCTCAATTGACTAAATAGGTTGCAATTTTGTGATGTATTTCAAAACTTTTTGCATGATGACGTTAAATATAAGCTGTAATTTATGACTGCTACAGTATTTTGAAAACCCTTCCAACTGTATTCCAGGGCTTACTGATTTATCTTGCATAAAAATTCTAAAATCAAAATAGACACAGTAGAACAAAAAAAAAAAAAAAGTTATTTCAAGTCGAACCAAAAGACACAGTACATTATAGCACATGTTAAACAGGAGCTTTCAAGTCCTATATGTACATGTCTCTCAGTGAGACCTAATGAAGGATGCAGAAAAATTTGAAGGACTGGACCAAATTAAACTTTTACTTATTTAAGGCTACTTGTATATGTTCTACTTCTTTAAACAATGTACAAAAAGCTAAGAAGCAATGTGTTATGTCTGTTTGCTCATGTTAAAGCTAAACACTAAACTGAGAATACAAGAAATGTTTCCTGTGAATTAACACCTTGCTCCATGTATATACATGTAGCAAATCCTATTCCTGTATGAACCCTACATTATTTATTAATGTTCTTAAAAAGAGGTTAACACCTCAGTACAAGCTATTATCTTGGAATACTAGGCACCTGACAGAGAGGTAGGGGGGGGGGGGGGTGGATATATTGATTATGCTCCAGAGCAACATGCTGGTAGTAGCAGCTTATACTAATCCAAAGCTTGCAATTTTAATAATGCCAAATTCTGCTTGATACTAATTTAATGTAAAAATTGTCCTTGACTAAGCTTGCACATTAATATGAAATGAAATTTGTTAATAAAAATATGATTGTTCAGCAAAAATGCAGCTTCTTTTTTTCTCACGATAAAACATATTCAAGAATTTGAAATATAATCAAATGAATGTTGTAAGACATTCATTTTTACTACAATTTGTTCATGTTACTATCATGTGAACTTACACACAAACAAGAAGCTACTTTTAATTAAATTAACATGAACCCATTCTAGTCATTCAGCAAATAAAAATTTCATTTTGAATTTCTCATCAACTGCGATTTCATGTGTGTTTCATGCAACAGCATATTGTTACACACCAATTCTCCAGCTTCTCTGTCATCTTTCTTGTCAGATCTGTTATGTGACTTCTGAGGTTCACCCGCTCTGTAATTTGATGATTCAAAATATTAATAAACAATTAAACATTATGCCCATAAACATTTTCCCTAAGTTTCATTTAGTTCTGACGACTGTTTGAGATAGAGAGCAGACAAGGATATATAATTTGGCATTTTTCATATACATAAAGGGCTATAACTCTGAAATGGCTGAAGCAAATTGGCTGGTTATCAATCTTGGTCGAGATATTATTATCATAAACATTTTCATTGTTTCATGAAGATCCGACAAAACTGTTTGAGTAAGACAGCAGATATGGCATTGACACAGCCTACAATGTACAAGCTGCCTGCCACCCATGAGTGTTAAAACAAAATAACCCGTCTTCGACAGGCATATAAAAAAGAAATAAAATCATGAAACACATTTATATGTATACTAAATAAAAATTCAACTGTCTTGACACTGAATGTTTACTTACATGTACCCACCAGCTGGACCTTTCGATTCCGACACATTACTACATTTAGCAACTTGCCTGACCTTTCTACCATTAATTCACTAGCAGGAATTTTCTACACTTAGTCACTAGCCTGACCTTAAAACACTTAGTCAATGGCATTTCTACACTAATTCACTGGTATTACCTTAAAACAATTAGTCACTTGCCCGACATTTCTACACCTATCTACTAGCCTTACCTTAAGATTCTAACACATTTCTTCATTTAGCCACATGTCGACCTTTCTTCACCAAGTCACTAGCCTGAACTTTCTACACTTATTAACTATCCTGACCTTTCGACACTTGTCACTGGCCTGACATTTCTACACTTATTATAGCCTGACTTCTCTACACTTGTCACTGGCCTGACAATTCTACACTTATTAACTAGCCTGACCTTTCGACACTTATCACTGGCCTGACATTTCTACACTTATTAACTAGCCTGACCTTTCTACACTTGTCCCTTGCCTGACATTTCTACACTTATTAACTAGCCTGGCCTTTCTACACTTGTCACTGGCCTGACATTTCTACACTTATTAACTAGCCTGGCCTTTCTACACTTGTCACTGGCCTGACATTTCTACACTTACATGTATTAACTAGCCTGACCTTTATACACTTGTCACTGGCCTGACAATTCTACACCTATCTATTAGCCTGACCTTTTGATTTCGACACATTTCTACTTTTACCCACTTGCTTCCCCTTTCTGAACTTACACATTTCTACACTTACCCACTGGCCTGACCTTGTGATTCTTTATTGTCATCTGTGTACAAAAAGAACATACAAAATATACAATTTACTGCAAAAGGATTATACATTCTGTACCTATATAATAACAAGCAGCAAATTTACAACAGGTAAATGATGCATTATAATAAATCAGAAAAAAAGGTAGCAACATGTGGAACACTCGACAATACAGAACAGCTGCTGGATATGTGACCATCAACTATTACTTATTGTGATCTGTATGATAACCATGTCAGGTGTTTTATTGTTTATTCAATTGCATTTAACTTTGTAAATTAGTCTTGTTGGTCAACTTTATAGAAAATAAGTAACTGCTACATCTGTTTGTTTACCATGTGCACACATGTGTAATCTAAACATGTGAAGAATGTCAGTATTAACATTTCAGAGCAAATATGATCTGAAGCCATGTTGAAGTAAATATACTGTACAATACCAACATTTATTTATCTTATAAAACAATAAAATGGCACATTTTAATTTTAATTTCTCCGGGTCGTAGCTAACCAAGATGAAGTGCATTCAATTTCACGGAATATAATTTAAGAATTTAATCATTCTTTTGAAGTTTCATTGATGTATGAAAGCCTTGACCGAAGCACATTTTCAATGAAGCACGGTAGCGCTTCATGATGAACATGTGCTAGGTCAACGCTTTCATACGTCAATGAAACTTCAAAATAATGCATTCAATTCATATATTTACATTTAATTTCATTTAAAAATGTCTGGGTCCTGATTTAAATCGTGCACGATGTATTTTTGTTGATTTAAATTACTCCGTGGTGTTTGATTACTGTGGACATAGTCAAGGAGGCACTTGCTCTTCATGCACTGGTAAACCTAAATGGCTAAAATGCCCAACTTTTGGTAAAAATTAGAGCAAAACGGCTAAAAACTCTTTTTTTTTTTTTCGTTATTTTAACCAATATTCTCCAAAATTAGACACAAACTTTACATAATTTAGGCGAAAGACTCTACTTTTAACAGTTTCGACCATAACTTTCTAAAGCGCTCAAGTGATCGCAATTTTCTGATAACGTGATCGATAATCTACATTCTACAGCCATTAGATATAAAGAAAGCCGCCCTCATAACCGTTTAAATGTCAAAGTTGTCACTAGTTATGGTAACTATTTCAAGTCTGTAGTTTAAATATTATGGAAAGTTAAAACTTCCAAAATTTACTACAGACTATGGTAAATTAATTAAATAAATTAAAATTAAATATACGTTGTTTATTTATTTTGTGCGATGATAACTTGTATTTTGTGACAGATATAGTTAGACAAAGGATTTGAATAGTGTGTTTATATTTCTTTAAGATAATTAATCCACAGGTGTTACCAGTCATTTTGTCTGAACATGGTTTATGAATACACAACCGGTCTTCGAAGGTTGTTTTATTGCTAATATTTCCTTCATTTTCTTAACGGTTGCCAACATCCAATGCTTAATAAAGAAATAATATCGTAAAACAATTGTCGTAAAAACTATCTAATATTTATAATACGTTTTAATAAAGATCACATTTTTGCTTTAAATAATTTTTACTTTTTTAAACCAAGTAAAAGAATATACCAATATTTTCATACGGATTTAGAATAAATATAAAAAAATATATCTATGGATGTAGCAATATCTGTTGAAAAATATATACGGGATTTAAAAAAAATAAACATAATATATGAATACAACCAAATAAAAATAGATCTGTCGTATCCGTATGTCGGAGAACAAAATCCGGAGAGCCAATGGCTCTTCTATTACCAGAAATTACTGAATAGACGTCTATTTTCAATACACAAAGTCACAATAGACTGTCCCTGAACGGAAATAGTATCTACTGTACAGGCCCCGCGAATTTTAATTTCTCCACGCATCCCAGTGGAGGAAATTCGGGTCTCCGCGGTCATCTCCACCGCGACTCGTGATCGCGAATTGCCTGTGGAGAGCCGGTATCGGGTGGAGAGCCGGTATCGGGTGGAGAGACGACGACTCCACCGTGTATTCATGAGGTATTCGCGGTGTATCCACTCTGCAAACATTTAGGGATATAATATATTGGCACATTCGGTAACTGTTTATATTATCGTATAAATGACATGAATTTATCATAAGTCTGATCTTTCACCTTTTACTTTTGTGAACCTGTTTCAGATCAGTTTCATATGTTATCCTGTAAAAACATATTCTTATGTAGAGGTCAACTTAGGCTTAGAGGTGACGAATATGCGGTAAAAAGCTTGCCAACTTCCATATATTTCTTCCCAATATATTTATCAATTAATAAAGTTAACAGTTGTTCACATTCTATGCAATGACGAAGTGACAACTTGGTTTATTTGTGTTACGTATTCCGTTTAACAGCAGTTTGCAATGAACAAATCCATGGACACCTGTTCGACAATATGAATCGTCAAATAACTCGCATCTTCTTATTTAAAACTGAGAGCTTTGACACTGTTCAAATATAATTAGCTTGTTTGTAAACTGTAGGTCAGTCTGTGAGTTCAAAGGTAAATAACGACCTAATTATCGCTAATTCGATCAGACAGTATTACCTTTGTTACACTAATTAATTGAAAATGTCCAGGAAGTGTCAGTGTACTAATTAATTAAGAATTAGGCAATCATTTCTGTATAGCAAATATTGCTCGATAAGTACATACCTTCGTATTACATGCTAGTTTAATCCGGGCCAAAGACAGTTATTAACTTACACAGAACACAGTTTAGACTTTATTGTTTGCAAACCCACAATATACTACATGAATATATTAAATTATATATACATGTAACTATAAAATTCCGCAGTTTCTTTGTATTTCTAAAAAATTCGGTAAAAAAGCACGTGCCGATAATTGAGGATATCCTCTGCTTGTCAATCAATGTATTTACCGCTTTCACAATAGCACGTGCAAGTAGTATTTTACATTATTGTAACCGGATATTTTAAAATGCTTTTAAAAAAATCGGCAAAGAAAGATGGATTACCGAGGAGCATCATTAGTGGTATGAGGTTTTCTTTTACTTTTGGAGTTTTGCATATATTTCCTCCGTAGGCATTATGATTCCGAGATTCTACAAGGTTTATAAAAAACCAAAAAGACGCTTGTGTTTTTGTTTTTGAACTGTAGTTCAAGATGTCAAATGATCACAGGTACGGCTTAATTAACGCTAATTGGTTATCATCTGAGAGCATTACCTGTGTACCACTAATTATGTAATGAAAAATGATCCGAAAGTGTCATTGTGCTCAATTTACAAGGGATTGTCCAATTAATTTGAAGGGAGGATTAATTTTACAACAACAAAAAAAAGTTTGTTGTATACACACTCGAGCATAAGACAACAATTTCACTTACATTTATAGACGTAAATGGCACTATAGACAATCTTGTTTTGTTGATGTTTGTCAAATTTAAAGAAAATATATGACAATAGAACACGTGCCGATAATTGAGGTATCGTCTGCTTCTTCAATCAATTAATTTACCACTTGTAAAATAGCACGTGCAAGTAGTGTACAAAGATATACCTGTGAAGTGGTTATAATTTTAAAAAAAACGATGAAAATAAAATGACAGGAAGTATATCTTTATTTATTCCACCACTATTTTATCTATTATTATTTTATAAGTATACCTCCGTTTTTGGTGATGTAAACAAACAAGCTGTTAATAGAATTCAACGATTATTTTAATTCATTGGATTGATACTGGATATTTTAAAATGCTTTCAAAAAGAACATGGATAAAGACAGATGGATTACCGAGAAGCTTCATTATTGGCATAAGATTTTCTTTTTCTTTTGGAGTTGTGAACGTATGTTTCTCCGTAGACATTCTGATACAATGTTTATACAAATCCAAGAAGACACTGTTATTTATTTAAAACAGACAGCTTTGACACTGTTCAAATATAATTCAGCTTGCGAGTTCGTTTTTGAACTGTAGTTCAGACTGTCAAATGATCAAAGGTAATTAAAGACATAATTAACACTAATTGGTTATATGACAGCATTACCTGTGTACCCTTAATTGTGTAATCAAAAATGGTCAGGAATTGTCATTTATTATGTATTAGGCAATTAATTTAAAGGGATAATTAATTTTATAACACAAGATATAGAGTTTGTTGTATACCACAATTTCACTTTCCTTTACTGACGAAAACCGCACTATAGACGATGTTGTTCTGGTGATGTTTGTCAACACTGAAGAAAATATAAGACGTAGAACATTTTCTGGAGAAAGGAAACAGAAACTGGCTATCCACCGCGACTACGCGATCGGCACTCCACCGCGACTCCACCAAGGAGAGCTGAGTAACAATGGAGGAAACTGTCTCTCCACTCTCCTCCACCCCCACCACGATGGGTGGAGAAATTAAAATTCGCGGGGCCTGTACAGTACATGTAAAATATTCTAAACTATACGTCAAATCTGCATTCTGGTGGTTTCCTCCTGCCAATTAAAAGATCATTAAAATCCCAACAACATTCCAGGGGCACTATTTTCTTGCAACCACAATGCGTTTTGTTTACGAGTGGCGGGCGATGGGTAGCTACTGAGTATACTTGGTATGGTCACACATTCGAATTTCGTCCATACTCGAATTTCCTTCAATCAGCATTGTAATTGTAAACAATGAACCAAAGGCTAAATTACTTTCAAAATATCGTGCATTTATTGCTCTAACCAATTGACTCCTAAATAATAAAATATAGTGCGTTTCAACGAAATTAACGTCTGTTAAACCGACACACTTTCATCGCCGAAATTCGAGTGTACTAGTACTTCTCGTCTTCTGAAACCATCGCACTTCTGTGTACCCATAGCATCTCCGTGTCCTACAAACATATAGGGCTTAAACCTAAATGACAATTTAATGGTATCTGCTCTGTGTATAAAGAATCCTACCCCCGTAAAGCCAAGCCTCATCATCTTCTGTGCCAGTTTGTGGTGCGGCGACTTCGGCAGTCGCCATTTTTTCTAGCTGGAGAATAAAAATGTCGCCAGTTGGTTTTAACTACAATTGAAGAAAGTTCCTATAAGAATTGACAGCATTCTAGATGTTATAAATGTATATGCGTAACCATTAAGATAGATACTAGTATTATTTGCACTAGGAATTATATTTTTGTATTTGATTCTGGATTAATTCGATAATTTTTTTTATTTTATTTTTTTTTGGGGGGGGGGGGGGTTTGGAGGTCATATATATAGTAAATATTACAAATTGGAAAGATTTCCAAAAACATTGGAACAATGTAATGATAATAATATATAACAGTTACATGAAACTAATAAATTACGAAAACAAACATCATAGATTTCCTTAGAAAGCAAAAACCATCTAAAAATACAATAAAATCTATTTTCAATACTATATATATAAGGGCGAAATATGCTTATATCAAAGAATTTGCAAAGCAGACTAGATCTATACTGTATACAGAGCACTGTCTTCGTATAGACCGTTATGCTCAGTCACAAAAACACAATTTCTTCTTCCAGTATAGAAGAGTCCTTCCCATAGAGTATCGTCGTACTTTAATGAAATAACTAATTTAAATTACGGTATTATTTACGGTGCTCAGCTATTCATCGATTGCTTCAAGAAAACATCTGTCCAGATCTATACAGACGTCACAAAAAGGCCTAAAAATACAGCGTGGCTGAGATTGCAAAAAAATTTGTCTGACATTTTTGTTGTTATTTAAAAACAAACACTTTAATTTCATCGATGTCAAAAATTATTTTTGTCTACTTTAAAATTAATTGATTTTAGTGCTCGTCTACAATATTTTCTTCTGATAGCTCAGCTAACATCTGATAGCTCAGCTACCATCTGAAATAGGTTTGTTCATATGGATCGCGTGACTTTTTTTACACATGCATGTAACCGTACAGCTCTCACTGCGATGCTCGCTATGATTACATGTAATTATATGTCTCTGGTCTAACAGTAATGGGACGTCCTCACATCATTGTAATTACATAAATAATGTTTAAGGCCTTCGAGTGAAAGGTAAATGTTTATTTGGGGTGGGTCGGGGGGGGGGGGGCGTAACTTTCATATTATCAATTTCTAAAACCAGTATGTCCTATTTCATTATTCCTATCTCTTAAAAATACACACAAAAATTGTCCTACATCAGACGTGTTATAAACTAAAGTGGGTGTCCTTTCTAGTTAATAATTATATGGTTACAATTCATTATTTATGTTAAACAAATTATTCGATTACATTAGTTTGGTTTCGAATTAAAACGTCAAAAACTATTTTTTTCTTTTTTTTCTCTTGTGATGTTGTTATTTAAAAAAAATCTTGTTGTCCTATCAGTGATGAAAATAACAAACTTGGATTCCCATGTAAATGCAGGCATAAAAAATCAATGTGTACTAATGCATTTTACACCAGTCCCAACATGGCCCCATTGACCGGCACCTTAAATAGATCATATAGCATCAACTCTTGATGCACGATTGTATCTGTGTAACACAATTGAATGTTTCGATTGTATGGAACGCCATAGCTGTCTTCTGTGGTGGAAAATGTTATATTTACAGTAGTCTTAACTTTATATTCAGTACTTCTTTCTTCATATTGAGTGGATTTTACATTATGCTTAGTAGATATTTATAGATTATTTACGTTTTTTTAAACGAGATGCATTTTCTCGTCGTATCTCATCGAAGGGCGACAGCCCTGAGATGAGATGGCGAGAAAGTGCATCGAGTTTCAAAAAAACGTAAATAATCTGTTTATCGCTGTTTTGTAACATTGTGACGTCACAGTGTTTACATAACGACGTCTTGACAGCGAGCTGAGATGGGCCCATCCCACGCTAGTAGAGTGAGATGGAATAATATCGCACATAAAGATCAAAGGAAAATACTGCAAAATAGCGATAATTCATTATATTCAGTCGTTTTTTCATTATGTTCAGTAGATAAACCATTATGTTCAGTAGACATTTCATTATGTTCAGTAGATATTTCATTATGTTCAGTAGTAGTTTCATTATGTTCAGTAGTAGTTTCATTATGTTCAGTAGATATTTCTTTATGTTCAATAGAAATTTCATTATCTTCAGTAGATACAACATTATCTCCAGTAGAAATTTTATTTTATTCAATAATATATAAAACATTTTGTATAAAAATAATGTGACTGAAAAATTTGAATAAAAAAGGATATTTACTAAAAATAAAATGGTTATTTACCGCGGGAAAATGCATGCGATTGTTATTTATAGAATCCCGGTTATTCCCTTTTTTAAATAACAATCGCATGCATTTTCCCGCGGTGAATAACCATTTTATTTTTAGTGAATATCCTTTTTTATTGAATAAAACAATAACTGTCTTTTGATGAGGTAAATGTGTGGAGTTATTGACTTTTGAAAAAACTCTTTGTTATTCACCTCGCCCGCTGGGCTCGGTGAATAACAGTTTTTTCAAAAGTCAATAACTCCACACATTTACCTCATCAAAAGACAGTAATTGTATAATATTCAGTAGATGAACACCTTTATGTTCAGTAGAAATTTTATTATTTTCAGTAGCAATTTTATTATATTCAGTAGATACACCATTCATTTTGTTCAGTAGATTTAACATTATATGCAGTAGTTAAACCATTATGTGCAGTAGTTTTTTCTTTATGTGCTTTTTCATTATATGATGGCGGTCGATCTTTCCGAATTGTGCCGAACATAAACGACATATACTCACTCTAAATAAAAACATAATTTTTTTGCGGACAAATAACCTATAAATATTCAAATATTAATATGATACAATATACAGATTTTGTTTCCATGTGATTTTATTCTTTATTCATATTAATGCCGTCTTGTGGACTTTATCTTGTTGTACAATATTCAAATATATATACACAACACCATAATATACACCTTAATTAAAGGTTTCCAAATTAAAGCATTTAGGTTCATCCACCCGTGAACGACTATGCAGGGGCGTAGCTGCCTATACGCGAGTACGCGGCTGAATCCACATTATTTTAAGAACAAAATTGCAATCTATCCCTGTAATCAATAAACTGTCCATTTCAGTTCTAAATAAACCACTTTAGAATTCTCCAAATTGCACCAAATTGCACCATTGTTTTCAAAAATATTCCGGAGTGCATACCCGGACCCCACTAGTTCTTTGTGAATCCACATTGTAACTAGTCTAGCTACGCCCCTGCTATGGTCGAAATCTGGAACACACTATGAATTACTAAAAACAGGGTTGACTTTCACGTGCAAATCATTGGTATTTTTTTAACTCGGACAATCGGTATAAAACCCCGCTATTTCTTTTCTTGACTGCATTAGTAAAATACAATTCTGATGAGGTGACGCTATGCCAAGGTTAGATGCTGCTACCCGGAATATCGCTATCGGTCGAATCGAGGCCGGGGAATCACATAATGTTGTTGTCTGAACGTACAATGTTCATTGTAGCACAATGTCACGCCTTTGGGGACGGTACCGGCAAATTGGTACTACGACAGACGGACGACGTTTAGGGCGTCCGCGTGTTACAACTTCCATCTACGGAACAGGAATATTGCTGCAACAGAAACAGCTGTAAACGTCCCTGGATTGCGCCGTATATCACCACAGACAGTACGCAAAAAGACCTTACGTCGGAGCAACACTGAGACGCCAATATTGCCGAGCAAAGATTAGATGGTGTACTACCGTTCGTGTGTATGGAATTTACATAACTGGAGAAGAGTGTGGTTCAGCGATGGGGCACGTTTTCATCTTGAAAAGCGAGATGGTCTCATACGAGTGTACATGCGCCGAATGAACGTTTTGCGCTAAACTGTGTTTTAGAAAGAGACAAATTTGGCTGAGGCAATGTTATGATGAGGGCCGCTATCTCTTACGCCAGGAACACACAGCTGATACATATCCAAGGCAATCTTAACGCTGTTAGGTATAGAGACGATATTATACGGCCGCATTTATTGCCCGTAATTGACATTCAAAGAGAAATTTTTCAACACGACAATGCCCGACCACATACAGCACGTATAACAGTAGATTTTTTAGAGCAATAGAATGTCAGTGTGATCCGTTGGCCATCACGATCTTCAGATCTTAACCCAATTGAATATGTGTGGGATGCACTGGATCGGCTAGTGCGCCAACGTCAACCACCGCCGCAAAATCTCCAATTATTAGCAGGCACTTCAGTATGAGTGGCAAAAGATCCCGCGTGTTCGTACTCAACGTTTAATTGAATCCATGCCAAGAAGAATAAGGGCTGTGTTACAAGCAAATGGTGGGCACAACAGATACTGACATTTTTGCGTGATTTATTGACAATATGCGACAAAATGTTATATTCCATGTTAAGAGAACCCATAAACAAGAAGTGTGCCAATTTTTACATTTCTGTGTCAATTATTTATATGATAAATTGCTAAAATAATATATGAAGTCAATTCCCATTTTTTTGTATGTTGCGTTTCTTTATTGAGTGAGTATATTTATTGGATTTTTGTTTTCCATTTTCAATGATTAAAAATGTTGTCTGCTAGTAGTATCAAACATGCTCTCGAACAAATTGATCTATCTAATATTTTTCAAAAGTTCGTGGACGAAAAAATTGAAGATGATGTTCCATCATCTGAATGATTCTGATTTAATAAGGTTGGGCGTTGAGACAATAGGTGACCTCCTGCGGCTGAGAGACGCCATAAGAAGATCAACATCAAAAGCAACGAGGAGCGGCTCTCCCGGTAACACTGATCGTCCTGCAGCAGGTCTCTCAACAGAAGGTTCAGATGTTTTACTTATTTTACAGACTACATTTTTAATCGCTGAAAAGGGAAAAAATCTAATGAATATATCCGGATTCGTTTGTGTTCGGCACAATTCGGAAAGATCGACCGCCATCATATAATGAAAAAAGCACATAAAGAAAAATCTACTGCAAGTGTATAATGTTAAATCTACAGAACAAAATGAATGGTGTATCTACTGAACACTATGAAATATCTACTGAAGATAATGAAATATCTACTGAACATAATGAAATTACTACTGAACATAATTAAATGTCTACTGAACATAAAGAAATTTCTACTGAACATAATGAAATATCTACTGAACATAATGAAATATCTACTGAACATAATGAAATATCTACTGAACATAATGGTTTGACTACTAAACATAATGAAAAAACTACTGAACATAATGAAATATCTACTAAACATAATGTAAAATCCACTCAATATGAAGAAAAAAGTACTGAATATAAAGTTAAGACTACTGTAAATATAACATTTTCCACCACAGAAGACAGCTATGGCGTTCCATACGATTGCATTCCGTCTTTTTAGTATTAGTATTTCCTCATGTAACACATAACATGTGACTGAGTGTAAATAAAGAATCTGAATCTGAATAAATATTTTTTTGTACATGGTTATACACTGGATTCCACTAAATTGCATATCGGCTTATAGTATATTTCTTTTTAATTGCATAATACCAGTTAATTGCATATTATTCTGTGCCAAAATTGTTATTCAATTAAGAGGAATCAACTGTATATCTATGGTCTTTATATAAATGTATAATATTGGTGTAGTGACTTGACATAAACATAATACGAGGACGAGGATTGGAAAAGTTTCGTGCCGTGTCCTTGTATTTACATTTATTATATTTATCAGAAAAATGGACCCGCCGCTGAACCAGATGTATGCCAGTTGCGGAATGGCCAGCCTCTGCTGCATCATCAGACTCTTCTCCTGTGTAACGGTGTGAAAACTGCCTTCTGTGTCTAATGCCATATTGTCGAGATCGGTTGCGGACTGTTTGCAAGCTGATTCTTCTCAATCCATGTATTCCGACTGCAGTGGCTGTTGCCATGTATCGATCTTGGCCAGGAGTAGTTATAAGAGGTTGCACACTTCTCGGGTGGTCATTGGTAGAGCCGAGAAATTTTGCTCTTGTTTACGTGTTCAGTTCGCACTCTCACTTGAGGACCCCTCTTTGAGATACTCCGGCCTGGAGACGGCCGATACCGATATTTTGAGTAGCAGGGCCCAACCTTGGCTTGGCAGTATTTTAACGTTATTATGAATACAAGCTTCAAACCTCGACTTTTCATACTGTCTTAAACATAGAGGTTGAATTAACCAAAACGTTCGCGTGAAAAACGTTAGCCAAGATTTAAGGTGGCAGATTAAGACAGTCACTGTGCTCATTGGAACTTTGTCAAAAAAACAATGATTAAATTTACTATTTCATTACACCAGGTCAAATACATTATTTGCATTTTGAAAACTTCTGAAGAGCTATGCGTTCTTTTTTTAAGGTCAGGATAATATATCTTAAACAATCTACAATTTTCTGGAAAAAAAATAAAGCAAAATCAATAATTTATATACTTGTCTTTATTTCGTTATAAAGACAGTCATTTTGCAATTGTTCAAAAGGTGAGAAACTAGGATAAACTGCTGGTATGTGTGTTCTTGGTTTGGAAGAAAATACAGTCTCATATTAACATATTCGTAAAAAGAATATTTTGCTAAATTAACAACATCCATTATGTGGATGACGTAGGGTGGTGTATGGTTTTCTTCTTGTTGGTGTTGTTGATCACTTAATAGCCCCTTCTGCAGATAACGACATCTTTCTGTAGCCTTCTTGCATTTTCTTATGACTTGATCCCCTTGGTGACGCGTATTCGTCTTAAAATAAACGCCCAACTACCTTACGATCCTCCGATACTCGCATCTGGCTAATCATTTGTGTTTAAAAGAAACATGAAATATAATCGATCGGTGTATTTTAAATGATTAAGTAGGCCTTGATGACCAAATAGTTAATTAAAGTTGTCATGTGCCTTGATCACGCAGAGGTTTTGTATTGCAGCCTTACCGCTGGCAGAGTCCACTAAATTGCGACCAAGATACACAATTCTCTCCCCTAAATCAAGGGTTTTTTACTAGGTACTCCGGCTCCCACCCAATAAGAATTGGCCGATGCATTCATGTAGCCAGAGACATATAATTACATGTAATTATATGTCTCTGATGTAGCCTAAATATTGCACAATTTACGTTAACAGATAGGATCTTTTTCAAACTTTCCTGAAAAGATAGCAAAATGCTTATTTACGATAATATGTCATCTGGAACATTAACTACGCCCGACGCGCGTTTTGTATTAAACACTCGATCAGTGGTGCCTACAGCCCGAGACATATAATTACAGCTTGGAGAAATATTGAAAATTTTTACAATCAAAATTTTAAACAGTTATTTACTGCCATTTATATCTTCAGAATAGAAAAAAACATATAATTAAAACATTTTTAAACATAACATTATATTGTTTTAAATTTGGAGATATTAGTTAAATCAGGAACCTATAAATCAATCTAGTTATACTAGCTAGTACCAGGTTAAATATTAAATGTTACTGTAACAACTTCTAGATGTAGAAAATACAGTACTGCATAGCGACAGTTTTAGCCTCCAAATGCGAAAGTTTCTTACCAACTACAAACGAGGTCTAGATATTCATAAAACGATATCTATATTGTGTTTGATATTTTTGAACTTGACACGGTTACAAACTAACAATTTAATAAAAAAAGATATTGGTACGAAAGTCACGCTGAAAATACAAATGCAACTGCATAGACTGGTTCAAAATGCCTTTGAAATAATAGCCGGGTACCAGATTCTACTAACGAGGCAAGGAAAGTTCTAACAGGACATTCAAGGTCCTTGAGAACGTGGGTAGTCCACAATATTAATGGTCACATTTGAAGTTGAATATTCCAGAACAATAAACATTATGCTTTCGCATAATTTTTGACAATTTAATTGTAGTTTAATTACTGAAAACAGAAATCAGAATCATACAATACATAATCCACATTTGCCCCCATATTGGGGCGAAATATGGCCAGAAAACGAAAAAAGTATTGTCGCGAACGAAGTGAGCGAAAGAGTATAACGCAAAAGTAAAAACAATTCCTGCCTCCCCCCTACTTTTGTTGTTGAGTTCGCTTTGGAAATTTGCACTGACATGAATGATTTGTAGGCGTTCTAAGTACTCACGGACATTTACTCTTTAAGAAGACATTGCTTCCTTTAATAGATCCATATATTTGCAACAGCGAAACTTTTTCTTGGACTGAAACACTTTCTTTACTTCAAGGATTTGGCCATTGGACACAGCTGCACAGTAAATGACCAATAGTTAAATGCGAAATTAGAACTAAAGAAAAATTATCTGGAAATTGACAACTTTCCAATTTAAAAAACGCCACCTAGCGTCCACTTCCAGTACTAAAAACTGTGGCTACAGCCGCAGTTCGTCCTGTTGAAATCTTTTGAAAAGGACCATTGTCTTTGATAAATTTTCACGCTTCAGTTGAATGACAGGTGTCAATATATGAGTGAGGAAGGTTATTAAAACCGCCTGCTGTGTAAACATGATCGTTAATTAATTAACCAATGTTCATTATCCTAGTTACCTGATGCTAATTGGAGGTAGAACCCCAGCCGTTTTATAGCTTGAATAAACATATTTACCAGTGACATCCATGTTGTATTCAAACTGACCTGTTGCCTATTGCTATAGTAACATCTACTAATAAGGTTAATTAGATGAAAAATTTAATTGGCATAGACAAACAATATAAAAACAATCCAGAATCTTTATTTCAATATCATAGTCCTTTAGTAATGATAGCCGTAGTTTTTCTAACAGGAAGTAAAAGGGGAGATAAATCATGTAAAACTGGAAATGGGTCAATTGCAAAAGTAAAGAGCACATGGTTTATGTAATTTGGTTATGTCCCTTTATCAACACTTGTGCCAGAAATGTAAACAATTTGATTAAAACTCAATTTTCCAAAAAATATTTAAAATTGGGATTTAAATATTATTTTATTTACATACAAAGCAAAGTTTTAATTTTACCGTTTTACCCATTAATTAAAGGTCAGTTACTGCACAACAGTGTTCGATGGCCAAATCCCTGAAGTAAAAAAAGTGCTTCAGTCCAAGAAAAAGTTTCGCAATTGCAAAAATATAGATCTATTAAAGGAATCAATGTCACAACTTTAAAGAATAAATATCCATGAGTACGTAGAACACCTACAATCGTGTTGTCAGTGCACATTTCCAAAGCAAACTCAACAACAAAGGTAGGGGAATAGGAATTGTTTACTTTTGCATTAGACTCCTTTGCTCACTACATTCGCGACAATACTTTTTTTCCTTTTCTAGCCATATTTCGCCCCAAATGATATGGGGTCAAATTCCTGTGCATAATCACAGGCACCTGTTTCAGAAAATAATTACCCCCTATATTCTAATATAACATAATATATTGGAGTATAGGGGGTAAAATTTTTATCTGAAACAGGTGCCTGTGATCATATTATGAGGGAGAGGACTGAGTATACTTTCATGCAACTATACTAAAAGTCACACCCCCTTGTAGTGCCTTTTTTTTGCATTTGTTTTCTTATTCAGTATTTTTCATCTTTTTATTATGATATCCAGTAGAACAAAATTATCCACTAAACCTGTTGAAGACCATTATTAGTGTACTTCTTAAATATGCCTGCCGTAATAAATGTACGCCTGCAGTAAAAAAGTGTATGCCTGCCATGGTTTTTTTATGTAATTTGTTGTAAAAAAAGTTTTAGACGGAGTTCTATGTTTTTTTTTTCTAGTCTTCAATAAGTTTTGAGGAATTATTGTAGTCAGTTCAGTGAAACAGTGAATTGCTGACAACATGTGATAACTTATGCAGGCGTAGTCATTTGGAAAATAGGTTTGGTTGAAAACCAGCATACGCGTTAGACCTACAGGTACTAGAAAATGTAGAAATCTCTGCCATATTCTGTTAATACAGAAGATTTATTGTCACAAAAATACGTAAATTTGTATATTATTTATGTACTCGAGCATTGTTGTACATACATTTTATATTGCATTTCATGCATATAATATATGCCGCACCCCTTGGAAACAAATTTGTGCTTGCATTTTTTTATTATTCCATATTGTATCTTTTTATTACAAAATTCCTGTAGAAAAAAATTAGATATGATAACCTGTCCCTGTTTTATACTATGCCTGTGTTGTTTAGTTGTTACAAATCGTTCTTGACTTTTGCTACGACAATTTTACATAATAAGTCAGCCATTTTTGTTTCTAAAGGGACCTTGCTTTGTTTACAAAAGTTTGTCTGCTTTTGTGACATTCAATGGTATTCAAACAAACCATGAGACTTTTCCCACCTTAACTGCTGACAACATTACCCAAAGGATTTCGATTAGACAACAATAAATTGTCCCTAACATACTCTTCCATTCTAATTGAGGTCAAATTTTACTATTTTACAAATCTCCCAATCAAAATGAAAAAAAATGCCATTTTTCAAAACGCTGAATATTTCAAGGAAATAATTGTTGATTTCAAAAAGTACCCTTCTTGATCTACAAAAGAAGCATATAAGTACCCTTACACGGTAAGCAGTTTTCATTTGTCACGCAAAAAACCCTGACCAAAATACGTTCACTTACAGATGCGAATTAATAACATGTAAACCATCTGTCAAGCTTATGCTACTTTTGATAATATATTTTGTATAGCTTGTTTTCTTTTTTTGCAGAATTTAAATGGATTAATTAAAAAAGAAATCCAGCTGTAGTCATTCATCATGCCACTAATATTACCATTCCTCAGAGGTGTTTCATCTCATAAAATACAAGTTTTTGTTGGTGTTTTGTTATCCAAAAGTAATTTATTAACTCAAGTTGGAAATAAAAAAGTTTCTACGTTAACAGCCACTACTTACAGCCATGATAGATGCAGAAAATGTCTTCAATTTAAGAAGGGAGAAATCAGTGTTTTAAATTTTCCTCTTCTCCAGTTTGTAAAATCAATGGGCGGATCCAATAAAGACAAAATACTCCAAAGAGCACAGAAGTTTAAAAGTAAAACTAGGAAGGAGGAAGTAGTCGAAACGAAAGTAATTGTAAAAGAGACTGACTATGTTCAGTTATTTTCTGCCGACGATTTTCTCATAGGAAGAAAGACTTACAGTGATGCAAAAGCTTATGCGAAAGAAGAAGGCTTCAAGTTGCAGAGATTAAAGAGACAATTAGGGGATTCCTATCCATCATTTAAATTACTAACAGAAAATATGTTTAAAGATAACAGGGCAAAGGAAAAAGAACTAAAAAAAATTGATTCGCCGATTATAAGAATTAATGATAAAATTGAAGAAAATGACTTATCGGTAAAAACAAAAGCCATCATAAAGCATTTAAGTAGTGGATCTCCTGTTGTAGTAAAAGTTATGAAACAGTCATCATCAGAAAAATCTGTAAGTATTTATTTTAGCAACGTTACTGGCATGTTTTAATTTACATGTAGAATGAATCACTGGCATGTTTTAATTTACATGTAGAATAAATGAGTCAGTACACACTTCTCTAAATAACATGGTTACGCTCAACTTACATTTCTATTCAAAAATAGCAATTTTAAAAGAGAGTTGGAATATAAATTGATGATGTCCCTTTGCAAAATTTAGTGGGGCTGCATTGTTCTGCACAACCAGAAAGTTCTGGACAGGAATCAAGTGAAATGGAAGTCTTCAGGACATTTTCTGCCTGTGCCAATTTTAGAGGTAGTGCAAACAGAACAGTGACGTAATAAGATGGCTTCCAACATATAAAAGGTGTATCAGTGCATCGATTGTTGCTAATTTTTATAGGACTTGTTTTTTGTTATTGATGAAAGAGTTTTTTTTAAATAAACTATTTCCTGTCCAGAAACATGTCCATAACCACATGGTTAGCGATGTGTGCCAGAACATCCAGAACATGTCAAAGACAGACGAACCGTGCAGCTCCAGTATCTCTTGTAAAGGAAAATAACTACACACTTACCAGTACTTCCTTTTCTTGTACGTTTAATGTTGATTGGTTGCTTAATGCCAAGTGAGCAGTGTTTCATCTATATTCAGGTATAAAAAGTTGGGTAGGAACATGAAATTGACCCTTTTTTTCACCTTCTACACAATTCCAACTAATTATTATGTATATACCTAGTAAATAACTTAGCTATTGTACAAATAAAACTACCTGAATAAGTTCTATTAACTCCAACTCCATGTGTAAAATGACTTTGACTAGTTCATATTTTAGAGAAATAGAAATTTATCATTTTGAACTTTTTTTTTAAAAATGACTTCATTTTCTTTTCAGAAGCCTCTAGTAGACTCCATTATAAAGAGACTTCGTGAGGAGCTTGACCATATTGCATACATTAAATCTACACAATCTTCAGTACAAGCCATTTCTACAGAGTGGTTTCCTCGTAAGAAGATGGAGAATGACGATGATGAATAAAGCTTTTAAAATACTTTACTCAGTTTTTTTTTGTCCGACTACCCTTTTTAGCTCACCTGGACCTTACCTGGACCGAAGGTCCATGTGAGCTTTTGCTATCACTTGGCATCTGTTGTCCGTCGTAAACTTTTTCAAAAATCTTCTCCTCTGAAACCACTGGGCCAATTTTTTTAAAACTTGGCCACAATCATCCTTAGGGTTCCTAGTTTCAAATTTGTACCCAGGGTGTTGATCAACAGACAAAGTTGGCCATTTTACTTAAAATAGAACATGGATGTCAACACACGTTTTTGATCATTATCTAAAAAATTATAGTAGCTATAGAGAAAACCGTTACTTCAAATTGATCAGCACATTAAGGTCTACAATAGTTGCTATAAGTGTGAAGTTGTGTATTGGCTTCTTGTAGGAGATATTGCCCTTTAATGATGATTTTTGACAAACTTTTTGGTATTTACAATATAACTTGAAAACTATAAGAGCTAGAGTGAAACTGTAAATAGCAAAAATGATCAGCAATAAAAGCCCTACACTTAATTTGTCTGAAATTGTCAGATGACTCCTTATATGAGTTATTGCCCTTAAATGGCAATTTTTTATGAAATTTTCCGATTTTGTCCTGTAACTTGAAAACTATAGGAGCTAGATTGAAACTGTAAATTGCACAAATGATCAGCAATAATAGCCCTACAATTCACTTTATTGGTCTGAAATTGTCAGACGACTCCTTTTATGAGTTATTGCCCTTAAATGACAATTTTTTCTGAAATTTTCTGTTTTTGTCCTGTAACTTAAAAACTGTAAAAGCTAGAGTGAAACTGTTAATAGCAAAAATTATCAGTAATACAAGCCCTACAATTCACCCTATAAGTCTGAAATTGTCAGATGACTCCTTATACGAGTTATTGCCCTTAAATGGCAATTTTTTATGAAAATTTTCGTTTTTGTCCTGTAACTTAACCAGAGGCTCTTAAGAGCCTGTATCGCTCACTGATTTTATAGCGAGCATCGCAGATGCGAGCTATACGGTTACATGCTTGTGTGTAAAAAAAAGTCACGTGTACATATGAACAAAACCATTTCAGATGGTAGCTTAGCTATCCGAAGAAAATATTGTAGACGAACGAAAAAATATATGATATAAAAGTAGACATAAATAATTTTGACATCGATAAAATTAAAGTGTTTATTTTTTAAATTACTACAAAAATGCCAGACAAATTTTTTTCAATGTGAAACGCTGTATTTGAAATAGAGTTTGTGACGTCACCAACACATTAGAAAAGACGTAACGTCATCAATGGAATGTAGAGGCACTGTTAGGGGGCTCTGAAGTAACGACGTGAACAATGTGCGATGCTCGCATTTAGGCTGTGCCTACATTCATATTAGGAAATGAAGATGGCATTTCCCTGATGTTAAAGTAAGTCCTGTAATTTTCAATAAACTTTAAATAGGACCATCCAAACAATATTACTAGAAAGTTTTGTTTCCATTGGTTAACCGGTTGTAGAGAAGATCTTGAAGAGATCTTTTTTATTTGCCCATAGGGTCCTATGTTAAACTAAGTCCAATTGGCAATAAAAAACATAAACTTTAAAGAAGACCATCCAAACAATATTGTCATTAAGTTTTGTTTCCATTGGTTAATCAGTTTTAGAAAAGAAACCTAATAAAACTTTTTCCCATAGGGTCTACTGTTAATCTATGTAATGCTGTGGTGGCAATTTTGATTTTTATATTTACATAAAAAACATCAACTTCAATGAGGACCATCCAAACAATATTGCTAGTAAGTTTTGTTTCCATTGGTTAACCGGTTTCAGAGAAGAAGCCTTTTAAACTTTTTTCCCATAATGTCCTATGTTAAACTACGTCCTGCGTTGGTGGCCATTTTGAATTTCCAATTGGCATAAAAAACACAAACTTTATAAAGGACCATCCAAACAATATTGGTAGTATGTTTTGATTCGATTGGTTAACTGGTTTCAGAGAAGAAGCCATTTTTAACTTTTTTCCCATAGGGTCCAATGTTAAACTAAGTCCTGCGGTGGTGGCCATATTGGTTTACCAATCCAAATAAAAAACACAAACTTTGTAAAGGTCCATCCAATGAACATTATGGCCAAGTTTGGTTTCAATTGGCCAAGTGTTTTCAGAGAAGAAGATTAAAATGTAAAAAGTTTACAGACGCCGACGATGACGCCGACGGACGCAAAGTGATAACAATAGCTCACCTGACCCTTTGGGTCAAGTGAGCTAAAAACCATAACAGCTAGAGTGAAATTATAAAAAATGATCAGCAATAAAAACCCTACAATTCAATTGATTGGTCTGAAATTGTCAGATGACTCCTTATTGGAGTTATTACCCTTAAATGACAATTTTTTAATGAAATTTTTCATTTTGGTACTGTAACTTGAAAACTATAGCAGCTAGATTGAAACTGTAAATTGCACAATTGATTGGCAAAGCAAGGCCTACAAATGGTTGCTTAGTCCAAAATTGCAAGATGACTCTTTATAGGAGTTATTGCCCTTTAATTATGAATTTGGACCAATGATCAGTTTTTGTATTATAAATTAGTCTATAACACACCTAGAGTAAAGCTGTTAATTTCTAAATTACCCTTAAGGACAAGGCCTAAAAACCATTTAATTTTCAGAAATTGTCTGATGGCACCTTTATAGCAGTTATTGTACTTAACTAAAATTTTTGAAGAAATGTTTAGTTTTTGCACAGTAACTTAAAAGCTACAACAACTAGACTGAAACAGTAAATTTCAAAAAATTAAATATAGTTGAAGTCATTTGGGTTCCAGGTGAGCGATTACAGGCTCCTGGGAGCCTCTAGTTTTTGTTAAGACTTTTAATATAATGTATTTTACAGCTTTCGGATCAGCTGTTTTTTTTTCAAGATTTGAACTTAGCATCATGTTGGTTTTCATTTAAAAACATCAACATTTTAATCTCTAAGTGAAGCCATTTAGAGCTTTCTCCATTGACCATGTTTGCTTAGAGTCCAGCATGTAACACATATTATTTCAGCTATATTCAGGATGAGTTTTTAAACATCAGCAGCTTGGCCAACCACAACAATCCTTAGAATTTGTTATGCATATACTGTAAATGCAGAAATCTTTGCAGTGTTTTTATTATTATGAATAGTACTATAAGTAAACAATCAAAAAATAAACCTTGTATTTCAAATATTATTTCTTCAATACTGTATTATATTTGAAATAGCGACCCTTTACTTCACTGGAGGTCTAAAATAATTAAAGTAATAGTTGAATCATTTAAATACTGACCTTTTATGTTTAATATGCCACTAGATAGAAGCCAGCTGATTATGCTAAGGTTTTGAAGTAGTTCAACACGACAATATTCATCAACAAAATTGGTTTTCAAGTGAAAACTTTCTTTTTTATAGACTGTAATCATTGTATGGATGCCATGGTATAGCTGAAAAATCGATCAAAGACAGAAATGGCCAGATTTCATTAAACAGGAAGTAGGTGAGCGACAGACCTGAAATCGAATCCCACGTTATGGGAGGCCATGCTGATGCTGCATACCAAATTTCAAGAGGCTGTGATTAGCAGTTGCTGAGAAAACTGTTACGAAAATATTTTCAATGCCAGCATGCCGCCCGACATTCACCATTTTAATACCCGGATTTTCACTCTGTGAAATCCGTTAAAAAAATTGCTGAAAGTGGTGTTAAACATCATTTAAACAAACAAACATTTTATCTTATTACTAATAAAGCTAAATGCTAGCCATGCATGGGGCTCTAAGACCCCATTGGTTTAATGGAACAAACAAGTATTCTAATGAACTTCCTTACCAAATTGATCTCACTAGAATGGGTTGTTCCCTTTATTCAGAATTGTGTCAGTAGTGTAAACCATGGTGGCAACTGTGACAGACTGAAAAAACATACCACTTGGCCAAATTAAAACCACCTTAGATAATCCCTTTTATAATTTTGTTGGGGGACTCGGTGGAGAGTGGTTAAGCTAGTTCATCTACAATGACTTAAATCGTAATTGCCAATGATTGCCAGTTTTCCTACCGAAGGTTTTCTCCAGGTACTCCAGCTTCCTTTCCCAATAAAAATTAGATGCCATGATATAGCTGAAAAATTGCATTAGACAACATTTAAACAAACAAACAATACAATACAATTTTGCATTAACAGTACTAGTAAAACAAGTGCTAAAGTGCCACAAAATACGCCTGTCGAAAATTTTGGTAAATGGTAGAAAAGTTGACAGAGAGGTGTGTTCATGTATTAGATTGCAGGAATCCTTATAACCCAAATGAAATTGATTGACCAGCCAATTTAATATCAAACAATTATGGGGTATAGAGGTGTCAATTTTATCACAGGAACCATGTGCTACTATAACGGATTTGATAACCAGACATATTAATAGCAAGATACAGAGCATTTTAATCATCGGAACCCTTATTACCATAATGAACTGATAACCTGCCAATTTAATACCCTTTGCGGGACATTTGCAAGTTCTTTGAATCAGTGTTTAAAACATACAATGTATAATGAATACATAGAGAACAGATAGGTTCATTTGTGAAAAACAATTGTTTTAATATAAATTTTTATGGTAAAACATTATTTTACAGTTTGACTCAATGACACGGCTCACTTTATACTATTTACATCCCTATAAACATTTTCTACAAGTTTCATGAAGATCGGAAACAACTGATTTAGAGAATGGACAAGGTGAATTTTTTTGTATAAAGAGCCATAACTCTTTAGTGCCTGAAGCAATTTGGCTGGTTATCAAACTTGTCGAGATATTATGCCCATTAACAGTTTCCCCAAGTTTTATGCAGATCTAACAACAACTGTTTGAGATAGAGAGTGGATAAGGCAAATTTTTTTTAATAAATAAGGGGCCATAACTCTGAAGTGGCTGAAGCGATTTGGCTGGTTATCGATCTTGACCGAGATATTATGACCATAAACATTTGTCCCAAGTTTCATGAAGAATGGACAACAAATGTTTGAGAAAGAGAGCAGATAAGGCAAATTTGCCATTTTTTGTAGAAGTAAAGGACCATAACTCTGAAGAGGCTAATGCAATTTGGATGGTTATCAATCTTGGTCGAGATATTATGACCATAAACATTTTCCCCAAGTTTCATGAAGATCAGACTGTTTGAGTTGGAGAGCGGACATCGCTGTGGACGCCACCCGCCATGGGTGTTCCCCAGGGGTCCGGAAGTTTTCCCTGCCCATTTCGGTCATTTTTCCACCCAAGAAGTTACCATATTCCATGGTAGTCAATATTAGTCTGGGGTCGTTTCGTACCGAAACTTGTTTGCACGTCGGTCGTTTCGCCACGATAGTGTGAGTAAGCGAAAATATATGTAGAGATACAATCTCCTGCCTAAAAAATCTTTATTGTAAGATGACATGTTGTCTTTGCAACAAAATAATGGCAAACAACGTTGTTTTGATGAATATCCCGGCGAGTTTTTCATTTACCGGAAATAGGAAAATGTCACCTATAATTGCAACAAGTTCGGCCAGAATTGAATTTATGCGTTAATCTGCGATGGATTCTTTTAACAAGTTTTTTATAATTAAATGAATAATCATTTTTGTTCTCATTATTTTCAAGAAATTTTTCTTCAAATTGGTTTTCTTTTGATTTATGTAACGTTTAGTTACATTGGCGCTTGCGTAGTGTACAATTTTGACCGCACGTGTTTTTTTTGTACCACTAATATACTGTAAAGTTGTCTTTTTTTCTTAGAAGTGTGAAATAGAAACAATCTATTATATTCAATCTCTGTATATTCAAAATGTTGTTGCAATAGTATGTTTACGATATGGATGAAACAGATCGGTCACCACCTGTTTACCTATTACGTAATCACCGGTCGGTGGTCAATAAACACATGTCAGTGACAGGAAATAGCCTTAGGGTTGATTTTTTAATACAAATATTTCTAGAAGAAATTAAAGGGATTAAGTCCAACAAGTGATTATTATACAATATTACTTTTTTGATGTCCGATTTGAGCAAATCGTAGTCGGTCATTTCAGTATAAATTTCGGTCATGTCCGGCAAATATGACCGTTTCCGGACCCTTGGTGTTCCCATAATACTAGTAAGACCAGTCTTCGATGGGCATATAAAAAGTTGCACAACCAAAATATTCCTATTTAAATTCTTGGAGCGACAACCCAAAAGTATCAATATGTATATACATGTATATACCTGACACCATGTCCAACTTCGCTGGACTTAGCTATACAAGTATACAATTAACATACATTAAACTTTAAAGTATACATCCATATAAGAATTACACAACTAAATTTACATACAAATGTATACAAATATTTCAAAATGCTCTTTTATGTAGGTCATACAAGTTGGAGATATAAGGTTAAGAAATTAAAAACATTTTAAGGGGAAAGGGAAACAACTCTTTAATTTTCCAGAACAAAGTTCTGAAAAAAGTAATATATAAGATATTAAATATTTAATTGCCTCCATAAGCAGCTGGAAAGGGGAAAAAATTATAATATTCATTATTCAATTGAGATACAGAATTGTTATCTTCAAAGGATGTATAACATACTAGTATTTTCAAAATTGCTTGATTCCTTAAAATGGATTGCTTTTTAATGCCTAAAAAACTTGAATTAGGAACATCTTGTAATAACTTTTATTTAAGGTAGCCATCACATAATGTACACTGCCAAGGTTTCATATTCAACCAGGATAAAGCTTTGACATCCAATAGAGCAGTTGCCACAGACCTACAAATAGTACATGTTCTAACCTCATAAAGACAAGGCAATGTTGTCTGACAACACATTCCAAAAATATGACCGTCTTTACACTTATACTGGCCATTATTAATTTCAAATTCCTGTTCACAAATACAGCATACAAACTTGTGCTTTAAATTTTTCAAAACGGCTTTAATTTTTTTAACAATTTGTTCCAGTGAAGTTGATTTGAATAATTCTTGTTTACTGTTCATCCAGTTCATCATTGCAACAAGACAAATTAAATCATTGTTTTGTAACTGTGACTTTAATTGGATCACCTTATTTAAACATATACTGATATGTTTGCACAGTAGAATGTCATTTATTTTTCTAATATTTTGTTCTGATAACATTAATTCTTCACTCTTTTCCTTTTCTGACCGTGGAATTCTTACTTGAACAGCAAGCAAGAAATACAGAAGAATACGTAATCTTTTTGCAGAAAATTCGAGCCATTTATCTTCCTGCCTAAAAAATTCATTAATTTCTGGCATTACATTTTTTCCTTCCCAAAGATTTTCTCGAAAAACCTCCAAACATTCTGAAATTTCAGAAAGACTCTGATCATTTAAAAGGAATTTTTTAATGATGTCCTTTCGATTGTCGAAATTCATTGGTAATACCTGAATTTCCAGACTTCCTGGTCTAAGTTGCCGATCTTCAGATATGTTAGATGGTTTAAAAGCTCCTACACAGAATAAACCACATTTTGACC
The DNA here is from genome assembly GCA_944474755.1 of Limnoperna fortunei. Classification (NCBI taxonomy): domain Eukaryota; kingdom Metazoa; phylum Mollusca; class Bivalvia; order Mytilida; family Modiolidae; genus Limnoperna; species Limnoperna fortunei. The sequence continues at coordinate 60,415,012 of OX104115.1, forward strand.
AGCTTACTCCGTAACATGACCACCTCGTTTCAAAATCCCCAGTATGTTTAAATACTAATGGAGTGAAAATGGAAGCAGCATTTTTAGAAAAAGAAAGAATGGCTCCATCGCTGCTACTTAAGAGATATGTTCCATTATGGCAGCTTAGTCCCGAGGCAAAATAGTTATAATCACCAGTTGTGTGTGATGATGAAAACAGACGCAGTATTTTATACATGACTTCTACTTCGTATGTAATAATAAAAATCTCCTTAGTCGCAATTATTGTCATTTTATCATCTTCTGTAGCTTGTGCACTGACAGTTGTAACTTTCATGGAATCTGACTGATCACATATATTTAAAGTTGTTGTTTTACTCGGCATTATGACATTGACTGATACAGCTTTAATAATGCCAGAGTCAAAACCGACAACGAAGCAAGCTACATTGCCACTCAAAATTCTATTGCACCATGTCATGGCTGAAGGTAAACCAGAGGATAACTGAAGTTTTGTTATCATCTCACAATCTTCTTCTCCTTTACATGGAAATCTTATTTTCCAAAACACAAGATCTCCATTGGCCATTCCAACTGCCAGAATAGAAAACTTGTTCTCTTTCCCAACAATGACAGGTGACCAAGCAACATCAACTGCAGAAATCTTGTATGTTGCTTCTTTTAAACACTCGAATGTCAAATCTGGTAATTTGATATCTTTAGCATAAAGATCAGATAACTCTACCAATAACCGGAAGTTAGAATTCAATTTGCCAGTTGAGAACAGACATAATCTATGATCTAAAGTTAGTGTGGCCAAAATACATCTTCCTTCCTCATCCCCACCATGTCCCGACCATCTTGCTGTCTTGTAGGATCTAAATGATGTTGCGCTCTTCACAAGAGGACAAATAGTCCTGTCCAGTGCTAGCTCTTGTAACTGGTTCACGGATGATTCTTTCTTTAGTTGGTTATATTGTTGAGGAGTTACACCTAACATATTATTTGGTTCATCAGAACATGGCAAAATGGATTGGTGAAATACTGGCTTTGAATCCACAGTAGTTGGTGACCATTGCAATGTCTGAAAGGAGAAATTATATTACAATATTATCAAAAAGTACTTAAGACTAAGGGACTAATTATATTAGATGGCTGAGACTATTCCTTTTACATACAATTTCAAATTAATTTGTATTTTTAAGTACCAAAGATGTACATTGTGTACAAACTATATACATCCTAATCAATGCATGTATAAATTGACCACTCCCTAGCTGTTTCAGGAGAAGATAACTCTCGTTTGCCATGTAAAACTATATTATACTAACATTAGCTACAACAGACACAAATGTTTAAAAACAGTATGCTATTACTTGTTCAATTTGTTGTAATTCTTTCTACAATGGATTTTCATAATTAGAGGCTCCCAGGAGCATGTATCGCTCACCTGAACCTGAAACCCAACAACCCTTTTTTATACAGCTTTTCTTTCCTATAAGGAATTGCCTAACACTTCTGCAAAAGTCATTAATTCTGACCTTTTAAGGGAAATAACTTCTATAAGGAGGAGCTTTTGATGCTTAGAGGGAGAAGGGAGGTTCACTTCTAATTTGCTGTACCTGTTATACTTTTTTAACTATCAGCCGAAAACTCTCTTGACCCCCCAACCCCCTTTTCTATTTTAAGCCAACGTAGCTATGTAGGTAGTCAGCAGTCATGATTTGCATAATTTTGGTAGAGGACATCCTAAAGATGATGTGTGCAATTTTTCAAAAGCAGTCCTTTCATTGGTTAGAGAGGAGAAGATTTTTTAAAATCAATTAAAGTTGATTTAAAAAATGTTCAAGGAGAATAATTCCTAAAGTTCATCAGACAATCTTGACCCTAAAGTCATTTTTGTAGCCCTCATAGAGCAGAACAATTAAGCAATGCTAACTTTTTCTCTAGTTCTAATAATTTTCAAGATTTTGAGGCAAAAATGGCAAAAAACATCAATTTCGACAATTAAAGGGCAATAACTCCTAAAAGGAGTCGTCATACAACTTTGACCCAATGGAGTGTTTTGTAGAGCTTTTGATGCTGAAGAAGGAAAGTCACTTCAGTTTTCCTGTATCTGTAATACTTTTTGAACTATAAGCCAAAAACTCCCCTGTTCTATTTTTAGCCATGACGGCAATGTTGGTTGGTCTGTGGCCATGATTTGTGCAAACTTGGTAGAGGACATTTTACTGATGATGTGTGCAGTTTCAATGCAATCGTTTCAGTGGTTTTGGAGAAGAACATTTTTAAAGAAAAGTTAACAAACGACGACGACGGATGCCAAGCGATGGCAATAGCTCACATGACACTTCGGGTCAGGTGAGCTAATAAAAAGGTAAAATATGTAATTAAAAAATGCACTCAATGGGTGTGACTTGTAGCATAGTAAATTATAGCTGATTATGCTCAACTATCATCAAAGGGCATTGCCAATTTTATACCTGAAACATGTACACTAGCTACAATATTGTTTAGCTACAGGAACACTGGTATCATGATTGACAAAAATATGCAGTGGAATTACCAAAATATCTCCAGACAAAACCTAAATACTCTTAAAAAATACCAAAATACAAATTAAAAGTTGTGAAATGGGTTAAAATGGCATAATTAACCAAACTTTGAGATGTCAATTTCATAAAAACATGCTAAAAGGTGTAAGTGGTACTGATCCAGAACATGGAATTGTAAAAAAGAAGGCAAAAGACCCTCTAAAACAATAAATGTAACAGTTATATAGTTTTAATATTATTATGTTGAAAAAAATATACAATTTCAAAGTTAATAGTAGTGTGGTTAATGCAGCAATGGATGTATGTCTTGCCAGTTACAAGCCTTTAAAATAAATAATAACAAATATTAAGAATTGTTAAGAAAATTTACAATATTATATATATTTATATAATTATATGTAATTTCACAGGAATTTGACCCCATATCATATAAGACGAAATATAGCCAGAAAACAAAAGTATTGTCGTGTGTATGCGAAGGAGTCTTAACACAAAGTAAACAATTTCTACCCCCTATCTTTGTTGTCGAGTTCGCTTTTTGAAACTTGCACTGACAACATGATTGTAGGTGTTCTACATACTCACGGACGTTTATTCTTTAATATTATGACATCAATTCATTTAATAGATTCATACTTTTGCAACCGCGAAACTTTTTCATTGACTGATACACTTTCTTTACATCAGGGATTCGGCTATTAATGACTTTAGGCAGTAAATTTTCTTTAATTAATGGGGTAAAACGGTAAAAATTAAAACTTTGCTTTGTGTGTAAATGAAATAATATTTAAATCCTAATTTTAATTATTTTTTTTGTAAAATTGAGTTTTAATCAAATTGTTAACATTTTTAGCACGTGTTGATAAAGGGACGTAACCCAATGACATAAGACATGTGCTCTTCCTCTTGCAATTTCCATATATAATTTTTCTCTGTTTCCCGTTCCTGTTTTACTTTTGGTCATTTACTGTGCCACAGTCATTAATGGTCGACTCCCTTAAGTAAAGAAAGTGTTTTAGTCCAAGAAAAAATTTTCCGGTTGCAAAAATATGGATCTATTAAAGGAATCAATGTCATAATCTTAAAGAATAAATGTCCGTCAGTACCTAGAACACCTACAATCATGCTGTCAGTGCAAATTTCCAAAAGCGAAGTCAAAACAAAAGTAGGGGGTAGAAATTGTTTTTTTTCGTTTCTGGTCATATTTTGCCCCAAATAACATGGGGTCAAATTCCTGTGGTAATTTCAAAAGGTGTTTTGGTAATTGACAACTTTCCAATTTAAAAAAACGCCACCTACTGCCCACTTCCGTTACTAAAAAAGTTTGCCCTGTTGAAAACTATTGAAATGGCCAATTGTCTTTGATCAATTTTCATGCTTCAGGTGAATGACAGGTGTCAATATCTGAGTGAGGTTGTAATTAAAAAAAACCTGCTGCGTAAAACGTGATCCTTAATTAATTAACCAATGTTTATTTACCCATTTACCTGATGCTAATCTGAGATAAAACCCCAACTGTTTTATAGCTTGATTAAACAAGCTTACCGGTGACATCAGTGTTCTAATATTCAAACTCACCTGTTGCCTATGGCTATAGTAACATCTACTAATGAGGTTAATTAGATAAAATTTGATAGGCATTGACAAACCATATGAAAACAATGCAAAATCTTTATTTTGACATCATAGTCTTTTAGTGATGATTGCAGTAGTTTTTTTAACGGGAATTAAAAGAGGAGATAAATCATGTAAAACTGGAAATGGGTCAATTGACGACTTTCCAATTTAAAAAATGCCACCTACTAGTGTCCACTTCTGGTACTTAAAACTGCATCTACATTCGCAGTTTGTCCTCTTGAAAACTTTTGAAATGGACAATTAACTTTGATAAATATTAACACTTCAAGTTAATTACAGGTGTCAAAATCTGAGTGAGGATGTTATTAAAACCCCCTGCTGTATAAACATGATTGTTAATTAATTAACCGATGTTTATTAACCCCATTTACCTGATGCTAATCTAAGGTAAAACCCCTGCTGTTTTATAGGTTGATTAAGCAAGCTTACCATTGACAACGGTGTTCCAATATTCAAACTCACCTGTTGCCTATGGCTATAGTAACATCTACGAATGAGATTAATTAGATAATTTAATTGGCATAGACAAACAATACAAAAAACAATGCAAAATCTTTATTTAAATATCATAGTCTTTAAGTGATGATAGCCATAGTTTTTTTTAACTGGAAGTAAAAAGGGAAATAAATCATGTAAAACTGGAAATGGGTCAATTCTGAGGGATATTTAGGTAATTCCAAAGGTATTTCGATAAATTCAATTGTGATTTGTGGTACCCCTGAAAAAAAACCCAAACACCAAATGTAGTCATAATGCTCATAAAGGATTATCAAAAGACTTTTAAAAAAGGACGAACAGGGTTAGGGTCGAACTGACTCGATATCCTTTATCATGTTATTCGCAATCGGCGAATTATTTGATTTTTAAATTATAGTTTTAAGATTCGTGTATTTAAATTTGAAGATTTTTTTCATTTCAATGTAAAAAATACAAATGCCGATTGTCCCTTTACGGTGTCGTTGATGCTGATAGTAGAAGTATAAGTCCAAGATCTCTTTTTATTATCTTCTTAATTTTACCAAAATTACTGTTCCGCCGTCTGTTGCTATTGCTATACAAGCATCTTCAGACCAATCTACAGCATTATAACTTGAAATTTCATGTGGAAAAAGAAATTTTTCGCCCTCTGCCATTTTTAATCAATTCCCAAAATTCAATTGTTAAAGACGATGCGATTAGCTTAATGTCAAAAGTAAACCAATCAATGTACGTGTAGTAAGTTTCTTTCGAACAAGAAATAAACCGGAAGCACATGTTACATTAATAATTTTTAAAACATGGCTGGGTTGAATTTACTCTCAGATCAAGGGTTTAGAATTGACGGAAGAAAACCACACGAACTAAGAAGAATTCAGTGTAAATTAGGTAAAAATTATTGTAACACACAACACAGTTATATGGATTGATTTTTGACTAAAATACATATTATTAGAACGTAATAGAATATAACTAATAAGAGAAGGAAAATTACAACGAGCAAAATATCAGACCATAATCAAAGAACAAAATTTAGGTAGAAATTACAAATCCATGGCTAACAGAAAAACTTGCAGAAACAATAGGCAAGAAATATTCAAAACATACAACATACAATCAGCAACACAACCCCCTCTTAACTTAGAGATGTCAGGTGTTCCGGAAGGGTGAGCATATCCTGCTTCATTGTGTCAAATATAGTCAATATTGGTGGCGACGTGAGTATCAAACACATGTTCATTTAATTTGTAACTGTTATATACAGGATTTGTAAGTAGTTACAAAACATTACAAGCTCCCCCAAAATGGTCTAGACTGTTTTCTTGCCATATCTATGGTGATGTCATTAATAAGAGTTGAGATGCGTAAGTTACCTGAGAATATTTGTTACCATCTGTGTGAGAAAAGAGGGTTATCTTAGAATATGAATATAGGTGCAGCCTAATGCAAGCATTGCACATTATGGTTCATTGGTGATGCGACGTCTTTCTCTAACATGTCTAATGTGTTGGTGACGTCAAAAATGTCAATTTTAAAATATAGTGTTTCAGAGATTGCAAAAAATATAATTTGTCTGACATTTTTGTTATTATTTAAAAAATAAATACTTTAATTTTATCCATTTCAAAGTTAATTTTGTCTACTTTTAAATTAATTTAAGTGCTTTTCTACAATAGCATAGATGGTATCTGGACGTTTCGGGCATACTCTGTTTTGTCTTACAGTACATTTAGGCCATAGGTCAAATCAGTCATAGTCATTTTAGTCGTACTATATTTACAGTATTGTATTATTTATAGTACATGTATTGCAATTGCATAATTAGCACCATTAGAATATGTTTCTGTTAAATATTTATTTAGTTACCAGTAATGATTAATTAAACACTAGAAAATTGAAATGTAATGTAGAACAAATCGTTATAAACATATAATATATATTATTGAAAATACTGATTTCAATTGTGTTGAATTCATGAATAATCAGACGGTGGTTGTATTATTTCTACGTAAATCAAGAAAAACAAATATTAAGTTAAACAATTTATTTTGTGCATTTTAGTCGGTACTATAAAGAACTTCTCGTTGTGTTTTATACTCGTTCTTTTTCTCAAATTTAGAACACATTTCAAGTTGGCTTGTTGTTAGAATTGGGTCATCCTTGTTTAATCTGATCAACGTATTTTAAGTAGTTAATCTTTAATTAAATTTTTGTTTCATTCAAACTTTTCTTTTCTTACCAAGATACATTTAAAGAAGATTTTCAACTATTTTAAAAAAACTAGTTACATAAAACCATTGCCGAAACATCTTTTTATACCCGCGGCAAACTTGTTTTTTGGGGGGGTATATAGGAATCACCCTGTCTGTCTGTTAGTCTGTCCACATCCCTTGTAAGCGCAACTCCTCCTAAATCGCTTGATGAAATTTAATGAAACATAGCATAAAGGAAGTACATTATATGTAGATTTGCATGAAGGATTTTTATTGACATCGAAGATCATTAAGGGGAGATAATTGGTCTTATAAGCAAAGCAGAAGGTATCCCTTGTGAGCATGCTCACAGTCCACACTTGTTAAAGTATGGCCGAACCGTACTATGGACGAAATAACTATGGCCGTAATGGCTATGGACAAAGCGGTACTATGGCCGAAATGTCCCAAAGGCTCATAGACTTGGCTACCATCTGAAATTAGTTTGTTGGTATGGATCAGGTGATGTTTTTGCACACACGCATGTAACCATATAGGTCGCCTCTGTAATGCTCACTAATATTTGTTACCATCTGTGTGAGAAAAAAGAGGCCTGTTAATGCCCCTTTTTTATGTACAAAGCAATGACAACTATACATGTCTGTTTATTTATTTTTTTTATCTCTATATCATATACATACCAGATGCTCCAACAGTGTTAGACAATGATCTTGCATATAGAAAATAATTTCAAAGTGAAAAAATATTTGTTTCTTTTCAGGAATTTTCTCAATATTTAAAAATGTTTCCTAGCTAGTCCACCATCTTTGTATACAATATATTTTTCATAGAGTAATAGATAAATCCCTAAGAGTATTGAAGCTATTGATTATATTCTAGTATCACGATCGTTCAGTGAAGTTTATAAGGAATATGTTAAAAATTAAGTGGGAATTAGTTTGAAATTAAAGGACAATAAAAAAAAATAATAAAGTAATGATTAAAGTGGCAAAAACAAGAACATGTAATTACATCTACACTATTAAAAGAAACTTCAAAGACTAAAATTATTTTTAAAATACAAGAACATGTAATTACATCTACACTATTAAAAGAAACTTCAAAGACTAAAATTATTTTTAAAATACAAGAACATGTAATTACATCTACACTATTAAAAGAAACTTCAAAGACTAAAATTATTTTTAAAATTAATTTTATACAACATTTTTTATAACCAAGGAAAAATTAGCATTGTCAGCTAGGTGGGAGCATACATAACGCTGGCTGTAATTTTTGTGGTCATAAATATGCAAAATTCCAGTATTCCAAAGAGCAAATCCATGCAAAATACTTCAATTATTCATCAGTTCATGAGTGTCAGGATATTCTAGACTGAAGGACTACTGTCAACCATGTATTTTATACATGTACTGCTTGTAATATTGACTTTAGTATTGCACATATACAGAGTACAATATTGGTATTGCATGCATTGTTAACAGCCCTCTGGCTAACTTTAATATAGTGCATTCTGGTATGTATGTGGCAGGCACCCATAGTTACTACTGCACATACCGGTAATTTTAGAAATATATTTTCATTTTAGGGGTTTTTAAACAAGCAGATGGATCGGCCTACATTGAGCAGGGAAACACTAAAGTATTGGCCACTGTTTATGGTCCCCATGAGATCAGAGGAAGCAGGGCAAAACTTTTATTGGATAAAGTTTTGGTAAATTGTCAGTACAGCATGGCCACATTCAGTACAGGGGAAAGGAAGAGGCGTCCAAGGGGAGACAGAAAGTCACAAGAAATGACAATGCACTTGAAACAAACATTTGATGCAGCAATTTTGACGAACTTATATCCACGATCACAGATCGACATTTTTGTCGAGGTTCTCCAGTCTGACGGAGGCAATTATTGTGCAAGTGTTAATGCAGCAACCCTGGCCCTTATCGATGCTGGAATTCCAATGAAAGACTTTGTTTGTGCTTGTTCAGCAAGCTTTGTGAATGATCATCCAATAGCAGATATCAATTATCTGGAAGAATCGTCAGGTGGGCCGGAGTTGATTGTTGCTACTTTACCAAAATCAGATCAGATTGTTTTCTTAGAAATGAACTCCAGATTACATGAAGACAATCTGAGTAAAGTGATTGACTTGGCTGTAAAAAGTTGTAAAGATGTATACAATGTGCTTGACAGGACAGTTAGAGATCATGTCAGTGAGGTTTCTACCGCACATGGATGGGACCATTGATATATTATAATATTGCAATATTATGGATTGTTTTTTGTTGTTTTTCAGTCGATTATAAAACAAAATATTAAACAAATAATTGGTGCTATATAACCTTTAGTAATTTTCAACTTTATATGTTTTGAATGGTGTTTTAACGCTACTTTCAGCAGTTTTTCAGCTATATCATGGCATCCAGTTTTTATTGGGGGAGGAAGCCATAGTACCCGAGAGAACTCTAAACAGTTACACTACAGACATTAGAAAAAACAATTTTTCAAAACTAATAACAGTTGAAAAATTGTTATTTTAACCACTGAAGTTAACTTTTTAGCCAATACGTGGGTTTATCATCTAATAATATTTTTAACTCGAGTTGTATTGGCCCTATACTTGCTCATCCTTATTCCAATCATGCTCGGTTCACAAAGGTCATTTGTTCTCCTACTTAGCATTGTAACTTTTAAGATTTCAAATTTGTTCCTTTGATCTTTTTTTAAGAATAAACAAGAAACACTTTGATAATATTGCATGAAAGGTCATGTGTGCCTATTAACTCAAGGAAAAACAGCCATGCAATAAAACTACAATTAGAACCAATAAGGTATAGAAAAGCTTCACCTTAATTGTTTAAATTTTTTATTTTGATTTCCCTGCAAAACGATAGCAGGAGCATCAAATATCAGCTTTTAGCTGATTGTTAAAGTATCATTCACACCATAATTAGCAATGCTTTTTTTGGTTCATCACCATTTATTAGGGCCCTGACACTCACAAGACAATGTGTCACATACTACGGTTGATTATCCTTGACCTCAAGGTCGGCGGGGCCCACAGAGATGGATACCATCTCATTGATATATAGTTAAAGGTTGGGATTTGGTGGCTTATTCATGTTGCAAGTAATTGTAGCACCGCCTTCCTTGAAAGATTACACTTTCTCACACTTGACGTTCAAAAGTGTATTTGTCTAACTCGGAAGACAGTGCTATAAATATAACTTGTATATCTATTTATATATCTATCTTATTAAATAACGTACCTACCCATAGTAAACAACTGGCAAATAGCAGGCATTCAAATTTGTCCTGTTCTGGCCATGATTTATCAGACTCACCTGGCAATAAATGTCATTGTTTTTTGCTCACCTGACCCAAATGGTCAATGTGAGCCATTCTCATAACTTGGCGTTGTCGTCTACTGTAAAGTTTTAACATTTCAATCTTCTCCAAAACCACTTGGCCAATTTAAACCGAATTTGGCAGGAATGTTTACTGGGTCGTTCTTAACAAAGTTTTTGTTGATGATCAAATATGAAACATGGCTGCCAGGGCAATTAATGCATTCTGAATGGCTGGATTTCGAAAATCTGATAAACCGCTTGGCAGATTGATTTGAAATATTGCAGAAATGTATCTTAGATGGTCTTCTACAAAGCTTGAGTTTTTTGTACCCAAAGAAAATCCAAGATGGCCACCATTGCAGGACATATTTTAACATAGGATCCTATGTTAAATTTTAACATAGGATCCTATGTTAAAAACATACAAACAACTTCTGGGAAATTACCATGAAGCAAAATTATGAAGAAATGAAGGTTGGATAGTTGATTTTTTCGAGCCAGTTGCAAATTGAACATGGCTTTCATGGCCACTAATGCATTCCGATTGGCTGAATTTCAAAAATCTTCTCATACACCGCTTGGCAGATTGATTTGAAATATTGCATATATGTACCTTAGATGGTCCTCTACAAAGTTTGAGTTTTTAGTGACGATCCAAAATCCAAGATGGCCACCACCGTGGAACACAGCTTAACATAGGGCCCTATGGGAAAACCATACAAACAGCTTATTCTCTGAAACTGTTCCACACAATTAAACCAAATATTGCAGAAGTGAATCTTGGATAGTAATCTTATATTTTAAGTTTTTCGAGCCGATAGGAAAATCAACATGGCTGCCATCGCTGCAAATGCGTTCTGACTGGCAGAAATTTCAAAATTTGTTTCCTCACAAACCCCTTGGCAGAAGGATATGTGGGATTGTATGGTCCTCTACTAATTTTGAGTTTTTTGTTTCAAACCAAAATACTAGATTGCTGCCACCATGAAAAATCGCTTAACATACGTACACTAACCTATGAAAAAACAAAACAGCTTCTTATCAGAAACTGTCCTACAAATTGCTGCTGATTGGTAATTCAACATGGCAACATTCATAGAAACAGCATCTTCACATAAACTCTTTAGCATTTAATATCAAAATTTGCAATAAAAGTAATGTCTCTTAAAAAGTTTTTATGTAAGTCAGGTGAGTGATACAGGCTCTTAAGAGCCTCTAGTTTTATTTCTTTATTATCAGTTCATGGGTCCTAAGTAGCAGAGTAGTTGAGGTTGTTAGTCACCATCCATTGATTACTGCCATGTCAACACTGAGGTTGCAGTGCACTCAACTCCAACCTTAGTTGACAAATATTGCCAATTTTCCTACCAAAGATCAGGGTTTTCACTGGGTACTCATTTAAAAACTTTTCAAAGAAACCTATTTTTGAAGTACAAAGCACAAAATAATTTAAATTTCAGTAAAAGAATGTCTATTTAAGTATCTATTCTATCTGACAATCTGTTGTAAAAATTTGTATACAACATATAAACAAGCCCAAGTGGCAGGGACATGATTTGGTGAGTTGCAATTATGGGACATTACATAAAAACCCACCAAATTATTTTAGATTTTAGGATGGAAAGGGCATTATACAAGAACTATGCAGATTACTTGGTCTGTTAAGAATAGAGGGTGAGCATTATACAAGAACATATTGTAAGGAAAGAAAAAGGTATACGTCCAGCTCATAACTTTCATGTTTATCAACAGATTTTCTAATAATTAGGCATAAGGATCAAGACTGTCGCATGCAACATTATGGATGATGCATTGATGGCAAAGGTCACTTTGTGGTGGCATTGACAAAAATCCATGTCTGTACCTTAACTTTTGTTTATTGGTGGATTTTCAAATTATGTGGCACCAGTGATCATTACAGATATTTGCCCAAATAACCGATATTTCAGAAGGACTTCAGTCAAGGTCACACTTCAAACAAGTCCTATCCACCCCAAAACTTTGTTGTTTGTGCTGGGATGTTAGGATCATTCAACATTAAGTCACATGTAGTATTGTTTGGTCAGTTGGAATTATGTGTGGATAATCACAGAAAGTCTTTTATAAATAATCACATGAGTGGACAACATTTAGTATATAAGTTAAGGAGTTGCTCACAGGGCCCTAGTTCAAAGTGACTAAATAGAACAATGTTAAATAATTCCTAAATGTAGAGGCAGTGAATAGTATTAAACAGAACTTTGACAAATTCACATTTTTTTTCATATATCCTTGAAGGTTCTCTTATACTATGCATCATTGTGGTTAAAATCTTCGCTGAACAGAAGAGTCATATTAAACAAAAGTGTGGACTAATGCTCACTAGTGATACCTCTGCCTTCCCAATAATTATGCATGTATGTCAGCTATGTGTAAAAATCTAAGTATTTGGTAAACAGGAAGTAGATGACCAAAGAGCGCGAAATTGCTATACACCATATGGTACTATAGGATAAAGCAATATGCAAAATATTGGGCTTTGTCATGCTTTAGTTGCTTAGAAAACTGCAACCTGGGACCTGTATAAAGCTTCTTTAAATTCAAACTGAAAAAAAAATTATGTTGGGAGGTCAGTGACCATGTGGAACTAAATATGGTAATTAAGAAAACAAACATTCTATATATTTATTTTACCCCTAATAACACAATTGTCAATAAAGGAAATGCAAGTTGATAATTATGATTATGTAGATGAATTATGTATAATCAGGTGTAAAAACAAGGAAGTCAACACCTGGATGTACAACTAGAGCTTTCCAGAAGTCTGGAATACCTGTGACCAAAAAATTTTGCAGCTCGAACCTGCTCCATAAAAATGAATATGGTTTAAATTATGATTACTATGGAGTAGGCATCGCTAAAATTTCAGGTATTTAAAAAGTTTTCTACTTTATTGATAAATGAAGGGCTATGCTCTAGGATTAAATTTTGAGGCAGGATTACCAATGGTTCCGATTATCTTTGCCAAATTGAGTGGCACTGTGGTTTCAGGTAAGAAGATTTAAATGATTGATTGATGCTGAATATCCAAAAGATTTTGTTGTAAGTAAATGCTTCCTCAGATGATGAATGTAAAGCGATGGGAAGTTGCTCCAGTCAAGCCATAAATCCTGCATGATGTTATGTTTAAACTACAAGCACTAACTCGTGATAATTACCGTAGCTGTACCCAGCAGACTGACAGTAAATTACTAGGACAGATACTATTTCACATGAAATATACATTAATTGTTATATTTATTGGGTTATATAAAACTTGTACATTCTGAAAACTCTATGCATAAATGTACTCAACCAAAATTAATGTGCTTGATCGTTTGGAAAATACTACTACATACAATGAAAACAATGCCTAGCACAGAAATGTGTGATGAATACCACATACAAATGCACCATGCAGTTCTCTCCCACAATACTTCTTAAAAGCACTTACTCTCTTGAGTATTTACATGATTTTCTTGTTAAAGTTAAATTTATTTAAATGAATTGTAATGCTGGTTACCATGTATCTGTAACACAAAAAATAATTACTACTCTTACTTTGGTTTGTAAACGTTACCCTTGCAATAAAGACGGTGGATATTCAGCCATTATGGAACCAAATCCTAATAAACCCTGAAAAAAGTTATTAAGGTTTGAAATACTGAAAATGTAACTCATTATTTTCAGAATCTTGTGAAAGTGGCTAAAGAAGTGTTTTTTATACCAAACATAAAAAAAATAATTCTAAAAAATCTTTGTTTTTGCAACAGCAATCGACTACATTTTCCCCAAAATAATTGTTTTTACATTTCTCCCATGTAAAAAACATAAAAGATCTTTATTTCTGCAAATTAAAAAAAATGTTTACTCCAGTTGTTTGTAGACGTGATTCTAAAAATCCTTTGTTTTTTCAAAAACAAAAATTTTCAATAAGCTATTTTTACCATTTCTCCCATTTGAATATACTCAATCAAAAGCATCATAATTGCAAGCAGCCTGCAAAATATGTTGTAAATATTTATTTACTAAAGTCTACATTAAAATAAGAAAATATGTGACACACAAACACTTAAATCTCCTCTGAGCACTGTCAAACACTTTGCCATATCTCCTCTTAGCACAGTGAGGGAATAAATAAGGGCTTTTCCATTTAAAATTCCAGTGGGGTCTAAATATTATTGATTTCCCACTACATGGTTGGAACAAATACATATTTAATGTTTATGCATTATAATGTTTAATGTTAATTCAATGTTTGGCTCCAATACATTTAAACATAACAATTTGAATATCATCAGGATCTGAAAATAGGATATATATTTTCATTACATATATATGTAGAAATACCTTGAAAAAAAATTCAAACCATTAAAACTGCTTTTATAAAGTAAAAAATAAATCACTTGACAAAACTACTATTGCACAAAATATTAAATTTCACTCAATATTGCACTTCTTAATAATATTCACTTAATGTATAATAACAGCATTATAAATTGCTAATAAATCAAAATATCATCATAGATGATGTAAAGAATAAAAATATATACATTTATTTCAGTTACAAAATTTAAAGAATATAATTTGCAACCTTACATAGGTTGATGCACACAGGTTATGTGTTTAAGCCTTACTGTAAACAGGGTACCAGTATGCTTGACCAAAACTAACAAGGAATGCCATTTTACTGCCTAAGGCGGAAGTTTTCACCAGGTACTCTGGCTAATCCGTCTCTAATAATAACTTGATGCCATAATATAGCTAAAAACATTGCCAAAAGTGTTGTTAAACCATTATTCAATCAACAACAAAAAACAAACAAAAGCTATTGTACACAAAATACTTGTTTAAATTTATAATACTGTGAAAGTACTTAAATTCGTGGGTATCAATTTTCGTGGTTTTACCCAAAATTGCAAGTTCGTGGATTCGTAAATTCGTGGATTTGTAATTTTGATGAAACATTTTTTTTGTAGTATTTGGCTGTACTCGTTTAGAGTCGGCACATGAAAGTGTTCATTCAATAAAGATATTGATTTTCACAACCTAATAAAGATGATCAAGACATATTTGTTGTTTACTTAAATGAACATATGCCAGAAAATTCCTTAATAATTATGTAAATATCATAAATTAATGTGATAATGAGCTGTGATTATTTTACTTAATTAAGCTGTAAAGGTAGGTCTCATTTTTATTATCTTTTCATCTTTAAGCTTTAAAACTATCCAACGAAAATAAAGTTTTTTTTTTAATTTCAATATTTATCAATCCTTATTTGATTTGATTAATTTTATGATCTTAACACCTTTTAAAAAACACCTGGCTAGACTTTTAATTGATTTATGGTGATCGAAGGGATTAATTTTGTTTGAAACTACCCTACGGGTGTTTATATAACGGTAGTGAAGTTTTTATGGCTTCGGTCGGGTTTTGACAGGACACGATTATAAATTTGATAGAAAGATAGACTGATTAATTTTTTATTAGATTAAATTTAATATATTTATTTTTATTGGAAAAGAACATGTGAACGTACAAGATACATTTCTGTACACATAAAATGAAAACTTTACAAAAACATTTTAATAAACCGGAAGTATAACTGACTTGCACAAAAACGTATGAAATCATTTGAATTCCACCAAATAAACATGAAACAAACTTATCTAAGATATTTTTAATAATTGACTTTGATATCCAAGGTATTTATCTGGTAGATTAATCAAAGATTGGCTGTTCCCATAGCTTGCAACCTATTAAAAATACACTTCAATGACATAGAGCATCGTCCACATAATAAAACGTAGCTCACATCCATAATAATAATACAAAAGAGTTAATATTACGTTGAATTCATAAATTCGTGGATCAACCTACCCACGAAAACCACGAAAATTAATACCCAACGAATAAAAAAGAAATCACAGTAGTCAAAATAATGAAATGTTATCACAGAAAATTAATCCATTGTAATTTTGCAAATAAAAATATTGGGTCTGTTAAAAAATATTGCATCCTTCCCTCCCTAAGAAGGCACTTTTATTATATAAATGTAGGTGGTAAGTAAAAAATACACAAATTTTGTATGCAGAAT
Organism: Limnoperna fortunei; assembly: GCA_944474755.1. Taxonomy (NCBI): domain Eukaryota; kingdom Metazoa; phylum Mollusca; class Bivalvia; order Mytilida; family Modiolidae; genus Limnoperna; species Limnoperna fortunei. The sequence continues at coordinate 60,431,338 of OX104115.1, forward strand.
ATATAACAAGGATTACATTATAACATATGGGTGGTGGGGTTAATAAAAGTGCCTTGCTAAGAGTATTTTCTGGAACAGCTCTCACCACAGTTTACTGCTAGAAGCATTAATACTTTTAAACCATAAAATAAAGATTTCTGAATTGTACAACCATATTGTCATACTGAAATCACAGTAACAAAAAGACAATACAACAATGATCCCAATTATAAGTCTGTCATTTAAAATAATGGCCTGACTAAAGAAATTATTCTACTTTATGATCTTGAAACAAGACTTCTACAGTAAACTTTTCGTCATAAAACTTCTTTCCTTCTTTCTTGTGGGGGTTGTCAATTTCCTCTCTGGTAAGGTATAACCTAAAAATGAACCATAGAAATGATAAATAGTTTACTGAAGGTAACTGAATACATTTGTACACAGGTATTAATCTACAACATCTTACAATACCTTAACAGATCATGTGTTTGTTAACCATTGGATTTAGATGCCTTGGTGGTCCAGTTGTTAACCTAGTGAGTCATCTACCATTTATGACAGTGGTGTTAACACAGGTTGTAAGTTCATGCCTTACTGTGGGCATGGTGTGCCCAACTCTTTAACAAGGATTTCCAGTTTTCCTGCCAAGAAAGGCGGGGTTTTCACCAGGAAATCCTCCGTCCTCCCCTAACGGAAAACTGGATGCCATGATATAGGTGAAAAATTTATTAAAGTGGGATAGAATCCCATACAAACAAACAAACTAAACCATTATGTTTATTCAGTGTTATGTAAACATGTGTTTTTATTTTTAAATCTTTTAAACATCCATCCTAAATTGGTTTGCTCAGATACTGTTAGTTACTTACGACTGAGAGTGTATAAAAATAACTGACAAAGTAAGGAATATCGCATATATGATTTGTTCACATATGGTTTCTGAGGACATTAAAGCCTTTTACATTTTTTTTTCAATGTCTGCTTTCTGAAGATTAGCCCTTTTAATTTTTCATCAGTGGAGGTGGCAGCCTTGATTGTTTCCATCAGGAAGGTCAGTTTCAACTGATTAAAATCTTGACATGTAAAAGCAAAAATCCTACCTGTTGTCTTCTATAAAGGCAGTGTGGAACCAGAAGAAAAAGGCACAGTGGTCATATATCTGTGGTACATTTTTCTGAAAGAAAAGAAAGATATACTGCACTGTTGCTCATGTCAGTGAAACTCAATACATGTGTTTAAAGGGTAAATAGTACAAAAAACATTATGAACTTTGAATGGGAATAGATAAAAAGGTATAAACTAAAGTTAGTCATATTAATTAAAAGTAATCAGAACAATCTTCATATCAATTAAATATCTTCCGTATACTGCCCACATTCAACTTGCTGAATACACTGATCCTACCGCAGGTTGGGAGTTTTCTCCGGGTACTCTAGCTTCCTCCCCCAATAAAAACTGGATGCCATGATATAGATGAAAAATTGCTGAAAGTGAAATGATGATATATACTAACCTTCCAACATCAGCAACAATGTCAAAGGCTTATAAAAAGGGTAGCAAAACTACTGCCCAACATTACACATATTTTAAAGCAAGGGTCTGGAAACGGTCATATTTGCCGGACATGTCTGACATTTACTTTAAAATGTCAGACTAAGGTTTAGTCTAATCGGACATCTAAAAAAGTGAAATTTAACTTGGTCAATAATATAAATATCTTTTAGTTGGTTTTAATACCTTAAATTTCTGCAAGATATAAATATTTTATTAAAAAATCAACCCTAAGGCTATTTCCTGTCACTGTTTATTGAGTTATCATTCACTCCAGTCAAGTGTTAATTACGTAATATGGTTAACACAACAGGTGATAACCTAATTATGAGTACAGATCTGCTTCATCCATTTCGTAGAATATGTTATTGCAACAGTATTTTGAAACAATAGGAATGAATTGTTTGTATTATTTTGCTTAGAAAATAAGACAACTTGGTGGAAAAATGTGTGGTCAAAATCGTACATCATGCATGCACATAAAACGTACATAAAACTGGGGAAAATCAATTCAAATTAAATTCTATTGAAATGATGAGAACAAAAATGAATAATTAATTCTATAAATATTAACTTGTAAAAAACGTGGTCCATCGCAGAGTACTGTGAAAGTACTTAAATTCGTGGGTATTAATTTTCGTGAAATTTTTCATGTTCGTGGGTTCTTAAATTTGTGGACTGACGGTTTCCAAAAATGCAAAAAGTGAGAAGGCGATCAAAATAAATGATTACATCAGAATCATTTTCACTGTTGATAATAAACATATAAAGAAGACAAAACAGTTTCATTACATGATGTTGTTTACACGCATGGTAATGAATGTAAAATTAACAACACGGAAATCAATAGCTAATTATTAACACGGAAATGTATTAATTAACTGATTAATTGACCCATTTCCAGTTTTACATGATTTATCTCCCTTTTTACTTCCAGTTAAAAAAACTACGGCTATCATCACTAAAAGAGTATGTTATTGAAATACTGATTTTGCATTGTTTTGTATTGTTTGTCTATGCCAATTAAATTTTCATCTAATTAACCTCATTAGTATATGTTACTATAGCCATAGGCAACAGGTGAGTTGGAATATCGGAACACGGATGTCACTGGTAAGCTTGTTTAATCAAGATATAAAACAGCTGGGGTTCTACCTTATATTAGAATCAGGTAAATGGGGTAATAAACGGTAATAAACATTGGTTAATTAATTAACAATCATGTTTACACAGCAGGGAGTTTTAATAACATCCTCACTCAGATTTCGACACCTGTCATCAACATGAAGCGTTAAAATTTTTCAAAGACAAGTGTCCATTTCAAAAGTTTTCAACAGGATAAACTGCGGCTGTAGCCGCAGTTTTTAGTACCGGAAGTGGACACTTGGTGGCGTTTTTTAAATTGGAAAGTCGTCAATTGCAATAAAAACTACTCTGAGTCTATTTAATTCTCTAATTGTTATCTATAGAAGAATTCCTAGCCGAAGGGCATTTGTCACTTCATGTGTTGAGTAGCAATAAATACAGAGGTGTAATTTAATGTCATTTGTGCCACGATCGGTATTATCACAACATCCATTTGATATAGCGTGTTATTGATATGCACTAATAAAGATAAAGTATAGCTTATCTTTTAAATATTGTATTTGTTATTTTAATTTATGTTCAAAGGAGCAACCAAACTCATAATTCCGATAATAATTTGTTAAGTCGATGTTTCTTCGTACGCTTTACAATTAAATAATACCTACATTTAATAAAAACACAATTCGAACATGAATCCTGTAACATAATCATTAAGTTGGATTTTGAGCTGAACATTAGTAATGGATCAAACCACAAAATCATATATTACATTTACAAATAAATGTCAGATCTCGGACATTTTCAGATCGTTGTTCCCAAGTTCCCATCTGTTAATGAAGTTTTATTCTTCGTTGGATTTTTAATTTCGTGGTCCGAGGCCTCAACGAAAACCACGAAAATTGATACCCCACGAATAAAAAGTATTTCACAGTATCATATAAAATTCAATTCTGTTCCGAACTTGTTGTAATTTTGTAACAACTGCCTTCTTCCAGTAAATGAAAATGTCTCACGAATGTTCATAAAAAAAACGTTGTTTGCCATTACTTTGTTGAATAGACAACATGTGACCCGATTATGTCATCTTATAATAAAGAAATTTTAGGAAGCAGAATGTTTTTCTACGTATATTTCCTTTCTTGCAGGATGCATATATCATAGGAACCCATCACAAAACAACAACTAATATCTACTGTGGTCTTGAAAATAATTAAAAAGACCTTAATTCTGAACTTTTAAGGAAAAGCACATACACATCCCAGCTTAAGCAAACACAATAAAAAGTAAGTATTAATGCTAAACCTTACTTAGCCTGCCTTTTTTTGAAGTACATGTACTTTGTACTTTTATATGATGACGGTAAAATGTCCGGCATGACTCAGGAAAATTTCCAGGGCATTGTTTTAAAGTGCTGCAACACCACTACCAAACATCACAAAAATGAATATATGTTAAAAGTTTTACATACTGCACTGGAGAAAAATCTGACTTTGATGTCATCAGTAAGAACTGGAGAATTTAATAGCTTGACTTCAACACTATCACTGTCTGGAAGTTTGGAAAGCTGTAAATACAAGTATCCAAGAAAAACATAAGCAAACTTCTACAGGAATAGCTAGATTTTGATTACTTTTAACCTTATATTGTTTGAGATCAATCCAAAGTCCAAAACCAATGATAACAATGACACTGGTATCTGTTGCATATCAATGCAATATGGTGGAGAATAGACTGGTTGTTAATCTTGTGTTTTAAAGAGTGTACAGAACCTGTAAGTGTGCCAGCACTATAATGGTTCTATATCAAAGACACATGGAATAATCCATATTATTAAATGAATAGAATTTTGCATGTTTTTGATTGGTCTAAAAACAATTTTTGGGTCACGATAAATCACAACAGTACTAAAATTACATAAAATGTTTGTATGCTGCACGATTCCGCTGCATAGCAATCATGTGGAATACGATATCAACCTGGGTTTTATGTTTTAGCCAATCACAATAGCCGTCTTAACAAATTCATTCGTCCAATCAATCGATTGTATTAATTGTACATCGTGCGTGACAACAACAAATGGGAGAAACGTCAGCTCTGCGATATGTTGATTCATTTATACTCTTCTTAATATTTGACACTGGAATTTCAGGATTACCAGCAAATTGATATCAAAATGCAGTATTTAATACAAAATATTAAGGGTAACAACAATTACAAAAAAGCAGGGGCTCCAGTAGAAAAGGCATGTTCTGTTTTTCTGATCAAGGGAGATGGTGGTTTTATTCATGTAATAAAATATTAATCACTTTGATATACAGTCGCTATCAGGATTGATCAGCCCTAAAAAATGTATATTCACCTCACCTAGTGGCTCTGTGAATATTACATTTTCTCCGACTGATAAATCCTGATCGCGACCTATATCAAAGTCATCAATTTTATAATATTACATTTCATAATTTTAGCATCTATTCAAACAATATATCTCTCACTAACCCATATTTTATGATATTGCACGGTTGAATTTTTGATTACAAGTGATATTGCACTGCGGGTTTTTTTGATACAAGAACAAAATCCCCAAAAAATATATTAGCTGTGCAATATCCCTTGTAATCAAACTGTCAATAGTGCAATATCACAATATGTTAATGTTTTTAAAATAAACACTTTGAAATTGTTTTCTGTATCAAAATAATGACAAAATCATACAAAAATCAGGTTAAGACCATTAGAGCATGGTTACTGATACTTGTATATAAAAAACACCAATATATTTAAAAGACCAAGAATAAAAGTGAAAAATTTACAGTGAAATGTAATAAAACAATTATGGCAGCTCATTGCATGTGATATCATGTTTTATGGAACACTTAAAAAGGATTATTACATTCACAATTTTGGATTCCATTTAAACAACATATTAACAGGTAACCCATATTTTTTTAAATTGCACGATTAAATGTTTAGATTACAAGGTATATTGCATGGCTGGCTATTTTTGTACAAGAAGAAAAAGCCATCCAATGTCACTTGTAATAAACATTTAGCTGTGCAATATCACTATAGTAAAAGTTGCCGTGTCTGTCCAACGGTTTTTGCTTGACAAAATTGAAAACTGCTACCACGTTTGGTGAGTTTATGGTCCATTTGTAGATCTCATATTACACTTTTTGAAATCAACAATTATTTTCCACAGTTAAATGGTGTTTTGAAATGCGGCTGAATTTTCATTATGATAGATCGAATTTCCATTGGAAGTCAGCCATTTTTGTTTCTAAAGGGGTCTAATGTTGTTTACAAATGTTTGTCTGTTTTCGTAACGTACAATGGTATTCGGATAAACCACGAGACTTTTCCCGCCTCAACTGCAGACGATATTACCCGAAGGATTTTGAATAGACAACTATGGAATTTTCCTAACGTACACTTCCGTTAAAAACAAGGTCAAAATTTAGTATGGAAAATGGCTGTATCAAAATGAAAATTAAGCCACATTTCAGAACGTAGATTAAATGTGGAAAATAATTGTTTATTTCAAAAAGTGTAATCTGAAATCTACAAAAGGATCATAAACTCGACCAAATGCAGTAGCAGTTTTCGATTTTGTCAGGCAACCCTCCATCTGAAAGACACAGTAAAGTTTACTATAGTAATCAAAACATCAGTTGTGCAATATCACAATATGTTAATGTTATTTAAATAATCACTTTAAAATTGTTTTCTCAAGCGAAATAATGACCAAATCTAAAACTAAAATTAGATACGGACCATAACAAAATGTGCTTAATATACATACTTTTATAAAGAAAACACCAATATATTAAAGAGACCAAGAATAAAAGTGTAAATTTTATAGTGAAATGTAATAAAACAATTATGCAGCTCAGTGCATGCAATATCATGTTTTATGGAACACTTAAAAATATTGACCTCGGCTGTTGGCATCAGCCAATATCTCTTTTAAGTGTTCAATAATATACAATTAATAACTGTAATATAGGTCGCTAGGGGAGGTGAATATATATACATTTTTGAGGTTGAGAAATCTTGATAGCTAACGTGTATCAAAGTCAGCAATTGTTTTATTACATGAATAAAATCACCATCTTCTTTCATCGCAAAAACACAGGATGCTTACATTTTGTAATGTTGGTTACCTGTTAATATTTGTTGTTAATACTGCATTTTGATACAAGAGTATAAATAAATCAATAATTTTATTCTTACATATTTAACTGTATATTTTATAATTACAGATGATTCAAAAGCCACTAAAATTGAAATTTATAGGTATATTGAAACAGTCATGAAAAACCAGCTTGAACTGGTCAAAACAAGGTCAATATTGGATTCCGCTTGACTACTGTGATGCTGACAAAAATTTCCATATTTTTATGTTATTTTAGTACTGTTGCGATTAATTGTGACCCGAAAGTAGTTTTAGACCAACCAAAAACAGACAAAATTCTATTCATGTAATAAAACATGATTTTGCATGCACTGAGCTGCCATAATTGTATACTCTCATTAAAATATTCCTGAAATATTTTACCACACTGCTACGATACATATATAGCGTTCAAGTGACCATATGTGTCTAATAAAAGACCATTGTTTTAAGATATTTTTGTAGTAAATCTGTAAATCTATTCTGTCTAATGAGCCTTATTTTTAGTGGTTTGGCTGTACATTACTTACTTCACAGTTAATATTTTGACCAAATTTACATTCATATATTGGTAATCCATCCACTCGTACCTCCATAGTGAGATCTTTTCCATCATTATTCCCCATTCCTATAAATAGATAATGTATAGAACTATAAGCTTACTCCAAGAATTCTCTATCATCCTATGATTTTTTCATGATTTGCTGAATTGTGGACGCTATAAGCCTTGAGAAAAAAATCGAAGAATGTGTCTATGGGACATGGATGCCCCCGCTAAATGAAGTCCCAAACAGGAAGTAGTTGTCAGACAGGTCTGAAATTCACTTAGGATGTACAACTTGTGATACTGAACCACCCTGCCAAAATTTCAAATTGTTCTCATGCACGTTTTTTGAGAAAAGCTTGACGGAAATTCGTACGGACGGACAGACGTACGAAGGTACAAATGAAGTCCCAAACAGGAAGTAGTTGTCGGACAGGTTTGAAAGTCACTTAGGACGTACAACTTGTGATACTGAACCACCCGGCCAAATCTCAAATTGTTCTTATGTACGGTTTCTGAGAAAAGCTTGACGAAAATTTGTACGGACGTAACTACGGGCGGACAGACGGACATGAATAAAACTTAATGCCCCCCAAAATGTTGTCACGGGGGCATAAAAAGATAAATGTATATGTGTATCTGAATTTTTTTTCATATGGTCAACTATTGTATAATGCAGAATATGTATCAATTAATTGAAGTGTTATAGTGCAAGAATGTTTCTAAAACTATTGTAACAAACTGACAGCATGATTACTCATACAGCACATTCCCCAGCTTTTAATCAAGGTTTAACAACCACTTGTTAAGGAAGTTAAAAGTCATTGAAAATTTGAACCCAGGGTACAATACCATATGGCATACTGACTAGGATCAATATTATATATGGTATTTCGACCCTGACGTCAGTTTAAATGCAGGCCAAAATTTCATTTGACATATATAGAATCTTCACATAACTGACCAGGGTTTGACATTAATTTTTTAAAGTACTAGCCAACAGGGCTACTGTTGTATAATAAAAATCCCCAACCATCAGTAAGATTAAACAAGTACTGTTTCCAAAAATACAAAAACACGACTCATAGTCAGAATAATAGGGTCATGTCTCTTTTTGTAGATGCAGGGCTCAAGCAAGGTCAAAATAATAGGGAAAATTAACTTCTCTTTTTTAAGCTTACATGAAGAAGTAGGTGAACAGGCAGAAGTTGCATTAAATGTCGTCAAAATGGTCATGTTTTGTTTTGTTTTTTATGCATTCTTATTTTTATATGGACTTATTTTGAGCATTTTTAATTACTGAGGATGAAGTATCAATGAAATTCCAGAACAAACAGTCTGAACAAACTAATCAGTCATGTGTTATCATACAATTCAATATATACAACTTTACAATGACAAAAAATCAACTGCCACAAAAATTTTCAATAAAAGAAATGTTTCCTTGTCATAAGTTAATTGCACTCTAAATGAATTAGAAATAAAAGTAGAAAATGACAAGTCTTCAAGCCTCTATTATTATCTTCCATAAATAGAATACCAAAAATATTTATCATTGCATGAAAATTTCATATCACCCAAGCATTTTTTGCAGTCCAATGTTATATGTTATCTTGATTTTTCACTCAACTTGCATGATTGACATTCTTTTCGTGAAATTCTGTTCAATCATGGTAGCTAAGTATACTTAGAAATATTTTCTCCTTGATCCATCCCTAGCAATGAAAGTGAATACAAATATATCGCCGCCAAGGTGGATGGCGATAATTATTCACATTAAATTGCAAGTATAAAGCTCTTGCTTAGAGCTGTTGTACTAAAACATATATGTTACCAAGAGAAGGCTATTTTAAAATAATGTTACCATGTGTTTGAACAAACATTCTAAGGTTACTTGGAAAATAAGCACAATAGGCACATAACAGTGCACCTCAAATCAGGAAAAATACAATTTAAAAAAATGGTCGCCTTACCTGTCAAGTTATGGACCTTTACTGTGGTCATTACCTTAGGAACTTGTGCAGGTAATTTGCCCTTCAAATTTTTTTTTACCTTCTCATAATAACCAACATATCTACTCTGTAAAACAAAATACATGTATTCATACATTATGGAGGTAAATTGTATTGACTTCTATTTAAAATGAAAACAGAATATGTACATACTCATATTGACTAAGTATAATGTTTCTGAAAGCTACTTTTTAGAGGGGACTCGGTGGCCGAGTGGTTAAGGTAGTTTGTCTACTATTGATCATGTGGTCTGTCAACACTGAGATTGCCGGTTCGATTCTCACTGCAGGCAGGGTGTACTGGACTCCAATCTTAATTGACAAGGATTGCCAGTTTTCCTACCGCAGGTCGGGGGTTCTCTCTGGGTACTCCGGCTTCCTCCCCCAATAAAAACTGGACGCCACTATATAGCTGAAAAATTGCTGAAAGAATCGTTAAAACACCATTCAAACAAAAAACAAATACTTTTTTACATGTGTTAAGAATACATCTAAGTGAAGCATAAAACTAAAACGTAAGTATAGATATGCTCCAAAATGAACACTTAAGAACATAACCCTGTACACATACCTGACTCGGAGTTTCAACACCTTGAAATGTTTTGCCTACTGATAAATCTGTTCTTCTGTCACCAAAGTACTCTAAACTCTCCTTTATTAAAAAAACAGAAAAACTTGGCATCAATATACCTTGTATCATAAATAACTGGACAGTGCAAGCCCTATATTGTTGCTGCATGGAAATTAGCAAAACTGAAAACCATTATGCAAAAATAAAAAAATACTATAACAAAAAAATTACAGCACTTTAAATTAGGATTGGTAAGATGTCAGTTAGATACTTTTTTCATGTTTTTGTTACTTATAGAGTTATGACCATTAGAAGACAACCTAATTAAAAATAAATCTTTCACAAGCTCCCCCATTTCTGTAATTGTCGCTGTGAAATATTTGATTTTAATAAGATTGATTTGAAGATATAATCATGACTCAAAACAGACCTTTTAATGACAATAAACGTGAACAATAGAGGAAGTTCATTACTTTTAACTATATATACACAAATGTAAATGAACAAGTCCTATAATATAGTAAATTGCACAACAAAAGAACTACAAAATTAAACTAGAGTAAAAACACCTGTGAGCAATGCTCACCATTGATACCCCCCGCTTCACAATTACTTTGAAAATTCAGGTGTTCTTAATTATGAAATTGAAACTTTATCTAGTTAAACGTGAAGGCGAAATTGCAGATAATACATGTAACCCTCCCCAATCCCCCAAAGAATGGCATCCCCTATGTCAATGACGAAGTCCATGTTTTTCTATGGGAAACCTCCAATAATATTCTGATAAAAATGTTTAATATCCAATGCACAATGGCAATATGTGACCAAGATTCTGTATAAGTTTCAACAAATTCCATTCAGTGGTGTAGGAATGAGTTGCACATAAAAGATGGGTATCCCATTATGTCAATGACAAAGTCCATGTTTTTCTATGGGAAACCCCAAATATCATTCCAATCGAAATGTTATATATCTAGTGCACAGTGGCAATATGTGACAACATTCTGTGTAAGTTTCATCAAATTCCATTTAGTGGTGTAGGAGGAGTCGCACATAAGAAATGGGTATCCCCTTTTGTCAATGACAGTCCATGTTGTTCTATGGGAAACCCCAAATATCATTCCGATCAAAATAATAAATATCTCCTGCACAATGGCACTATGTGACAAGGATTCTGTGTAAGTTTCAACAAATTCCATTCAGTGGTGTAGGAGGAGTTGCACATAAGACATGAGGACCCCCTTAGGTCAATGACAATGTCCATGTTTTTCTATGGGAAACCCCAAATATCGATCCGATCAAAATGGTTAATATCTCCTGCACAATGGCACTATGTGACAAGGATGCTGTGTAAGTTTCTTTAAATTCCATTCAGTGGTGTAGGAGGAGTTGCACATAAGAGATGAGGCCCCCCTTAGGTCAATGACAATGTCCATGTTTTTCTATGGGAAACCCCAAATATCGATCCGATCAAAATGTTTAATATCTCCTGCACAATGGCACTATGTGACAAGCATTCTGTGTAAGTTTCATTAAATTCCATTCAGTGGTGTAGGAGGAGTTGCACATAAGAGATAGGACCCCTTAGGTCAATGACAAAGTCCATGTTTTTCTATGGGAAACCCCAAATATCATTCCGATCAAAATGTTAAATATCTCCTGCACAATGGCACTATGAGACAAAGATTCTGTGTAAGTTTCATCAAATTCCTTTCAGTGGTGTAGGAGGAGTTGCAAATAATAGAAAGTGTAACGGACGGACGGACGGACGGACGGAAGGACGGACGGACGGAAGGACGGAAGGACGGACGGACACCATGAACACTATATACCCCCCGCTTTTCAAGCGGGGGGTATAAATATATATCTTTTTTAATTGAAACTCTAGATAGTAGTACATACCGCTGCATCATCAAAAAGCCCACAGTCAATGAGCCATGTACATATCATTGTACCCGTTCTCCCTTTACCACCCTTACAATGAATGGCTATCACATTCTGTTTGTCTTCTGACATAAATTCTCTGACATTGTCACAGAAATCTATCATTTCTCTGGAATATACATCAACATAAAAAAGAACTATATTTATTATAAAAATATATCTACAGATATAAATACATGTCACAAATATATTTTTGCATAAAAAGGATAATATATGTTATTCTGGATCTTCACAGGGGATACAGGTTTAAATCCTCTGTCTGTGTTTTATATTCCTTGAGCTGAAGGGGAAGGGAATATAGAACACATACAGGGAATATGAACCCATATCCTATGTGAAGCAAGAATAAAAAAATTATATTCTGCTGAAGTCTTCTTGTAGTAATAATCATGAGCATATCAATTATAAGGTTTGACATTTATCATATTTAAAGATTTAGTTTTTGGAAGAATTGAACAATCAACACATTTATGCTAAAGAATTTTGCATCCGGCCTCTTTCATGAATTATTTTTGACTGGTCAATACATACTTTTACAAATACACTCATGTGTATTGTGTATGTTTTATGAAATTAAACAGAAAATGTTGGTGTTATAGTATAATTAGTGGAATTGATAATATAAATTTTCATACTTAAATTCTAACAGAACTTTTTATGGCAAAGTAAATTTTATGACTAATTTTTTATGACTGTTTATTTCCAACAAAACTTTTTAGGATAAATTTCACTTTAAACGTGACATCCTGAATATAGCTGAAATATTGCTTGCTGGACATTAAACACCAACCAATCAATCAAGTGTGATGCAAATCCTTTTGTTGCCATTTTAGCAGACTATAAATTACTGGTTCTCTACCTTTTTAAATCAATAGACGCCATTTTGAAAGTGGTTTTAATATCCCCTTTCAAAGGGAATGCTTTCTAATATCCCCATATGGATTAACCAATCAAAATGTAGGAATGATCTTGATACATTGCACTTCAACAGAATATTGCAAAATATTCAATTTTTCACACATATTATGGAACAAATTTCAAATAATTCTTATATACTGTAAAGTACAAGTATTATGAATTTTTCATCCAGTTAATTTCATCTACATCTACATCTAATTTGACTAATTATATGATACAAATGAGCAAATTATCAAGATGTTGAAAAAAAGACAAGAGTGTAGCATTCATTGTATAACATCTTTTTGGGTTAGCACAAACTGATAATTGGGTTATGAAAATGTTTTCCAAAAACATACAGAAAGAAATAAAATGAAGGAGTTAATTGATTAAATATTAAAATTTTTCTTTAAAACAAAATATATTTAAATATTACACAAGTAAAATTGTATAAAAAGAATCTAAATTAAGAACTCAAGTTTTTTTCAGTAGCTTATAAAAAAAGAATAGATTTATATGTAAAATAAGAAATAACAAAAGATTGATATACACTTATTACAAACAGAAACCATTTTCTAAGAACTAGCTATGCAGAAAGTATAATAAAAATAGGGCATCTAAAGGGACATTAAATGATACCCTGCCAATTTATATGTAAAATAAGAAATAACAAAAGATTGATATACACTTATTACAAACAGAAACCATTTTTTAAGAACTAGCTATGCAGAAAGTATAATAAAAATAGAGCATCTAATGGGACATTAAATGATACCCCGCCATGATATCAATAGCTAAATATAATTGCATATATACTAGTATATAGAGACAGAAAGAAATGAGTTATCTTTCTTAGACCAGAAAATTTCATTATTGCCAAATTTTGAAAATTTTTAAAGTGGCAAAACTTCAATAATATTTTTCAGATCGTCCTGAAAATTGAACTTGACCTGTATTTTATTGTACTGAACAGCTGTGCAAAATATCATTCAAATCCCTTGAGGCGTTTTCAAGTTATCATCTGGAAACCTTACGGGGACGGACAGAAGGACAGACACCGAACGAAACGGAGGGTATAACATAATACCTCGCCACTTCGTGTGGCGGGGTATAAAAATTGTGATTATTTAGAATTGTACTCCAATTTTAATTGACAAGGATTGCCATTTTTCTACCTAAGGACGGTTGGGGATTTTTCTCCGGGTCCTCCAGCTTCCTCCCCCCAATAAAAACTGGACGCCATGATAAAGCTAAAAAAATTTCTGAAAGTGGGGTTAAACATCATACAAACAAACTCTGCATAGCATGTTGGATATATATAATGAGAACAAAACTTTTCTGTGTTTTCTGTCGAATTTCAGTAATTTTCATAAGGTTCTTACAGCTTCCAAACCCAAAATCGGAAAGCCATGACATTAGTGGCTTGAAACCTTATTGAAACAATTAAAAAAATTTATAATGTAACTATTCTCAGAATAAGAAAATATGTTATTTTATATAATACCCAGTGGGAAAAAAGACTTTACCATTAATTAGAAATCAGATGCGGGCAGTTCTTTTCACCTGTGTTAAATAATACCCTATTACTTCACCCACTATTCTATGAACAAGCATTTACCATGAATGTTGAAGTTTTTTAGAATTTTAGAACATATTTTTTCAATAAAAATGCAAAAAATTATTTAACTGAATGTTGAACTAAAAGATTCTAAATAGTAATAATAAAGTGGTGCAAAGTTAGAAACTGTTAAATATTATACAATATTGGGCTCTGCCTACAAAGTACTTGATATGTCTGTGCGAGTTGAAAGGGGAATTGTTTTACCGCTGTAAGTTAAAAAAAAGTTTGGTTTTAATATATATGCTTTATCTATGTATTCATGTAACAGTTACAAAAGTGCTATCCATCAAATGAAATATATTGATAGCCAATACATACTGAAATACTATCGAATGCTTCTGAAAGAATTAATGTTGCTAAAATTGAGTTACACATTTACAAATTTACCAAATGGTAAAAACAAATAATCTGTTGACACACAAGTAAAACATCATTTAACATCAACTACAATGAAAACAAAACATAAAAATGGCGTCATTCATATGCTTTGAGAACACATTAGGGTTCTAATAAGCATAGAGCCAGCTGTGACGTCACAATTAGAATTCCGATGTCATATACGCTGAACTGAAAATTTCAAAACTGGAACAATGCAATTTTTTAAAGATTTGTCAATATTTTTTCCTTCAAAGGTATGTATACCGTATAAGTGTTTTTTTTCGCAGTGATTTAATTTTTGCTACATTTGTGGTCAAAGTTTGAATGTGAAAATATAAACGCAAAAAATATTAGGTAAAACGATAAGAGTTTTTCATTCTGATTACGACCGCAAAAAATTACATTATGCCAAAATAAACTCAGTTTTTTTAACAAAAGGCTAAATTTTCCCCACGCAAAAAAAAACCTCCACTTATACGGTATCAATAAATGAGCATACATTTTTATGTCAATTTTATTTGCTTATAACATGAATCGAAATTTTAAACATTTGTTAGACATATTAGAATGGAAATATATTATTGCAATTGGGCTCTATGCGAACTAGAACATGGTCAGACCTTAAAATTGTCTTCATTTTATATTGACAAATATAAGGTCTGAACATGTTCTAATTCGCATAGGCAATAATCTATTTCTTAATTAAACCGCTAGAAAAAACTGTCCCTTTTGAACTCCTTAAATCTAAAACAATTTCACATCCCTACCTTTTTCTATCCTAGGTACAATATTGGCAAAATATCGAAACAATTGGTTAAGAAAGATTTAAATGCAGATTCCAGAAATTTAGTTTTCTACAAACAGACAACAGACTCACACCATAATATGACTGCAAAAATTTAACATTAAACTCAAAGTAACTTTAGTGATTAGTAGGATTTTATTGCCAGTATACATACTGAACAAACAGGAGACATTTAGTCTAAAATATAGCAGAGTTTATGCATATATTTCACCCAGAACATTAGAACTCGTTCATCGCAAATCACTCAATTTTACATAATTTATTTTGATAACCAAAATACAGGGCACAAGGAGTGAGACATAATACAGGTATAATTAAAAATTTTAAGGGAATATAAAATAAAGAAAAAATTGGAGTAAATAGTACACAACAGATTTCAGGATAAACATATCATTAGTGTATTGACTTGACATAAACACAATATATGGATGCCTTTTCCCTATTTTTAAGCCTTGTCCTTATATTGTGTTTATGCCAAGTCAATAAACTAAAATTATATATTTATTTGTCATCTTTAATGGTAAAAATATAATATTTTACAGGTTAAAAAGAAAGAAATGCCAGATATATATTACAGCATATTCCAAGTATGTCCAAGTATGTATAAAGGCTTAAAACAAACTACAGAAAATGTTACAGAGACAACAAATGCACACGGACTTACATTTTTTCAATTCCTGAAATATCATACAGTTAACAAGAGAAATTACTACTGAACGTTACAGGAAATAATAACTGTAGTGTAATTGAAGATTTGCCTGCATCAATTGATCATGTAAACAAATAGTTTCCTTGCTTCAAGAATATTGTTCAATTCAGATTTATTTTGAAAATGAAATTTATTTGTGACAGTAAGCACTGTTCAAAGTATGTGATAGTTGGCTATAAGTTATCATACAGACTTATAGGTTATTTACGTTTTTTGAAACGAGATGCGTTTTCTCGTTCATATCTCATCGAAGGGCGACAGCCCTGAGATGAGATGACGAGAAAATGCATCGAGTTTCATAAAACGTAAATAATCTGTTTATCGCTGTTTTGTAACATTGTGACGTCACAGTGTTACTTAACGACGTCTTGACAGCGAGCTGAGATGGGCCCATCTCAAGCTAGTAGAGTGAGATGGAATAATATCGCACACAAAGATCAAAGGAAAATACTGCAAAATAGCGATAAATTATCAATATAGCCATGGTACAGCATTGATCCCATTGCATGATTTTTCTATTGAAATGCAGATAGAATGAGAAATTATGGAAAAAAGGCCTTTCAGATAAATGAATGGGGCTTTAAGTTATGAAAACAAGGACAAACCAGTCAGTGTGCCACACTTATACAAAGCTATGATAATAACAACAATTTTTTATAAAGCAAAACTATATATGATTCTTTATTAAGGATTTTTTCCAACAAAAGCAGCGACTTAAAATAAATTCTATTTCCATCAGTGACCCCATTGGCCATGGTAGTAAATTATATATGTACATTCTAATCTGAACATTGGGGGTTGTAAGTTTGACACTAAAGGCAAGCTGTTCTTGAATTCGGTATTATTTGAATTGAATTGCCAGTTTTCATGCCAATCGTGGGAGTCCAGATACTAAAGCCTTCTCCTCGTTACATAAATCAATAAAAACTGAATGCCACAATAGAGCTGATAAATTGATGAAAGTGGCAAACAATTTTAAACTAACAATCAAAACTTAAATCAATCTATAATTCAAAACAATTTTCTTCTTGTTGCTTAAAATTTTTTTAACCATACCTCAGTTTTGGAACATTGTGATCATCTATAAAAATTCTTTCCACTCTGTTATGAAACACATTTTTTTCATGATCTCTTTCACCTAACAAAAAAGAATAAAAAGCTTTTAAAAAAATAATAAATAAAATGTATCACAGCAACATTGCCTTTATTTTTTTATCCTGCTTTTTATATTAAATTAAATACATTTTAACCTTTTTTCAACCATTTATATAGCTTGATGAAATAAAATTAGAAGAACAGCATAGTACTTTAAAACATATCATGTGCATTCTTGCACAGGTTATACAAAGCAGGGGTGTTAACTAACACAAGAGAGTTAACAGAACATGTACCTAATAACTTAAGATAAGACCCTTGATGTTCAACTAGCTTTGACAATCATTTAAAGTTACAGGCTACCATTGTTCTAAAAGGAAGGGGTGAACTTCATAAAATAAATATGGCATAAGATGTATATGTTATATAAAAATAAATACATTTTGAATTCATGTTGACTGCAGACAAAGTTTTGTTATCTTGCCACCGCAGCTGAATAAAGACTATATGGCTTAATTTTTTATCCAGCAGCTAGACATTTTATTTATAAATGTTAATACTAACTGCATAGATTGTATATCCTGTAGTGGTCTTTGTGTTTGGTGTTAAAAAATCTTGCTACTTCCTACAAGGAAACGTATAAATAAATAAACAATAAAGGCATGTCCAAAAGCTATACAATTAAATCTACTTCCAAAAAGGAAGACACCAATTATTATTTGAAAATATTTTTATTATTAACTAATAAGTTACAGTGTGTAGTTCTATGGTATGGGAATGTACAAAAAAAGTACTTAAAACACCCTTATAAACCTTTTTAAAACAGGCCTTGTGACTTTCCAACACTTTCTGTATACAGTTTAAGCACACTGTCTAATGGTTGAAGCCTTGGGATAAAAGGGACTACATATACCATAAAAGAGACCTCTGTGGACAAGTCGTTAACAAGGAGTGTCAGTTTTCCTGGCAAAGGTCAGGTTTTCACTGGGTATTCCAGCTTCTTCCCCTAATAAAAACCGGATGCCATGAAATTGCTAAAAAATTGTCATAAAAAGTGTTATAAAACCTCATTCAAACAAACAAGCAAACAACTTTATAACAAACATGTAGCTTGGAATAGTCCTTACATCAATAGGATTTCTGTACATGGCCATCAATCCTGTAGAAGGGAATGACATAGCTATAACCCGTTCTGAAACAAAAATTAATCTGTAGAATTTGACAAAAAATCTTCAATGCAAACAAAATGCAAACAATGCTTTTTTATGTTTTCCTTCATTAAAGATACCTAGTTGGTTTAATTAGGTTTGAAGCCAAGTTAACCATAAGTTTTTATTAGCATAAGAAACCCGAGTATCATGCAGCAAACATTAACACTAATCTGACACTGAATCTATAATTTATATGATTAAAAACTAGAGGCCCGAGGTAGCCTGTATCCCACATGTGATTTATAAAGGTACATAAATCAACAAATTTTTCATGCTGGCAGTTTTGAAAGTTCACTTTGGCAAGATATAAATTTTGTTAAGGACCTATTATACTGCAATCTTGCAAAATTACAACAAAATGAGGCTGTAGTTTTCACGGAAGATATAGTTTCTATTGGGGCTTGTAATTACTAAGGAGAGGACATTCAGAAACAAGTATTGTCCTTGGTGGCAGTTATTTGTCCAATCATGACAAATTCTTGTAGAAGAGATCATTTGTACCAAGTTACAAAACAGTTGGACTTGTTTTTCTAGATAATATTATTTCTTAAAACTTCAGCTTATCAGAAATAAAGATTGCCAATGTTTTTAATCCAGTCAAGTTGAAATGAAGAAGCTATATAGGAAATCTCGCATACATCATTTACATAAGAAGACCAACTATCTTTCAACAGAAAATGCATTATCATGAAAGAAATGGCCTTTAGGGTCTACTTTCATTCAGAAGCATTAAACAAATATTGTGAAGTGTCTTTTAATGAGAGATGACCTCTGGTGGCAGGGAACTATTTTACAGGATTCTTACTCTCTCCAAATTAGGTTAACATTTTTATTACCTGTTATATAACAAAGATCAAGATCAAATCCATCTTTCTGATATCTCCTTTTATTTTGTGAGATAATTCTTCTCGAAGCTGTAGCTACATGTCTTCTCTGCTGAACCATTATATATAATAATCTTACAATTCTGATAATCCTGAACACTCGACCAACAACAATCAGTCTGAAAAACAATTCATACTGATTAACTGAATGATAGAAAGATGTTTAACAGAGTACTGTTCATGTGTGCAGAAAGCTACAATACCATAATAGGACTTTAATATGACATCTAATACAGTAAAACATGTATAAATTACAGTAGTCCCCCTCTTATACGATCCCTTCCCCAACGACCACCCGCTTTATCTGGCCAAAACCCTGATGCATTTGGTGTTTCTAACGTAAAATTACCTCTCGCGAACAACCACCCCTTAAACGCGACCAGCGACCACGTTTTTTTGACACAACAACGTAAATTCCCCTCACGAACGTCCATTTTCACTAACCGGATGTTTATTTTGGAAGTCTCGAATAGAACGTGATTTGGTTTTATTATCGTAAACCAGTTCGGAAACAGTTCAACAACCGGTAAACAAAATGTCGAAATGGTGTAATAGAAAGGTTTTTAAGCTGGATTAAAGGGAAAACACGTAGGATACAGTAGATCAGTTGATTTCGGCATTACGGAAATCGGGTTTATCACAAGAAGACTGAAATATTCAACAAGGAGATAATAGTATAATGTACCAACATAATCATAAATCAAAATTTACAACAAATGATGTCAAAAACTTGGGAAATTTGAAACAGAGAAAAACCTGGATTTTTCCAAATTAGACGGAACTTTTATAAACTACGAAGTGGAACCTGGGCAGATAATAAAAGTGATAAAAACAATGATAATGCAGATGAAACAGGAACAGAAACATTCACTGTTAAGAAGACTTGGAATTGTTATATTATCATTACACATTTTTAACAGACAAGAACTGCACAAATTCTTTTTTATTTTTATTTATAATGAATAATAAAATACAAATATTTATTTTGTATGATTCTTAATTACTTCACAGCTTTTGCTGCTAATCAACCGACCAAGCTCTATAAACCTGTATAAATTGTATCCCCTCAAGAAAGACCACCCCCATTATAAGACCACTTTCATGACTCAGATGGGGTGGTCTTATAAGAGGGGGACTACTGTAAACCCTTTCGTAACTGAAATTTGTGTCTAGAATAAACAGCTTTTCAGTTTTGGCATATTCACTTCACCAAAAATTCAAATATTGTGACTAATTTATGTTTGGTTTACACACGATTCAATTAGGACAATGTTACACTGTATATAATGTCTGGTTCTTACAGTTTTCAACTTATATTGTAAAAACTGCAAATTTTGACAAAATCATAATTCAAAGCAATTACTCCAACAGCGAGTCATTACACAACTTGGGTTTAAATTAGATCAATTGTTTTTTTCTTGAGCTTTAATCATTTTTGAGATGTTAACCAAAAAGGAATGTTGACCACTTTTTTCTATTTTTAGTAACAGTGACCATCTTTGTCCATTAATCAACACAAATGATATAAATCTGAAACTAGGTACCCTAAGGATGATTGTGGCTTAGTTTGAAAAAAATTGCCCAAGTATTTTAGACACGAAGATTTTTTTCAATGTTAATTATGGAAGTATGATGGACACGGACACTTATTGACAACAAAAGCTCAAACAGACCTTTAATCCAGGGGAGATAAAAATGTCAGTGATAGCAATCTTGAAAGTTCGGTGCCAAGAGATGAGGACATTTGTAAGTGAAAAGTAAATTTCAGACAATCAGAAACAAGGATTGCCCATGGTGGTCATGTTTTAGGCCAGATCTTAATGAAATGAGGAATCTCTTAAAAGACAACAGACATAATTTGTACATTTTCATAAAACATTTAGACTTTTAGTTACAAAGATTTTTATTAATATCAGTCAATCAGAACCAAGTATTGTCCAGAGTTGTCCTGTTTCTTCTACGACCATCTTTGTACATAATTCAGCCCAATTTACAAAACATTTGGATTTTTAGAGAAAATTTTTTTAATGTCAGCAAATCAGAAAAAAAGTTTTTTGCCCAACTAAGATGAAATAAAGGATTCTTGGTAGAGGACCATCTATACATATGTACCAAGTAACTAAGCATTTTGGACTTTTTCAAGGAGAAATTCCTCTATTCTTCAAGGAAAGACCAAAATGTAATTTTCAATAGGGTTTTTATGTTTACTTTAACTTCTGTTTATGGCCATTTTAAATTTCCATTTGACACCAAAAGTAACACAAATTTATTAGCAACCTCAAAAGGATACATCTACTAAATTTGGTTTCAATTCATTCAGCAGTTCTTAAAAAATAAGTTTTCAAAAGCTAGGTAAATCAGAAACAAGAACTGGCCATGAAGACCTTGTTTGTATACGAATCATTACTAAATTAACAACACTCAAAAAAAAAACCTTGTAAGGAACATTTGTCAAGTTTTATGTACTTCTGTTCAGTAGTTTTCAAGAAAAAAGATGTCAACAGTTTATAGAGGATTGTGTTTGATGACGGCAATAATAATGGGCCTTTGGTCCAGGTGAGTCAAAAAGTGGGGGAAAAAATCATGTCTGAACAATGTATAAATAAATCTTAAAATCACATGTTTATTGTAACTTTGCTATTATTTTTATAGCAAAATATTAGGTACTAGGCAACCAGTGGATGCCAAGTAGGGTCAAAGTTCAAAGCTTGTGGCATGGTTCAATGGTAGTAGTTTAAACTAAAAGTTAATATTGTATTAGTTACCCAGTAAAAAACCAAAGTTACTTACCTAGCATAGTTTGATTTACATGAATTTGTATCAGCTAAACCAACGAACACCATATCCACAACAAAAGAAACAAAAACTACAATCCCATCTACTATGTCTATCACGCTGCGGAAAAACTGTTTACTGAAAAATACAAATACAATAATTAACGTCTGGCAACACTTGAGGCAAGTTTTTGTCTTTTGTTTTTTGTTTTCTACTACATAAATCAATATTAATCGGTGGCTGATTTGTTATGGTAGTAAGTCTACTACAGAGCACATGTGCCTGTCAACCCTGAGCTTGCGGGAAGGGTGTACTGGACACTAATCTTAACTGATATGGATTGCCAGTTTTCCTACTGAACTGGTTTACTCTTGGTATTCCAGCTTTCTCCCCATTAAAAGCTGGGTACCATGATATAGCTGAAGAATTTATGAAAGTGACATTAAACACCATTCAAAGAAACAAACAGTATTATGGAAAAGTCTTTTTTCATTCTTAATTTCCATTTTCCTAGTGATTTAGCAGAAACTTGACATGGTCATCAGTTTAGATTTTAAATGGCTGTTTTTTACGAGTCTCAAATAAATAACACATTAAAAATAAATTTTAAGGTACTCTTATCTGGCCTGAAAATAATGTTGCCAGAGCAAAGAATTCCTTTTCCAAACTTCATCTCTGCTATGTTATAAAACATTTTTTTTTTATCTGCCACTCATCTAGGTTTTGTTCATTTGTTTTAACTAGGTTAATGCTGCTTTTTGAACAGTTTATATTATGGTGTCCAGTTTTTATTGGGGTAGGATGTCAGAAAATTCAGGTTGCAAGTAAAAAAAATTACTTTGCCCCAATAAGTGCTCACACTCAAAACCTAAGTACTGTTATATGCTATTAATACTTATATCAGCCAATGCTCTCTCTTTGCTTTCAAACATAATAAACTAGAATGTATAGAGCTCACCTCTCATTGTGGGCAACCTTGCTGCCGCTACAAGCTGTGCTTTCAATGATAAACAGTAATCTACCTAACTTCAGTGGTACGTAGTATCAAAAAGTCTTGTGTTAAACAAAACTACAGGTGGTCACATTTAGGTACCATCTATTTTATTATTATGACAAATGTGGCAAGAAAACAGTATAAATTTTGTGTAATAGTATGCTGTCTGTCAGTGGATTCAGAAATCACATGGACCGGAATCAAAACACATTTATATATATATAGCCTCTTGTCTACAACATAACAATGTAATAAGGAATTACAACAGCTAATATCTTTAGACACTTTTTAATAACTTGCCCCATTATGATATAAAAATAAGTAATTTATTGGAACAATCTTGAGCAACACCTCTTAGTTGAACTCTTAATCCTAGATAATATTTGGCGATTTTAAAATTTTCAACTGCTACCATACTTTCATAAAGAATTAATTGAAGTGTAATAGGTTTACTCTATAAACATCATAATATTAAACCAAAGAAAAATTTTATTTAATTTTCTGCCTTGTTACTGGCAAACAAAATGAAAACAGGTAACCATACAGTAAATTTTTTTAAACCCTTTAACCTTCTAATTCTATTTATTTTGTGCTGAAATCTGACAAGAAAACCATGTTTATTCAATAAAATTAGGTCAATATGTGGAGTCAGCAAAGATTATTGTATCTATGTCATCTGCAGAATAAACAAATATTTCTTTAAATCTGGTTGTAATCCCTTAAATATGACTACAGTTAATACACCCCCACATTTAGAATGAAAGGTATTGCTTGTAAATCTCTGTTTACCTGCATAAATGTAAATTTGTCAAACAGGATGGCATCAGGATTACTTGAAATTTTATTAATAAATTATGCAATCATTAGTGTAAAAAGGAAATTAATTCAAAGATTAAATCTCAATAGCAACAGATGAGTTCACAGATAATTATAAAAGTGCTGTTATTTAACACAAAGATGTTTGCATAAGGTGTATGACTGTAAAGTAATTATTCAATCCATTCAAGTTAATTATGAATTCTTCTTCACGTTTCAGATTTTTTATTGGCATTGGTAGATTTTTAACACATCATAACAGTTTAATTCTATCCTCCAACAATATATGAGTTCATGGCATTTATAATACTAATTGCCACCTACTCAAATCAAAACATCTCTTATGAGTCTTATTAAACCCAACAGGTAATAAATCAAATGATATATTTTTTATTTAATCCATATGTCACAATTTAGAGGTGGGTATGTGTAACATTAAAGTTTTAATGATACACAAAATAAATATTTAAAACTTTTCAGATGAACACAAGAAAACATCTGCTTCACCCTTGTTGCATAACATCATATGTAACTTTGTTTAAATATATAATTTCTTACTAAGCACACAAAATAAACATTTTTTAATTAATCATATAGCATACCTCAAAACACCCAAAGCTTCAAAAAATATTTAAATATAGAATTATAAAACAAAAAAACAAAGTACAAACCAAATAACTGTAAACAAATTTTTTTCTTTTATATTATATTTTTCCAGGAAATGCCCAAAAACAAAACTTAACCTTTCTTTAGTGGTTTGTGTAACATATGTCACAATTGTTTAGAACTATGATGATCGAAGATTGTTACTACCCAGAATATATATTGTTTGCTTTCTATGTGTTTTTAATGCTTCTTTCAGCATTTTAGCTATACAAGATTATGGCATTAAACTTTTATTCACTGAGGAAGCTAGAATACCCTGTGAAAAAGCATGACCTTTGGCAAGAAAACTGTTGATCCTTGCCCATTAAGTTGGAGTTGAGCACAACCTGCCCACACACCAGAAACCTCTGTGTAAATTGACAGTCACATGACCAATCATAGATGAAAAATTATTTTAACAACCCAGACCACATAGCCTCTCCCAGAATTTATATGGACATCATATCATATCATGAAAAACTATCAATATGAGTGTTTTATAAAAATGCACCTGAAATCTCAATTCAGTAATTGTCAAAATAAACAATACTCCCTATAGGAAAAGCAGTAGTTCCTAGTGAAAGGGCACCACCCATCCTTCCCCCACCCAAGCAAGTAACTGATAAACAATATCACACCAGGTTGCACTTCATATGTATCTAATTATCAATAGGATATTAAATCATGTCAGGTATATATTGACTAATTGTTCAAATGGCTCCTTAATGTCCAACGAGCAGCATATCAGATTTAGGACACGGTCAAGTTAAAAAATAAATCAGTTGCCATTGTGCTGGATGAAGAATGGGCAGGAAAATTTGACTGACACTAGAGAGGTATAAAAGTTGAGTTGGGACAAAGAATTTTGCTTGCTTTCAGGATTTGCACATACTAGTAATTAGCAAGCCCCTCTTCCTACAACTTGCACACTATGGTCAGTGGCCGGGCTTTCTATATTTTACCCAAAAATGGCTGTTATGCCACGCTATCCACCAATGGGTGTTGTGCTCCTCAGCTCTGTTGTGTCATGATCAGCTGCAGGTATGTCACAAGATTACAATATTTTGAATGTTAAATACAATGGCTAAATAATTCTAGTTGTCTGGGAAGAAAAATAAGTATTATGTTTGGTTGGTATCACAAACTACTTTTCTTACCCTTCATAAAATAATCTTGCAAAAACTTCCAACATGAATAGACTGATAATGACGTGAGAGATGTCCTCCAATGCATCATTGCTGTTACATTTTGAATCTGCTAAGTCTATTATAACCAGAGTGAAGTCTAGAAGTATCAACAACATTAACACTATACGAAACACAACATGCTCTATAACATGTTTAACTGATCTCTGCAGAGATCTGAAAATAAAATTTGTGTAAAAGTCTCAATTCTATTAAAAAAGAAAATCTCTGACTCAGTGTAAAATTATCCTTTGTTTGAGGAACTGTCCTAATCTAAGTATTTTAAAAAAGTAAATATTCAATATTTTCCTAGAATGAAAGAGTTGTCAAATTAAACTAAAATTTAGCCAAGACATTATGTTTGTTCTACAAAGCTAAATTGTGTTTATCTTTTCTCTTCTTATGGTGACTAATGCACCCTTAAATATCATACAGAAAATTTATGGCCACCTTTGTGCTGCTTTATGTTATACATTCCATTCTGCAAGATCATAAGTTTTTGACATAACCAATTTGTTCATTTCTGACTGACATTCTTAGATAACTATAAGAAAACATTATATCAGAAATTTATTTAAGCAGTAAAAATGGACAAACCCTGCAAACAAAACGTATAACACTGTACATGTATGCTTACTCCAGGAGTGACAGTTGTTGCTTAGCAGATGGATCATCTATGTATTCAACACCAGATTTGGTTTCTGTGGAGTATATTTTCAAAGTTCCTTCATTTTCTTCTTTCTCTACCTTTATATGAACATCTTTCAGATTTGTGTGTGATGACTGTTCACTGACAGCTTGCAAATGAACTGAAGTGTGACCATTGACTCCTGAGCTCTCCCCAAATCTTTCATAACTCATTGTGGAAAAGTCCTTCAAGAATAAAATCATTTACATATATGTATGATTAAAACATGTTTATAAACTTGCTGAAAATTGTTTTTGGTAGTCATGTCAAAAAAGTATAACGCTAATCTAAGAAAGGTATAGGTTATACTATAATTATGTTCCAGCTGTGTCAAAAAAGGTCATTATGTAGCTCCGCAACAAATATTGATTGGGCCATTTGACCTACTAGTATTTGTGTCTCTATGCACACTCTCACTTAACCATAATTCCATAAATCAAGATTTACTTTAAACCCATAGAAAAACTAATACAAATAGATTTTATCTTTTTCATCTCCAAATTAAAAGAGACAAATAACATTTATTGACCAAGTTGTTATTCTGAAGTCAGATTTGGGACAAACACAAGTGTGACAAGCATTCTTATACTAATGGAACTCTTCAATCAGCGACTTATAAGACCTGAGATTCAAAACTTGATGAAATTCTACACAACTCTTAAGAATTTGTTATAATCAGCAAGTTGTGAAACAAATCAAGAATAAGTTTTAAATAAATAAAAAAAAACATTTTTTTTTATCACTGAGAGTTATAAACATTTTCCTTTTACATCATAACAATAGTGAAAATTTAAAATAAAAAGTAGTAAGTATCCAAAGGTACTCAATTTTAAACATTATTTAATTGTAATGTAACGATTGTTAAGCTAAATATTTCACTTCTTTCAACTATAGAATAAGTTTGTCCTAATGTTTCAATAAAACATGTAGTCAAACATTTTCGAATTTAAAATATCAGATAATCAGTATGCCGAGTGAAGGTCAGCATCAAAGTTTCGGTGGTGACAATTGACCTTTTTGACCCATAGTTACATGGTTCTTTGGGCCAGGGGTGTAAGATCGGCAGTTATAGTAGCTTTCAGTTTGTCAAGCATCATCGTAAGATCAAAGAAAAATATACGGAAAAATGAATTATTTTGAGTTATTAAAATTGTTTCAAAAGATTTGCAATTAAATGTATTCCAAACACCAAACTTAACATTTATGTGCATAACATTGTTAACAACTAAATTATATTAAAAATAACCCCCAAAAATGTAGAAAGAAAAGTCGTATTTTGGCAAAACAATTATATGAAATGATATAACTTTTGTCATTTTTTTTCATAAACTATATAAACTGTTAAAGGGAAACTTCGCAAATAAAATGAAAATTTAATATATGTTATTCTACAAATAAAAAGAAACACTTTTGCCTCTTGATGTTTTATTTTATTTTCAATGGTTTAGTTTCTACATTGAATTTATCGTAATGCACCTATGGAGGTCTGCCATCTTGTCAGTATCTAGTCACTAGATGGAGATACTAGAGATCACTTGAAATCCAAATACCTTAACGTCACAGTATGATAATAACACGAAACTGTAAATAATAGAAGGTTGTCCTATAAGACGAGGTTCTGGCAAGATTACGTTTCGTATTCCTGATCTAAGCAAAAACCCGACTTGTGTAACAAGTAGTTCTACTTGAAACTATATCCACAGCAGCAACAACTTCCTTATCGAAGATTATTTTGCAGAATGTTGCATGGATGTCCACAGCAGCAACAACTTCATATGGGAAGATTATTTTGCAGAATGTTGCATGGATGATAGTTTAATGGTAAGATGGCTTCATTTTTCATTTTTCATCAAATATAAGTTTCAATTTTGTCCTTAAATATGAATTAAATTAAAAAATTATTTGTATTATTATTTTCAACTTAATGAATGAAACTTTTTTATACAAAATATTTGTGAAGTAGACTATTTAAGAAATAGCTGTCATTAAAGGAAATATTTTTAAATACCCTGTTTTCACATATCAAAATTTCACTTCATGTTTAGTACATTTATTTATATTTTTATACTATTATTTATTTATTTTTTACTATTATTATTATTATTATTATTATTATTATTACTGGTAACATTGTGTGTGTGTGTGTGTAAGTTTTACATTTCCTGTGAACTGGCATCTAAAGGCATTCAAAATCTTATATACAAAATAACATCTTGTGCTCTCACACTTCTGTGTATTCAAATCATACCTGTCCTTGGCAGGGACCTGCCGTTATAATTTCGAATTACATGATTAACCTTTAATCTGGTTAGCTTTTGAAATTGTCTGAATATTCATACTTTAAAGTCTACGTCAAATGATCTACTAATGATCTACTAATTGCAATAAACATCCTGTTTGTTTACCTGCTAATTCTGTTAATTACCCTTCATAAACAAGAAATTATTTACCTGTAAAATTTTCACGTCCAGTTACAACTGCCGTTTCAAGACGTGCAAAATTATCTACGGAATTTAATTATATATTTTATTTACAGTTATTATTTAGGCAAATTCTATCTGAAGTTAATATATAAAGACAGGTTAAAAATAGTGTGTAAAAGAACTTTTATTAATACAAGGAGCATTACAACATTAGACCTACAATGTATTTGGTAATCTTATGTTGTCAGCTGGTCATCATTCATCGCCACAGTGTTTATATTCTTCAAAGAGCAAAGGCCGAAAAACATACTAGTATTTTTAAACTGGATTATTTATCATATTTACTGGAAAATTACAGGTTATCATGTCACAACCGCATCTAGTGGTAAATACTGTCAATATGGCAGCCCCCATATACAAAATTTTACAGCATATTTTATTTGAAGAATAACATATCAAATTTTCATTTTTTGCAAAGTTTCCCTTTAATGACATTTATTCAAATGTTATTAAATTATTTTTGTTTATTGTACTATAATATATGCAATAAAATTTAAAAAAATAACACTACATTCTTCAAAATTTCAATTACTTTTTAATGTTAGTTTTATGGACTTCATAAAAGATCCTTGGTATGATTAATCTACTAGTAAATATATGCTTCATCTTTTAAGTTTTTACTTCAAAATGTTTAAATCTTTAATTCAATTAAAATCTACATCTTTTGTTACTTTCTTTTATTATAAAGAAATTTATTTTGCTTCCTATTTTCCACTGATTTAGACACTTTTATTTATAACATAACCTGTTTTTAAAATTAAATTTTCATATAAAAATCATATTCTAAATTTACATTTTCTCTGCTTATTACGTCGGGCTTTTTATCATGTTTATTGGTCCGTCATTGTTACCTTTCAACAAAGTTCAGTATCAGGTAAAAAAACAAGCAATTACAAAATAAATATAACTTGAGGCTCAAAGGAGCCTGTATCTCTCACCTCAACCTGAAACTAAACAACCCTTTTTATCCAGCTTTTCTTTCCTATAAGGAATTGCCCAACACTTCTGCAAAAGTCATTAATTTTGACCTTTTAAGGGAAATAAATTCTATGAGGAACTTTTGATGCTTAGAGGGAGAAGGGACATTCACTTCACATTTGCTGTACCTGTTATACTTTTTTAACTACATGTATCAGCCGAAAACTCTCTTGACCCCCGCCCCCTCCCCTTCCTTTTGTATTTTAAGCTATGTAGGTATTCAGCTGTCATGATTTGCACAATTTTGGTAGAGAAAATCCTAAATATGGCAAAAATGTCCAAAATAATCAATTTTGACAATTAAAGGGCAATAACTCCTATAAGGAGTCATTATACAACTTCATCCCAATGGAGTGTTATGTAGAGCTTTCAATGCCGATGAAGGCGTGTCTCTTCAGTTTTTCTGTATATCTGTTATACTTTTTGAACTATAAGCCAAAAACTGTACTTTGACCCCCCCTTCTCTGTTCTATTTTTAGCCATCGCGGCCTTGGTTTGTACAAACTTGGTTGAGGACATTTGACAGATGATGTGTACAAAGATTCAAAGCAGTACTTTCAGTGGTTTCAGAGAAGATTTTAAAAAATAAATTAAAACCGTTTAAAAAAAAACAGATCAAGAAGAATAACTCTTAAACGGTTAATCAGACAATGTTGACTCTAAAGCTATTTTTGTAGCTCTCATAGAGCAGAACAATTAAGCAATGCAAACTTTTTCTCTAGTTTTAATCATTTTCAAGATTTTGAGGCAAAAATGGTAAAAACCATCAATTTTGACAATTAAAGGGCAATAACTCCTACAAGGAGTCGCCATACAACTTTGACCCAATAGAGCGTTTGGTAGAGCTTTTGATGCTGAATAAGGAAGGTCTCTTCAGTTTTCCTGTATCTGTTATACTTATTGAACTATAAGCCAAAAACTGTATTTTGACACACCTGTTCTATTTTTAGCCATGGCGGCCATGTTGGTTGGTCTGTGGCCATGATTTGTGCAAACTTGGTAGAGGACAATTTACTGATGATGTGTACCAAGATTTAAAGCAATCCCTTCAGTGGTTTTAGAGGAGAATATTTTTTAATAAAAGTTAATGACGACCACGACGACAGACCATTGTAACTTTTTGTAACCATGCCTATAATCAGGAGGGGGCCTCGGTGGCCGAGTGGTCAAGGTAGTTCGTCTACTATTGATCACGTGGTCTGTCAACACTGAGATTGCGGGTTCGATTCTCACTGCGGGCAGGGTGTACTCGACTCCAATCTTAATTGACAAGGATTGCCAGTTTTCCTACCGCAGGTCGGGGGTTTTCTCCGGGTACTCCGGCTTCCTCCCCCAATAAAAACTGGACGCCATGATATAGCTGAAAAATTGCTGAAATTGGCGTTAAACTCCATCAAACAAACAAACAATATAATCAGGAATACAAATGTGGATATGTTGAAATTAGGACACATTTCTGGACATATATAGGGGTGGGGGTTGCTACCTGCGTGGCTCCCAAACTTCCACAAAAAATGGTAAAATATGCTGAATTAGAATAAAAAAGTTTTTTTTGTCTTTGTATGTACCATATGATACAAAAACGTAGAAAATTATAATTTTTCATTATCAAAATTGGTTAAAATAACCTACTAACTCCTATAGTAAACGTTAGTGTCTGTCTGACGGGTTTTTGCCTGACAAAATGGAAACTGCATACCCCGTTTGGTCGAGTTTATGGTCCTTTTGTAGATCTCAGATTAGTTTTTGAAATCAACAATTATTTTCCAAAGTGAAACGGCATTTTGAAATGCAGCTCAATTTTCATTTTGATAAAGCGATTTTCCATACTAAATTTTGAACTTGTTTTGAACGGAAGTGTATGTTAGGAAAATTCCATTGTTGTCTATTTGAAATCCTTCGGGTAAGGTCGTCTGCAGTTAAGGGGGGAAAAGTCTCATGGTTTGTTCAAATACCATTGTACACTACGAAAGCAGAAAAACGTTTGTAAACAACATTAGACTCCTTTAGAAACAAAAATGGCTAACTTCCTATGGAAATTTCATCTATTAAAATGAAAATTCAGTAGCATTTTAAAATGCCGTTTAACTGTGGAAAATAATTGTTGATTTCAAAAAACTGTAATTGGAGATCTACAAAAAGGAACATAAACTCAACATAACATGGTAAGCAGTTTCCTTTTTGTCAGGCAAAAACCTGTTGGACAGACACTGTAACATT
Organism: Limnoperna fortunei; assembly: GCA_944474755.1. Taxonomy (NCBI): domain Eukaryota; kingdom Metazoa; phylum Mollusca; class Bivalvia; order Mytilida; family Modiolidae; genus Limnoperna; species Limnoperna fortunei. The sequence continues at coordinate 60,463,578 of OX104115.1, forward strand.
TACTATAGTATAGAGGATCTCAATTGACGACTTTCCAATTTAAAAAACACCCCCCTATTGTCCACTTCCAGTACTTAAAACTGCGGCTGTAGCCGCAGTTGGTCATGTTGAAAACTTTTGAAATGGACCATTGTTTTTGATAAATTTTCACGCTTCAGGTGAATGACAGGTGTCAATACATGAGTGAGGATGTTATTAAAACAACCCCCCCCCCCCTTTTTTTGTTTTGGATCCGTGCCTGTTCCAACTGTTCTACGGAATAAGATGAATGATATAACTCCTCAAGGTGTTAAAATTCATTTCTTAGACAATCTAAATATTTTCGGGCTTTGATCGATTAACGGTTTTTCTCCAGCGAACTTTTAAAAGGGGGTGGATCTCAAAATGAAAAGTCGTCTGCTAATAATAGACTATAAATTCTCCTGTTGTCCTGTTGTAACACTCCGTTCAAACATTCAAGAAGATTTTCTGTGATTATTCCAACCAGCATAAAATGTTTATTACCCTATGCTTCAGTTGTAATCTGGATTTTTTTCTTTAAATCCACCAAAATAAATATTTCATACAAATGCGATCTTGTTCCATGACAAATATTTTGATTGGTTGTTCTATGCAATATTTTATCCAATTAAAAATTGTGTTTCAAAGTTTTGGAAATAAAATAAAGTCAATGTAGGAAAATAACCGTATCTACTTCCGAATATATGTGTTTACCTTACTTTAATGCACGATTGTTGAATCATTCATCTGCATGTTTATGTTATGTGTAGCCCCCTTTGAGGACACGAGATTAAATAATATCAAATAACAATCATTAACTTGAAAAGTTATGTCTACATAAAAAAGGATGAAACTAGCTCAGGTAATGTGTTAAAATATTTTAAAACAAGGGTAAATTAATACCCCCCCCCCCCCCCGCCCCTAGACTTATCGCCGCCCATAATTTTCATCCAAAAAATCTTTTGCACAATAAAACAACTCCAACCATCGATGGGAGCATCAATGGCGAGTGGTTAAGGTAGTTAGTCTACTATTGATCACATGGTCTGTCAACCATGATATTGTGGGTTCAAGTCTCACTGCTGGCAGGGTGCGCTCGACTCCAGTCTTATTCTCCAGGTAATACCGATTTCTCTCCCAATTTTAACTGGACGCCATGATATAACTGAAAAATTGCTGTTTGGTGATAAAATTAAAACAAACAAACCAACCATCCTTGTAATTGTATATAATTATACTATAGATCATTTTATTTCATTCATGCCATAAAGGGAGAAGCAAGTCAGAGACTGCTGTCATTATTAGGTATGGTACTAATTTCACTCCTGTAAATTTTATGGAACACTGAGTTTGAAGATTAGACTTTTTCAATGAGGATATAGTGGTCAACTGCTATTTTAGTTAACAAGGATTGAAAGCTTTCCTACCAAAGGTCAGGTACTCTAGTATCCTCCTCCAATAAAAACTGTACGACATGAGATACTTGAAAAAATTGCTGAAAGTGACGTTAAACACCATTCAAACAAACAAACAAATAAATTTTCTGGTCCAAAGATACATTTGTAAGTCAGCGACAGTGATTTCATGCCGTGTCAATAACACTTGATGAACGCTTAAGGCTTTTAAAGTAAAGTTATAGCCGAGAGACACCCTCTCTCCTTGACAACTAAAAGTATATATTCTATATGACAGTGGAATTATTCGTTTTGTATATAAACTTATTTTTAAACTTTATCAATATCTAATCAACAATAACCTTTTCTACTAAAATAATAATTCTTTAACATGTTATTGATATATATTTCCATTTTTCAGACGTGCCTTAATTACTATGCTAATAATGATTTGTATGATGCCTTGATTAATTTGATATGTTTTCTCTATAATGATTCTATACTTATACTTACTAAAAAAACGCAATATCAGATAAATTTTTTCAAATCATTTTTTTTGCGGACAAATAACCTATAAATATTCAAATATATATACACAACATCATAATTACACCTTAATTAAAGCATTTAAGTTCATATACCCGTGAACGACTGTGGTCAGAATCTGGAACACACTATGAATTACGCATCGCTAAAATCGGGGTCGACTTTCACGTGCAAATCGTGGGTATTTTTTTTTAACTCAGACAATCGGTATAAAATTCTGATGAGGTGACGCTATGCCAAGGTTAGATGCTGCTACCCGAATATCGCCATCGGTCGAATCGAGGCCGGGGAATCACAGAATGCTGTTGCCAATGTTCATCGTAGCACAATTTCACACCTTTTTAGGCGCTACCAGCAGCTTTTACTGCCACAGACCGACTACGTTCAACGCGTCCGCGTGTTTCAACTCGGGCGCAGGATCGTACAATAGATTATTCTATCTACGGAACAGGACTATTGCTGCAACAGAAACAGCTGTAAACGTCCCTGGGTTACGCCGTATATTATTACAGACAGTACGCAATCGGTTACGCTCTTATGGATTGCGGGTAAAAGGACATTACGTCAGAGCACCACTGAGACGCCAACACTGCCGAGAAAGGGTTAGATGGTGTACTATCGTTCGTGTATGGAATTTACAGAATTGGAGAAGAGTGCATGTGGTTCAACGATGAGTCATGTTTTCAGCTTGAAAAGCGAGATGGTCGCATAAGAGTGTACAGGCGCCGAAATGAACGTTTTGCGCTAAACTGTGTTGTAGAAAGAGTCAATTTTGGCGGAGGCAGTGTTATTCTGTGGGCCGCTATGTCTTACGCCAGGAACACACAGCTAATATATATCTAAGGAAATCTTAACGCTGTTAGGTATAGAGACGAAATTATACGGCCGCATTTATTGCCAGTAATTGACATTCAAAGAGAAATTTTTCAACACGACAATGCCCGACCACATACAGCACGTGTAACAGTAGATTTTTAAGAGCAACAGAATGTCAATGTGATTCGTTGGCCATCACGATCTCCGGATCTTAACCCAATTGAACATCTGCGGGATGAACTGGATCGGCGCGTGCGCCAACGACAACCACCGCCGCAAAATCTGCAACAATTAGAGCAGGCACAGGATACCGCGTGTTTGTACTCAACGTTTAATTGAATCCATGCCATGTTACAAGCAAATGGTGGGCACTGTGACAACAGATACTGACATTTTTTACGTGATTTATTGACAATGTGCGACAACATGTTATATTCCATGGTAAAAAAACTCATGAACAAAAAGTGTCAATTTTTACAATTCTGTATCAACTATTTATATGATAAATTGTTAAAATAATATATGAAGTAAAATTTCCATTTTTGTATGTTGCGTTCCTTTTTTGAGTGAGTATATATTCATTTGTCTAGTCTTCAACACCATGGTTGTTTTTTTATAGTTGTCTTGTCTTATCATTGTAAAAGGCATGTACAATTAAACTTGAGTGCAAGTATAAAGAATTACTATACAAACATGTTTATTAGCCAAAAATGACCATGTAATTGTATATTATAGCTGCTTAGGTGTGGTTACATTGAAGAAGTTGTTTACATATATTTTAGTAAAATAATTATTAGAGATTATATAATATATAACAGTGAAAAATTATTATTGCTTTACGTATATGATCACACTGCAAGAAACACAAGAGAATAAAGCTTAAACAAGAATTTGTTTCATTGCCGTTCTTAGAGCAGAATGATGCAATCAGGAGGTAACTCAGCGTAGTAGACATTCTGCGTGAGACATCAATCGGCGGTGCAATATGAAGTGTTCCTGCTAATGTCAAGTGCATTTTGTCCGAAATTCAATGAAATACATTGACAGTAGCAAACAGTTGTCATGTAAATAAAGACAAACTGAAATGAGAATTCCACAGTTTAAAGTAAAGGTACTAAGAAGAAAGATAAAAGTCATCAAAGACACCAAAATGTTAAATTTTATTGTACACTGACAGTTTAAACAGTAATAATGCAGATATACCAGTTATAAAATTTTCAGACAGTTAACAACAAAAAAAACAGCGAATACGAACTATACTTCCTAATAGTAAAGAGCGGCCATCTTATTGCTGTAAATGACTAAAACATTAGTCGGACAATTTAGAACACAAACGAAAACAATTCAACATGTTTAAGCAATGTCATTTTGAAATGCATCAATATATAATAATGCAAAACGTGCTCTAATTTTACTTTTTTCAGTTTAAATGGAGTAACTTCATCACCCAATTCTTGTTTTATGGGACTTTACATGTATATTGTTCATTCTGATTTACTTGTGATTATTATTATTTTTGTCGTTGTTGTTGTTGTTGTTGTAATAGATAGTCCCGGCAGAGTAATCAGTGCGACATACATGACAATTTCTACGTATTCTTATAAAATTAGCGTTTTATTACTATGCGCAAAGCACAGAACTGATGACAACAACTTTTCATCAAACCATCATATTTCGATTTATCAAAGTTGTCTTAAGTCTACCTGACAGGTGAGTGAACCTGTATAATGTCATGTCCTAAGATGTTGTCAACCAAATCTTTTTTATTGAGTCAAGTACCCTACTATGTTTAAATAGATCATGAAATCACTTTTATCACCGATTCATAAATATGAACATTTATACAATCGACCAAGTGCTTTATGATTTGAAGGTAAGACTTTATGTTACCAATATTATACCATAACGTTATGCCGTTACATTAAAAATACAGTTTTATGTTTCTTTAAATATTTATTAACATCTTTACCAAAATTCGTACCTCCTTTCAGCAGATAATTCTATTAATAACAACATACAAATATGTTTACTTGTATTAAAAACACTAACATACACGTTATTCATTTGGAAACTAAAATGCTAAAGATCTTTTCAAAAAGTTACATCTACATTTTGTTGAGATTCTGGAATATTTAGATACTTCTGACAACATAAAATCTTGATCTTGACAAAATATCAGGAATACTAATTTGAACGATGAGACCCTAAGATAGTTAACATAATACATCATGATACATGTACATGTATATTATATATTGAGACACTTTATTTCATGGGTTAAGTACACTATAATGCGACTCGACTTGGTACTTTCTTTAAATGGATAAAACCGCACGACCTGTTTTTTTTCCACAATTATAAGGAGGTTTAATAATCAGTACGTTGAATGTTATAATGATCTACATTTAATTGTTCAAGCATCTTAATTATTAGTATTGAAAGTAAAGGGTAGAATATCAATGGCGAATCTAAATAGTTGGGACCGATGGGGGGGGGGGGGGGCACACCATCGTTACTAAGCAGCATATACGATAGACGTACCATATTTTCCACCAAAAATTTGACAATTCAGTTTCTTGGAGCTAATCCATCCAGAGCGGACCCTTATAGTATGAGAAATCAATGGATCCGCCACTGACTGTGACTTAAGAGCAACTTCAACTTTATTTAGTAACAATTGTTGACTTGGTTCACTTCTGCTCATTGTTCCACCAGCCTGAATACACTGTATTATTATACTGTTATTATTAAACACTTTTTATGGAACTTTTTGTAACTGACATATATTATATATAATGGAGTTGTACTTTGACTTATCTTTATTTGTGATGAAAATAATGTTAAACGGTTTTAAAAGTAGTATTTTGTTGTAATTACTCGAGTTCTAAAGTCGTTACTTCCTAAATTTATTTTAGTTTTTATCTCCTTTTTTGGCCTTGTAATTGGACATACGCACGTAGCAGACGTAGAAACGACAAAATTTCCATTTTTTTAGGAAAACGCTTATATATTTCACATTTTTATGTAGATGTTGCTGCTTAACTTGAATAAGTAGTAACTTGTACAGATTATTGTGTCAGTTCGCAGAAGTTATAAAATGGAAAATTAAACTTTTGACCGTATTATAAATTGACTTTTCTGAATCTTTTAAGACCATACATGAGAGGGGTAGATAGTTTTGAGGTCATGCCACTAGTAAATCAAAGATCAAAGATCCCGTTATCATGCTTGATACGACAACTTTATTAAAATTATATACACGATGTTGCTTAGCGAATTTTTATATATCGCATTGTTCAAATGTCATGGTAACAAAATGATATTTTAGGGATTGTTGTAAAGCTCCAAGTGCGTGTCGGAAAATATATTAAAATATTATCAATAAAATATATTTAATAATGTTATAATTTGCATTCGATCTACAGATAACTGTTTAAACGTAGCCAATGGGTTAGAAATTTCACATTTTTTAAATCGCATGCAACATAGTTCAAGTGTAAAATAAAATAACAAATTACAAATTATAGATATTAAAAGATACTGTGATAAAATTATTGACCCATAAAATATCAAGCAAAAGTTTAAATTAGCCAATATACCAATTAGAAACAAGTTATTCCAAATAACTGTCGGTTTGCGTATGATTTAGTTACAGTTAATAGTTAAGACTTAAGTGGAAAAAATCAGGTTAATTAAAACGAGAGAACAAAGCAATACCTATGAAGATAAACAAACATATATGTGAATAAAAATGTCATTTATAACATCTGACATTTCACTATGATAATTCAATTTATACCGGCAACACAGTACATCAATGAAGATTGATTATGTTTAAATATTTCCTACTGAAAATATATTACGACCTGTTAACATAGGTCTTATACATGTTATATATAACAAGTTCATATAAACAAATGTTTTGTCAGACATTATATCATTGTAAAAACATTGTATTGGACCCTTTGACTCGATAGTCGCAAACGCGATATTGTTCAAATAATGAAGAGATATATATTTTAAATATTTTGACCTAAAATTTTTATTTTTTTAAATATAGAACCATTTTTGGCACTTCTGGCGCTTTTCTGATGAGTTTGATATTTCATAAATGACAGGCTGTCGTCTGCATCTTAAGACATTAAAAAAATGGAAGCAATAAAAAAATTTTGCAAAATAATATATTTTGATCAACCTAACAATTTTTTCGTAAAAAGGGGGTGCAATCGCATCAATCGCAACTCCTTTTTAACGGCCGCGTTTCTGACTGTATTTTAAAGTTTTTGTCTTGTGCCAAGCTTTTTTTTTACAACATATTGATAAAAATCTGAGCTGTCACGATGAAATTTTAACATGAATATAAAAGTGTATTCACAAAATTTACCATGAATTTTTATTATATGATAAATTATCATTTGTATTGTAGCTTGAATCAATATTTTACGGACAAGCTGTTTTCATTCAGTTAGGCGGGGTCTACTTTGGCGCATTACTTCACAACTCTGCGTGCATAATCATAACGTTAGTCACATACTGATAAAATATCAAAATTTAAACATCATCACAAAAAAAACTAAACTGATACATGGATGGTACCAGTCTCGGCAATACCGATATACACTAAGTACTGGTAAACTTATCTCAATGATACAATTTTACCTGTAGTATATCATTTTGTTTAACTGTCGTTTTTAATGGTTTATTGTTATCTTAATAGCAATATAAATAATTTGATGTTCGATCACTGATATTCAACGGGTCGATACACGTTCCATACACTTATGGTCACCATCAATGTTAATTGATCATGTATTTAAAATTTGATTTTTAAATATTATTCTTTAAGGAAATATATCTCATTGAAGATAATGGGCATCGATGGCCGAGTGGTCAACGTAGTTAGTCACCTACCTGTCAACACAGAGGTTGCGGGTTTTCGAGTCTCACTGTGGTTCAATATTTGCTTGACTCTTAACGGACAATAATTGCCATTTTTCCTTCAGAAGGTTGGGAGTATTTACCAATTACTCCGGCTTCCTCACCCAATACTAACTGAACGCCAAGATTGTTTCGCTATAACCCATTGAACTAACATCATTTAAAATAGCAAAGACAATTCCTGTCTGTAACTCGTTTCATTTGTAGTTCATTACACATTCAAAACTCTCTCTCTGTCTCTTTCTCTTTCTCCATACTGAGCACATCAAAACTTAATGTCACCCGTCTAGAACATGTATACATAACACATTAAAACTTAATGTCACCCATCTAGAACATGTATACTGAACATATTAATGTCAAACGTCTAGAAGATGTATACTGAACACATCAAAACTTAATGTCACACGTCTAGAAGATGTATACTGAACACATTAAAACTTAATGTCACACGTCTAGAACATGTATACTGAACACATTAAAACTTAATGTCACCCGTCTAGAACATGTATACTGAACACATTAATGTCACCCGTCTAGAACATGCATACTGAACACCTCAAAACGTAATGTCACCCTTGTAGAACATGTATACTGAAGACCTCTAAACGTAATGTCAACCTTCTAGAACATGTATACTGAAAACCTCTAAACGTATTGTCACCCGTCTAGAACATGTATACTGAGCACATCAAAACTTACTGTCACTCGTATAGAACATGTATATTGAACACATCAAAACTTAATGTCACACGTCTAGAAGATGTATACTGAACACATCAAAACTTAATGTCACACGTCTAGAAGATGTATACTGAACACATTAAAACTTAATGTCACACGTCTAGAACATGTATACTGAACACATTAATGTCACCCGTCTAGAACATGTATACTGAACACCTTAAAACGTAATGTCACCCTTGTAGACCATGTATACTGAAGACGTCTAAACGTAATGTCACCCTTCTAGAACATGTATACTGAAAACCTCTAAACGTATTGTCACCCGTCTAGAACATGTATACTGAGCACATCAAAACTTAATGTCACACGTCTAGAACATGTATGTCACATCAGTCATGCAATCTGTGGTGAGCAGTTAATGGATAGTACTAATGATAACCTTTAACCCTCCATGTACGGATTTTGATGGAGTAGGCAGTACTTCATTGGGACGAAATTACAAAATTAACACCTGAACACGTTGTAGCCAAAGGCTAATGTGTCATTTATACATCAATTTAACAAGATGATGAAAAATGTTCTTTTGCCAAATTGACATTTGATGAAAGTGTCAATGAATATTTAAAACGGCATAACTCCTTGCGCGATAAAGACTCTTTTTTGTACATTTCCAAAAGATATGTGTATTGTAGCCGATACTTAAGGATAAATTCTCCGTCCTTACATAACTCGTCATACTTTTTCCTTAGTAGTGAAATTGGGTTTTTTTTATTGGTTTGAATGATGTTTAACGCCATTTCAGCAATTATTTAGCTATATCATGGCGTCTAGTTTTTATTGAGGGAGGAAAGGTAGGAAAACTGGCAATCCTTGTCAATTAAGATTGGAGTCGAGTACACCCTGTCCGCAGTGAGAATCGAACCCGCAATCTCAGTGTTGACAGAACACGTGATCAATAGTAGATGAACTACTTAACAAGTCGGGCACCGAGGCCATAGTTAAATTGAATTTCCCGCCATTTTCCCCCAATAATTAGTTCTTGTCCTAAATGTAGCTGAACTGCTGCTCGCTGAACCTTTCTCCATGCTACACAGACATCGCGTGGCTTGTAACTCTTCAAGAGAAGATGTTAAATTATTTTTTGAAAATAAATATTATAATTATATAAGTCAGTGACGATTATTTTAATATTTAAAATACTAAATTATTTTCCAAAACTACTTTGGGACATCATGATGGTCAGTCAAAATTTTCACACACAAACAATGGTTAGCTTAAACTATTTTATTATTTCAGAAGATTTTATATTCAGAAGGACTTGGATTTTAAAACCTCATTTTTTCCGAACTAACAGTTAGTGTACATTTTGAAAATTTTGATTTTGTTAATTATCTCACATCGGAAATGGCATAAAATGATTTATACAAATTTTAAATAGATTCAATTTTAAATTGTAAAAATATTTTGATTTTAAAATTTTCTTTTCATAAGATTTAAATTAAATATTAAAATGGGTTACCACAGCTGCTGTACAAAATACTATTTAATAGCATTGATTTAATTAAATTTAAATTTTGTAAGTTCAAGCTCAACTATTGTAAAGCCAGTTTATATGGTAATGTTTACTTCAACAGGAAAATTACTAAACACAACAACAATAATAACAACAACAACAACGGAAAAAACTACAACAAATTACCGCATTTGAGACATGTCCGCTCAACCAAACTACTCAGACTGAAACTGAACACAAATATTGATCAGTCATGTATTTCAGTTTTCTTTGTAATAATGAGTAGTTTTTATAAAATTCACGAGACTTCTCTCTGGTTTTTGAACATTTTTAACTATAACAAGATGCTGGCTTTAAAATAAATGAGCATTTAAAAGTGTACATGTAGTTGTTCTTAGTTTTTATTAAGTATACATATTTCTTTAAAAATATGAAGCGAACAGCGCTATACGAATATGGAAAAGGAAAATATTCTGACTCCTCTGTTTTAAATAATAAAAATTGAAATTATAGAACTTGCATTTTTTAACAATTGTATTATCTCAGAAGATATTATATTCAGAAGGACTTGAATTCTAAAACCTCATTTTTCCGAACTAACAGATTGTACATTTTGAAAATATTGATTTTGTTCATTATCTCACCTCGGAAATGACATAAAATGATTTATACAAATGTTAAATAGCATTCAATTTTAAATTGTAAAGATGTTTTGATTTTAAAATTGTCTTTTTATAAGATTTAAATTAAATATTAAAATGGGTTACCACAGCTGCTGTATAAAATACTATTAAATAGCGCTGATTTAATTAAATTTAATTTTGTAAGTTCAAGCCCAACTATTGTAAAGCCAGTTTATATGGTAATGTTTACTTCAACAGGAAAATTACTCAACACTGCAAAAACAACAACAACAACAACGGGAAAAAAACTACAATAAACTGCCGCATTTGAGACATTTCCGCTCAAACAAACTACTCGGACTAGAACTGAACAAAAATATTGATCAGGCATGTATATCATTTTCCGTTGTAATAATGAGTAATTTTGATAAAATTCTCTCTATTTTTTAAAATTGTTAACTATAACAAGATGCTGGCCTTAAAATAGATGAGCATTTAAAACTGTCCATGTAGTTGTTCTTAGTTTTTAGTAAGTATACATATTTCTTTAGAAATATGAAGCGAACAGCACTTTACGAATAGGGAAAAGGAAAATATTCGGACTCCTCTGTGTTAAATAATAAAAATTAAAACTATAAAACTTTTTGAACATTCAACGGTACCTTCTTTCTTTCTATAATGAAATATGGACCCCATCTGACGACTAACAAAGAGATCCAACAACGAGATTCTCGTTTCGTTTGAGTCTAGGTTTTTGAAATCAGAATTAGGCTGTAAATCTCGTTTGCTCATTTTGCAGATGGCTTCCGGACATGAATTTTTTGTTTTGATTCTTCGACTATATTTTCACCACACTTTAGCCACAATATGGGACTAGTATACCAAGAATAGTTGATTTATATTGTTTTGTTTGTTTGAATGGTGTTTAGCGCCACTTTCAGCAATTTTTCAGCAAAATCATGACGTCCCGTTTTTATTGGGGATGAAGCCGGAGTACCCGGAGAAAACACTGGAGTTTCTGTAGGAAAACTGGCAATCCGTGTCAATTAAGATTCGATGCGAGCGCACCCTGTCCGCATTGAGACTCGAACCCGTAATCTCATTGTTGACAGACCACGTGATCAAAAGTAGACGAACTACCTTAACCACTCGGTCACAGAGGCACCATAGTTGATTTATAGGTTCCTGACCACACCTGTCCTGTCCTGAGAGAAGTGTTTTATGTCATCATGGTCCTTGCAGGGTAAAGATCAATATTTGACAAGAATTTTAGATGACGACTTTATGTTAACACACAAATTAGTAAAGTATGATAGCAACTTTTAGACCTGTTGTGATTTATATGTAAAACCATAAACTGGGTATAGTAACAGCAACACATACAAGACCATACAAAATTAATTACATACATATACTATCATATATAAGAAAATTAGTCTTTAATTAGACATTATAAAATATATAATATTAAATATGGGGATAGTTTGACCAATATGAAACTCGTGTTCACGCATTTGAAGATCGCTTTATCATGTTGCAAATACTGGGCAGAATTTCTTACGTTTAATTTATAAAAAATTTTAATTTTCAAGAGGATCTAGCATTAGTAGACTTATGTTGTTTAGTAAATATTGAATATGTTTTGTTTATTTGTTTGTTTTTGGTTGTGTTATTAAGTCAATAAATAACCAAAAACTGTACTCTATAAACCCTGACGAGTGAAGGTTGTGAATATTTCACACGTAACCAATTTAATTTTGTCTTTGATATAAAAGAAGACAAGCTTGAATTTAAATTGAAAATAATCGTTTTCCATCACGGGAAATAGCCTTATTGAATAGATTAAATTCGGTACATCACAGAAGCTACTGTGAGAGTAATCTTTACGACTCAGTTCTTTCAGCTTCTAAATAAGAGGATTTATTTCTTTTTAAATATTTAATACAAATTTGATTTAGTCAGAAAAATATTTTCTTGACTGTGTTACCTGGTATTTTGACTGGAACGTAATTGAAAAAGTCAACTTTTGTGGACAGTCGACTTCTAAACACATACACTGATTAAATCTTGTATACAACATAAATATTTATAGAATGTGAATTCGTTTTATCATTTTACGGTAAGTTAGTATATTATCTTTGTGTATTCTTTGTTTGTTGTTGTTGCAGATATGATGCATTTAGAATTGTATTTCTGAAATAATTTTATAAAGTGAATAATAAATAAGGATATCAATGGACAAATCTTATCTTATGTCAAGACCTTTCTTTAGTTTATTATATTTTAAAATGTATGTTATGAATAATAAACTAACTCGATGTTTAAAAAGAAAATAATTGTGTCATGAAATAAAGACTCTGTGCCAACTATGGTCAGTTTGTGAAAAAAAATGTTGAATTTAATGCTTTTTCACAGCAGACAGTAGATTTTACCCAAACTGACCATTATACACCCCGAGCCCATGGGTTATATAGCGTACAGTAATAAAAAAGGGTGTAACAGCCATACATCCTAAATTTCGGGGAGGGGGAGACTAACGACTCTGAAAAACAGACACGAATTATTTTCTGTTTAGAGTGGAGAAAAACGTATAACTTTAATCATCTGTAACTTTTAAGCTGTAATGTATTGTTTTGGAAATCCGGATTTCTAATTTTCCACCTGTCAGCTTCTTTCCGTTTATACATCAAATTAATTTACAGAGAGTTTTAAACACGTTGAATAATAACTTACCAACCGTTGCATTAATAAAGAAATACGACCAGTTTTAATTAAATAAAATTTTGACATCATTTATTGGCATCGAAAGTGAGATATTTCGCACCGTAATAAAATAAACGAAAATGTCCTAATTGTTTGCTTTCAATGATAGATTATTAGTTACCAAACAAGGATATTATAGTTATTTCGTTGTTGGAAAAATACACAGTTAAGTAAAAAATATATATCGAAGTATGTCTGCCCACGCTTGGTTCTTCCGCCTGGCTCATAATACTGTAACAATCGGATAAGCGTACATAGCATTAGATTGTAAAGAATATACGTGCCAAATAAACACTTATTTGACACCAACAATAGTTGATCTGAAAAATTTTTACACCATGTATGAAAAACGGATTTACGCTGTGTTAATATGATAACGAACTTCATTCATGATAAAATACACAGAGCGTTTATCCATTTACATATTGGGTTTTTATTTTACGATTTTGCTGAATATTCAAATTTCGCTTTTAGCTATTTAGAGTGACTTGGCTTGACGAATAGTTACATACGTGGGATGTATATATGTAGGTTTACAAGACCTAAACTAAATTGAAAATAAGAGGAGGTTGCCGCTAAAAACCCTCTAAAGCATAAGGAGCGATTTTTTTTATCTAGCATTCCATTCCAATATACAATGTACAACCCAGAGACCCTGATGTTAGATCGAGTTAGCTTATAGATGTAATATATACATGTTATACCACTTAAAATACAATAGAGAGACACTTGAGGACTGGAAGACTTAGGTTAATGTACTTTTTTGTTAAACATGCACGTCTGTGTAATTCTGTTTTGGATTGATGACGCATAGTATGCAGGTGTCTTCTAAATTACTTTTTTTAATTTCAGATTAAATAAATGGAATTCTCGAGAATGTTCACACCAATAGTGACATTGGTAACTATTCTACTGTCAACGTCCAATGTGGTCAGTCAAGTAACCGAAAACAACATATGTATGCTGCGCCCAGTGGACGAGGGGTTCGCAAAATTCATGGACAACCCGACAACAACTTTAAACGAATTATATTTCAAAATGCAAAACTATTCTACAGACCCTTTTGAATACGACACTGCTGAAAATTATAGACTGGGAAGATGGCATAGAACGAGAACACAACATGGTCGGACACTTCTGATGTTATCGTTTCACTACGATGTTCTGTCAATGACTATGTTAACTATAGGAGTCGAGCCTTCGGACGTCTTGCTGCAGGATATTCCGTTTGGTTGTTTTGGAAATAGTTCTGCAGAAAGAAAGGCAAACTTGATCAGAGAACTAATACTAAACGATTTTTACGTGAAAAAGAAAACAACTTCACAGATAGAATACGAATCTCATTCACAACGGGTAGTATTCGCTTGTAACTCAGTTGTGGAAAACGTTCAGGGATACGCTAATTTTATAAACCGCTGCTGTAATTTAGAATCAAATGGAAAACTTCATTGTACAAATCAGGTAGAAGATGCTTGGATTACATTGTTATATGTGTGCATATCAATGGTAAAAATAATGGTATTTTTATTTGGACCACTTCTAATTCCAAGTCAAATGTACGATGTATCTTATATGGCTTCACAGTACGTTGTCAAGCTTCAAAAAGAATTGAAAATGAAGCTGTTTGTAACGGAAAGTGCCCAGACTTCTGTTAGATATAAAACGAGACTTACAATACAAGATATCTCGGAATGGACAAAGTTTCAAGAGTTCCTGGATCCATTGCCGATGGATGAAATAATCCCTATTCAAATTCCGGAATTAAGACTAAAAGTTAAAGGCAAACGTGTAATTCCAGAAAATGAACCACCAACAGGATTGCTGAGGACTCTTTACGACAATATAGTTCGGTGTAAAATTAAACGGCTAGACCCATTTACAGAGTGCTGTGACAGTAGTGTTTATGCTAAATTTGAACCCCAAATAAAAAACAAGTGCACGTGGCACATGTGTGTGCAGACATTTATACGAATTGTTGTGGTATTTTTAATTCCTATTCCATTTTATTTACGAGTATTCTTGTATTATCAGTTTGAAGAGGAGGAAATCTTTCATAGGCGTCGTTTTGCAGAATCCCTCGATTTAATTGAGTTGTACGATTTTTACAGAACGAATATTATTCAATATTTAACGCCGACTCATGGAATTTTTGTAGCAGCTTATGTGTTTTACTTTCTGGCATTTTTTGTTGTTGGATTGGCCAGCAAGAACGTGAGTGAAAAAATCAAATCAATTGCACGTTCCTCGCTCCAAGACATGTTTAACGTGGAAAGAACGAGTGTTCTTCAAGTTTTGCTTAGAATCGCTCTATGGCCATTTAAATCATGGGGTCTGCTGGCTTTAATTGCTGCGCCCATTTATGGGTTTATTGTGACACCTGCTTGTTCGGTAATATTTGCATTATACTGTCTTCCTACCATTTATCTTACATATCGACTTTTCTACCATTCCCGTACTAAAATAGATTACAAAGAACAAACTGTGGAAGACGGCGTCTCCCCGTTGTTGACTAGAAAGCCCACTAATTTAAAGATACAAAAAATTGCGAAAAATATTACGAAAATTGACAAGACTGTTCATAGAAGACTTATGTCATTTTCTGAAAATGAAGAACAAATATTTCCTTGTACATGGGGAAGTGGAACCTTTTATGAAATCCGACGACTTATAGTTCAAATATTAGTGGGTGTGTTCTGTGTAGCTTGTCTTTACTCTATGATTTTACTGTCCGTAGAAGCGACCGGAATTCTTGTTGAGATAATGGCGTTCACCATGATGGGAATCATTGTAAATGCTGGAACTACTTTACGTTACGTGTCCATGGCACTCTTGGTGCTGGTATATATGCACGAGTGTTACAGTAACGTATACGAGAGTTATCTCACTTTTAACAAAGCTGTTATAGAGGATATAATGGATAGAGTAGAAGATTTGAAAACAGTTGCGAGCTTGCCATCAAGCATGCAGGAGAACATCGGTTTCACCGTCAAGCCTGTCGAGGCTGTGGACCAAATTCCAACAGCTTTCGTGTTCGACAAAGCTGTACCAAGATGGCGGATCGGCCATCTTCTTTTATTCTTGGATTCATTTGATACACCCCGTATACCTCTTCGACTGTTTAAAAAGCTGTGTGAAGTAAGAGTTCACGGAGCACCCGGACCAGTTTACATAAATTTACTAAGCGCAACAGGCAAATTCTTTATTATTGTTGTGTTTTTATTCTTTGTTATGATTGTAGTAATGGCGTTTGGAAATGTCCATCAAATTTCATCAACCAATCAAACACTAGCTACTTTAGCAGGAGGCTTTGTTCCAATGCTTCTTAAGAACATTTTACCTCGAAAATCTGTCAGACTAAATCTTAAAACTTTGAGCTTTAAAGGTCAAATTGATGAAGTAATTTGTGAATTTAAACAAAACTGGCCAATAAGTGACCTTGTTGTTCAAAAAGATGAGCCAAAGAAAGAGGAGGAAAGTGACAAAGTGGAAACTATCAACGAAGATGGAGAAAAAAGTCCAGAATTGAAGCGCAAACAAAGTTGTGAATCTATTATCGATACTAAAAATGAGGAAAAGGAAAAAGAAAAAGAAAAGGAAAAAAATATTTTAGAAAAGTATATGAAGGAAAATGCAGAAAGGAAACACAAGGACAAAGACGGCAAAATAAGTAATGGAATTGATAACAATGACCAGTTACGAAATTCAATACCAGACGATAATCTAGTGGATTTGTTTGTTGATTTCAGTGTAGCTGAGACATCCGTACCTTGGCAGATGCATGGATCAACAGAATCCATAGCTTCCGCTTCCATGCTACCTGATCCCGACTTCGGAAACATCATGGAATCAGACTATATAGATTCCATGCCACAAATTAAGGTTGTGAAATGTGATTGAAATTGGAATTTTTTGTTTAGTTATGTGCGCCAGTTTAAATGCAACGTAAATGATAGAAATGTGGCATAATTGTGGATTCTAAAACTTCGATAAGTACTCAAGCTCAACATCGTTGTTTATTTTATATTTGGTATTTTTAATCTCTCTCTCTCTCTCTCTCTCTCTCTCTCTCTCTCTCTCTCTCGTGAGAGAGAGAGAGAGAGAGAGAGAGAGAGAGAGAGAGAGCGAGAGAGAGAAATAGACAAGTAAAGATGATGAATTTTGCTGGTCCTTAAACTCGTCAAATTTTGTTCAACACGCCTTGAATTCTGATTTACTATATGTTGTCTGAATTGATATATGTCAAGAGAAATAAAAAGCTTATTTGTAGGTGTCAATGACAGCTTTTAAATTAAGTAAGTTCACATTTTTACTTTTTGTCAAACGGCAAACAACGGGAACCAGTAGAGATCAAATATGTCAATTGCCTCTGCAAGAAGAAGGATAATCAATCACGCGTTATTGGACGGATTATTTAACATAACTTAGATGAATAAACAAAGTGAAAAATTCTATTAAAGATGTTTTCAAGTGAGTAGCATTGAAGTTGAGATGTATTATTGTATAATGTTTAAATAATAATCTTACGGTTGACCTATAAGAATTTCATTTAAACCTTATGAGTTGTTCTTTTTATATGTGAATTTACATATTGATCTATTTGGAATATATTGAGAGAAAAAAAACGAAAACAATCAGTGTATAATAAGGCCACCACCCCGCCCCCACCCAACAAGAAACCAAACTAACAAACAAACAAATAAACAAAAACCAAAACAAAACGAACTTACATGTTAATATTTATAACAGCTCGTGTGGTATTCAGTTTTCTGCACCATATGTGTGTTTCAGAAGAAATCTAAACGGTGCTGGTTAAAAAATTATAAATGGTATATTTAAGCGACCGTAAAATGAAAGTGAATTGTGTACAGAGATCAGAAACATTTAGGAGTAAGATAAAATTAACAGCCAATCGATAAAGCATTTAGATAACAAAAAGTTTGGGTCTGTATCTTACTTTGGTGACAAGTATTCATAACGAGGAGTTGACAATATCCTGCCTTTGTATCGTATGAAAAGGTCACATTTTATACATAAACTAGGATTTTGACCCATAATCTACACCTTTGATTGATTGATTGCATGAATGTTTGCTTAACGTCCAGCGAGAATTATTTCAGCAATTTTCACAAGAAAAAGTAAACAAACAATAAATCAATTGGAGAAAGAAGGACCAAAGGGCAAAAATTTTGAATGCCATTGGAAAAATATCGGGTATGGGTAAGGGTGGCTACAACGCGCTTATTCTTATTGACTTCTACAAAAGGGGTCTACCGTACAAGGAGCGTGGCACTCTCCAAACATGTTAACCTACTGTGGTCCGCGATCAGGCTTTACATATTATGACCTGAAAACCCCCCAACGACTCAGCATCCCTTATCCGATACCCGGGGAAGCCCTAGGCAGCTCTTTGGGTCGAGCACTGTTAAAGTATGTAAAGCCATGACTATTTTATGTATGAAAAGTTTACTGTATGCGATGCTCTAAACTTTATATGTGGTCCATATGTCTTTGTGTATTGCTTTCGTCTTTACATATTGTGCTTACGTCTTTATACCTGGCGATTTGTGTCTTTATGTGTGGTGCTGTCGTCTTGATATAAGGTACTTTCGACTTTATATATAGTGCTTTGGACTTTATATGTGGTGGTTATAACTTTATATTCGGTGCATATGCTATCTTCAAATGAACCAATCAAGTATACCGTGTTTTATAATGTACTTGTCAATGCATTACACACATAAACCTGACATAACAAAGCAACAATTCATATATAGCCTACAAGTGTGTTATTTGTGCTTAATAATAAACTCTTAGTTAGGGCAACGCCACTTTGTTGCGGACGCCCTAACGGACGGTCTGTCTGTCCGAAACTAATCGTGTCCGGGCTGTAACTTTTTTTATCTTTTGAGGTAGGCATTTGATATTTGGAATGTGGATAGATAATATCAAGGCGATGTGTCGCATACCATGGTTGATCACCTTTGACCTTGGCCTTAAGGTCCGCGGGGCCCACAGAGATGGGTACCATCTCACTGATATCTAGTTATAACAATTACCCATGTGTCTACTTATTATGTCTATTCAGAAACTAAATAACTTCTTTTCAAATCAGAAAAGTTACATCTTTCTACGGTAATAATTTTGTATAGAGGTAGTGAGCAGTAACTGTTGTATTTGTCCGTATTAAACATGTTAATGAATGGAGTATTTATTCAACCACTTCATGTTTATTGTTCAAGGTCTTGTTGAAACTCAATTATGAAATAAACTTTTACCTCTACAGATTATCCTCCAACAACACAAAAAAAGATTTCATTTTACTGTACGTATAATTAATTGGTGATTATAATTTAATTAACACGTACTCACGCATGTACTAAATTGTTCGATATTTGCTCGTAGCACAATCTTCTTACGAAAATATAACCTTAATTGTCCACCCTTGTGCGTTATTGGATTTTTGTGTTTTTGTTTACAATATTAATTTATATTGATTCTAAAACAACTAACATTTAAGTTTGGGAAATGGTGGATATTGGGTGGGGAAGGGTTTGGTGGAATGGGAGTGGTTTGGGTTATTGGGGTGGATGGGAGTGGAAAAGGGTTAGGTGGTGAAGGGGTATGTTTATAGGAGTGGAAAGTTGCGTTATTCGGATCGGAATTCTGGATAGACATTAAGTAATAAGAGGGAAGACATTAGATATCGGGTAATAAGTGGGAATATAGAAAGTCAGGGAGATTTAGGCTACGGTGATTCGGATTATATGGTTTTTATATATTGTCGTAGCACAGACTTATTTTACGCGAGGAAACAAAGGTCTTTTTGTGGTACAATGTACTAGATTTTCATAACAGAGTTTCGGAGCACATAATTTCGCCGACCTGTTTTTGTACTCTTATGAGGCTGAGTTCTAGAAGGCCTAATGAAGAAGACAGAAAAGACCCTGGCCAGACCTTAAATTTAAAATTCCGCTATATTGATGATGTTTTGTCCCTCAACAATGCTAAATTTGGTGACCACTTACCTTCAATGTACCATAGAGAGCTTGAAATTAACGACACGACCAATACACTAAGGTCAGCCTCTTACTTAGACCTACTTCTAGAAATAGACTCAGGAAAACAACAAACTAGACTCTACGACAAACGTGACGACTTCAACTTTCCAATTATCAACTTCCCGTTCATCGACAGTAACATACAGCAGCTCCGGGGTACGGTGTGTACATTTCTCAACTTATAGATCCTGCGATCGGTATTCCGATTTTCTAGACCGATCACTGCTGTTGACTGCTAAATTACTCAAACAAGGGTTTGTTGTACCTAGGTTGATGTTATCTCTACAGAAGTCCTATGTTGGTCACCATGACTTAATTGATCGTTATTTGAAATCAGTGTCTCGAATACGATCTGACATTTTCGCTGAGTCATAGGTAGTGTTTCATATCCCTGGATTTGACTTTTCCCTAAACATGACAATGAGTAACTCGACGGGAGTCTAATTAGAGGCAGGCACTGCTTACTCGTCCGGAGCACCTGAGTGCACCCATAGTTTTTATTGGGTTCGGGTTACTCTCTTTCTGTGTTTTATGTTTTTGTATTTGTGTTGTGTTTGTCTATATCCGGATTTGTAACTGTCCCTTGGCTTTTGGCTCTTGCAGTTCGGTCGGTTTTCTTTGCTATTCTCTTTACCAAATCAGTATTTCCAATGGTAGTGTAGCTGTTTTTAATTGTAGAACACCGTACCACACCGAATTTTACCCCCAAATAAGTTTGCAAGCAAGAACCTACAAATCCATGTGGTTTTAACATTTAAATTGAGTTATGTCGTTTTATATCTGGTATCTCTTTAACAATTGTGTAGTGTGGTTTTAACTTTTAAATGCACAATACGGTTCAGCAACAATGCATCACCCATAAATAGTAGTTTAAACATAAACGGAAGTACTGTAAATATATTTAATACATTCAAGACCATTCTGCCTACACCATTAAAGTAACAAATATCTTATGTATTCCCGGATCCTTTACAACACTTTCATACAGACATTTCTAGGTATAAATCACACTGCCTTGTTTAAGACATAGTCTTCCTACAGAACAGACATGTGTATGTTGATTAATACTTATGACCACAGGGGGATAGCTTTGAATGAAAAACTTGAGGTTATTTCTCGAAATGAACACTATATTTATCTGTATTTAATGGATCAATTTAGACAATTTAGATAATCCCTTCTACATATTTCACGAACGAAGACACTGTAATCTCTAACGAAGTCCCAAATCACTTGACAAGACATGACCAAGATCACCAACACCATTATTTTATTTTTTTTACATAAATGTCCTAAAATATGCTTGTAGCATTAAAACTTTTCTTAGAGTGAACAATTTTCTTTTCGATGTTCGTTTCGAGATGTCGACATAGGGTGGCAAGAAATTTCCTTTTATCTATATCACACAAGAACATTTATTTAGTTTGTTTGCTTGGTGCAGTTTTATTCAAGACTTAAATTCTTGTATGTATGCATTTTTTTCGTTGACTGAATATTTGAAAGTTGCAAACATGTTCTAATAGAACAGGGAAAGAACAGGCCTGCATTAGAAAGATACAGAAGGAAAAAAGAAGGGAGAGTCGCGAAGGAGTGGATAGAAGAAATAAGCGGGAAGTAAAAGCTAAAGAAAGAGGCGATAACTTGGAGATACGAATAAAAAGAAAATCTGCGTGAAAACGGGGTGAATAATACATATCTTTTCACCTGCTATACTTACAAAGCCATGTTAAGACAAAAATGTCGTTCTCCACATCTCTAATACGGCTTACTCCTCCAATAAAAACATTCAAAAAACAATAAACTAACAGTCCGGTCTAAGTTATAGTTCCAATTACAAGACAACTCGTTGATCGTATGTAAAGTTCTTTTCTTTGTGAATTGCATAAAACAATTTGCTTATACATATGGAAACACTCTCACTACTGCCAGTTCAAAATCACTCATATGCTGAGGCAAATTGCTTTACTTCACATAGGCAATTAAACAAATGATAATACACGTCGAGTTTAGAAATGTATAAATTAGTTCGGTTTTCACACATAAACTAACGTTACGAATAAGATTTGTATTTCTATTTCTCTAGCTGGAATAACAAAAACAGCTAATTTATTTAAATTTTCGGTAAATTATTATAATAGTACACATATCTTGTATACTGTGATATATATTATTATTATTATTGTTGGGAGTAAGATTTCAGCCGTCCAAGTGACACAACAGATGAACTAACCTACACCGGGTTTCGTTTGAGAAAAGTTTAGTGTGTTGACAGAGGTCTAGTAAAGTTGATTTTAGGTCCAAGCATATACCCGGTGCTGAGTTTACAGCAAAAGCCATTGTAGAAATAAATATTTAGTTTTAGTGTTGAATTGTACACGTTATAAAGACAGTCTTGTAGAAAGAAAAACAG
Source organism: Limnoperna fortunei (assembly GCA_944474755.1). Classification (NCBI taxonomy): domain Eukaryota; kingdom Metazoa; phylum Mollusca; class Bivalvia; order Mytilida; family Modiolidae; genus Limnoperna; species Limnoperna fortunei. Next base: position 60,486,326 of record OX104115.1, read on the forward strand.
CGAAAGTAATAAAAATTTAGAATAAAAAATGGTACAATATCTACTTTGTATTTTACTCGAAGGCCAGATAATATCGTCACCATTCCCGTATGTAACATATGACCAAAGTCATACATATATATAATCACGTGTTTATCGCGTATAAAGGTCATGACTAGTGAAGCTTATATTATGTCAAATACACCACAAAATCTTTAGTAATCACCGCATATAAAGTCATAAGCACACATCTAAAAAAACACCATATATAAAGACATATGCACCATATATAAACTTAAATTCAAACCAAACCACATAACGTAATGAGCACCACATATAAAGTCAAAAGCACCTCATATAAAGATATATGCACCATATACAAAGTTAGAACCCCACATATAAAGTAAAAAAGCACAATATACAAAGTCGGCGAAAGCACCACATATAGAGAAAAAATCACCATGCATAAAGACAAAAGCACCACATATAAGGAGGTAAGCAACACATAAAGACATATGCATCACATATAAAGTTTAGAGCACCTGCACATACAGTTTTTTTTTCATTCATAAGGCATGGTGTTTCATCTTACCATGTTAAAGTATCTACACATACGCTGTGAAATTCTTCTGTAATGGTCGAACAACACGATATTAAATTTTTAATGGAATACCTTTTTCCCTGATTTTCAACTAAAAGGCATGTAAATTCCACGGATAATCACAATGGAAAGGTCTTTCTTAATCCATAAAATTAGATATGTAAGTTTGTTCGATTGATCTCCAATATTTATCAATTGAATAAAATCGTAATACAATTTAAGCGATAATGAAATTTTGTTTTCTCTATATATTTTAATGTTCACATAAACCCAAATTGTAATAAAAATTAGCTAATCGTTTAATTCGTCTCAATAATCGCACTTTTCTGATATCGAAATTAATTTTGAATTTAATTGTATTGTATATGATTCTCATTTAATTTATATGTGATTCAAATTGTTATTTGCAATTGAACCGTCGATTGTTTAGAAGCAAAAAGCTGGGACAAGATTTTAAAAAGCAATGTCATAACTTCCAGATATCCAACCAATGATATATCAGTTCCTTTTTGTTTTTGTTTCTTCTTTGTAATTTGTTGTTTTTAATGTTATTGTTTTCTTATTTGCTTTTGTAATTTTTCTTATTGTGGAAGGAGTATTTAAACCAGAATGTTTATAATGTAGCTTCGCCCTTCGATTCATTAAATATGCTATGTTGATACAGTTTTTTTCATTATATTGCGTTTTGTCGGGGTGTCACATCAGCGCTAGTATTTGTAAACTCTTTTATTTTCTACAATGCATATGAACAATCTGCTCCAAACTATTGCACCTCAATATAAAAGTAGCATAAGATTAGCATAAAAATTCTGTAAATTTGTCCCAATAGCCCGTCTCATAAACATTTGAATGAAAGATGGCTATGTTCGGACTTTGCTACATACATAGGACGAGCATGGTTTGTTTCAGCAAAACTCTGGAATTTGCTGCTATCTCTCGGTACGGAATCAGCCAATGTTACGATTAGTTTCGGTTTTGCAGTTGGTACTATGAGCAAATCCACCAGAAACAAGCAGAAATACGAAAGCTTGCACGAAATATGCTAGTAAACAGCTAATTCACTTACTATGAAAAATAGCATAGAAACCCGACCGAACTCCAAGAGCCGAAAGTCAAGGAACAGTTACAAATCCGGCTATAGAAAAACATATACACAGTGCAACACAAAAACCAAAAACACAAAAACAAAGAGTAACCCGACCCCAATGAAAACCATGGGTATACTAAGGTGCTCCGGACGAGTAAGTAGTGCATACCTCTAATGACACATCCGTCGAGTTACTATTTGTCATGTGTAGAAAATCGTAAAATACGGGAATAAGAAACACTATCTATTACACAGCGAAAATGTCCGATCGTATTCGAGAGATTGATTTCGAATAACGATCAATAAAGTCATGGTGCCGACCATAGTACTTCCGGAAAGATAACATCAACCTAAGTACAACAAACTCTTGTTTGAGAAGTTTAGTAGTCAACAGCAGTGATCGGTCTAGAAAATCGGAATACCGATTTCAGAATCTAGAATAGCGCATAAGTTGTGAAATGTATACACCATACGCTGAAACTGGTGGAATGTTTTCGTCGATGAACGGGAAGTTGAAAATTGGAAAGTTAAAGTCATCACGTTTGTTTTAGAGTCTAGTTTGCAGTTTTCCTGAGTCTATTTCCAGAAGTAGGTCTAAGTAAGAGGCTAACCTTACTGTATTGGTGGTGTCGTTAATTTCAAGCTCGCTAGGGTCAATATAGCGAAGTGTAAAATTAAAGATCTGGGCAAGTGTCTTTTCTTTCTTCTTCAGCAGGCCTTCTAGGAACTCAGCCTCAAAAGTGCACAGATAGGTCGGCGAAGAGAGAAGCACAATAAGTACCCATTAGAATACCAACAGTCTGTTGAAAACATGTCCTCCAAGCATGACGAATATGTTGTCAATCAGAAAATCTAACATATGACAGATTTCGTCTTCAGTATATTTAGTATTTTATTTAGGGTCTTTGTTGCCAAAGTTAGTTCTGTCATGTCTAATTACTAGGTATTTATATCGTCTCTTTCCGTTTTTCTTGAAAAAGCAGCGTTTAATAAGGTCTTTAAGCTGCATATGAGGGATGGCCGTATAGAGGGTCGAAAAATCAAATGTTTTAATGCTGTTATGGGAAAGAGGTCCATACCTCAAGATGTCTATCAGGTTTTGAATTGTTTAATATCCACATTTCATTTATGCCTCTCCTGGAGTAGAAAGTGTCACCGTATTTTTTAAGTCCCGTTTTTATTGCTGTTAAAATAGTGGTCAGGAGTTGCGAGTGTTTTGGTAGTACACTTAGACGATTCTGCTATGAAACGCTGTTTGCATGGATTTTGTGAAGTTTGGTATACAATATAAGATGGGGAGCTCAAAATCTTCGACTTTGATTTTGAGACCAAAGGATGCCAACACCAATTGTGATTTTCTAGAATCTTCTCTTTTGTTCTCTTTTGAAAAGCCATGTAAAAATAATGTTGTTAGTGTGTGTTAACCGATTTGAACAATTTGTGTTTTCTAAGGTCTAAAATAATAGCTACTAATCTATAAAGAGTGGACATAGGGTCTGTTACAAATGACTGGCACCACATACAAATACATGTAGAACACAACATTTAACCAGAGGAGATAAACCAAACGCAAGCCTCGGAATAGACATAAAATCGGAATACGCTCAGCATTTAAAGTGTTATGTCCTGCAAGCTAATGTAAGCGATTTAAAGACAGTAAGTATCATGTATGCGACTTTAGAATAAAAAATGATGCTGCATTCAGCAATGATCGGCATATTGTTTATACGCAAATGTGGTCCAGTAGACAGAATTTACTTGACCTCGAAAGACCGAAAGACCCCAGAGTTTATCAGATTGGACTGCATTCTTCTTCGTGTTGTAGTTATTTCCTACACCTCTCCAAGCACTGGCTAGTGCTAATGTAAATGTACCATTAGCACATAACGAGTACCTGGAAAGGTTTTACATTTATTTATCTTCGTCTTGTCCATATTTTTCTCTGTCTACTTGGTGATATTGCCATTTTCTCTCCAAGCACAGGCTAGTATAGGTTAAAAGACAACAAAATCTGGGTTATTTGGAACACGGTCATTATATACTAACACTCTCGAGGTCAATTTTTTAAGTAAAACGCAGAAATTGTACCTGCTTTATACAATATCAGCCACAGCCTTTTACCAGTTACAAGAAAAATACAAAAATATATGGAGTGCATAAAAAATCCTATTCCCCTGTAACTGACTGTAAATGTAATAGTGTACGTGGTTTTGAATTCAAATTCCTGAATATAACCTAAGTTAACTTATTTCACATATGTCCTATTTAATAGTGGTCAGAAGATATATCAAGCACCTGGCTGATATATTTCAAAAGTGGCATTAAACAACAAAAATTCAGCATTTTATGTAGAAGCACCAACCATAAATAAATAGCATTAAAGACACTGCATGTGAGGATTTTATCTAGCCATATTCTCTTGTTGCAACATCTCACACTTACTTCAACATTGTCACTTATTGTATGTGAGCCTATTCAAAGCCATTGCTTTGTTCGTGTCTCGTATTTTGAATGCTTGTATGTATTGATGGATCTTCATGTCTTCGAATTTTTGTTTTTGTTTGTTTGAATGATGTTTTAACGCCACATCAGCAATTTTTCAGCTATATCATGACGTCCAGTTTTTAAAGGGGGTGGGGGGGGGGAGCCGGAGTACCCGGAGAGAATCCCCGACCTTCGGTTGGATACATGTCTTGGAGCCTTGGTGGGTCAAATATACGCATGGAAAAAAAGTTAAGCACCCCAACATATATTTGTTTTTCGTTTATTGTAAATAAAGTTTAATTTTGATGATTTTGGTCAGTATTAATTTTTTAATGTATAATTAAAAGGATGTGAGCGTTCTGGTGTGAAATATAAATCAAACCAACTATAAAATTTTTGCCATAGGACTCCTATTGAAGAAGTTTTTTTTTTCTTTTCATTGAATCATTGTGTTTTAATTATGCCTGGAGGCAATTCTTCACAGGGTGGTAAAAATAGGATTGGAAATACTGTTCAGACATTGCTAGCAGCAAAAAAGGATGTAAAAACTAGTGAACCAACTGCAAAAAGAACTCACTCAGAAGTGTCAAATGAATCACTTAACACTAGTCTAGACTTATCAGGACTCACTAATATTCAGAAAGATCTGGAAGAGATTAAACTGAACCTTAAACATGTTACAAACAAAGTAGATTTACAGGAGGCCACAAAGGATTTAGTCAAAACTACTGATGTGGAAAAAATGGTCACTGACAAAGTGAAAAAACTAATTAGTATCGATAATAGATTCACAACTTTGTTTACGCTTCAATTCTGGACTTTTTTCTCCATCTTCGGTGATAGTTTCCACTTTGTCACTTTCCTCCTCTTTCTTTGGCTCATCTTTTTGAACAACAAGGTCACTTATTGGTTAGTTTTGTTTAAATTCACAAATTACTTCATCAATTTGACCTTTAAAGCTCAAAGTTTTAAGATTTAGTCTGACAGATTTTCGAGGTAAAATGTTCTTAAGAAGCATTGGAACAAAGCCTCCTGCTAAAGTAGCTAGTGTTTGATTGGTTGATGAAATTTGATGGACATTTCCAAACGCCATTACTACAATCATAACAAAGAATAAAAACACAACAATAATAAAGAATTTGCCTGTTGCGCTTAGTAAATTTATGTAAACTGGTCCGGGTGCTCCGTGAACTCTTACTTCACACAGCTTTTTAAACAGTCGAAGAGGTATACGGGGTGTATCAAATGAATCCAAGAATAAAAGAAGATGGCCGATCCGCCATCTTGGTACAGATTTGTCGAAAACGAAAGCTGTTGGAATTTGGTCCACAGCCTCGACAGGCTTGACGGTGAAACCGATGTTCTCCTGCAAGCTTGATGGCAAGCTCGCAACTGTTTTCAAATCTTCTACTCTATCCATTATATCCTCTATAACAGCTTTGTTAAAAGTGAGATAACTCTCGTATACGTTACTGTAACACTCGTGCATATATACCAGCACCAAGATTGCCATGGACACGTAACGTAAAGTAGTTCCAGCATTTACAATGATGCCCATCATGGTGAACGCCATTATCTCAACAAGAATTCCGGTCGCTTCTACGGACAGTAAAATCATAGAGTAAAGACAAGCTACACAGAACACACCCACTAATATTTGAACTATAAGTCGTCGGATTTCATAGAAGGTTCCACTTCCCCATGTACAAGGAAACATTTGTTCTTCATTTTCAGAAAATGACATAAGTCTTCTATGAACAGTCTTGTCAATTTTCGTAATATTTTTCGCAATTTTTTGTATCTTCAAATTAGTGGGCTTTCTTGTCAACAACGGGGAGACGCCGCCTTCCACAGTTTGTTCTTTGTAGTCTATTTTAGTGCGGGAATGGTAGAAAAGTCGATATGTTAGATAAATGGTAGGAAGACAGTATATTGCAAATATTACCGAACAAGCAGGCGTCACAATAAACCCATAAATGGGCGCAGCAATTAAAGCCAGAAGACCCCATGATTTAAATGGCCATAGAGCGATTCGAAGCAAAACTTGAAGAACACTAGTTCTTTCCACGTTAAACATGTCTTGTAGCGAGGAACGTGCAATTGATTGGATTTTTTCACTCACGTTCTTACTGGCCAATCCAACAACAAAAAATGCTAAGAAGTAAAACACATAAGCTGCTACGAAAATTACATGAGTCGGAGTTAAATATTGGATAATATTCGTTCTGTAAAAATCGTACAACTCAATTAAACTGAGGGATTCTGCAAAACGACGCCTATGAAAGATTTCCTCCTCTTCAAACTGATAATATTTATTGTAAATAAAGTTTAATTTTGATGATTTTGGTCAGTATTAATTTTTTAATGTATAATTAAAAGGATGTGAGCGTTCAGGTGTGAAATATAAATCAAGCGCGGTTTTTTGTCCTCGTGAAGCTTGCTCCCTTCATCACGTCCAAAGTGCACTATTTTTTCGTACAACATATCGGTATTTAAATACCGAATTTCTAATTACCAAAATCATTTAAAGTAAGCATTGCAAGGAGGCGGATATATCAGAAGCACAAAGGTGGCAAATCATCGGCATGCATTCCACTGGTATGTCTTACAAGGCAATATGTCACGGCGTCAGCTTGGCTATCATTATACAGTCATTAGTCATTTGAATAGAAAACACGCTGCCACGCAAGATGTTAAAGACCGTTCCCGATCTGGTCGACTATCTGTGACAACCCAACGTAAAGATATGAGCCTTGGTAGATTGTGAATTGGTTAGGCGAAATCCGTTTGCAGCAAGCAACTGTCTCAAGCAACAATAGTAACATGGTCGTAATTTGCCAGCCAAAATAGTACGAAATCGTCTTTAAGCTGCAGGATGGAATTCAAGGCGAGTCATTAAACGCTCAATGGTTGATGATCGCCATCGCAGGGACAGGATGGCCTGATGCAGAGCAAGACAAAATTGGAACCTTAGAACCTGGAAGCGAATACACTGGTCAGATGAGAGCAGATTTTCACTCCATGTAACTGATGGGCGAACCCGTGTTTGGAGGCATCAAAACACAGCTTACACGCCAAGAAACATAGTTGCAACAGTGTCTTTTGGTGGCGTCTCAGTTATGGTGAGGGGCTGTATATTACATGATCTGGTAACAATCAATGGCAACCTTCATGGCGAAAAGTACACCAGGGACGTGCTTACACCTGTAGTTGTGCCTCATTTTGAAAACCCGTTAGAATCAAGACCTGTTTTCATGGATGACAACGCTAGACATTATCGTTCCAGGGCAGTAAAGACATATCTGGAGTACGAAGCTGTGACTACTCTTACGTGGCCTGATCTCAACCCAATCCGAGACTAGTATAACTAACTTGATTTATAGGTTCCTGACACAATACAGCATCTACTGGATCAATTGAGTAGGCTCTGGAACCCACTCCGCAGAACTGGCAACATTTACAAGATCAATTTCATCGGGAATGGCGACAGATAACGCTTCAATAAATTAGAACCTTTACTGGCAGTATGCGAAGCAGGGTTGCAGCAGTAATTCATGCTAACGGTGGATATGAATACGTGAACGAGCAAAGACCGTCCATATTTTGATGAAATGATATGTATATAAATAAAAATAATGTTTTTTTGTTTAAAATGTTTCATTGTGCTCAACAATGCAAATTTGTGTTTGCTATACAAATTAAAAAAGAATGGCAGTCCAATATTAGTAAAAAGGTGTTAGAATATGTATGACTTGGAAAAAAAAACTAGGGGTGCTTAACCTTTTTCCAAGTGTATAGTTATTAATCACTTGCCTGGCAAAACTGAAGTTGCATTTTCGCTGCTGCCAGATGAGCTCTACTCCAATCTATACTCAAAATTGCCAGTTTTTCTAAAGAAGGTCAGGGGTTTTTTGCAAGGTACTCTGCCTTCTGTCTCCAATAAACCCGACTCACAATATGGCATTAAATACTACTACCATTAAAACAAAACAAAAATGTCTGTGTTGTAGGAATATACCAGTAAATAGGGGTACGGTCAGGGTTTAAAAATCTGCCATGTATAATCTGACTGCTTCGGCTATACAAATTAAAAAAGAATGGCAGTCCAATATTAGTAAAAAGGTGTTAGAATATGTAGGACTTGGAAAAAAAACTAGGGGTGCTTAACCTTTTTCCAAGTGTATAGTTATTAATCACTTGCCTGGCAAAACTGAAGTTGCATTTTCGCTGCTGCCAGATGAGCTCTACTCCAATCTATACTCAAAATTGCCAGTTTTTCTAAAGAAGGTCAGGGGTTTTTTGCAAGGTACTCTGCCTTCTGTCTCCAATAAACCCGACTCACAATATGGCATTAAATACTACTACCATTAAAACAAAACAAAAATGTCTGTGTTGTAGGAATATACCAGTAAATAGGGGTACCGTCAGGGTTTAAAAATCTGCCATGTATAATCTGACTGCTTCGGGTTAGTATTGGTTCTTCATTGTTTTTGCTTTTTTTCATTATTTTTCAATGATTAATCGAATTTTGATGTTTGTATTCATTTCATCTTCTATTATTTTTTAACAAAAATGCATTAAGTTGTTTATTTAAACAGTTTATTTTAGAATTAATCAAGAATACATTTGGTTATACATGTACTGTCTAAATTTCATCTTCGAATGAAATGTATTTATATTGCTACAAAAAAGAAGTAACAAGGTTGACACAGAGAAGCATGGGATTAAGAAAATTATTATTTCCTAGTCATTAATTTCAAATAATGACAAATCAAAGCTTCGGGTGACGCAATAGTTTTCATACACAATTGTATGCATTCCTAATGATTATTTTAATGAAACAAAATGAATTTCAAAAATTGTTCTTTAACTCTACCTGAATGAAACTGAATCTGAAAATTGATGATTACTTAAATTAACAAAAATATAACACTGACAAAACAGAACGGTCAGTAATTTTGTAATATATTATGACACAGCATTCACACACAGTTCTGCTTGGCTGAACACTGAAAAAAAAACGGAACTGTCAGCAATTTTGGAATATATTACGACACAACATTCGTACACAGTTTTGCTTGGCTGAACAATCAACAGAACTCTACTATTCTACTTAAGCCATTTTGTACCCATCTCAACAACCCCCCCCCCCCCCCCCCCCAAAAAAAAAAGAAAATAAAAAAAGTGCTTATGATATATATATATATATATACATATTTAAAAACTTTTAAATAATATATATTTCCATTACCAGTACTAGAAACATATAAATATGAAGTATACTTGGTTAATGTGGCATCATCAAACAAAATTTTATATATACCATTATGTTTACATGTGTGGAATTACAACCAGTGGAACAAACTATCAAGGATTACTTCCCCTCAAAGCTAATCTCTCTCAATTTTATACCATGATTAATATCCAATGGCTTCTTTGACTGGTATTTTGTTGAGAGTCAGTCTATGTGCGTGACTGGTAAGGGGCAATAAAATCTCTGCCTCATATTTGTCCATATTTGTCAATAATTTACCAGTATGCAAGCTTTTAAAGATGTGTACACCACAACTACCAAGATAAAGTTCAAACATTTGTAACCCAACAAACCCTGCATATCAATGTGACATCAAGTGATATCTGCAAAAGGAGAAGTTACAACAGATTATTCAGTTATTAATTGGGCATACTACATATAAACTGATCAACTATTTATTATGTAATTTGTTATATAAAGCTGAAAGGTTACAATGTAAATTTTCATCAACCACTCAATAACGTTTTTGTTTGTAAAAACTAAAAGTAAACAGTTCTGCTTGGCTGATTCAAATAATAAATTTTAAAAATCTCAATTAAATGAAGGCAAAACTAACCAAAATGAATTTCAGAATTTCTTCTTTTTATGTTACAGACTAATGCTATCAATTATAATTACCAGATTAACTGACCGTCTGCCCAAACACAAATACATAGAGAATTATTGATACAATATTTTGTTTTTTTTTTTAAAAAGACCTCTAGAACAATTTAACACATGATACAAGTAAAAGGTAATGATTATAACTATACTACTGGTTATAAACAAACGTGAAACAATAACAAACATGTAAACAAAAATCCAACATTAAACGATGATTAGCTATGCCATATAAAATATTTATAGACTGACGTGAAATGCTTCCATAAATAGATGATCTATCGTCCATTCACCTGGAAAGATAAAAACAATAGGTGTAATTGTTATGAAACAAATTCAGGCTACCATAACACACCGATCAACCAACTTATATCATTTTGGAGAAGTAGTATGACACGATGAAAAAAGATGTAAACAAGTTAAGACCTATACGTATACAGATGACTTTTTCCAAATGGCTACGTTAAAAACTCATTGTATCTAATATAGTGTAGTAAAAAATTATTTGTAATATATTTGCCCATTAACATATTCAATCGTTTTAACTAATGTTTTCATAAGTTATCTGAAAATATAATCCAAAGGTACTGACATCACAAATTTGAACAAATAAATGCTTTACGCTTCTGCACAATATATTTCTGTATCAAGTGTTTTTGTTCAAAAGGACATTTATCCAACTTTTTTCTTTCGAACCTATCAACAAATAACAACATAACAAACACGATTTTTTACAAATATTTCCTACTATGTCGACATTAAATAGTATAAAACGGAACCATCTACTTAGCAGGTCAATATAGTGATGTCAAACCTTTATTACAAATTATAAGGTATGAATTTAGGCAAACATTATCAAATGTGCTGCCTACAATTTATAATAAAGACGCAGAGCGAAAAAATTTAAAGAATTAATACATCATATTTAACTATAACACGGATACTTCCTATGTCTAATACTTTTTAACATTATCGGTTGCAAATATTTTTGAGAATTCCACAGTTATCTTTTACATAAAAACAGAAAAGGAAAACGTGTAAGACATGTAGTTACTAAGGACAATATTATATTATTCGAACAGACTGCGAGATTGACCTTAATTGACCGAATTTACACAATTTTCATCGTGTATTACACCTGTAGACACCTGAAGATACACAGAAAAGAATCTATGAATCTGGTAAGAGAATACCTACACAAATGTACACAGTTTTATTACAAAATTATTTTATTTATGGTTTAATCACCAGTTTTCTTTCATTGTTAATTCTAATAAATGAATAATAAATAATAATAAACAATCAAACAAAAAAAAACACCCCAGCTTTTAACAATGTCATATAATATTGTCTTTATTTTTAATTCAATGCCCCAAATGTGAAGGTATCTTCGCCTTGGAATTCAGTGTTGCAAAAGATGCGAACATCGACTTAATTTTGTCACTCTTTTGGGTTTTCTACGAGACCCATTGTCTAGTAACTATCTACCCACATGGCACATGGCAAATATGAAAAGCTTAGCCTATTTCAGCGAAGATCAGGGTACTCAGGCTACCACTCCCAACAAAAACTGGACTCCATCATATAGCTGAAAAATTGCTAACATTAAATATCATTCATACAAGCAAACAAACAGTCAAAGGGGGGGGGGGCAAATTTCGAAGTTAAATATCCCGGACACAAACCAGTCACTCAAAAGGCGATGATGTGACCTTAATTTCAAATTAAGTGTCAACACCCATGGCATGCGACACATCAATTAGTTATAATCTACCCACATGCCAAATATCAAAAAGCCTACCTAAAAGGATAAAAAGTTATATCCCGGACACGATTTGTTATGGATGCACGGACGGACAGACAACAATAAGTCAACCTTCTTTTGTCTCTTTTACCAAAAACCCAATATAAACCTCCTGAAAAATGACAAGTGGAATGTAACACTAGATAAAGCTATCTTGCTTATCCTAAACGTGTATTAGTATGCGATTTGCAGTGTAAAATAAATTTGGCTGAAAATATCAGCCTTATAGGAGATGACAAGAAAAAAGAAGAAGAAGTAAATTACCAGACAAAAACAATATGTCTCCCTTTATCTTTGGTATACATAATAAAATAAGAGTTGCATACAAATAGAAAGTATAGTTTGAAAGCTTTTCTGCAAATGTTATTGTGTGTCGCAATTTGTTCATTGTATATTTAATGCACAGTAATCAAAATTAATTTCCCCATCCCCCTCTTCATGTCTCATATTGACAAGAAAATAAAAATTTTACATATATTATTACGTTACGAACTCTTAACATGCATACTTATTCAATCGGTTAGCAGAATTTAATAGCTTATACAAAGTCATATTTCTTGTTTTAGTCGTATCTTGTTTTACTCTTATGAGGCTGAGTTCCTAGAAGGCCTGCTGAAGAAGAAAGAAAAGACACTGGCCCAGACCTTTAATTTAACATTCCACTATATTGATGATGTTTTGTCCCTCAACAATGCTAAATTTGGTGACTATTTACATTTAATTTACCCTAGCGAGCTTCAAATTAAAGACACCACCAATTCACTAAGCCCAGCCTCTTACTTAGACCTACTTCTAGAAATAGACTCAGGAAAACTACAAACTAGACTCTACGACAATGTGATAACTTCAACTTTCCAATTGTCAACTTCCCGTTCATCGACAGCAACATTCCAGCAGCTCCAGCGTATGGTGTGTACATTTCACAACTTATACCTTATTCTAGATCCTGTGATCGGTATTCCGATTTTCTAGACCGATCCCTGTTGTTGACTGCTAAACTACTCAAACAAGGGTTTGTTGCACCTAGGTTGATGTTATCTCTCCAGAAGTTCTATGGTCGTCACCATGACTTAATTGATCGTTGGAAATCAGTGTCTCAAATACGATCTGACATGTTTGCCGAGTCATAGGTAATGATTCCTATTCCTGGATTTGACTTTTCCCTAGACATGACAATGAGTAACTTGACGGGTGTCTAATTAGAGGCAGGCACTGCTTACTCGTCCTGAGTGCACCCATGGTTTTTATTGGGTTCGGGTTACTCTCTTTCTGTTTTTTGTGTTTTTGGTTTTTGTGTTGCATTTTGTCTATATCCGGATTTGTAACTGTCCCTTGACTTTTGGCTCTTGTTGTTCGGTCAGTTTTCTTTGCTATTTTTCTCATTGAACTGATTTATATCTTATCGTACTTTCTCTGACTGTGCAATTAAAATCATATTAATATTGTTAATGCATTAAAGATACATTTTTGGCACCAAACATAAGCAAAAGGAATATTCTTTATATTTAAACGGCCGATTTGAAATAAAATTATATCATAAAAGGTCATTTTAGCATTTTAATAACTGTATCTGCATTTTTTCGTTTATTTTATAAGTTGGACAAAAATAAAAGCAAGAGATTAAAGAACTGAATATATCTATTGCCAAATCTACGCTAAATCGTGTTTTAATATATTTTATTCGCTTCAGTAAATTTAACACATAAAAAAATTGGAAAAACTTACCTATCTTTTCATCGCTTCTAACTTGTTTATATCTTTTTTCATCGTGTCATACTATTTCTCACCAAATTGATATAAGTCGGTTGATCGGTGTGCATAAACAGGCAAAATTAGAATCCACACTTAACTCATAACTTGTATTTTAAATGCACTGTGTCTGTGTAGTATGCAGATTCAAGGGCCATTTAATTCAGTAAATAAGGAAATAATCGTTTGTGTTATTTATCAAATCAATGAAACAGTCAGATTGCATTACTGAAACTGAACCAGGATGTGAAAATAGCTTTTGATGGATTTTCTGCCACTTTAGCAATTTCACTACTTTATTCATCTAAAATTTGCCACAGTGCTTATGACAGTGGACAGAATTGCTATAGATAAATGTTTATATCATACTGGAGTGACCACAAATACACTTTGGTATTGTTATTTAACTTTTGATAAAACAAGTGTAGGGTAGTATTGCATATGCAATTCAAGTCCACTACCATCAAGTCCAAGGGCTATTATTAGGCAAAAACTATTGGAGTGGAACAACATTCAAACCGGATCTCATAATGGTTGACACTCATAACAATATTGGCTCAATATCTCCAAGTGTTTAGGAAAAAGTCCAGAAAACTTTCTTTTTTTTTCTTTTTCTTTTTGTATTATAGAATTGGCCAAATTTGCCAGCATTTTATGGATGACAGCCTGTATGTTAGAGTTGTTCTGATACTTACGATGTCAATTATACAGGAGGTGCTTGGCCAAACTTGCCAGCCATTTTATTGATGAGAGCCTGTACTTTAGGATTGTTTTGATATTTAGAGATGTTGGCAGGATTAGTACTGATGTCTTGGAATGCAGCAGATACTTCTGGATCCTGTAAAACAAAACAAAATATAAATTAAAATATTCTTAAAAACATGTAACATATGGCACTCCTGTTTCATACTTATTTTTGAATAAAGTTTTTGAATAAAAGCACTTGTCCAAAACTGACTCAACAAGTAGGAATCTGTCACTAGTCATTAATTAACAGACATGGAGGCAAGTTTGATAGCTGGAGCAAAAATTCCTTGTTCACAATGTTTAAAAAAAGTTTGTAATGTGTGTAATAATGTTCTGTGCAGAAATTGCCAAATAGATAAAGTAAGTCTTTTTTGCACTAACTGACACTGTATTGAACCATAAGCAACTTTGCCAATTGCAAGCCTTCCAAGTTTTTCCGTTAATGCTTGTAAAAAATTAACAACATTATTTAATGGGATAACTGAACCCTTAGAAGGATGAAAAATCTTAAAGACTCCTTGTATATTATCACTCACATGACTTACAAAAAACTTTAAGAGACATGACTTTTCTTGCAAATTTTGATACTAAATGCTAAAGAGTTTATGTGAAGATGCCGTTTCTATGAATGTTGCCATGTTGAATTTCCAATCAGCAGCAATTTTTAGGACAGTTTCTGAGAAGAAGCTGTTTTATGTTTTTCTCATAGGCTACTATGTTAAGTGATGCTTCATGTTGGCAGCAATCATGTATTTTGGATCGAAACAAATAACTCAAAATTAGTAGAGGACCATACATTTCTACAATATCCCAATTCCTTCTGCCAAGCAGTTTGTAAGGAAACGAATTTTGAAAGTTCAGCCAATCAGAATGCATTTGCAGCTCTGACTGCCATGTTGAATTTCCAATCTGCTAAAAAAACTCAAAATAATAAATATTACTATCCAAGATTCACTTCTGCATTATTTGGTTTAATTGTGTGAAACAGTTTCCGAGAAGTTGTTTGTATGTTTTTCCCATAGGGTCTTATGTTAAGCTGTGTTCCACGGTGGTGGCCATCTTGGATTTTGATCGTCAAAAAACCTCAAACATTGTACAGGACCATCTAAGGTACAGTTATGCAATATTTCAAACCAATATCCCATGCGGTTTGTCAGAAGATTTTTAAAATTAAAGCAAATAAGAACGCTTTAGTAGCCCTGGAAGCCAAGCTGAATTTGCAATTGGCTCGAAAAAATTAAAAAAATAAGATAACTATCCAACAGGGATCCTGAAGTTTTCTCTGCCAATTTTGGTCATTTTTCCCCCTAAGAAATTACCAAATTCCATGGTAGTGAATATTGGTCTGGGGTCGTTTCGTACAGAAACTTGTTTGCACGTTGGGTCGTTTCGCCACGTTAGTGTGAAATTCATATTATAAGCGGGTTGTACCATGGAAGTTGGGATGGCTCCTAGGATGTATACATCATGTGACAAAGAAAAAATATGTAGAGATACATTCTCCTGCCTAAAAGGTCTTTATTGTAAGATGACATGTTGTCTATGCAACAAAATAATGGCAAACAACGTTGTTTTGATGAATATCCCGGCGAGTTTTTCATTAACCGGAAATAGGAAGTTGTCACTTAATTGGCAAAAGTTCGGACGAGAATTGAATTTATGCGTTATTCAGCGATGGATGCTTTTTACAAGTTTTTATTATTAAATAAAATAATCATTTTTGTTCTCATTATTTTCAATGAATTTTTATTCAAATTGGTTTTTTCTTCATTTATGTAACGTTTAACGTTTAGTCACATTGGTGCTTGCGTAGTGTACAATTTTGACCGCACATGTTTTTCACTAAAGTTGCACGGGTACTGTAAAGTTGTTTTATTTTCTTAGCAATGTGATATAGAAACAATCTATTCTATTCAATCTCTGTTGCTTCAAAAGGTTGTTGCAATAGTAAGTTTACGATATGGATGAAACAGATCTGTCACCTGTTGACCTTATTAATATTATGTAATATTATGTAATCACTGGTTGGTGGTCAATAAACACATGTCAGTGACAGGAAATAGCCTTAGGCTGATTTTTTAATACAAACGTTTGTACATAGCAGAAATTGAAGGGATTAAAGTCAACAAATAACTATTGCATGTAAAATAATTCTTTTTAGATGTCCGATTTGAGCGAATCTTAGTCGGTCATTTTAGTGTAAATTTCGGTCATGTCCGGCAAATATGACCGTTTCCGGACCCTTGCTATCCAACCATCATTTCTTCATAAATTGGCTTAATTGTGTGGAACAGTTTCTGAGAAAAAATAGTTTTGTATGTTTTTCCCATAGTGTACTATGTTAAACTAAGTCCTGTGATTGCAGCCATCTTGGATTTTGGATCGTCACAAAAAACTCAAACTTTGTAGAGGAACATCTAAGGTACATTTATGCAAAATTTCAAGTCAATCTGCCAATCGGTTTGTAAGAAGATTTTTTAAATTTAAGCCAATCAGAAAGCATTAGTGGCCCTGGAAGCCATGTTTATATGTTTTTCTCATAGGTACCTATATTAAAGTCATGTGATGGTGGCCATATTGGATTTTGGATCTGCATAATAAAATAAAACTTTGTAGAGGACCATCTAAGGAACATTTCTGCAATACATGTATTTCATATCAAACTTTGTTAAGAACCACCCAATAAACATTCCTGACAAGTTTAGTTGCAATTTGCCAAGTGGTTTCGGAGAGGAAGATATTTCATGAAATGTAAAAAGTTTACGGCTGCCAACAAACGAAGATAACAACAACGACGGACGCCAAGTAATGATAATGGCTCACAGCTAACAACAGTGGATACTACATACCTGGAAAGCAGCAAGAATCTCTGGATCACTGAGTAACTTCGATAAATCAGGCATACCTCCGCCACCTCCTCCCCCCATTCCTCCTACATGCAATAATAATAATAATTAGAAATTTATGGAGTCTGGATAAATGCTACAAATAAATCTTTGGCAAGGCCTTTTTTAATACCATACGAATTCTTGAGATAGACATAAAAACACGATTCATTTATAATGTACCAAAGGATAACCAGAAATTAAATGCATGTGCCGAGTACCTTCCTATTCATTTCATTATTATATTTTTTCTGATAAATATAGTAACAATGTTTAAATAGACCATTTCACAATAAAACGCTAGAAATCCTTTTCACCTATTTCATGTCCAGAAAAATGCTTTTCAAATATTATTTTAAACATTTTTTTCCAAAAAATTACAACAGTCTTGGTACAAGTTCTGACAAAGTTCAAATGATAACAATTTTTTTTTAAACTTCGGTTTTTTTAAAACTTTGAATACTAACCAAATCCTCCACCAGCACCTCCTGGGAAGCCTCCAGGGAAACCCCCAGGGAATCCTCCTGGAAATCCCCCTGATGATCCTGTACTGTGTTCCTACAAACAAAATAGATGAGTGTCATTTCATTTAGGTGAATTTAAAAGTATTTAGCTTTTAAGTAAGTGAGAATTTATGCTTAATTTGTAAAAGATGAAGACAATTGATGAAATTTGACGATTTCAGCTATATTTTGTAGATTAATTGATGCCATCTTTATCTGCTTAGATTTTTTTAATTACACATTATTCTGGCGGAGGATGCAACCTTCAATTGGTCTGGTGCTTTCAGTATAGTCAATTTCAGGCTAATCTTTTACTCAAGTTAGTCTCATTTAAACAATTTAGTTTTAGTGGGCAAGAAACAGAGTCCGTGAAAATCATATCCTGATCGCCAAATAATTGATCCATTATTATTTTCGTATGTGATGGTCCTGATGACCGGAAAAAGGCGGCCTTCGATGGTTCACCATTTTATTTTTTATTTTGTCTTCAGATGTTCCAACGTTAACACTGCTTTACAGTTTTACATGTACATGCAATTTAAAAAACGAAACCAGTTTATGTGTTCATGTGTAAGTATTGAATATGTGGCCGATAGGGTTTATTGCTGGTTCAAACAGTCTTTACTAAGCAGGACCTCATTTACTCAGATAATGAAATGGATAGTGACACTGAAGATAATAATTTTAATTAAGAATAAACATAGGAGGCAATCAGTCTTTCATCATTTTTAGTTTTCATGTGAAGAGCAATTATTTCAAAATAATAATGTTTTAACTTCTGAATATGCTAAATTTTATTTTCAGGATTAAAGATTAAATTTTAGAATTGTGTAGGTCTAGCAAAAATTTTGTAGGACTGGCAAAAACGCCAGCTGTGCACCCTGATAAAAATTAAAAACCAATGCATCATTAGGAAAAAAACAGATGCTCTAAAAACCCTGCAATGCACACCTGATTGCATAAAAGGATACATAAACTTTCTTGCAATTTTTTTAATTTTAAACACTTAAGCAAAATTGTTTCTGAGCTGTTCCTATGTATTTCCAATATGGTCGGTCCCAAGTTAAGCTATGGTGTCTTGGATTGAGGATCAGCACAAAAAAAGAAAACTTCTGAGGACCATCTGAGGTATATTTCTACAATATCACAATTCTTTCTGCAAAGCGATTTGTCAGACAACAAATTTTGAAATTTCAAGAAATTAGAACAAATTAGCAATTGAATTTCCAACTCAAATGAGTGATAAGATGAACTTGTAGCGACAGTTGGACCAAATCAAATATAACCAGCACCAAATACCCTTTGCTACAGTGTGCCAAATGCATTCTTAACTTACCTGTTTTTGTTTTTCATATTCTTCTTTAGCTTTCTTAATTTTTTCTTTTCTAGCGTTCAACTCTTTCTCCTCTCTCTTCCTTTCATATTTTCTGGTGTGCTCCATTACCTTTTTAGCCTAAAAGCAGACAATTTAAATTGTACACAAATCAACCAATGAACCATGCATATCCAAGCTAGGGATAGCTCCATTTTATGGATATTCCAGCTGTACTAAAAATCTACCAAACTCCACACTAAAAATATCATTTCCTTGTATGGCTGGTCATGGTGGGTTTTTATTAACTATCAGTTCAATGCAAATCCTTGACAATTTTTTTTTTAAGAATGTTACCCTTACATACAAGCAGCTGTCCTAAGGTTTGATAAATATTAAACTAGAATAGCCCTAACAACTAACATCTAAACATTACTTTCAGAATGGTTGTTTGTCTTCAAAGACCACAACTATTGCCAATGTCCATGGATAACAAGAACAATACACTTACATAGAGTACCTACTATAAAGGTTTATATTTTTTCTATAAACACTGATATATGCAGTTTGTTGATTTCACACTATTATTATTATTACTAAACTATAAATAGTTAAAATTAGTAACTTCAAGATCAAATTACGAGGTTTGAATTTCTAAATTAGCATACAAATCATAGCAATGACCATACTAACTAACAAAGAGAAGAGTTGCTACATTATATTTAAGTTGGCATGTCACTGTAGACTTACATTAGGTGTGACTTCATGTAATAATTCATTAGCTGTGTCATCGTAGTCTAATTTACAGGCTGTTGTCAAATCATGGAAAGCATCAACCCACTGTCCAAGTTTCCTGGTGACAAATGGAAAAGGTATACCAAGAAATTGTAAAATTAATAGCAAAACAGCATTAAAGATTTTTTTAATGAAGGAATCTATGGTGCTGTGAAAGAGTAAAAGCAAGCTTGCCTTTTCTGTAATAAATTTCAGTCTAGAGTCGTTTTGATTTTAGTCTGGTTTTTACACTTTTGACTTGTACTGTTTTTGCATACTTTCAACACAAACATTTCTTTTCCCTTAAAATTCACAACTATTTTAGTATAATATGTAGTTAAGTGTATCCTGATGTTTTGTTTATATTGGAGGCGGATGCCAAAGTACCCAGTTAGAAACCTTGACATTCTTCAGTCAAACTGGCAATCCTTGTCAAAATACTCTAAGCCAAACATGCTGCGGCTGAAGTTAGACTTGAGCTTAACAACCCTATTATTGACATTACAGGGATTGATACTTGATGACTTTATAGGAAACTTTTGTAATGGCTGTTGGCCAAACATCCTGCGGCTGAAGTTAGACTTGAGCTTAACAACCCTAGTGTTGACATTACAGTGATTGATACTTGATGACTTTATAGGAAACTTTTGTAATGGCTGTTCAGTGTTCTCCCCAGAAATTTTTAATAGCATCCTGGTATTTTCAGTTTTCACAATAGCATCATTTGCTTTCAAATTATAGCATCATGAAATCTATTAAGGATGTTTTCAGAAAGCATCATATTTAAACCAGATAGCATCACTTTGCCAGGATGCTAAAAGGGCCTGGGGAGAACACTGGCTGTTGAATTGTGTCCTTGATGAAATAAAAAAATTATGTGTTTCCTTATTTCTTCTTACCGGGACTTACCCTAAAGCTGCCCAGCCAATTTCTTCTTACCGGGACTTACCCTAAAGCCGCCCAGCTAATGATATGTGGTGAAAACTGGAACTGTTCAGTTTGTTAAGTCATTTTTAGTTCACAGACAAAATGAATTAATTAGGACTACAATGGATTCAATTACGTGTATAGAGGAAAATGAGACAAAGGTGTTGTTTGGAAGATCTCTAACTTCATGGTTTTGTCATTATCTAATATCAGACGAACCAGGACATTGTACATGAGAAAAATAAAACATGCTCCTGAAAATTAACTTGATACAACTAAAGTAAATAAATTTTCTTCTGTAAGTAAATTTTCAAACCTTTTTGCCATTCCTCTCCATTTGTAACCCTGAGCCGAGTCTGGGTTTAATTCAACTGCTTTGTCACCATCGTGGATTGCCTTCTTGAACTTTCCTAATTTTATAAAAGCACTACAAAATAAAAAAAAACATTCCTTAATTACAAAATCAAAATATAAAATATCAGTTTAGCCTATGTCAGAGATGAATACAATGTTATATCAAGGTATCTAGTTTTTATTGGAGGGAGGGGGGTAGAAAACCCCTAACCTTTGTAAGAAAACTGCCTTTGTTAATTATGATTGGAGTCAAGCAAACCCTGCCTGCAGTGAGTTTTTTGTTTGTTTGATGGTGTTTGATGCCACTTTCAGCTATATCATGGCATCCAGTTTATATTGGGGAGGAAGCCTGAGTATCCAGAGAAAACCATCGACCTGTGGCAGGAAAACTGGCAATCCATGTCAATTAAGATTGGAGTCAAGTACACCCTGCCTGCAGTGAGAATCAAACCCGCAATCACAGTGTTGACAGACCACATGATCAATAGTAGACGAACTACCTTCACCACTCAATAAACTGTACTGATGAGCTGGTATATATTATGCTTAAAAACATCTTCAATCATTTCAACCCTCACAAAGACAATATTAATTTGGATTGTTGAACTGTGACAACACAATTAAATACTGTGAAAAACAACACTTAGCTTACACAGCAGCGAAGTTAAAGTTTGTTTTTGCATACAAAAACGATGTCTCCACCCTTTCCCAGATGGTGGCATGTGGTACTTTGGAAATTTATAATAAGTTGTAGGAGTTAAATGATAATTTAGAAAAATTCTAAGTTCAAAGAGCCATAACTCCCACAAAATTTTGAGGATAAAAATTTTCTGGTAAAAAGCACAACTACATATGGTCTTCATTCTATGTACCAAGTTTTGTAAAATTTGGTTCCCTACTTTCAGAAGACCTGAGCAGAAACCATGATTTATGAAGAATTTTTGGACAATTCTAAGTTCAAAGGGCCATAAATCCCACAGAATTTTGAGGATCAGAATTTCCGGGTAATATGCACAACTACATAGGTGTACTTGTTACAAACCAGAACTTGTGTACATAAACAAGTTTCTTAAAATTTTGTTGAGTAGTTTCAGCGGAATAACTTTGTGACTGACAGTCGGACGGACAGGAAACAAACAATATGCATCCCCACCAAGTGGGGAGGTGGGGAGACATAATAATAGTCCAAACAATATTTTATCAGACTTGATCAGTTATAAACAGTGAAACATGTATAAACTGAACTGAAACATTAGTTCATAATAGACAGGTATTTAGTGTTAACAGGTTAGACAGGTTTCATTGTAATTACCGTAAAAAGTGTCGTATTGTCCGCAGTTTTTTTCTTTTAATCTGAGTCGGAAAGGAATGGTGCGGATTATACGTAAATACAAACTCGGTTGAGCTTTTCGACCCGTTGTCACTGGCGGTCGCCATTTTGTTGTTGTGGTAGATGCGGTATTTTCGTACTATTCTAACGTGATTCTTTTATAAACTTTCATATGTATACTTTGTCATGATATTAATTTTACTTAAATTATTTTTGTAATATGATTTTAATTATATATGACGAATAAAAATTTAAACGGATACGAAAATAGAGGATGTTTAAACCTGCTATGCGTAAAATGCAAATGGCGTCGTTATGTAACCTAACACTCAGTACGTTGCAGAAGATCGATGTTTTTGATTGCAATCTTTGAGGGATTGAAATAAAACGTGTTATTATTTTTCTTTTCTTTGTTTACGTTGATAAATGAAAGTTGACAAATCGGTTTGGTTTCGAAATGTGCACTGAGTATTCGTTTTAACAATGATCAAAATAGACGATATGACAATGCACTATTTTTAAATTTATTTATTACAATCGTAAGAAATAAATAAAACTATAAGCATTAATGATATTTTAGAAGAGAATAAATTACATATTACAGTAAAAACTTTTTAAAAAGCGCACCCAAGTCGGACTCGGATGTCTTCATCTTGATGCGTTTTGTAAAAAGTTGTACGTGCGGATTGTACATGCATATAAGAGTTTTTCCGCGATTTTCTGGTCCAAGAAAGGGGTGCGGACAATACGTAAATGCGGACTATACGCACCGTTTTACGGTATAAGCTACTTAGTTTTTTGTTTGTTTGAATATTGTTTAATTGGGGGAGGAAGCCGGAGTACCCGGAAAAAACCATAGACCTTTGGTAGGAAAACTGGCAATCCTTGTCAATTAAGATCGTAGTCGAGCGCACCCTGCCCACAGTGAAGCTCAAACCCGCAATCTCAGTTTTGACATACCATGTGATCAATAGTAGATGAACTACCTTAACCATTCGGCCACTGAGGCCCATGGACCCAACCTTTACATACAAAATACTGAATCTGACAGAATGTTAATGTAATCCTTTTATTACTGGTATACAGTAATCTCTCACCAGAGGTCCCCACACTACAACCAGAGGGGACACCATGTGACAATTTGTGGTATTAGTGCAATAATATTAAAATATCCCCCTCACCAGGGGCCATCTTTGTCCAAATGTCACAATTCTAGCACAGAATGTTTAGTCATTTATGAGAGGGACTTCTACAACCTGAGCGGTTTAAAAATTCTAACATTCCATACCTGGCTCTCTTGGCATACAACAATGCAGACATTGGGTTCATCTTGATGGCTTCACTAAACAACGTAACTGCTTCTTCATAATTTCCTGAAACCAATATGACTTTTTTTTAATGCTTAAACAAATCTAGCCAGTCAGATACATGTATCTGTTGGACCAGCTCAGTCTTCCCACAATGCACCTGACCACAAGACCTGAGAGGCAAATACTGATTTGGTTAGGCAAATTTCAAGTTTTCTGATTTAATGCCTGGCACAAAAATGTCTCAATAAAAAAGTTGCACATCAGAAGTGAAAAAAAACTTTTAACAGCAACATATAAATAGTGTTAAATTATTGTAATATCAAATACTGTTCTGATCTTTTTTTTTTGTTTGAATTGTGTTTAATGCCACTTTCAGCAATTTTTCAGCTATATCATGGTGTCCAGTTTTTATTGGGGGAGGAAACAGGAGTACCCAGAGAAAACTCCCACCTGCAGTAGGAAAACTGGCAATCATTGTCAATTAAAATTGGAGTCGAGTTCACACTGTCAGCAACATTAATGTTGACAGACGACGTGATCAATAGAAGATGAATAAACTACCTTAGCCACTCAGCCACTGAGGCCATGCAAAGTTCTGATGTAGTGACACCCTCCACACGGTCATGTTCTATTCATCAGCAATCTATATACAGATAATATACCAAATATTATAATCCTACCATGTAAAGTAACTGTGGAACTGACCTAATCTTAAAACTTTTATGTATCAACCGGACAGTGAAATTGAGGTTGAGGTCAGTAACAAAATCTTACCTTCTGAAAAAGCAGACATAGCTGCTCCCCGTTTTTCATCAGCGGCATCTAGCATCTCATCTGTAACCTCCACACTAGCATCACCATACACTGGTAAATCATTGTCATCGTCTTCTGCAACTCCAGTCTGGTCTAAATCTGAACAAATTTTATATGTGCATGGCATCAGATTTTAAATTTTTTAATAAAAAAAAAATCACAATCTTTGGTACCAAACTGGCAATCTTTGTCAATTAATATTGGAGTGAAGCACACCCTGCCTGCAGTGAACCTGTAACCTCCGTGAGACTCGAACTCGCAACCTCCGTGTTGACAGGCATGTAATCAATAGTAGACTAACTATAGGTACCTTAATTACTCAGCCACTAAGACCCAATTATAGTAAAGAAAGATGAGTCACAATTAGTGTTTTAATATAAGTGTTCCCTTAATTTTTAGTACCAGTGGGACAACGATCATACATAGTTTTGCACCAACTGGCAAAGTATTTTTACATGAGAAAATTAAATGTTACTGACAGACATAAAGGGTTTAACACCCAAGTGACAAGATTTCTGGATTTCAACGAGGCTTTGTCGAGTTGGAAACCAAAACAAAATCTTTTACGTGGTTGTCAAAGCTTTTGTCATCTTGCCATCCAACTGGTGTTTAATTCCATTTCTCACTAATTCATTACAAAAATTCATACGGTGCTGTTCTGTTGGCAGATGACAACAAATAGAGTTATCTACCCTGAAAGTAATCTCCAGCGTATATTTTTCAATAAACGTGTTTGTTTTAATGCAATCTCTGGAGCCAAGGTAATATCCGCTGATTTCTATACTCCATAACACTATGCTAAGGGTATCATCTCTGCCACAAACCTTGAGCTTTCCCTATAAATTCCGCCCACTGATCGTTGCTAGTTCGAAAAAAATACTAAGAAAATTCAGTATTGCACAGTGCACACTTATTTTAACCATAGTTAGGTGAATGTTAAATTTGAATTTGAAAAGTAAATTAGGTTGAAATATTTGTTTATCCCGGAAATTGCAAACGATAGACATTGATAGCAGTGATCTCCCCAGGCCCTTTTAGCATCCTGGCAATGTGATCCAATCTGGTTCAAATATGATGCTTATGAAAACATCCTTAATATATTTCATAAGAAATGTGATGCTATAATTTCAAAGCAAATGATGCTATTGTGAAAACTGAAAATACCAGGATGCTATTAAAAATTTCTGGGGAGAACACTGGATAGTATGGAAATAAACATGAAAACATATATTTTAATAGTTTAGTTAACCTATCAGTGCATTCAATAACAACGAAATACTATTGAAAAATGTGAAATCAATTGATCAATCAGTTTGTTATGTTTAATCCTATTTTATAGAGGCTAACAAATCAATAGATATGGGAGAAGTTAAATTCCTTGTGTGGCAGAGGTGAATTCCGACGTAGGACAAAATGTAGCCTGATGTGTACTGCTATCATTTTGTGGCATAAATTTAATTTTGCTGTGGAAGCTCAGATATATTGTTTAATAGTTAGCAAACACAACAAAAGCAAATATTATATGATTTTTATTGCAGAACATACAGCTGACATCACAATACATTTTTACAGGAAAAGGATCATGAAATTCTTATTCCACTCATCG
Organism: Limnoperna fortunei; assembly: GCA_944474755.1. Classification (NCBI taxonomy): domain Eukaryota; kingdom Metazoa; phylum Mollusca; class Bivalvia; order Mytilida; family Modiolidae; genus Limnoperna; species Limnoperna fortunei. Next base: position 60,512,505 of record OX104115.1, read on the forward strand.
GTTGAGACAAGGGTACTAGGATCTCAACCGGCTAAAAATAGTTACCACCCTGTCTCATTAGTGAGAAAACATTACCACAGCTGGAAATTAGGTCACACAGAATTGACAAATATCCAAATAAAATAATCAACTATACCTATATCACTCTCTTCACTTTCCACTTCCAACTCTGGCTCTTCGTGCTGAAACAAAAAAATCAAATACATTTTGTATAAATAAAACAAGCATATCCATCTGTATTACGGTGAGATGAGGTAGACCAGGACACATGAAATCCTACAACTCTGAAATAACTGCTTTCAGTTAGCTTCTTAAAGTGAGAAGATTTGTCCTGTCTAAACCTCATTCTTTTCTGTAGGCATTGAAAACACTAGTACTACAGTCTTAAATTGTTTACCCCCACCACGGATTGTTTTGATTTCTCTTGCACATCTGGCAAAACTACGAACTATGACACAACTGAGATTGGAGATCTAGGTCAAATTTGTACCACATGCTTTTATGTACCGTTAAATCAAACTAATACATGTACAAGTATATAATGGAAGACCTTGAGGTTACTAGTTTTCTAGTAAAAAAATCAACCCATCTCTAACAGGGATATTTAAGTTTTTCCTGTCCATTTCGGTCATTTTCCACCTCCGGAGAATGACGTAATTCTAGGGTAGTGGATATTATTTGTTATTTTGCAAGTGGTTTTTATACCGATCGCATCATGTAAAAAAGAGAACATATGTAGGAAAATATCTCCTGCCTAAAACTTCTTTAAAATACGATGACATGTTGTCTATGAAACAAAGTAATGGCAAAAAAAATCTATTAGACATTTTTCATCAACCAGAAGTTGTAATTAAAAAGTCACCTGTTGACCTTATTACATAATATCCATGGATGTGAGAAGTAATAAACACAATGTCTAACTATGGATGTGAGAAGTTATAAACACAACTTCTAAGAGAGAACAAATAGCTATAGGGGTGATTTTCTTTATAAAAATTAGGGGGGATTTATAAATAAAAAAAAAAATTTTCTAGTGAAAATTAAAAGAACAGAATGTTTTTAAATATTACTGACCATTTTTGGATAACTGATTTGCTCAAATTGTAGTTCGTCATGTGCAGTGCATATGACCATTTCTGAACCCTTTGTCCCCCCAGTAAAAATCACTTCTTTACATAGCTATGTATATATACAGTGGTGTTTGTTCGATGGAATTGAATGAAAATCCTGACAAAAGATTCTGGGATACCCTTTAACACATCCTAGTCTCCAGGGGTTGGGTAGAATAAACTTACAAGATACATGTACCAAAGTGACATGGCTGAAGCATTTTAATAATAATAAATATGTTTAGTCATACCGCTGAATGATCATGTTTACAATGCTGATGATCGTGATGATCATGATGTTCATGATGACCGTGATGTTCAGCTTTTGGTTCTTTCTTATGTTGAGGTGGAGGTATATTTGCGCCCATGCTAAAATTGAATAGTTTGCAATAATTTAACATATTGTAAAACACTATAAGTAATAAACTTGTATCCCATCATATTTAAAATAATGAACACTTATTGACAATAATTTATTACAACATTGATGAATAGATGGAATGCTGTTGAATGCCACTTGTCTTTCAGAAATCAGTACTACTGAGGAAGTCTGAGAACCCAGAGGAAATTGTTGACCTGACCCAATTCGAGTTGAACAATTCAACTCTTGGACTATCTTTCAGTCTTAACAGTTTTTCTTATGGTTCTATTAGAATCATATTCACAACATCAGGTCCTTACCTTCGGAATGACCTTAATATAAACTTGGATACAGTTAAATTTTTTTATTTCTTTGGTGTTTAATGCCTCTTCAGCAATTTTCCAGCTATATCATGGCATCCAGTTTTTATTGTGGGGAGGAAACCGCAGTACCATATGTTTGTTTGTTTGAATGGTGTTTAACGCCACTTTCAGCAATTTTTCAGCTGTTTCATGGCGTCCAGTTTTTATTGGGGGAGGAAGCCGGAGTACCCGGAGAGAACCCCCGACCTGCGGTAGGAAAACTGGCAATCCTTGTCAATTAAGATTGGAGTCGAGTACACCCTGCCTGCAGTGAGAATCGAACCCGCAATCTCAGTGTTGACAGACCATGTGATCAAGAGACAAACTACCTTGACCACTCGGCCACCGAGGCCCCTTGTACCATATGAAAACTCCCGACCTGCAGTAGGAAAGCTGGCAATATTTCTCAACAAGGATTGGAGTTGAGCCCACAACCTCAGTGTTGACAGGCACATCAATAGCAAATGAGTAACTACCTTAATTACTCTGCCACCAAGACCCCAACAAGAATTGGTAATTTAAAAGAACACAGTTCAGTTTTACCTAGCAAGCCATTCCTTGAAAAAGCTTATTTCAGGCATGTGTAAAATATTAGGGTCCTTCTTCAATTCCTTCACAAATTCTTTCAAAAGGTTCAATTGCATCGGGTCCATGATGCAGGTTTGCTAATAATCTGTAAAAAGACTTCACTTTTGAGAATGAGAGAAAAATAACCAAAAAGAGTCAAACGAGTGTCAATAGACCACTCAAAGAAGAGCAAACTTGTCTTAAAAGAAAGGTGGCCATTTTAAACAGGTTCTGTTAATATGAAACTCACGGAGGAAGGAATTTACAAATAATGACCTTTTATGACAGTTGTTTGCTTAATCCATGTGGTCTCTTGAGCATGTTTGACTGTACTGAATATATCTATGAGTAATTAATGCCATACAAAAGTCTACTAGTAATTAACATTTACTAAATAAACTATCCATTACATTTACATATCTATATGCTGACAATGTTTATTGGTATGTAAATTTTACTCTAATACTAGTACTAGAACGAACTAGATCTTTCCAAATTTTAAGGACATCTGGATAAATATACAATTTAGATTTAGTGTTGACAATTTTTTTTCTCTGCATGGTAATTAAAATTTATCAGCCAATGCCACACAATCTAAAAACCAGCCAACCAGAAATGAATAATTAGGCCCTACCCAAAAATGTAAATGAAATGGAAAATTTAAAAACTTTTGTATGACACTAACTTTATTTGAAAGTACAAGTATCTGGAAAGACTTTCTTTTCAAATCAATTTGTCATGTTTTGTTGACAGAAAAAAAAATTAAATACTGGTATCCAAATATTTTTTCTTTCATTAAAGCATATACAAATGTACATGTATAATCCAAAAATCACAATAGGTCTTGTGATGTGTATTTAATTTCATACACCTACAAAACAGAAAGCTGTTTTAAAGATAGTCTTTCCATTTTTTGAGTTACCTAGCAACATAGTCCTTGAAAAAGCTCAATTCTGGATTATGTATGATGTCCGGATCTCTTTTTATCACTTTAATAAACTCTCTTAGAAGATCTATCTCATACTGCTCCATGTTTGGGCTATTAAATATTAAAGTTAACATATACACAAGTATTTGAAGCACTTTAGTACTTTTATGAGTAATATTGATTATAAGGAGAATGATAAGTTTATTTTTCCCAAGTGCAACCATGGTCTTGAAGCTAACCAAAGGGCAATAGTTGTATCGGAGGGAAACATAAACTTGCTATTTCCTAGGTATTTCCCCAAATATTCAGTCAGTTAGCATTTTATAATACCGAAAGGATAAGAGTTTTAGCAACAATTGCTAACAAATAACTAGAGGCTCCCAGGAGCCTGTAATCGCTCACCTGGAATCCATATGACTTATATTTAAATTTTTGAAATTAACAGTTTCAGTCTAGTTGTTGACCCCCATGTTCTATTTTTAGTAACAGCGGCCAAATTTGTCTGTTGATCAACACCCTGGGTACAAACTTGAAACTAGGAACCCTAAGGATGATTGTGGCCAAGTTTGAAAAAAATTGGCCTAGTGGTCTCAGAGGAGAAGATTTTTGAAAAAGTTTATGACGGACGACAGACGACGGACGCCAAGTGATAGCAAAAGCTCACCTGGACCTTTGGTCCAGGTGAGCTAAAAAAGAAATGTACCAGCAAGGTAGTTTCAAGGCTGAATAATAAACACAATTTGAAACTTGCCAGTCAATAGTTCATAGCAGGGCAAAAGTTCTAAAAACTATCGACTACCCATGCCAAGAAGGAAAAAGTTTAAATAGCCAGTTTATTGTAGATTATTATTATTTTCAGCCATAAACTTTATGACATTGCCATTGTGTTACTGGTCATGCACCTATTATGGCATGTAAAATGTTGGTGCATGTTTTATTTTAATGAAATTAGTTTTGGCACTTTCATTAAAAGCGCCAAATTAATCAACATAGGCCTGAATTACGAAACATGTAAATTTCCTGCAAATATTTAGAGAATTTAAATGCATTATTTAAATGTTTTTAAAACCAATGTTATAATTGCATAAGTTCTTTTTCCCTTGGTACTGGAAACAAACAGCGAAGAGCAATATAACATACATGTATACAGGCAATTCAGAAATATTCTTGTTCATTGATTTCTTCATTTAATATCAGTATTAATATTATGTATTTACAAATTGTGCATTTCCAATCCATTAGTTAAATAATTTTATGCAATTCACTTAACATTTTGCAGCTTAAGATTTGCTTGAAAAATTGAAAAGTTCAAGAAGAAATGGTATATTAGCATCAAAGTGTAATTTTCATTCTTGTAGGTTATTTCATAGCTGCTGTTATATTTTGTATCTGGTTGAATACATAACAACTTATAAATGATAATGTTTTGGTCAAGTTTTTTCTTAAGGTGTAAAATTCAGTTAATTGGTTTTGTCTGTGTACATGTAGTACTTTGCAAGCTGGACTTAGAATATGGCATTTTTTGAAGAATCCGTAGGACTACATTTTGGTAGATGCAAATAAAATATTAAATGCTTTAAATAGTAAACAATATTTTCTTTCTATTTCAGGTCTATAAAAAGTAATGCTATAGAGAGTTTCAAAAGAAATTACCCAAAAAATTTAGGATAGCAATAGCAATATTTATAAATTTTTAAATGTACTTTAAATGACATTCTCTGCTAATTATGTATAAGATATTTATTCTTTGCTTTTAATTGCAATAAATGTAGAGTTTAATGCTTTAATCCCATCAAAGTTTGTTCAAATCAAAATGTTTGCATTGTTATTCAATTTACTAACAATTTATTGCATAAAAACACAAGCTTCATTAAACTTTCCCATTCAAACTTGATTTTATTCTATAGGTCAAATGATTATGGAAGTTAGCTTTGTAAGTCTAATTAATTATTATCCACACTTCAGTCATGTGTTCAATATTGCTGGCAAAAACAATAGATTTCTGTGCTGATTCCTGGCTTTACCTGTAAAACAATATACTTCTGTGTTGATCCCTGGCTTTTGCAGAAGTACCTCTATCACAATCTGTAAGAAAAAAATCACAGATCAACCAAGATAGCAGCATCAACTTTTAATTTAGCCAAGCACTGTTACAGCTTTCCTTTTATATCAGACACCGTTAGCTATGCAGACTCAAGTGTTCTGTTTCCTTTTATAATAAAATGCAAATAAGAGCATGTTATCTAACTATCTTTATACTTGATCTATGTAAAAATGAGATCAGAAATGTCCTGAAATGCTATAACACTGTATATATCAATTCCTAATAGTGTCTTTTTGGTTCGACATGTAAATTGTGGATTTTATGAAAGAAATTTGCCATCCAGTAAAAAACTTGTATTATAATTGAAGATTAAAATCAAATGCAATGCAAGTTAATCTTAAAGTTGTGCAAACATCAAAGACTTCTATGCTGTGGAACTACCAATACTGAACAACCATATAATATTTAATTCTTGTACATGTATTCTGTTTTCAAATACATTATAAATCACAGTTTCACACTGTTCACATTCTAAGTTTATAGCAAACACAGCTCATGGAGGGATTGTGAGGCTGCCAGGGAAGAGCTGTGAGCACTACAGCATTCAGTATTACGGTAACAAAATTAGCCAAATTTCCTTCGTCCGGAGGTCGGAACAGTCACGAAAGTGAATTTAAATATACAATAGAAGAGAAAAATATCTAAATGAAATAGTATAAATCTAAATATATAGTTTAACTTGACACAAATGTTTTGTAACATCTGACACACACACACACAATCTGGCAAAAAAAAGTGTTGGACGGCCTAGGATTCTTGGACTATGTAGCATGTTGTCTTGACTTGTTGGAGTAGTTGTTGAGTGTCTTCATCTTTAACAATACACTTTTAAAATTTCATTACACAATAGCAATTTACTGTTCCAAGCAATAATAGTTTAACAAAACTGTTGTAAAAATTAAGACATAGATTAATGCAAGCGGGCTCAAATAAGGTCTGACTATGTTCTTATTTGCATAGAGCCCAATTGCAAAAATCTATTTCGATTCTAATATGTCTAACAGTTGTTTTCAAATTTCGATGCAAATCTAAGAGGACACTTTCAATGGTTAAACTGTTTTTTGAAACTAATCAGATATATCTCAAAACAGTATGTTAAAGGAAATAAAATTAACATAAACATATATTCTCATCATTTTATTGAATATACGTACCTTATAAACAAAAATATTGAGAAATCTTAACGAAATTGCATTGTTCCAGTTTGAAAATTTTCAGTTGAGCATAATATGACGTCAGAATTCCAATTGTGACTTCATATTAATTCTAATGTAGAATTGTAAAAAAAAATAATGTATTGGGAGTATGTCTAATCATACAAATCTCAGAATTCAGTCTAAAAATAATTGCATTATTAACAATAACGATAATTATGGATAACACATAACAAACTTGCATTTTTAAGTCAGTTTTTACATTTATACAAAACACAGAGCTTATGCATGTGCGAACTAAACTTAATGGAATTTTGACACGGCTTTGTTTACATTGCTAAAGCAGGACTTCATATTAGAATTTGTTACAAATAAATGACAATAATAGGGCATGTATGTAAAAATAATCACAGGTATTCTAACTAGTACACTTGAATTTCGGCGATGAAAGTGTGTCACTTTAATGGATGTTAATTTTGGTGAAACGCAATGTATTTTATTATTTATTAAACTGAAAATAAGACTTTTATATATATTTTCCAAGTACCTGTGAGTCAGTGTGAAAATAATCAGCGAAATGAAAGTAGAAGACAGTTCTTCATCAAGACCTAAAGAGCATGTCAGTTAAATTTATGCTTAATCCATTTTTTGAAGAATTAAATAGCATAAACTTACTGCGTTCACTGTACTTCACTAATTTAAACAACGTCAAATCGAGAAGTGTTTGCTAACACGCTGTTTAGAAATTTCTTGAAACAAAACAACCTTGACCTTGCGCGACCAATTCTATCATTGATAAAATGAGGTCGAATTGCAATTACTCGTACTTTACCATGGCCATGCACAGCGAAATTTTTTTTGTTAAGCACAGAAACAAATTTTGATTATCTCTTTAGATGTTTAAAGACAAAAATAAAACAATGTAATTACATTTTGTTTGGCATAAGCGGTATAAAATGAAAATGAAAGTGGGGTGCAGGCTTTGCTTGAATTTAGGCAAGACAAATTTTCATTTTAGAGTTATAAAGAGAAGCCCAATTTGAAATACAATTGTTCCCAAATTATATGCAAAGAAAAGATTGTCTTTTCTACTTTTTCTAGGATACTGTCATTGAACACAGAAAGGTTGTAAGGGCCGACTCATCTTCTCGGGTTAATCGGTCATTACACTTACAGTAACCGGTTTGTGTTTGTTCATGATATTGGTTCATGTGCCATAGTTAGATACAATCCTGGCTTTGCCGGTTGTCGATAGCGTACGATTATATGGAATAAAAAATTTTTTTATCGAAAATAGATATTATTTATTTACTCATTTGTTTCATAAGTAAACTTGCAGACATAAATTACAATAATTTAATTTGCTTTGTAAGCTGAAATCTGATTGGTCAATTCAAATCGGGCAACCCATATTATACTAGTACACCAGAATTTCGGCGATGAAAGTGTGTCGGTTAAACGGACATTAATTTCGTTGAAACGCACTATATTCATGATATTTTATTATTTAGAAGTCATTTGGTTAGAGCAATAAATGCACGATATTTTGAAAGTAATTTAGCCTTGGGGTCATTGTTTACCTCGCTGAATGAAGGGAAATAGCCGAAATTCGAGTGTGTGACCATATAAGAAATAACTTGCGTGACCTATGACCTATTCTAACGCCGTTAAAATTCAAATAGTTCCACGACGTCATCGAGGCTTTTACCCCAAAAATTGATAAGATTTATAGTTAAAATTAAATTATAAGGAATATTTCAAATTTCTGAACAGATTATACGATATAATATGGTTTGGGTCTGTTTACACCAATCATAATGAGGCGTAAACAGACCAAACCATATTATATCGTATAAACTGTTCAGAAATTTGAAGTATTTCTTAATTAAAATACAGGTGGGTGTCCGGTTATTGCAAAGATCTTATGATATTGTGAACAACCTAATTTTTGACATATTGTATACTACGTCAACCAAATACTATGTTGCGAAAAAAAATAAATTAAAAAAAAGAGCAATTAACATAGTTACATTTTCCCAGCTGTAAACTTAAGTGAACAGATCATTATTGACTAGTGTTATTTGTCTTAGCCCCAGAATATTTTTCTACCTTCATACCTTTGTTTCTGGGTCAAAATAAGCTGAGATATAGGCCTAGGTGAATGCTACTTATACTGTAGTCTGGTAGATTTTTTGATATTCTTTATAATAATTTGTGCATTCTGTGATACAGTGTAAATAGCGAAAATTAGTACACTGCAAAAATTAGGACATTTACTGAATGTCTTTTTACCCAATTCTCCATAAAATTTAGATGTTTATGTTTATTGTTAAGTTCAGCCAACGAAAGTTGAGGGACAATCACATTTTTGGGCAGTTCATTTATTCTGTTTGTTTGTTCATTCATCATTCCCATCAGGTTTACATTTGTGTTGTAGCATATATGACATCACATCACTGGAAACTGGGTACACAGTCACAACATGATGAAATCTGTTTACTGGTAAAATTCTGTAGGGCTGTGCCAAATATTTCACTATTCCGTTAACTAAGGAAAAGGGAGGGGGGTATTTACCACTATGTCCCACTAAGTGGGCCATCAGTGTTAATTTTTTTTCCTTGATTTTTATAACTGGAACTGTGATTTACCACTATGTCCCACTAAGTGGGCCATCAGTGTTAATTATTTTTCCTTGATTTTTATAACTGGAACCTGTGAAGAAAAAAATGCATGAGCTTAAGTCTGATTACAAAATCAGTGTACTATGCTTAATTTAAATAATTGTCACTCTTTTAGGCAAAGTTTCCAAGTCAAGAGGTGACCATATTTTTGGTATTGCCCAGATACAACTGTCAAGAAGATGGTTTGGACAGCCAGCTGCTCAAACACACCCTCACCTCATCAAAGAAGGGGAGGTAACACCAGGAATTACGAAAGCAGAGTACCAAATGAGAAGACAGAAACTAATAAGATTGGCTTTACAATCGCAAATCAACAAGAACCATATTGTAATAATTCCGTCAGCTACTAAACAATATATGACAAGTGTAATACCATATCCATTCCATCAAAACACTGATTTTTTGTATTTGAGTGGATTCCTAGAACCTGACAGTTTATTAGTAATGCAGTTCAATAGTAAACAGACACCAAATACAGCACTGTTTGTACCTAAAAGAGATCTAAGCAAAGAGCTTTGGGATGGCCCTAGATCTGGAGTTGAAGGAGCCTTACAATTGACAGGTGTTGATAGTGCTTTTAACACAGATGAATTGGGAGACTTTTTACGTGGCTATTTATGTGATCATACTGGTTTTATACTTTGGTATGATGAGAAGAGTGTTTCCAGTCCAAATTTACAGAATAGTAATCTAAAAGATTTTGTAATGGAAAACAAACATTCAAGAATTGAAAATGTCTCATCATTGGTTCAAGCTTTGAGAGTAATTAAATCACCAACTGAAGTGGAATTGATGAGAAAAAGTTGTAAAATAACAGCCGAAGCCTTTACAGAAGTAATGAAATACTCGTATCCAGGGGTAAATATGATATTGAGTAAATATTGCATGTTTAAATTGTATACAAGTAACTCATAATAGTGTATAATAAAATCATGTCTAAAGTCTCAGGGTTCACCACAGGCTATTCAAGTGTGGTGCTCCTCCACTCGTGAATTTGTTTCCTCCACCCTTGAATTTTGAGCTCCATACTAAAGTTTGAATTTATTCCTAAAACAATGAAGTTTTTAAATACAAAAATACATATATTGTGACTCATAGCAAAAACACAAGTGGGAAAACAAAAACAAAGACTGATAACACTATTATGAATAAATAAATGTCACTCTAAAATTTTTATGAGTAAGGAAATGGATCATCGTCCGACTTGCACCACCCTTGTATTTTGAGCTGTGGTGATCCCTGAAGTCTGCAGCTTGTCTTTTTGAGGAAGAAATGTTATACAAAATCTAAATTTATTGTACATTTGTAAGGTCAATAATATATTAATAGAAATGACTAGAACTTTAAGAATTTTTTTAACACTGCTAAGAGTAATCCTATAACTAGTCACTATGTGTTACATGAGTTTCTTATCATATCTCACATACTTGTATTTTAAATTGTCACTACATCACAGATTCAGTGGTTATGCCAGGTTTTAAAAATAAAATTAATATTTATTAAATTATTGTGTACCTGTACATTAAGTCTGCATGTAGATTTTTAGTGGAATAGGTTTATGTAATGGGTAACATTATAACCTTGTTAATTTATATATTATAGGTCTGACAATATAAGTATCATAATTCAACATAAAACAATTTTGGATAAATTAAAATTACCATGAATGATATAATTCTGAAATATTTTTGTCAATGTTTAAAGTTTCAGTGTGTTAGTATAGTATTATAACTTCTTTTGTTTATTTTATTTTTAAAAAGGCATTTATTTCCTTTCATAAGAATTATTTTCCTTTTTAGTTTTGTTGTGTTTCTTTCATAAATTTGTTGAATTGATTATTTGCAAATATGTGTTTTTAGGTCAATGAACATTACTTGTATGCAAAGATGGACTTTGAGTGCAGGACTAGAGATGCAGAGATTTTAGCTTATCCACCAGTAGTAGCTGGTATTTATTTTGTTATCCACCAGTAGTAGCTGGTATTTATTTTGTTATCCACCAGTAGTAGCTGGTATTTATTTTGTTATCCACCAGTAGTAGCTGGTATTTATTTTGTTATCCACCAGTAGTAGCTGGTATTTATTTTGTTATCCACCAGTAGTAGCTGGTATTTATTTTGTTATCCACCAGTAGTAGCTGGTATTTATTTTGTTATCCACCAGTAGTAGCTGGTATTTATTTTGTTATCCACCAGTAGTAGCTGGTATTTATTTTGTTATCCACCAGTAGTAGCTGGTATTTATTTTGTTTACATTTAATTAGATTTCTTACATGTTCATTTCACTGAGTGAAAAAAGTTTGTATATATGTTAAAAATCTGTTTATTTATATTTGAGGATTTTTTTCATGTACTTTTTGTTAAACAAATCTACAGAATTATAACCCTAGGGAAATATTGATTCATTTTGAGTTAAATTTACAAATTAAAGGCATAATAAAAATGATTAGAAATAAGAAATAATCCATGACAAGTAACATGTATTTTATTGGTCAATATTACCTAAAATAAAATGAGTCATGCAGAGCATGCTGAACTTTATTGATGAATTAAGGTAATACTAAGGAAACCGTCAATAAAAGACAATCCACAATCAAAAGTCCAAGAAACTGACAAACTTGAGAACCAACAATAAAAAATGTAGCAACTACAGCAGTGGTCCTGCCTTGATAAAGGCATTTCAAAATAAATGGTGGGTTAAACCAGGTTTTATGGCATGCCAAGCCTCTTGCTTCCATTGAGTTAGGTTTGCAAGTCAACTTCAACTGATTGCACTTATTTTTTGCAGTTTGATAATGTGCACAAACTGCATAATAAAAGGTGATATGCTTGATTAAACATGTAGTCTGTAGTCTGTGTAATCAAAAACAACTGGTGTATTTTAGGTGGAAATAGGGCAAACACAATTCATTATGTCAACAACAACCAGATAGTACAAGGCGGTCAAATGGTCCTAATGGATGCAGGTTGTGAATACCATGGTTACGTGAGTGACATCACCAGAACTTGGCCGGTATCAGGTATATATACATACAGAAATAAAGGCAGATGTTGAAAACAGTTTGATTTAAAATTAAAAAAGCAGCTTTAATTCTGTTGGTTTCAATGGTATCCTAGCACACTGAATATCATTTTTAAGATGAATAATTCCCTATTTTCGGAATACAAGAGTTACTTCCCATTTGCAAGAGTTATCTTTCATAACAGCAGTTATCTAGTATTGAACAGATAGAGAAAAATCATGTTTTTATTTTTTTTAAATGATGTCTGGGGACTGACTCTTCCAGTACAACTAAAAAAAAACTGCAGAATTAGTTTGCATATCATAATAAATTTTACCGGATGCCTTGCTATATGTGAATAAAAAAATATTGTAGAAAAACTACTTTTTACCCACAATAGGTATTATAAAGTACCTGCTCTAAAGAACAGATAACTCTGCAAATGGGAGATGAATCTTGTTTACCGCAAGTAGGGAATTGCACTTATATAGACAACCCAGTTAAATAGATCTGTCATGAACAAAATAATATAAACAAAGTGGAACCAGTGTTCTGTCTCAGATGTATTTCTTTATTTTGTCAATCTTTCACCTTCCTTCAGGATTGTAAGTTTTACAATAACAGCCACAGACTCATGTTGAAAATTGGATTCGATTAAAGAAATGTTTTTTTTAAATATCCAAAATAAAAAAATATGAAATTTACATTGCAAGTGCTCAATGGCTGAAATATGTTCATTGCTTTCAACCAAATTTATATAAAAACTCAATCACTAGTTCCAATTGACGTATGGCTTTCATAAGAAAATGTTTACAAAATTCATTGGTATGTAAAATGCAATAAATCATGCAGCAGGCCTTATATAGGCATGATAATATTAACTTGTCTAAATGGTCCTTCTGATATCTTTAAAATTTGGACTTTTGGATTTCTTTTTCTGTTTTCACTCAGGATAATATTATGAATTTGAACAGAAAGACATTAATATATTTATTGCACATGAAAATTCGAAATTGTTCACAGATTTTAAAAAATTTGACATTAGTAAACCCTGTACAACTAAAAATCTCAGTAGTAGACTTTATAAGTAAAACTTTATATCTGGAATATGTTCTAATTATGCAGCTGTGGCATAAGATAATAGGCTTGGATTAGGGTATGCGACCCATAGTTGCCATTTAATTTTATTTTGCAACCAAGAAATACAGCTGTATTAAATCTGACAGTGCATTGCTAATTAATGATACAAACTAAATATATTGTTTTACTTTGAGTCAATGTTAACAGTGTTGCTAATTAATGATATAAATTAAATATATTGTTTTACTTTGAGTTTTATTTTGAGTTTTAGCAAAAAAATGTTAGTTACTCAAATGTATTTCCCTTGTTTGCCAAACATTACCGAGGTCTGCTCTATTGAAAAACAATGGACATCCAGGACACCAAATATGATCACATGGTCAATTGTGGTCTGGATACCTTAATTAATGAATAAAAATATGCTACCAGTATTCAGTTACAGTTATCAAGATTGAAATTGTCTAGTATTACTGTTACTGCAATTTATTACATTTTATTCTAGGTAAATTTACTGATATTCAAAGATGTCTGTATGATATAGTGTTAAGGGTACAGAAACAGTGTATAGATGTGTGTGTACCAGGACAAAATATAAATAAATTATATGTGTATATGTTAGCAGTGATGGGAAAGGAGTTACAGAATATAGGACTTATCTCAAAGAATTCCTCTAATTTAATTGAGGTGAGTTATGTATTATAAGTTAGAGTTGTCCATAAAACATAAGATAATCGATTTGTTTTGGTTGTTGTTATGCTGTAAATGACCTTTCCTAACCCCTTTCTATGATTTTTCTTGAATAGCCCTTACTTAATTTAAATTTAGGGGAAATGTTAAATTGCATGATTGTCAGTGTAGACCAGTTAAACTCATAAAATTGTTTGGAATTAAATGATTGATTGATTGTTGTTTTATGTCCAGCAAGCAATATTTCAGCTATATTCAGGACGTGAAGAGTATTATAATTTCGTTATTAGTCGAATTAAAATGACAAATCTTTTATAATTTTCCCAATCTCTCAGCATTTTTATATTAAATGTACCATTGTAGCACATGATTCTTCTTTTAATGAAACTATTTTTAAACATCAATATGGTCCAGTGGTCAGGTGGTTAGTCACTTTGACTGTTGATTGCCTATCAGTATGAGAATCCTCTGCTGTCCATCTCTTTTTTTTTACTTTGATGTGAGCATGGGCCAAATAGGTGTTGGGAGTTCAGGGCTGACTTGTAGCAGGTTGTGCTTGACTCCAGACTTCATCGATAAGGACTGCAAATTTTCATAACAAATACTTGGGCTTTTTTAATGAATACTTAGGCTTTTTTCCACAATAAAACTGATATACCAGTAGCTGATATATATTTCTGAAAGTGGTGTAAAAGAACCTCAATGAAAAACCTAACTTCAAGGTGCTTGTGTAAAATAAATACAGTAGTAATATGAGCATTTCAAATAATGCCTACATGTACAGTTAAGATAATGTTAGAATAAGACATTAAAGATTGAAGACAGCTGTTTGTATAGATTTTGTCGTTGAGGTCTGAAGCATTTTTCCAATATTAGGATGTAGCCATGAAAATTAATAAGACACATTAATATAAATATTAAATGTACAATTTATAAGATGTATTCTTTTGTATAGAGTAAATTTAATGTCATTATTTATTTTATTTTACATTTTTAGGAGACAAAATCTTTTTGTCCCCATCATGTAAGCCACTATCTAGGTATGGATGTGCATGACACACTGAATGTTTCCTGCTCCGAGAAATTACAACCAGGGATGGTAATTACAGTAGAGCCAGGTAAATGTATGACATTAACTAACTGGTTAACTTCTGTGGTTACAGTCAAACCAAGGTATAAAGTGAACTTTTGTGGTTACAGTCAAACCAAGGTATAAAGTGAACTTTTGGGGTTACAGTCAAACCTATGTATAAAATGAACTGTGTGGTTACAGTCAAACCAAGGTTTAAAGTCAATTTTTGTGGTTATAGTTAAACTAAGGTTTTGTGGTTACAGTCAAACTAAGACTTAATGTGAACTTTTGTGGTTACTGTCAAACATAGGTTTAAAGTGAACTTTTTTGGTTACAGTCATACCAAGGTTTAAAGTGAACTTTTGTGGTTACAGTCAAACCAAGGTTTAAAGTGAACTTTTGTGATTACAGTCAAACCAAGGTTTAAAGTGAACTTTTGTGGTTATAGTTAAACTAAGGTTTAAAGTGAACTTTTGTGGTTACAGTGAAACCAAGACTAAGGTTTAAAGTGAACTTTTGTGGTTACAGTCAAACCAAGGTTTTAAATGAACTTTTGTGGTTACAATCAAACCACGGTTTAAAGTGAACTTTTGTGGTTACACTACAGTCAAACAAAGGTTTAAATTACCTTAAATAATTATTCAATAAAAACACAGCTTCACTTAATTTCTTACAGAATCTTGGAATATATATTGTTATATTCAGAGCTAGGTGTGAGTTAAAAATTTACTTTAGAATCACATTACCACTAAGGACACTATATGACATTTTAGTAGTTAGTAAGAGAGACCATTAGATGGCTTTAAAAAGAAAACATTTTCCACCAATCCCAGTTGGCTTTAGGTCAGCCACTGAAAAACTTCATTATTTTTTTTAGGTCTTTACCTTCCAGCTAATAGAACAGATCTTCCAGCTGAATTCCGAGGATGTGGAATTCGTATTGAGGACAATATCTTAATCACTGGTTCCAAACCTGATGTGTTATCTTCTAATGTCCCAAAGGATGCAGATCATATAGAGAAAATAATGGCTAGCTCATGATTGTTGTCATTTTATAGAAGTTATTTATTCCTTATAATTGTGTATTAATTTGTTTACCCGATCATTGTGTGGAAAAGTGATAAATTTGACATCTTTTTTTTTAAATCATGAGGTATTGGGGACACAGCAATGCTCATCAGCATTAAACATGAGTACTGATGCAAAAGTATTAAATAATGACAACATGTGATCATACCTAAACAGGATTGCTTCCCCTTTCTGCTTTACTTACTCATCTCAACCCATGTCAGGTAAGCCAGAGAGTGGCACAGACTGAAAAAAATCCTTGAAAAGTAAAAGTTAAGATATTGTTTTGTAATTACATCATTATAATTTATTTAATTATTAAATGTTTTCAAAGAACTAACTTTCTGGACTATTTTTATTTAAGTATAAAGAGTTCACTGTAATTTATTTGTATAATTGCTGTCTCAGCTTTTATTTATTTCAGTGTTACCATGGATATAAATTGAAGAGCAAACTACAGCCATTTTTTTTACATTTTCATATTCCAATTAAACTAATTAAATTGCTTGCACATGAATGTTCGTTTACAGCATTAAACAAAACTTTCTGTGAAGGACCTATGTCTCTTTTTCTCAAGGGTAACATTATGGGATGTATTTACTAAATACCAGGATGTGAAAATCAATCCTGATTAGTGGAGATATTGGATACTATGCCACCAGAATTTGGTTATAGACCAAGTATATCATAATTGTAGTATTTATATTACATGAGTATATGTTTATGTAGTTTAATTTTATAGAAAACTAAACCATCTTTTAACACACCCTTACATAATTTAAGTATCCAGAAAATTTAATTGAGAGTTTGACAGGAAAAAAATAATTTATTTTTGTAATGTCTTTTTAGATTAAGATCTCATTAATAGTTCTCGACTAATAATTAACTTACGGGTATGAAGTAGGCAGTCTCTTGCAGTTGCGTCTATAATTTATGCAAATAGCTACCAAAATTTCAGAATCATATTAACATAGGCAGTGTATATACATTGAAATATAATATCATTACTCCAGTATGTTAAATTATACTAGCAATTATGGGTTTGTAACCAGTAACTAATTTTTTTAAAGAACCAGTTGGATGCTAGCAATAGTTTATAAGTCTGAAAAAAAAACATTGTTTAGTTTGTACATTTTTACATGTCTTGAAGCAAAATGTTACTGGATAATTACAATATTAAGGGCATTTTCCATGGATTTAACATGTACGGCAAAAAATTCTGTTAAACGTACTATAGTTGTAGATGTCATTTTTGGTTATTAAACTGAACACTGACAAAATGTTTGTTCTTTGTTATTTAACTCTTTATGATTGTAACAATTGTCTGTCCTTCCAAACAACAAGTGGACGCCATGAAATAACTGCTGGGACCATACTTGTAGGGTTCCTAGTGCTCGACCCACAGAGCAGCCCAGCACATCCCCGGGTGGCAGATAGGGGAGACCCTCTTGTTGGGGGGGGGGGGGTGTCAGATCATAATACGGAAAGCCTGACAGCGGACCGTAGTGGGTAACGTAGTTGGGGAGTTCCACGCTCCTTGCACAATAAAGACCCCTTTTGTAGATTTCGAAAAAGAGTAGGCTCATTGTAGCCGCTACAAAAGGCTAAATTTTCCTCCCCTAGCCAACACTCCACATTTTTCCAGTGGCAGTCAAAATTGTATTCCCTGTGACCCATCCCACCCCCATTTTCCGTTGATTTATTGTTTGTTAACTTGTTCCCGTCCTGAATATAGCTGAAATACTGCTCGCTGGACGTAAAGCATCCAATCAATCAATCAATATAACTGAAAATTTGCTGAAATTGTCATAGAGGAAGTTTGGAAACTTACTTAATCATCATTAAGCATGCTGGCACACATGGCAAAGACAACCAAAAATAAATGGTCTGTCATAGAGGAAGTTTTTAAACTTACTTATTCCTCATTGAGAATGTGGGCACACATGGCAAAGACAAGATCATTTGTTGCAGTTTAAACCTATCTTTTCAAGAAGTTTCAACAATTCTTTGTTTACCGGTCACTATTTATAGCTTATTTAAAGTTTATTTTAGGTTGGCCATTTTCATATTTGCCTTCTGTAGACAAGGAAGTTAGAAAATGTTTCCATATGTCTGTGATAAAGGTTTATTGGTAGAAGAAGTCACTGAGGAATTTGTTTGAATGATGTTTAATATCGCCTTGAGCTATATTGTGGTGTCCTCTTTTAATTGGGGTGTAAGCCAGAGTACCTGGAGATAACCCTTGATCTTTGGCCACACCCCCCCCCCCCCTGCATTCTGATTTGCAAGGTGTAGTGGTTAAGGAATGTAATCATTCACTATTGATCATCTGTTTATCAACACTGATGTGAGTTCAAGACTTGATGTAGGCAAGGGGGAACATAACTGACAAGGATTGTCCATTTTCCTGCCATAGGGGAGACCCTCTTGTTGGGGGGGGGGGGGGGGGTGTCAGATCATAATACGGAAAGCCTGACAGCGGACCGTAGTGGGTAACGTAGTTGGGGAGTTCCACGCTCCTTGCACAATAAAGACCCCTTTTGTAGATTTCGAAAAAGAGTAGGCTCATTGTAGCCGCTACAAAAGGCTAAATTTTCCTCCCCTAGCCAACACTCCACATTTTTCCAGTGGCAGTCAAAATTGTATTCCCTGTGACCCATCCCACCCCCATTTTCCGTTGATTTATTGTTTGTTAACTTGTTCCCGTCCTGAATATAGCTGAAATACTGCTCGCTGGACGTAAAGCATCCAATCAATCAATCAATATAACTGAAAATTTGCTGAAATTGTCATAGAGGAAGTTTGGAAACTTACTTAATCATCATTAAGCATGCTGGCACACATGGCAAAGACAACCAAAAATAAATGGTCTGTCATAGAGGAAGTTTTTAAACTTACTTATTCCTCATTGAGAATGTGGGCACACATGGCAAAGACAAGATCATTTGTTGCAGTTTAAACCTATCTTTTCAAGAAGTTTCAACAATTCTTTGTTTACCGGTCACTATTTATAGCTTATTTAAAGTTTATTTTAGGTTGGCCATTTTCATATTTGCCTTCTGTAGACAAGGAAGTTAGAAAATGTTTCCATATGTCTGTGATAAAGGTTTATTGGTAGAAGAAGTCACTGAGGAATTTGTTTGAATGATGTTTAATATCGCCTTGAGCTATATTGTGGTGTCCTCTTTTAATTGGGGTGTAAGCCAGAGTACCTGGAGATAACCCTTGATCTTTGGCCACACCCCCCCCCCCCCCCTGCATTCTGATTTGCAAGGTGTAGTGGTTAAGGAATGTAATCATTCACTATTGATCATCTGTTTATCAACACTGATGTGAGTTCAAGACTTGATGTAGGCAAGGGGGAACATAACTGACAAGGATTGTCCATTTTCCTGCCATAGGTTGACAGTTTTCATCTCTGACTTTCTCCCTCAATAAAGAGTAGATGTTGTTATATAGCTGAATTCCATTAAACAACGTACAATTACCGGTATGCAAGACAGATTAAATTACTGCATGGCAAGGAACTATTATTTCTTGTTAATTTTTTCACACTGTACTATATTAAACTAAACATGAAATATTAGTACAGTCATTTTCCAACTGCAGTGCATCTGTCAACAATTACAATACAATAAAAAGTTCTTGTTTATGTTTGTTTCATTCATCATTTTGCAATTGTTTGGGTGTTTATCGTTTATCTATTTTGTCAATTAGTGCAATTATACCTGGAATTCATAATTTTAGCACATTACTACATGTACGATAAATAGTACAGAATAAAACAGATAGCCAATGCTATAGGATAAAAATTTACATGATAATTAACTGATAATTGCTTTCCAAGTGTTCTCTAAATTGCATGTGATGTCAACATGAGGCAAAAGTACAGTGTCAACATGAAATACTTAGCCATAGATTGCAGTGTTCACAATGTGTGGATTCTGTGTTTCATCAAATTCCATTTAGTGTTGTAGGAGGAGTTGTGAATAAGAGATGGTACCCCAATTATAATGGATTTACAGCCCCATCACTATATACCTCCCACTTGTCAAGCAGTGTACAATAATGCAGATAGAAAATAGGATGATACACTATCAGTAATAGTTCCTGATGTAGTATGTGTGACAACAAATACAATTCAAAAAAATTTATTAGTAAAAATATATATAATTCTCAAGAAAACTAGAGTCGATGTAAACATTATCATATCACTAATATGTAAATGTACTATAATCTCATATATCTATAGCAACTTGAACACTTTGTAACTTCAAATAATAAGTATGGCAACAAATAAACATTGAAAGGAATGACATGAGAATTCATTAAAATAGTTGAACATAAATTTAAAAAAAAAATTCAATATATTCACAATTTGTGAATTTCATACTGCTTCATCAGTTTCAAATATGTTGTGTCAATAATGCTTAGGCTACCAGAAGACTGTATGTCACAAATATTTACTGTTTCAACTAGTTACCTATGAGTTACTGCTCACTCAGTATACCCCCGCTATTCACATCATTGAATTAACTAAGTTGGTAAACAGGAAGTAGAAAGACCTGAAATTGATACTGGCAATATAGGACCACATGTTAGCTCACATAAAATTTCAAGAGATTGTGGTAAGTAGTTGCTGAGAAAACTGTTACGAAAGGATGGACGGAAGGATGGACAGACAGGGGTAAACCAGTATACCCCCCTCTTCTTTGAAGCAGGGGAATAATAAGGCTTTGCCTACCAGAAGACTTTATGTCACAAATATTTATACATTCAAAGAATTTACCTGCTTTAATACTGGAATAGAAGAATAAATATATAACTCAATAACTGTTCATCAAACTAAACTTTATGGATGCAGTTGAGTTTTTCTTGAAACAAAATGTTTTCTAATACACACATGTATAAGCAATTATCATATGTTAAATTAAAAGTTGTTCTATCATTTTAATAAGACCAACTGGCTGCGAGCATTGCTTCAGTAATCAGGGGAAATAAAATTTAGTAATTCTACAAGTTAAGGACAATATATTAACTTCAGATTAAGCAGATGAGAGTCATTTGAGTGTAAGGTAGTCAGCAGTCTCTACACACATTGGCTATGCCATGATAAAATCATAATACATAATTACAATACCCATCTAATGATAATATATAGCAGGAAAATAGCATAAAGCAATACACAAAATGTGGCAGTGTTTTGGAAAAAATTTGAAGAACTAAATGTATATTTACATAATATATATTTACAGAATACAGTGAACCCTTGTTATGACATTGGATTTAACGGAATATTCGACATCCGACCAGATTTCAGTGATAACACATGTGTCTACTTTGGTTTATGCTCGATATAACAAAATATTCTGTTTCCGACTCCAACTGCATATGTCGATAACAAATATACCAAAGCAAGCATAAAATCATTCGTTATAATGACATATTATCATGATTTACCTGTGAAAGATTATCTTTGTATAGAGAATTTATTTTTCTAACGGCTGATTGCATAGGGGAACACCTGTTGCTTTTGTGTAATTAACCTTGCGTGACATTTCCGTTACAAAACTAATTGATGACAGCGATATGCTTCATTCAAAATGCATCAAAGGCTTTTTAATATTTAAATCTTCAAATATTTCCTAAAATTATTGGTTTAATTACAATGTGTTAAGATTGAAGTGGCACATCAGAAATAGGATAAATACCGAAAATCGGTCTACAATTTATTAATTGGTCAAAAAAAGAAAAAAGGTTTTTAATTAAATATCGGCAAGAAAACAAGCATTTTATAATTTTTTGTTATTAAGCTTGGGTATTGAGCAGACTTGAACGATTTTCAATAGACACAAATAAAAAAGGGAGATAATCAAAGTACAAATTCATTATAACAACAAATTCAGTTTAACATCAATGCTGGCGGGAAACTAACATGGTCGTATTTAAGAGGGTTGACTGTATATATTTACAAAAAATTTCAATGGAACAAAACAAATGTTTATTTTTTAAAGTATGCAATTGATAACAAGTGTATCTGTGAGCTAGTGATACCCCTGCCAAAAAGTATTCGGTAAACAGGAAGTAGATGACCAAGGTGCATGAAATGACTATACACCATATGACACTATAGGATAAAACAATATGCAAAATATCAGGCTTCTAAATGCTATAGTTGCTTAGAAAACTGTGAAGAAAATTTGTGTTATGGACGGATGACCAAACGAACAAGGGTAAAACAGTATACCCCCTCTTCTTCGAAGTTGGGTATAATAAACTAATATATGGAATATTAATATGATGGACAGTTTTGCACCTATGCAGTCATTTGTGTAAACAACTTTAAAATATTAAATGCATCAGTATAAATATAATTAGAATTTGTCAATAAAACAAAATAATTAATTGCATACCTTAGACACATATTTGTCACGTAATGAATTACCACTAAAGTTCAAAGCCAATGTTACGGGAGTCAAAATATATAAAAAACCAAAAATCCTGAAGTAAGGCCAAATAGGATACCTTTAGACGAAAGATAAGATTTTCTGTATTTTGATAACAACTCTGCAGTTTAGTCTTTTTGTAAAAGTATCAATAAATTTATGACAATGCCAGATGTTGATAAAAGATGAAGTTTGTCATGCGAGACTAACTGAATGTGCAAATTCATCAAAAATCAAAAACCATATTGAACTGTTGCAACTCAGCGATAAAATATACATGTATACACGTATTTCATACTACAATTTATAATACTATATTTTATAATAAAATTCATATCCTTCAACAAGCAATCAACAAAATATAATGTGATGACTATATTAATGTACAAGTATTATACTTTTTGACATGAGACCTCCACTTTACATAGTATTATGCTATTTGACATGAAATCTACATGTTACATACAGAATTATGCAATTAAACATGAGATCTCCACTTTACATAGTATTATGCTATTTGACATGAAATCTACATGTTACATACAGAATTATGCAATTAAACATGAGATCTCCACTTTACATAGTATTATGCTATTTGACATGAAATCTACATGTTACATACAGAATTGAGATCTCCACTTTGAATATAGTAATATGCTATTAAATATGAGATCTACACTTTACACAAAGTATTATGCAATTCAAGAGATCTTCATTGTACATACAGTATTATGCAATTAAACATGAGATCACATTACAGAAGTAAGACGCTATTTGACATGATATCTCCATTTTACATACAGATAATCAAAACACCAAAAAAATTACCAAAAAAAACAATAACAGAAAGGATGATATAAACTACTGGCTCCAACAGTCACATAAAACATAAGCGGTAAGGTTGTACCAGTGAAATACATTATATTAGACATGATTGCTATCTACATTTTACATTGCACAAACAATAATATTGACATGATTGTAAAAAAATTATTAGCTCTGAGAAGTGTTTTTCAAAAGAAAAAATAAAATGAAATGAATAATATGGATCATGCCTTTCAATCAGTATCTTAGTTTAGTCCAGTTTTTGATTTTCTGTCCTACCCACTCATATAATGGAATAGTCCCAACAATATGGCAATATGATGAAACATAGAATACAAAATATAAAAATAAAACAATTTAAACAAGGAACCTGTAAGCTACTGTTCACTCAGTATACCCCCGCTATTCACTTCTCTTTAGAATGACTAAGTTGATAAGTTGGTAAACAGGAAGTAGATACCCAAAAGACCTGATATCGGTACAGAGGTAAAACCCTATACCCGCCTCTCCTTTGAATCGGGGGTATAAATACAAGTATAAATCAATTTTATATAAACACCAGTATAACAGAGAAATCTTTCCACACAATAAAATTGTATCCGGTATAAAGTGAATTCCCACTGATGCAGCAAAAAAAAAATTCATTTCCAATAGTATTACAAATATCACTACACAACATTTGAATAACAATTCTATTTTAAGTAAATGATATACTTTATAACAGTGATGTCACATTTGTTGAATGTTATGTAGTTCCATGAATTTACCAATCATCACATTTCACTGGGTATTCACCGGTTAAACACGCTACACAATGTCCTGTTGTTCCATTAGCATTCTGTATACCATCTTGCACTGCTTTCTTCAATCCATCCACAGATAAGTACTGCAAACTGTCAGCACCTGTTGGACCAATCATAATTCGTTAAACTAATGAATCAACTCTAAGGGATTTTCCATCAACTCAATTGGCCATTTTTTCTTTTGTGGGATATAGGCAGTGAGCATCAGTCGTACTGTTTGTTGGTTTGAAATTTTTTCTGCTATATTGTGGCATACAGTTTATATTGAAAGAAGGTGGGGGTGGGGAATACCCAGACAAAACCTTTGACCTTTAGAAGGAAAACTGGCATTCCTTGGAGATTAAGATTGCAGTCTATTCTAATATGGCGTCATTCGTACACTTTACGGTTCTAATAAGCATAGAGCCTGCTATGATGTCACAATTAGAATTCCGATGTCATAATAGGCTCAAATGAAATTTTTAAACTGGAACAATGCAATTTTGTTAAGATTTCTCAATATTTTTAGCTTAAAATGTACATATATTCAATAAAATGACAAATAAATATGTTTATTTCAATTTTCTTTGCTTGTAGCATACTGTATTGGGATATATCTTATTATTTAAAAAAAAAGATCATTGAAAACATCGTCTTAGAGCAGCATCGAAATTTTAAAACGTGTTAGACATATTAGAATTGAAATAGATTATTGTGATAGGGCTCTATGTGAATTTGAACATGTTAAGACCTTTTATTTGTCTTCATTTTATACCTCACTATTGCTCCATATAAAACATTGACAAATATAAGGTCTGACCATGTTCTAATTCACATAAAGCCCACTCGCAACCTCAGTGTTGACAGGCACGTAATCAGTAAAGGATGACTAACTACCTTAACAACTCCAAAGGCCACCTCAGTGGTATGGAGCTCAAATGCTACAGAAAACGCATTTAAATAACTATCCCTATTTTATGTTTATTTTTCCATAATATTGACATTTATTGTCAGTAACACAATGTAATTAGGACAAAATAAATTATTTTGCTTCCTGTAACCTCTGTAAGAAGGTGTTGCATAAAGTTTTACTGACTAGAACAAGTTTACTCACACTGTATCAAACCTGAGAGTTAGAGCAGTCCTCATCTCAGACCATAGTTTAACCCAAAGTAAAAATCTGGATTAAGAGACTTAAAACATGCAACAAATGTTCAAATGATACTGAGGGCTCTTTCATTTAAACCAAGTATGGAACTTCAAATACCATGGATGCATATTTATAATCTCAAGTTCAATACGAACAGACGGTAAATCCTAAATTACCACTCTGATTTGATATTTAAAATTTCACGTCCAGATACTGACACATTGTAAATCATAAATTACCACTAAGGGTGGATATTTACAATCTCATGTCCTGATACTAACACTTTTTATGATGAAAGCCCTTAAGTAAATCTTACCAAAATGTGCTGCCATTTCTTCCATTGGAATTTTGTTGGCTATCAGTTCTTGATATGTAGGAATATTAATACCCATATAACAAGGGTATTTAACAGGTGGTGATGCTATCCTGATGTGTATCTAGAAATAAAATGCATTGTGTATTCAAAATGCAACATAAAATATGTTTAAAAATTCTAAATCTACATTTACTTAATCTGTGTTGAGGTTTTTTACGTGACAACTGAAAACTGCTTACTGTGTTTGATAGAGCTCATGCTCCTTTTGTAGATCCAAAAATGGTGCAAATTAAAATCAACGCTTTTTTTCCACATCTAATCAGCAGTCTGAAATGCAGTGGTTTTTTCATTTTGATAGGGCAATTTTCCACAATAAGTTTTGACCTAAATTAGAATGCAAGTGTAAGTTTGGAACAGTTGATTGTTGATTATTCGACATCCTTCAGGTAATGTTGTATGCAGTTGAGGAGGGAAAAGTCTGACGGTTTGTCAGAATACCAATGAACTTCATGAAAGCAGAAAAACTTTTGTAAACAACTCAAGATCCCTTTAGAAACAAAAAATGGGTGACTTACTATGTAAAATTCCCATAGCAAAAGTCAACAATGATTTGTGACATGTAAACAACAAAGGCATAGTATGAAATATTGACTGGTTATCATGAGAATTTTTTTCTATTGAATTTTTGTAATGCAAAGGTACAATATGTTATAATAAAAAAATGCAAGAAAAATCTGAGTATACAGGGGGTGTGACTTTAAGGATAGTTTGGATTTTTTGCTATTTTCTCTTGCCATATATAATTTATTTTTAAATTGAATAAGATTGTTGTTAATTTCTTTAAAATGCAGATTTCTTTATTTTGCAGTTTAGGTGTCATTTTTAATTGTTCTTATTTATATGACAACCCAGAACGTTTATACATGTAGTAATAACATGAATTATTTTCCAATTAACTAGCTTCCACTTCAAAATGTTTCATCATCTCTGTATAATTTTATTAAGGTACTGTCTGTTCATGGTTACTTATAATTGCGTATAGACATAAGTATGCAATATCTTCTTTTCTGACCTCATTTATTAACTCTTTATTATGTTACCTCCGTTGCTCCTTCAGCTCTCAGAAGTTTAATGATAGGTACCATGGTTACACCTCTAACTATGGAGTCATCAATTAACACAACTCTTTTTCCTTTGAAGTTTTCTGTTAATACACCAAACTTTTTAGCAACTCCAAGTTGCCTTTGTCTCATATTAGGCTGTATAAATGTCCTACCAATATATCTGTTCTTACAGAATACTTCACCATAGGGGATTCCAAGCTATAATAAACAATATATTCTTTTTTCCACCGACACATACACACAAAGAAAAAAACTGTTTCTAAATACCAACTTTATAATTATGTTCAAACATATAATTACAGGCTTTAAAGATCAAGGGACCAGACATGACAAAATGTGTCTGTTATGTCTGATGTTTTTCACTTCAAGTTTTCTGGAACAGATGTCCATCTTTTATGCCTGAATTAAAAAACACTCTCACACATGCATAGTTCTATTTTCATTAATTCCAGTATTTTAAAAAAGATCGTTTGCTTTACTTTTTACATTGGGAATCATATATCAATAAATACTGCAGAAATATTCATTTTCTGTTTGTCAAGAAATCAATGCACATCTTTTCATAATCATAATATAATTATTTCAACAGATCAAACTGTTGTAAACTGTTTTAGAAACTGAATTTAAATTGGCCCGTCTGCAATCTTATATTTGGTCCAACAAAATGTTTCATGTTGTCTGACCAAATGTCATACAGAATGTCTAACTATTTTGCTAGGTCTGAGGGACAGAAAATGGTCCTCCCCAAAAAAATTTTCCCATTTATGCGAATTTTTCGAATTAATAATCCTTGATCTTTTAACCAAAAATAAAAAGGCATTTTCCTCTCCATTTCAGGCATCAAGCAATCAAGAAGGATTGTTCTGAATTAAAGTTATTGTTGGTGCCCGACTGACGCACACTGTCTCAATCAAAGTAATAGCTGTGTCTGTGTCTGCCATTAATAATGTGTCATACTTTTTCAGCATAAGCTAAAGCTGCTGGCGTTGCCGACTCTGGTACAGTACTGACAATGTCAACATTTACTGGTGCTTCCACCGCCAACTGTCGTCCACATCTCTGTCTCACTGTGTATACCATCTGACCTGTAGAACAGAATGTCAAAAATTAAAAGTTTTAGCGTACGTAGTTCTTACACTATTATATAATGATCATCTCTGATGCAGAACTGAATAAAATGTTATTCAATAATGAACTTTTGAAGAGGTCAATATACAGCGTATAGACCGAAATTATAAGTCCTTAATTGTTATATTACATATGAAAACCACATTTAAAACTTGTAGTTGGTAAGCCCACAAATATTGTTAATAGACTGAATAATAAGAATATCTGGATCTATATTTAGTAACATGCCTCATATATATGGGTCTATTTTTAGTAACATAGACAACATTTGACCAAGTGATCATATTTGGTGTTCCGGATGTCTATTGTTTTACAATTAAGCTGATCATGGTAATGTTCGGCAAACATCTAAAATACTATTTGAGTAAATTTTTTTGCTCAAAACTGTTACCATTGATTCAAAGTAAAACAATACATTTAATTTGTATCATTAATTGGCAATACATTGATTTAATAAAGCTTCAATTATGGATCAGATACCTTAATAGAATACAGCTATAAACATGATTTACTTTTTTAAAACTGCAAAAATCTAAAATGGTCACGTTGAAATGCATGTAATTTACATAATGGTATATGCCTTTAGAAATAGGGAATAGTTTTAAATGTTTTTCAGAAACATTTATGGTCTGCGCTGAAAACTGTACAAGGAGCTGATTACTCAGGAAATAACTACTATGCAAAACCTGAAAAATGACTGTTCCCAAGTAAGGAAAAATGGGAAAAAATTCCTGGAACTATTCTATATTTATATGTTCTGTAAAGTATTAGGAATCTGGTATGAAAACTAAAGTGCAGTTAATTACACAAAACCTGACTGCCGACACCATAATGTAAACTGGGTAAACCATGACAAAATTATTCCTCTTACAGCTTACCCTCAAACATGCTGTCTGGTCTGGCAAAGTAAACATATTCAAATATACAGAAAGCTGGTGGTTCTTTGTTAGGTCTAGGAGCCACATAGACCGATTTAACACCATCCTTACTTAACTCGATGACTTCACCTTGAAAAAAATAAATATTTACATTTTTTAATCACTGTGTAATCTTTTGTAACTTTTAATTAATAGAATTTTTTTTTAAATTTCAATACAGTTTTACCATTACCAAATCCTTATATAATGTTTTCTTTTTCCCTCAGCTAAGGATATGCAACCATTTCACTGGTGCAACTGACTAATTAATATTATTACATGAATAGAATTTTGTGTGTATTTGATTGGTCTGAAAACAACTTTCGGGTCATGATAAATCGCAACAGTACTAAAATTACATAAAATGTTTGTACGCTGCATGATTCGGCTGCATAGTAGTCAAGCGGAATCCAACATCTACCTGTTTTTTATGTTTTAGACAATCAGAATAGCTGTCTTAATAAATTCATTCGTCTAATCAAATCGATTATATTAATTGTATTGTATACAATATTCATAGTTGTCTGCTACATATACATCGTGTGTATAAACAACAAATTGGAGAAACGTCGACTCGGCGATATTTTGATTCATTTAAACTCTTCTCAATATTTGAAACTTGAATTTCAGGATTATCATCAAATTGATATAAAAATGCAGTATTAAATAAAAAATATTAAGGGTAACTGCAAAATGTAAACAGGGACTGTATTAGAAAAGGCGTCCTCTGTTTTTCTGATAAAGGGAGATGGTGGTTTTATTCATGTAATAAAACAATTGGTAATGACTTTGATATACGGTTGCTATCAGTTTTTATCAGCCCTCAAAAATGTATATTCACCTCGTCTAGCAGCTCAGTGAATATTACATTTTCTCTGGCTGATAAATCCTGATAGCGATCTATATCAAAGTCATTAATTGTCTTTTTAGCCTTGGTATGTCAATTTTGTAATAAAGTAATTCATTGTACAAGTCAGCGGGTCTAACTTCGTACTCATGTTTCAATAAAAAATACTGCTGATAATTAAGTGACCTTAAACCTCATTTTAATGTCATATTAAAACAATACTTCATTTCCTACCTGGTAACACCTCTCTATGGTATCGAGCCCCCATACTATTGAAAGTGCACGACTCAGATGACACAACCCAGCCATCAATATCTTCATCTGTGATGAATTTCTTTCCAGAGAATGCTGCAGCAGGCAATAGTTTACCAATACATAATGGACGATTTCCAAATGGATCCCGTAATGCATAAATTTTATCATTGTGCATGATTACCAAGGAATATGATGTCAGAGTCTCCGCCATTATTCTTTTTATCCTACAATTATAGTAACATCTGTTATTGTTGAATATCCTAGTTCCTCAGCCAGTCAGGTCATGATTGAATAAACATTTAAAGGCAATTTGAGTTTCTCAACCAATTTTCTTATTTTTTAGGAGGTTAAAATTTCCAGTCATTTTGTTACTGATTTTAAAAACAAACCCTAATCTTCAATTTGCAAAATTCAGTGATGTTATTTTTTTTAAATTGGAAATATTTACTTCATTTTTAGGTTTGTTTTGTTTTTATTGAATGATGTTTAACACCATTTTCAGCAAATTTGTCAGCTATATCATGGTGTCCAGTTATTACTGGTAGAGGAAGTCGGAGTACCAAGGAAAACCCCCAACCTGCGGTAGGAAAACTGGCAATCCTTGTCAATTAAGATTGGAGTCGAGTACAACCTGCCTGCAGTGAGAATCGAACTCGCAATCTTAGTGTTGACAGACAACGTGATCAATAGTAGACAAACTACCTTAACCACTCGGCCACGGAGGAACATGTTTAGAAAAACAAATTTAAAACAAATAAAAGAAAAATATGTCTGTGAAAACTTAAATACTAAAGGAACTACACTGTATGTATAAGAAGTGTAATGCTTTCAAGAGACTAATCAAATAAAGTTTTAAAGAGACATAATTTTCCTGCAAATTTTTTATTTCCAACTATCAAATTTGTTTGTAAACTTTACTCTTTGTAAAAATTTCCCTTAAGGTCCCATGCTAAGCCATGTTCTACAGTTTTGGTCATTCTAGATTTAGGAACAGCACTAAACATTCAAAGTTATTAGAAAACATCCTGGATTAATTTCTGCATGATTTGATTAAAATGTATGGGACAGTAATGGGAAGAAGTTATTTATATCTTTTCCCCATAGGGTTCTATGTCAAGCTTTGTTTAATGGTGGTGGCCATCTTGGATTATAAGTCTAGCACTACTTAGGTCAATACCAACCTGCCTATCCAGTTCACACCATCTGGTTCCCCACATTCAGGTAAATGTGCAAGTAACTGTGTTACCAGTTCACTATCAGAACCAGTTGATAAACCAACACCATGTCGTAATAACTGGAATAAATAGCATTTATTTGGTGTTTACAAACAAGAAGAATTCATTACCAAAAACTTTTCAACCTAATCCTTCCGCAAACCAATTGACAAACAACCCATTATGCTGAAATATCAGGAATAATGAACTCAATTAGAATTTTTAGCCCAAGTAACAAATGAACTATGTTCACTGTTGCTGCTAGGTGCACTGTTACTGCTAGGTGCACTATAAATCTTAGAATTATTCTTATACAAACCTGTGAACAATTTCAAAAGGCCGCATGGACTCTTTACCTAAAATAGTTTCCAGTTGTGATACTGAACCACCCTGCCAAATTTCAAATTGTTCTCATGTACGGTTTCTGAGAAAAGCTGGACGGAAATTCGTTCGGACGTATGTACGGACAGATGGACGGACATGAGTAAAACTTAATGCCCCCCGACATGTCGTAGCAGGGGCATAAAAAGAGTGCAAGTGTCTAGTCTCTTTTGGTAATGCCTGTAGGGGACAACTGCTTGTTAAAGTTTACTACAGCTTTTTGGCCCATGTAACTGGATGGACTAGTTACACTGCAGCTTTTGTCCAAGTACTGGTACTTACTAATGAAATATTTGTATTATGGCATTTTGTTCTAGGAACAGAATACACTATGTGCACTACAGCTTCTAGTGCAAGAAATTACATGCATTGTAGCTTTTTGATTTAAGTAACTGAATTTACTAGGTGCACTATAGCTTTTTACCCAGAAATATGATTCTTAGATACTTGCAGTTTCAAGTTGGCGTTAAAAATAGAGGAAATAGCTTAACTGCCCAACACAAACGTATATGTTTATCTAAAATGTATCCCCAAACTGTTATTGCCCTTAATTATTCTACTATGTTAACATGTATAAGCATACCTTCTTCTTTAACGATTTAGCATTGATGAGTTCTCCATTGTGTGCTACAGCTATCAGGCCATGTTCTGTTTCTACAACAAATGGCTGTATATTCTGCATCTCCGATTCTCCTTGTGTAGAATATCTGGTATGGCCTGAAATGTGTTTGTTTGTTTGGATGTTGTTAAATGCCATTTTCAGCAATTTTTCAACTATAAATGGCGTCCAGTTTTATTGAAGAAGGAAGCCAGAGGACCTGGAGATAACCCCGGACCTTTGGCAATCCTTGTCAATTAATGTAGGAGCTGAATACACCCTGCCTGCAGTGAGAATCGAACCTGAAACCTCAGTGTTGACAGACCACCTGATCAATAGTGGACAAATGACCTTAACCACTTGGCCACCTATGCCCCTTCCTGAAATGTGTTATGTGATGAAGTTTACTATCGTTATGTATTGTGAGGTTGGGAGTTCGAGTCTCACTGCAGATAGAATGTGCTAGACTCCAATTTTAACTGACAAGAATTGCCAGTTTCCTACTGAAGGTCAGGTGTTTTCTCCTCTGGACTTGAATGATATTGCTGAAAGGGGAGTTAAATACTATTCAAACAAACAAATAAAACTAACATCGATCATAAAAACATGAACACTTTAGTTATATCAACATTGTTAAACTAACATCGATCATAAAAACATGAACACTTTAGTTATATCAACATTGTTAAACTAACATCGATCATAAAAACATGAACACTTTAGTTATATCAACATTGTTAAACTAACATCGATCATAAAAACATGAACACTTTAGTTATATCAACATTGTTAAACTAACATCGATCATAAAAACATGAACACTTTAGTTATATCAACATTGTTAAACTAACATCGATCATAAAAACATGAACACTTTAGTTATATCAACATTGTTAAACTAACATCGATCATAAAAACATGAACACTTTAGTTATACCAACATTGTTAAACTAACATCGATCATAAAAACATGAACACTTTAGTTATACCAATATTGTTCAAAAAATTAA
Source organism: Limnoperna fortunei (assembly GCA_944474755.1). Lineage (NCBI taxonomy): Eukaryota > Metazoa > Mollusca > Bivalvia > Mytilida > Modiolidae > Limnoperna > Limnoperna fortunei. Next base: position 60,545,671 of record OX104115.1, read on the forward strand.
TGCCTTTAGAATTTGATAACTATGCAATGAAAAGACAATTTACCAAAAAAAATCAAGAATTCACATTAAAGACATTTTTGTAGATTTTTAAAAGGTCTGTTCTAAATAGCCTCTTCAAATGCTAAATTATCTTCCCCTACCCGCATTTAACAACAGTCAATATTTTCTACCCAATGGTCTATTGCATCACCCAATGATTGTTTGTAACACTGTACTCATCCTGAATACCTGAAATTCTGCTAGATGGACATAATGTAACATATCAAACATGAAATTCTGCTGGATGGACATAAAGTAACCTATCAAACATGAAATACTGTTGGATAAACATAAAGTAACCAACCAATCAATTAAAAGCTTGCAAACAGAATACCATGACAGAATCATTTAAATTAAAGTAGGTGTAAAGAAGATAAAGGACAGAGAGGTTTTACCTATGCCTATATTGCCTTTTAGTCTGGACATATCCTCTTCCGTAAAGACGTGGTTGACCAATCCCATGCCTTTTTTAGTTTTATATTTACCACCTGCGTCACCAAGGCTAGTTACGATACCAGCACTTTCTTGTCCTCTATGAAAAAATGTATAATTACATCTACACATATATAGACATTAAAATGTATAATTACATCTACACATATATAGACATTAAAATGTATAATTACATCTACACATATATAGACATTAAAATGCTTAACTATGCAACATCAGTTCTGATTAGACAATGTGAAGTACTTCATGACATCTATTCCATGATTGATGGTGTAAAATGTTAACATAATTCGCAAGCACAGATATTACTTACAGTAAATAGAAATGCTTCTGTTAAGCAAGATTTATATTCCTGTTGCAAAAAGACCACCATTTACTGGTTTTTTTCTGAGCTGAATTGCTGAATTATTTTTCCTTGACTCAAATGCATGTTAATCACGAGAAAACAATCACAGCCATGTTGAATTTCAAATAACAAATGGAAAGCAGACGACAGACACAACTCATCATGTCTACAAACTGTATACAAACAAATACTGTGGATTCATGTACATGTAATTTCATGGTCAGATTTTAAATTTTCATGGTTTGAGAAAAAAATTTTCTTTCAACACAAAGCTTTTATATATTTTATAATTCAATTCTATTATTGAAACTCAAATATTGTAATTCTTGAGCAATCCATTTCATGGAATTTCTGTCAGTGGTGTAGCTACTATTGACACAGTGACGCACCAGTGTGCATAAAATAATTAATAGTTTGTAACATCATATGGTCTCTGTGCTTAATCTTTCAAACAAATGTTCACAAACTTTCAAGTTTTTCATTGGTCTAACTTGTCCAATTGGCCTTGAACATCAACATTATGTGCAGTGCATTTAAGATATAGCTATGCCACCGTTTTCCCAATAAAATATACAAAACATCCCACAATTAGTACCCACAGCCAGTAGTTGTCCTTATCACGTCTGACAGCTGCTTTGACCTACATGTAACAAGATATTCATGGTGCTCCTGTTGCTTAGTTTTACTTTGTGCTCCCTGATTGGTCATTGATTGTCCTTGTCAGTTTTAATTTAATTTGGAGCACCAAATAAATATTTATTTTTTACGCACTACCCTGCATACCCCCATAAAGTTTAATCAAACAACTTTGAAGCATTTCTAAAAACACAATTTTTTTTTTAATTTTGAAATTTAATCAATTGTTCATACAGAAAACTTAATACAAATAACAAACATTTAAAAGATTTTTTTTTATTTGCAGCCTGAAACTTAACAGCATTATACAATTATAGCTTTCAACTTAGGTCCATATGAAAAAATATATTGATATATTGAAAATATGAAAACTATCAATTCAAAAGATATATTGATTCATTAAACAAATACTAAATATTGAAATTTAAATAGACTTTATGAAATTTAACTGCAGATGACAATTAACAACTTGAAACGGGAAACAGAAGTGCATTATGATGGGCAGTTTAAAATTTCTGTGAGGAATTTCACATTATTTAAAGAAATTCAAAGCTGTGCAACATCATCTTCTCTAAATTGAACTGTGCAACATTGTTTTTATCTTATCCGTTATCAAAGAACTGTTCAAAACACTGCATGTCATGTTACAGGGTTTACTCAAATCAAATTAATGAAAACAATATCAGTTAAGGTATCCGACCCATAATTGAAGTCACCGTTTAATTTTATTTTTAGACCAAGAAATGCAGCTTTATTTAATCAATATATTACTAATTAATGATACCAATTAAATATATTGTTGTACTTTGAGTCAAAGTTAACAGTTTTGAGGACAAAAAGTTAGTTGCTCAAATAGTAGTTCCGATGTTTGCCGAACATTACCGATGTCTGCTGCATTGACAAACAACTGACATCCGGGACACCAAATATGATCACGTGGTCGATTATGGGTCGGATACCTTAATACTATTAGATGCTAAAGCGCTGTTATGCTATGCAATTTAGTACATGTAACCACAATTCTTCTGAAAGAAATATGGTAGGTATTTACCTATGTTGTAAACCAACTAGACCGAGGTAGATTGTATGAGCTACATCTAACTGTGTTGGCCAGTCACGAGTCGCTACACAACCAAACACACCACAAGCATCATGTAAATCGGTTTCTTCCGTCATTTCTTGTTCTGGTCCTAAAACTGAATTTTATCTAAAAATAAAACAAACAAAAAATTTTTACTGAAAAATTCTACTAAGACAGATCAACATACAGAATATTATAACTATCAAATATTATCAATGCAAATCCGGAAAGATTCATTCTTCATAGTATTATTTAACCTAATGGGTTTATAGTTGTTTCGCACCATGTCCATTTCGTACCTGCCATTTCATACCTTGTCTGTTTCGTACCATATGTAAATTGTCTTTGGTTAATGTTATGTACTTGCAACTGACAATTCATACGATTTTTGTAACCATCCGGGTAACGCAGTTTAACACAGCCATTTTGTACTATAAGGAATTTCTTGCTTTATAATTATCAGTTGTGTTAATTCGAGATTATTTTGGATTTTGTTATGTCAGTATTTAACATTATTTTCTATGTGTAGGTTTGGATCTCATAGAATGATAGACATACACATTATTTTTATGGTTTATTTGTTATCAAATATACTATTACCGGTATTATGATGCAAAACAACAATATACAAAATTATAGTTTATAACAGTGATTTGAAGTTAGCACATTATTTCAAATTATTTTAATAAAATAATTGTCAAAACAATCATTTGGATGGATTCTTGATTGAGTGAATCTTGGCTTGGACCAATTTTATCTACAATGACAATTAAAAATCATTGTTTCAACTATAAAAACCACATCATATTTAAATTAACACCAAAGATCAAAAACAAGTAGTTCTGTATCTTGTTATATTCTTAAATATATATTTGTAATTTTGCAATAAACTCATAAATAAACACAATTATCAATACTAGTATTTGAAATATCAAATTGATCAAGTAACACACTTAAATCATATATATGGTACGAATCGATCAATGACGAAATAGCATATGGTAAAAACTGACAAAATCATAGTAAGAAAGGTGTCTAGTCGTTTTGTACCATGTCCCATTTCATACCATGACCATTTCGTACCCAAATTTACCATTTCGTACCAAGATTTTGCCAGTTCGTACCATATGCTATCTCGACATTGACCGTTTCGTACCATATATGATTTAATTGTGTTACCTGATTATTTTAATATTTCAAATACCAGTATTGATAAGCGTGTTAATTTATGAGTTTTATTAAATATAATAAGCTACATCAGGAATACCTGGATGAACAGCACAGTCTGGCTGATACAGTCCTGGAGTGTATTTATGCGACCTACCAAAACTAATAATGATGTAGAAGGTTGGCCCCACCGCCTAAACACCGATTGTAAAGCTGGCTGGGGTAACAAAGGCTTATACACATTGGCTCCACTACTCTTCTCCGAAGCATCCCGTATACCTCTGATCGCACAGTTTATATCGGAAGGAAAACTTAAGAAAATACAGAGAAAGCAGACCAAGACAACACAGAAAATACTCTTCGACATCTGGGCCCAGTATATACAGAATGAAATCTCCATTAGCCATTTGCTCCGACTCAGCGCCCGCAATGTTTATGTGCCAGACAATTAGACTTTTTCTATTATAAGATAAGGACTTATCTGTCTTGTATATATATAACACTTTGTGATACGTAATTCATATGTAGTTAAACAAGTTTAAAATTTATATATTTAATTTTATGTATCATTCATTACCTATCTTGTTATTGTGTATATTATATGTACTATATATTGTTGTTGTGCATCATTTTAAATTGTTGGTTAGATAATTGGATATAAACAACTTTGGGTCGATTTACGCTGAATAAACCGCGAAGCGGTTTATGTTGCAGCGTAAATCGATCCAAAGTCGTTTATATCCAATAATCTAACCAACAATTTAAAACAAACCTTATATTTTAAATTCCATAGTAAAAAGGAAATAACGAGAACAATAATGTACAAGTAAACAATTAATATTTGCAATTCAATGTTTTTAGTGTCGTCACTTGTTGATGGCGGAAGAATTCATGTATAGTCAAAAGTCATCAATACATCATATTATGACGTCACAATCAGTCACGTGCTGCAATACCAAGTTAGGTTATACGAAATAACCAACTTTGGTCATGTATTGAGTATTTAAAAGAAATTAAAATATTTTAAATAAATATTAATACCAAACCTACAAATAGTACATAACATCAACCATAGACAATTTACATATGGTACGAAACGGACATGGTACGAAACAGACATGGTATGAAATGTTTTTTTATGGTACGAAATGGCAGGTACGAAACGACTATAAACCGTAAGAAATGAAATGGTAGGATTGGGTAAGAAATGGTATGAAATGAACATGACAATGTTACATAAATATTTCATTTTGCAACATACATGTAATTTGCATTTGGAAAGTTACTTACCCTAATGATGTGACAACTTGCTCCCCTTTTTATATACAGCATTTTAAAACTTCTAAATTACTGGGTTTGCTACACAATTTATTTTTCTATCAACAGCTAACAATAATGTATTCTTACCTACAGATCTAATTACCAGCAAATAATAACTAGAAATACATCTGCAACAGAGTTTACCTATAACATGTATAGTACATGTTTGAAATTAATTAGAGCAATGACTAATTAGCTTCATTGTTGAAAGATTAGCATGTGCCACTGGCTGTGTGCCTGAATGCCAGCATTTTGAAAGATCAAAGACCACTACTGACAGACATTTGGCATTTATTAATGCTCATTAACATAACTGTTTATAACAAGACTAGGTAGAGAATAGCCAGGAAACACTGTTACAAAAATAATCAGATACCGAGTAACTGATGTCAAAGTTTATCAGGCAATCTAACAGAAGAATTATGGTGTCTTCTGGCTATTCCTAATTTGTATTTAGGTGGTTTTAATGGTGTCTTCTGGCTATTCCAATATTTTAAAATTACCTATTCTGGCTATTCCAGCATTCTCTGAACAATGGATGTTATTTTTGTAAAATGTGTTGTTTTAGTGATTAATCATTACTTATTTTTCCAGGTAATTTATTTTTTTTAATGTAAATTTATCTGTTAAAAAAATAGATTTTTAGTATTAAAATATGTAAAATTTGTAGAAAAAGAAAGTTCTTTATTTAACATGAACATGTTTTAATACTGAATGCTGATACAATCATTCACAGTTTATCATGGCTAATGCACATTTACTACAAACAGACTAGGCAACCGGAATTTAATACAATGGTTTTAAGTTTCAAGTTGAGGAGAGAGATGTTACTGGCAGCTAGTGGTACATCCGTAAGGTAGCAGGTCGTTCCGTCCCCAGGTCGATCCGGCCCTGATCGATTCGGCCCCAGACGATCCGTCCCCTAGTTGAATCATCCACTATTTCATGGTCGATCCGTCCCCAGTAAATAATTATAAGTGTATTACTATATTTAATTTTATTTTACCTGTTTTTAAGTGGAAATTGAAAAAGTGTTGATTAAAATTAGTTTAATAATTAAATAAACAAAATATGGTATGGTTTTTAATTATATTTTATTTTGTTGTATTGATTTTAATTGATAATTGTTAAAGTGTTAATTAAAATAAGTTTAATAATTAAATTAACAAAATATAGTGTTTTTCCGACGCAGTCTGTATATTTTCGAATTGTGACCTTTGAACTGAAAGACGCTTATCCATGGTAACATGCTATAATTGAAGACAAACTTGCATTCTGATTGGACAAAAATAGTAAAAAATTCTGCGTTCAAACAATCTACTATGGTATACTCTGACAAGTATCCATATTTGCATTTCTCAAGTATTATTCCAGCCGACAATTGGTAGTCGTACTTAAACTTTAGAAAAGTATTTTTATGCCAAAGAATGCCACTTAGAACTGATAAAAAATAAATGTTAAAGCCATACATCGTGTAATTTTTGCGCATTTCGTCTGGGGGTAGAATTATATTTGCTTTGTTGACCATCTTATCTGTAAACAATCCTCACGCTGGTGATGTATTTACGCCATATTTTCTTGATTTGACCGCCTGACACACGCACTCTCTCACTACCGTGAAATTATTGTCATACAAATGATCCTACACAAAGGAGAGTAGGTCATTGGTAATTGTCGGAACGAATGTCTTACATGAGACAAAGTTGTTCGATAACATATTTTGTTTAATATACACACACAGCCCATATAATTAAGAGTAAAATTCACTGATGGTTCCGTTGCAATTATTTATCCCCCCCCCCCCTATTTTTTTGGAATAGCATACACATTACATATTTCAATTCACATTTAATAAGCATTGAATTGAAAATTTGTTTTCATGTTAATACAATTCTAATACAAATATAGTCAAAGTAATAAAATAGCAAACTGTAATGAATATTACTAATGCATGTAAGTACATATTTGCTTATGACAATTATTTTTATTGGTGATATTTAAATATGTTTATTGTTAGCTCTATGATTTTTAAAGCCATTAATGCCTATCTTCTATCTTTGCGTCTGTCGTCATTCATGTGCAGACAGAAGAGGGAGCTCTAATTGCAAAGTTTCTTTTTGATAATACCCTATTGTTTAATAACGTTTAAAAAGTCCATGTTTAATACATCAATGCAGCAACCTTCTTATATTATAGCCTTATTTTGATTATTTACCTCCTCCACACACATTAATGAAAGAAAACGTTAATGTTTCTTGTCTCTTTCTTTCGTTCGATAAATTTTTAAATGTTTTTTTCTTTGTTGTTTGTTCAGTTTCTGTTTACTTTACATACATCTATAAGAGTTAAATGCGTCGACTATCTTTTTTTTAAAGATAGTACTTGTTATTAATTAAATGATGATAACAGTTTTCATCAGTACACATAGGGGTAATTATATACCCTTTGATTATTTTTAAATTGTTTGCTTAACAACTGTAGGCTATGCTTTGTATGATTTACTCTGCATCCAAGCTGACTTTAACATCAAAGGTTACAAAAATTACGACAATTTATCACATCACACCAGCTTTCCAGCAACTACAACAGGAGTGTGTGTCGTCGGGTGCATTCCAGTTTGCCGACTCCCAATTTGCCGATTCCCAGATTTATGGAGAATAATGTGTGCTTAAGAAAATTGTGTAAATTAATTATATTATTTAAATAATTCAATTAATTTAATTAACATAAAAAGTGAAATAAAAAGAATTTAAATTGTTACTTATAAATTATCAGCAAGTGACGTTATTTATTTCAAAATCAATATGAGAAGCCGAAAAGTGACAGCGAGTGAACTTAGAAAAAAACTAATGTTTCTTATCATGTTCTTTATGTTTTTTATGATTTTTATTGTTATCAATATTAAATATAATAAAGTAATAAAGTAATAAAAAATTTTCTACTGTCTCTACTGTTTTATTACTATTATCTGACGTGTCAAATGTTGGTTACAAATTACAGGTGTCAAAAAGATCAATACTAAACTAAATAACAATTACAATTTAATTAAACGTACACGTTTTTGTTTGTTTGAATGGTGTTTTAATGCCACTTTCAGCTATTTTTCAGCTATTTCATGGTGTCCAGTTTTTATTGGGGGAGGAAGCCGGAGTACCCGGAGAGAACGCCCGACCTGTGGTAGGAAAACTGGCAATCCTTGTCAAGATTGGAGTCGAGTACACCCTGCCTGCAGTGAGAATCGAACCCGCAATCTCAGTGTTGACAGACCACGTGATCAATAGTAGACGAACTACCTTGACCACTCTGCCACCTAGGCCCCTAAACGTACACGTAAAACCATACGATAGTTGAAGAAGTAACAATAAGTAAAAATAAAGAAAAAGTATCGCAAATCATCCTAAATCACTGACATTTATTCGCAAGCATAATCGGCGTAATTAAAAATACGACATTTTTTATATATTTTACCTACCTTTATTTATTTTCCCTACCTTTAGTTTTACTGGGGACGGAACGACCAGGGGACGAATCGTCCTGGGACGTATCGACTTGGGGACGGATCGACTAGGGGACGGATTGTTTTGGGGACGGATCGTCTAGAAATCATCCGTAACTGTTGAGCAACTATTAACACCTGTAATAACATTCCAAAGTTGGGAACCCAACCAATATCACCCATCAGACAGAACACATCTGAAAGTAAGTTAATGATGTTCTTCAGTCCATGAAAGCCAGAGCCAGAAAAGAACTTACTCATATCTCAACAATTTACAAAGAAGGATTGGTTAGACTTTGTTACAGAGATTGAAATGATGAAAAGCAACAACTTGTGAATTTATAAATTCCAACCTGCAACTCATCAGGTAGTAGGTATTTTGACAGTTAGAATGGCACTGCTTTCCACTGTTACCTATTAACTTCAAGAGGTTAAATTCCAAACCAAATTTGCATGTCTTTTGGGTGGGAGTCTGAAATTGGTAATTTCTTTCCCAAATTGAATCTGGTCCCCGATACTATGCTGTACACTAAAAAGCTATAAAACAACCATCAATCAATCTTGGCATTGAAGAACTACAGTTTTTCTTTCATATAACGTAATCTATACCACTTTTAACTTTTTTATATTTTTCCAGTTCCACTGCACGTAAAGTCTGGTGTCAAGTCAGTCATCAGTGACAGGTAGATGAGAGCATGGCATGGCAAATTAAAACTCAGTCAAGTTTGAATTGAAAGAATGTCAGCATCTATAACCATACGATATACATTTTTTGTAGCCTTACCTGTTAATATTCTGAATCTGGTAGAATGAAAGTTATTTTACAAAAGCCGATCATTTTCTTCTGTTCCACACTGTTTTGAAAAGTTGACATTTGACTTTTGACCTTGTTTGACCCTACTCAATGCGCTGACAAAGAGCTGTCGCAATACATAAATTATAAACATGACACAAATATAGAACAATAAAAACTTTATTGTTGATTGTTTAACTTAACTTTCTACTGTCCATGTACTAATTCGTAAATACAATTGTGGGAATTATTTGTTTTAACACCTAGAGATAAAAATAGAACCACGTGGTTCTGCGATCAGTGATACACGTGGTGGAAATTATTTCGCGCGAAATCAGCCTGGAGGTGTACTGGCAGAAAATGGAAGAAAATGGTAATGACAAACTAATCAGAATGTTTTATTGAAAAAAAAACTCAAAATAGGATACGATAAATTACAATATATTGTACTACATAAATAATACAATGTTGATAAATTATGAAGTCGGAGAAGATGAAAGGAAGAAAAATTGTTGGGGTGGAGGGTAACAACAATTGTACAATTTTGTACATAATTGTTTCAGAGTATTTTTACGGGGCTTCGGTGGTCGAGTGGGTTAAGGTGAGTGTAGGACAAAATCCCCCCCGGACAAAATCCCTTCCGTGTAATTTAGCATAGGCGGACAAAATCCCCCTCGTTAAATTTACAAGGCGGACAAAATCCCCCCTGTAAAATTTTCAAGGCGGACAAAATCCCTCCAGAATATGATTGTTTAAAATGCATGTTTTTTTTAAATGTTCACACCGTACCGTCTCGTACATATATAGATAAACCTTAAAAAATGACCTTATATTTTACTCAAAAATACCCCAGATTTTTAATTACGTAACAATAATAATTGTTTGTCTTATTTGCAGTGCTTAATTGGTGGCTTGTTAATTAATATGTTTATGATCAAACGAATATCGCTTACTTGAGCAAAACATTCTCTATATCTCATAGAAAATTGAAACGGGTATGGCTTTTACTAATAAGTTAAAATTTAGTAAAATAATGGTATAATTTAGTTCAATAACTTGAATTGTTTTTTTTTTGGTAAATAATAATGAAAGGGATCAAATGGCGCGGTTCCTTTATTTATAACACATGTCGTACAACACAAACCATATCGTCTCAATGCGTTTCAGTGAAAAAAAAAATAATAACCATGTTTTAATCTTTGTCTCATTCATCATTTCAAGTACCAAGTAAAAAACTATAAAACACGATGCACAATACTTATCGATATTACCATAATCCGATTCGGGAGGGATTTTGTCCGCCTTGAAAAATTTTCAGGGGGGATTTTGTCCGCCTTGTAAATTTAATGAGGGGGATTTTGTCCGCCTATGCTAAAATACACGGAAGGGATTTTGTCCGGGGGGGATTTTGTCCGTCCCCCGGTTAAGGTAGTTCTTCAACTTTTGATCATAAGGTCTGTCAACACGGAGGTTGGGGTTCGAGACTCACTGCGGACAGGGTGCACTCGACTTCAATTTTAATTGAGTGTTCCTGCCGAAAGTCGGGGTTTTCTCCAGTCAAAAAATCACACAGTCTCTGTATCCCGAGTTAGAGAATGGCTAAACTTCTTTAAATGTGTGCATATGGAACGCCATAGCTGTCTTCTGTGGTGGAAAATGTGATATTTTCAGTAGTCTTAACTTTATATTCAGTACTTCTTTCTTCATATTGAGTGGATTTTACATTATGTTTAGTAGATATTTCATTATGTTCAGTAGTTTTTTCATTATGTTCAGTAGACAAACCATTATGTTCAGTAGATACACCATTATGTTCAGTAGATATTTCATTATGTTCAGTAGATATTTCATTATGTTCAGTAGTATTTTGATTATGTTCAGTAGACATTTCATTATCTTCAGTAGAAATTTCATAGTGTTCAGTAGATACACCATTCATTTTGTTCAGTACACATTTCATTATGTTCGGTAGAATTTTCATTATCTTCAGTAGATACAACATTATCTTGAGTAGAAATTTTATTATATTCAGTAGATGTACAACATTATGTTCAGTAGATATTTCTTTATGTTCAGTAGTATTTTCATTATGTTCAGTAGATATTTCTTTATGTTCAATAGAAATTTCATTATCTTCAGTAGATACAACATTATGTTCAGTAGAAATTTTATTATATTCAGTAGATTAACACCTTTATGTTCAGTAGAAATTTTATTATATTCAGTAGATACACCATTATGTTCAGTAGATATTTTATTATATTCAGTAGCAATTTTATTATATTCAGTAGATACACCATTCATTTTGTTCAGTAGATTTAACATTATATGCAGTAGTTAAACCATTATGTGCAGTAGATTTTTCTTTATGTGCTTTTTCATTATATGATGGCGGTCGATCTTTCCGAATTGTGCCGAACACAAACGAATCCGGATACATTTATTGGATTTTTTCCCTTTTTACCGATTAAAATGTCGTCTGCTAGTAGTATCAAACATGCTCTCGAACAACTTGATATATCTAACATTTTTCAAAAGTTCGTGGCCGAAAAAATTGAAGATGAGATGTTCCACCATCTTAATGATTCTGATTTAAAAAGGTTGGGCAGTTCGGACAATAGGTGACCGCCTGCGGCTGAGAGACGCCATGAGAATATCAACATCAACGAGGAGTGGCACTCTCGGTAACACTGATTGGCCTGCAGCCGGTCTCTCAACAGAAGGTTCAGATGTTTTACTTGGTAATGTTGCATGATTTTTGTAATAATTAAAAAGCAATAGAAAAACAAACAAAAACTATATCTATAATGATTTCTAATAATCAGTGATTAACATGTGACATGTTAACGACCAATATGTCGCAATCTTTAGGTAAAGATATGACATGATTCAGTCTCGAAATAAGTTTGTGTACGTTTGCCAATATTTGTAATCAACACCCCCCCCCCCCCCGAAACACTGGATTGTTTTTAACTCTGTTCTAGGCCTTAAAGGGATATTAAACATGAAATTCACTGGAATTCATTAAAAAATGTATAAGAAGTTGATATTAAAAATCCAGATTTTCTGTTTCTTTTTTTGTTTTTGTTTGTGTTTTTTTTTGGGGGGGGGGGGGGGGAGGGGGTGTTTTGATTACAAATATTGGCAAACATGGCACAAACTCGTTATTACGAGACTAAATCTTGTCATGTCTTGACTTAAAGATTATGATATATTTGTCGTTAACATGTTAATCACTGATTATTAGAAATCATTATAGATATAGTTTTTGTTTGTTTTTCTATTGCTTTTTAATTATTACATCTGAACCTTCTGTTGAGAGGCCTGCTGCAGCCCGATCAGTGTTACCGGGAGTGCCACTCCTCGTTGCTTTTGATGTTGATCTTCTCATGGCGTCTCTCAGCCGCAGAAGGTCACCTATTGTCTCAACGCCCAACCTAATTAAATCAGAATCATTAAGATGGCGGAACATCATCTTCAATTTTTTCGTCCACGAACTTTTGAAAAATATTAGATAGATCAATTTGTTCGAGAGCATGTTTGATACTACAAGCAGACAACATTTTTAATCATTGAAAATGGAAAAAAACATCCAATAAATATACTCAATCAATAAAGAAACGCAACATACAAAAAATGAGAATTGACTTCAAATATTTTTTTAACAATTTATCACATAAATAATTTATACAGAAATGTAAAAATTGGCACACTTCTTGTTCATGAGTTCTTTTAACATGGAATATAACATTTTGTTGCATATTGTCAATAAATCACGCAAAAAATGTCATTATCTGTTGTGCCCACCATTTACTTGTAACACAGCCCTTACACTTCTTGGCATGGATTCAATTAAACGTTAAGTACGAACACGCGGTATCCTTTGCCATTCATACTGAAATACCTGCTCTAATTTTTGCGGATTTTGCGGCGGTGGTTGTCGTTGGCGCACGCGCCGATCCAGTTCATCCTACACATATTCAATTGGGTTAAGATCCGGAGATCGTGATGGCCAACGGATCACATTGACATTCTATTGCTCTAAAAAATCTACTGTTACACGTGCTGTATGTGGTCAGGCATTGTCGTTGAAAAATTTCTCTTTGAATGTCAATTACGGGCAATAAATGCGGCCGTATAATTTCGACTCTATACCTAACAGCGTTAAGATTGCCTTGGATATGTATCTGCTGTGCGTTCCTCGCGTAAGAGATAGCGGCCCACATCATAACATTGCCTCCACCAACATTGTAAATTCTCTTTCTACAACACAGTTTTGCGCAAAACGTTCATTTCGGCGCCTGTACACTCGTATGAGACCATCTCGCTTTTCAAGCTGAAAACGTGACTCATCGCTGAACCACACTCTTCTCCAGTTCTGTAAATTCCATACACGAACGGTAGTACACCATCTAATCCTTGCTCGGCGGTGTTGGCGTCTCGGTGTTGCTCTGACGTAAGGTCCTTTTTCCCGCAATCCATGAGAGCGTAACCGATTGCGTACTGTCTGTGATGATATACGGCGCAACCCAGGGACGTTTACAGCTGTTTCTGTTGCAGCGATAGTTCTGTTCCGTAGATGGAAGTTGTAACACGCGGACGCCCTAAAAGCAGTTCCGTCTGTCGTATTACCAATCTGCCGGTAGCGTCTCCAAAGGCGTGACATTGTGCTACGATGAACATTGTACGTTCTGGCAACAAAGTTCTGTTATTCCCCGGCATCGATTCGACCGATAGCGATATTCCGGGTAGCAGCATCTAACCCTGGCATAGCGTCACCTGATCAGAATTTTATTTTACTAATGCAGTCAAGAAAAGAAATAGCGGGGTTTTATACCGATTGTTCGAGTTAAAAAAATACCCATGATTTGCACGGGAAAGTCGACCCTGTTTTTAGCAATGCGTAATTCATAGTGTGTTCCAGATTTCGACCACAGTCGTTCAATGTTGCGTTTCTTTTTTGAGTGAGTATATGTCCGGATTCGTTTATGTTCGGCACAATTCGGAAAGATCGACCGCCATCATATAATGAAAAAGCACATAAAGAAAAATCTACTGCACATAATGGTTTAACTACTGCATATAATGTTAAATCTACTGAACAAAATGAATGGTGTATCTACTGAATATAATACAATTGCTACTGAATATAATAAAATATCTACTGAACATAATGTTGTATCTACTGAAGATAATGAAATTTCTATTGAACATAAAGAAATATCTACTGAACATAATGAAAATACTACTGAACATAATGAAATGTCTACTGAACATAATGAAATATCTACTGAACATAATGAAATATCTACTGAACATAATGATGTATCTACTGAACATAATGGTTTATCTACTGAACATAATGAAAAAACTACTGAACATAGTGAAATATCTACTAAACATAATGTAAAATCCACACAATATGAAGAAAGAAGTACTGAATATAAAGTTAAGACTACTGAAAATATCACATTTTCCACCACAGAAGACAGCTATGGCGTTCCATATGTGCAGGTTTTGCATCTCAAGTTTATTGGGTGATTTCATTTCCATTATAAAAATTATTTCTATATTTCAAGTTATATTTTTTTATTCAGTTCCAAGTGAGTACAAGCTGGGATCTCGGATTATAGAGGGTAAAACAAAACAAGTTTACAACTTAGACAGTCATCCAGGACATGTCCTGTTACAGTCTAAAGACAGAATTACTGCAGGAGATGGTGACAGGGCACATGACATGAAGGGCAAGGCTGCCATCTCTACAGCAACTACTGCAGCCATCTTTACCCTACTTAACGATGTTGGTAAGCGAGATGTACAGTCTGTAACTAAGTCATTAGCAAAATATGTTTGAATATGGCCCTTTATGATGGATGTTACCCAATTTTAGCCTTCTAGTTCTGTTAAAACTTAGACTTTAAACTTTTATTGTCATCTACTAATGATCATGTGCCTGTCAACAGTAAAGTTGCAGGTTCGTGCCTTACTGTGCAAGGAGTACTAGACTCCAACCTTGACAAGGATTGCCCATTTTTCTGCCACAGGTCTGTGATTTTCAAAGTGCACGCCAGCATTCTTTTCTCAATAACAACTTAATGTTATGATGCAGCTGATAAATTGCTAAAAGAGGCATTAAATCTTATAGCTACAATAATGTAGCAAAATTTTTTTTACAACGAGGTCCCACTACTCTTAATGGAGAAGCCAGGAGTAATTCACAGCTGGGAATACTAGTATAATCAGCTGTTACTGTTTCCCTTAATTGTTACATACTGTTCAATGCATTTGAAGTTTAACTGATATTTCTAAAAAAAAAACCAGTGTTGGTAAGTTTTACACTTTATTTATAATCATGGCATTGTTGACAAAATTGCATACTTTCTGAATCAATTTGGTAAAAAAATGTTCATTCGGATCATTTTTTCGGATTCATTGCATTTGCTGCAAGTTAGATGTATAATCTAATTATCTTGTATGTTGAACCTAAATTTAAATATTGTTTTGTATAAAGTGTAACTGTCCCCCACTTCCTTCTTAAATCAATAGCAAGTTATTATCATTATATATCTTCGATGAGTTTGAAGTAAAAAGTGACAACCAAACGTACTGTTCTGCATGTCTTAATACCATCATACCCAATAGAATAATTTGCCATACCATGAAACCTTATACCCCCGCTTCGAAGAAGAGGGTGATTTACTGGTTTACCTCTATCCGTCTATTCCTAAGCAACTACTTATCACAACCACTTGAAATTTTATATGTGACCTTAACCATGTGGTCCTATATGGCAAGTACCGATTTCATGTGGGATGCTTATCTACGTCCTGTTTACCGACTTGGGAACATTTTCATCCATTTGATTATAAATGTCAATTGCAGTACCAATACACATAGATTGGTCAAGCTGAATATATATGAAAGAAAAGCTAATTTACTTTGGCACCAGACTTTTTTAAATGGCTACAGAAAATTTCAGTTTTTTGCACCAACTTTATAGAAACCACAGCAAGCCCTGATATACAGGTTAGAACACAGTAAAATATTTTACTTAAACACGTAAATAAGGCCACACCAAATAAATTTCTGGTTCTACGGACTCGACCACACGTATTTTATCGAAATCGAAAAAATAATATTAAAAAAAAATTTCCGCTCCCCGCTCCGGGAAAGTCATCATGAAATTTTTATTTTACTTTTTTGAAATCGTAATCTTGTGAATGCTTAATGTAACTGCCGTTTTATTGCATCACAAACAAAAATATTGCTGTATTTTGAAAAAGGAAAAGAAACAATCATACCGTTTTAGTAGTGTGGATATTTGTCATAAAGGAAGGCATGGTTGTCCAAACAAGGCGATTTATTTCAGTGGTGGTGCATTGGCACAGCTTTTTCAAAGATGTGTCAAAATCAAACATTTCGACCTTAAAACGAGGTTACAGGAACATTCAAATATAAAAAATGTGAAATAAAAGTTCGTGAGTAATATTTGTATTTATAGAAGATATGATGTTGGAGCAGGATTGCCAGATCATGATCAGTACCAAAAAACTTAATTCGACTGACACTTTGAAACTTTTGGTTGCAACAGCATGGTGAACATTTAGCCTCAGTAATGAAGCACATTCGATTTTTGTTTATCTCCACCAAGATAAAACAAAATGACCACAGAAACTACAATGCTTATTAAATTTGTTCACATTGTTGCAAGGGTTGTGATATATAAAAAAAAAAGAAAATGAAATTACTGGTAATGGTTGTTCAGTGTTATTTGTGGAAAAGTTGAAGTAATTTTTATTAAGAGTCAGCATATAACTGTTTGAACTGGTTGTTGTCTTATTGTCATTTTTCATATATATTTCTGTTTTCTAATGGCTTGAATGGGACTTGATTTTTTTCTCTCAAAAATTGGACATTGGACACCATGTATCTATAATTTTGGATTGTCTTTGGTTGTTCAATCAAAAGGGAAAGTCTCACTAAATGGGAATATTACAGCAAACACATGAATGGGATATAACTTATTTTATGACATTTTAAAATTCATTCCTCTAGAAAGCTTCATCAATAAATGATGTACAGTGTAGTCAGTTATGCATTTTAAATAAGGTCTAAAAAATATATTTTTGCAAATGAAGATGAGACATGTACATGTATGCATTCTTTTGCTTCCATCTGTCTCTAATGCTTTGAAAGTCATATATGTAGTATGTTGTATATGACCTGCAATACTGAATTGTTTAAAAGGTGCAATTGATTGTACATAAATTGAATGATGAACCCATAATTACAAAATATAATTCATTTATTCATTTAAATGCTTTGGTAAACTTCAGGTCAGCATAGTTTGCCCAATTCTGAAAGAAAATCACAATGAAACTGAATTTTGCGAATATATACATTGATGAAAGTACATTTTCTTATTTAAAAAAAAATTAAAATTTAAAAAAGTTATCGCTCGCCTCAAATTTTTCTGTTCGCCTATGATTTTTTGAAAATCCAAATAATAATATTAAAATTATTATTTCGCTCGCTCGCCCCGTTTTAAAATGACAAAAATCCGAAGAACAAGAAATTAAATTGGTGTGGCCTAAGTTACTACTTCACTAATCCATAGAACTTTGTGGTGCTGTACAGGGAGTAGTCAATAAGGTAAAAACTGATGCATAATTTATCATTAAAATTTTTTTGTCTCATTCTGGATGTCACACGTACACCATGCGTATCCTTTTAAAAATGTCCTCTCTTAAATGTTACATACATGTTCAACAATGGCATGGTACCTTCAACTATATTTTCAATTAAATTGTAACTGTTGGAGTCTTTAATTCACCTATTGGTCAGTAATTGTATGTAATAAGTTTATCTAAAATTAAGAAGTGTAAAAAGGGCAGAACAATCCTCAATGTTTAAAATAAAAAATTTAACATTCAACAAAGCATTTGTTTATAAAATATCATCCTTAACAGCACATTTATTATGATGTCATATTCATTCATAGAATGAGAGTCATTCACCAAATCATTGGTTATGCCATTCATTGTGAAGTCAAAAAGTAGTACTGACAAAAGTACATATTATATTGCCTATATAGATGATAGGTTTTGTATGGCACAGGTTGTATCAATAGCTAATTTTTCAGATTTTGACGAAATACATAGTTAATTTTAAATAATAGCAAATATCTTTTATTAAACTTGTTAGACTGCCATAATTGAAGCATATTTGCAAGATGAGTATGCTTTTGTCATTTTATTATAACCTTTGGAGTTTTTTTGGTAACATCTTGTTACTATTTAAAGCATATATATGGAAGAAGGTTGATAAAATATTTGTCTTCAACAAGTCGAAAGTTAAAATTACTAGTTCACACGTCCTAGAACTTATATGATGCTGTACAAAGTCTGGTTAATAAGATAAAAATTGACATGCATAATTAATTGAATAAAAACATTTGTTGCAAGTTTACTAATTATATAAGGAATCATTAATTAACTTATTGGATTATAGATTAATTATATATAAGGAGATCAATAACCGTTTTATTTAAATTGGTAAAAATGTCAAGTAAAACAAGACTGCAATGGTATATATTATATAGAATAGCAAATATCTTTTATTTAAAATGCAGTCTTCACGAAATTAGTTCTTGGCTTGTCGGACCTAAACACAAATACTGCCGGACCAATTTAACATTTCAGGTGTAAATTTATCAAATTTGCCTGTTTTTTGCCCGTTGGGTCCGGCGGACCGTCACATTTCGGGAAGACTGAAAATGTAAGAATGACATAATTCAAACATACTTGTATGTGGAGTATGAATTGGTCATGTTTATGATTCATATTTTGGGTAACATCATGTTACAAAGCATGTACATGTAAGAAGGTGGGTATTTTACTAACAACGGATGTTCACAAATCCTAAATTTTTGTTATGCTGTACGAATGTGGTTAATTTGATAAATAATTTATCCTATAAAAACATTTTATCACTAAAATATTTTAAACTCTGTAAAAAAGTTTACTGTTGAAATCCTTAATCTTTTCGTTTGGCCACCATTCAAAGCCTTTTTTTTTCAAAATTTCTTCATACCATTTTATGTTACATACAACTGCATACACTGAACTATATAATTTAAATTAAATTGTAACTGTTCGAGTCATTAATTTATAGCTTAGGTAGTTGAATAACAGTCAAATAATTTTGTGTAAATGGGTAAAAAAATTGTACATGCAAGAGTAAAAAAGACTCTAATGGTATTTATATACTATGTAATAGCAAAATCAAGCTTAAATATTTCTTACTTGTTAGAACCAAAAAAAAACTGCAATGTTATATATATATGAAAGCAAAATTTAATCTTTTATCAAACTTTTGAGAATGCCGTAATTGAAGCATATTTGTAAGACGAGTATGGGTTTGTCTTTTTATGATATATTTTGTAACATCTTGTTACAAAGCATATACATGTAGGAAGGTGGATAACATATTGTTCTTAAACAAGTCAAAAGTGAACAAAAATTCATTAATCTTAGAACTTATTGTGTTGCTGTACAAAGATTGGTTTTTAAGATAAAAATTGACATGCATAATTAATTAAATAAAAATCTTTGGTCTCACCAAGTTTACTATAGATATCATTAATCTTTTGGTTCTGTCACAAGTACATACACTATTTAAAGCATTTTACAAAATTTTCTTCTCATACTCCTGCCAGTTACATACAACAATTCATATATTAAACTATAAATGAAAATTGTAAATGTAAGATAGAGATTTTAATTCATTAATTGGATTGTAGTTTATGGAGATGAATAACAGTAAAATAATATATTGTAAATGGGTAAAAATTTCTTGCTTGTTAGAGTAGAACCAGACAGCGGTGGTATATAAAATAACAAAATGAACCTTTTATCAAAAATATGTTTGTTTGTTTGTTTGATGGTGTTTAACGCCACTTTCAGCAAATTTTTCAGCTATATCATGGCGTCCAGTTTTTATTGGGGGAGGATTCCGGAGTACCCGGAGAAAACCCGACCTGCGGTAGAAAAATTGGCAAATCCTTGTCAATTAAGATTGGAGTCGAGTACACACTGCCTGCAGTGAGAATCGACCCCACAATCTCAGTGTTGACAGACCACGTGATCAATAGTAGACGAACTACCTAGACCACTCGGCCACCAAGGCCCCTTCAAAAATATGAGAATGTCATAGGTTGAGTAGTCATTTTTCATTGGTATCATTCATATTTTTGGGTAACATCAGGTTTTAAAGTGATATACATTTTAGAAGAGGGGTTAAATATTTTACTTACACAAGTAGATAAGTACTTTATATTGACTTCATGTTACCTACTGATTAAACCAAATATATTTTTCTTTTATTTATTTTTTATATGTAAAAATGTTACGAGAACTGAACCAGGAAAACCCATTAATGAGAACATTAAAGTTTTTTTTTCATGATGTCATTAAATGTTACTTACCAACATTGAAGTGTGTTCAATTTGTTAGCTATATTTACATTTTTTTTATATCATTATTCACATAATAAACAATGAGAAATCCATAGCTAGAAAACTTTTTTAGTGCTCTAACGATGTTGTTTTATTAATTTACACAGATTACAAATTGCTACACTTTTATGATAAAGGCAAATCCAATTGCATTTTCTTAAAAGTTCTGCTCAGTATAGGTTTTTTGTCTTAAATAGTTGATGAAAAGAATAAATATGTTTGATTTATTTTTTTTGTTCTTTTTATACCCTGCCACACAAAGTGGCGGGGTATTATGTGATACTCTCCGTATGGATATGAGTGTCCATCAGTCTCTCTGTGCCCCCGTGGTTTTCAGTGGCGGGGTATCATTTAATGTCCCATTAAATGTCCTATATTTTGCAATTTTAAAAACAATGATACATATTTTAGTTTAATTGAAGGGAGATAATATCATTTATTTTATTGATTTAATTCAGGATAAGTCTATTGATTTAATTCAGGATAAGTCTATAACTACTTAAGAAAAAAATTTACTCGTACATGTACAAGTAAAAAATGAAATCATAGTTTAAGGGGACAACTTTAATATCTTTATTTTTTTAATTCATACAGTAAAAAATAATGACATAAGTTAAAAAATATTTCTCTTTTCCGTCAATAATCTTCACCTCTATGAGTAAAAACGATACACTTGTACAAGTTTACCCCTAACTGTTCTATATACGCCAGGTTCTATAACATCGACTTTTGTCAGAAATCTTAATTTTAAGTTTTTGCCTATACTAGCCTCCTATCTTGGCAAAGCAAAAGTGGCTGTACATGTAGATTTGCACTCCATCTGTCAATACTTTCTGTAAGCAAGTTTTTTACACTTTTTACCTCACTTAGACTTAAGGTTTCAGAAATTTACTTGGCCAGTTTAAACTAAAGACTTCTTATAAGAGTTATTGCCCTTAATCATTATTTTTTCTGATTTGTTTTTGCCTTTTTTGAGTTTTATCTTGAAAGCTGTAATAGAAACTGTTTATGGTATGTAATTACATGTAGCTAGACAAGATCTACCAATAGGTGAACCCATGTTATATGACATCTCTATCTTGTGAAAATATAGCTCCATTCCTTTTTTAGCTCACCTGACCCAAAGGGTCATGTGAGCTATTGTTATCACTTTGCGTCCGTCGGCGTCGTCGGCGTCTGTAAACTTTTTACATTTTAATCTTCTTCTCTGAAACCACTTGGCCAATTGAAACCAAACTTGGCCATAATGTTCGTTGGATGGACCTTTACAAAGTTTGTGTTTTTTATTTTGATTGGTAAACCAATATGGCCGCCACCTCAAGACTTAGTTTAACATAGGACCCTATGGGAAAAAAGTTAAAAAGGGCTTCTTCTCTGAAACCGTTTAACCAATCAAAACAAAACTTACTAGCAATATTGTTTGGATGGTCCTCTATAAAGTTTGTGTTTTTGATGGGAATTGGAAATTCAAAATGGCCGCCACCGCAGGACTTAGTTTAACATAGAACCCTATGGGAAAAAGTTTTAAAAGGCTTCTTCTCTGAAACCGGTTAATCAATGGAAACAAAAACTTACTAGCAATATTGTTTGGATGGTCCTCTATAAATTTTTTGTTTTTTATGGCAATTGGAAATTCAAAATGGCCGCTACCGCAGGACTTAGTTTAACATAGGACCCTATGGGAAAATGTTTTTAAAGGCTTCTTCTCTGAAACTGGTTAATCAATGGAAACAAAAACTTACTAGCAATATTGTTTGGATGGTCCTTTATAAAGTTTATGTTTTTTTTTTGGCAATTGGAAATTCAAAATGGCCGCCACCGCCGCAGGACTTAGTTTAACATAGGACCCTATGGGCAAATAAAAAAAATCTTCTCTATACAACCGGTTAACCAATGAAACAAAGCTTTCTAGTAATATTGTTTGGATGGTCCTATTTAAAGTTTATTGAAAATTACAGCATTTACTTTAACATCAGGGAAATGCCATCTTCATTGCCTATAAAATCAGGTGAGCGATACAGGCTCTTAAGAGCCTCTGGTTTTTTCTAGGTGAACATTGACAGGCTGCTATAAGCCAATAGTTTTAATTATGTTTGTTTGTTTGAATGGTGTTTTAATGCCACTTTCAGCAATTTGTCAGCTATTTCTTGGCATCCAGTTTTTATTGGGGGAGGAAGCCGGAGTATCCGGAGAGAACCCCCGACCTGCGGTAAGTTTTAATTATGTAATAGTAACTTGTGGGTATGGCTGTATTACAGACTGATGAAGGACCCGATATGGACACTTTATTCTGTTACAGCCAAGAGCCAAAGGCAAGGGCTGTAACCAGATAAACCATCTGTATTGTGTTCTTCAGAAGAAACGGCCATACACACAAGTTACTATTACTTTTATTTCATTGAACACGTTAGAAAACAAATAAGTTCAATAGTTTACAAGACAAAATGAATTTTCCAATATATGTAAATGCATTTGTTTAGTGGCACATGGAAATCAAATCATCTTTTTGATCAGTCTTTATCACCGTTACAGCCCGGTTTGTAATGGTAGATTAGATACAGGCCACCTGAATCTTTTATTCTTAAACACATTAACTGCAGCTAAAATAACAATGCAAATTATCCAATGAAATGGGTCATTACATCATTAATATGAAATCATTTAATTATTTATTTATTTTTAACTTTGTTTATTTACATGAATTTTCGCTTATTTTCATCCAGGCATTAAAACCCATTTCATAAACCAAGTGTGTCAGACAGCTTTTATTGCAAGGAAATGTGAAATGATTCCAATTGAATGGGTTACCAGGAGAATTGCAACTGGTTCCTTCCTGAAGAGAAACAATGGTGTTAAAGAGGGTTATAGATTCTGTCCTCCAAAGCAAGAGACATTCTTTAAGGTAAAGACAAAGGTTCCTTGCTGGGTAAAAGGAAGGTTCTCAAGGCTTGACTTGTACAGTGATTTGTTTCATTCAAATTACTTCTGAATTTCTGCTGTTTCCTCTTGACTCGCGTTATTCTTCCTACTTTGTACACATTTTTGTCCCCAAAGCAATAAAAATTCCAACTTATGTTTTAAAATATTTTTAAAAAATGTTTTAATGTTTACAAGAAGGTGATATGAACCTGAATTCCAAAGTAATCTATCATTTCTATTACAGGTAATTATTACCTCCTGTGACTGATGAACTAAACCACTGCATGTTAATCATCTGCTTTTATTTTTTTATATCTTTTTCTGATTCCTTTAAGTGCAGAAAAGACTATCATAGTTACAATTCGCACGAGTGTGTTCCAGCCTTTACATTTTCTTTCCCCCAGGGAAAGTGCAGCTAAGACTGGTAGACACACAAAACCTGAATGATACAATGGAAATTTTTCCTTGCGAATGACCAGTGATAACGTACAAAAAAATGCGGCAAATTTTTATATTAAGATACATGCACAAAACAATACAGAATTAATTGTTTTAATAATTCAATGTCAATTTAGATTAGGCTCGCTTTGCTGTTGTCATTGAAAAGGATGCTTAAGGATACAAAAATTTACTGTCGTCTCTTTAAAAGGATGATGCCAATCATGATCCACAGTGGTCATTTGAACAGTGTGTAGAGGCGCAGTTAAAGATTGGAGGGGTTCTGATTGGTCCAGACGAACTAGAAATTATGAGAAAGACGACAATAACAGTGTTTGAAATTTTAGAGAAATGTTGGTCATCGCTAGACTGCAGTTTGATTGACATGAAAATAGAATTTGGAATTGATTCACAAACAGGTATATTCACATTTTCTGCTTAAAGGAGAGCTTGTCCACGTTGTGAAAGGTCTGAAAGTATGTAGTTATTATTCCTTTATTCACATCACAATGCTACGGTAAAATATCTTCATATAAAATTTGTTTACCAATCATTTGTTTTAGAATTTATTGCAGTAATAATTTTTTATTCATGCCTGCGTTTAAAGGATAATAAATATATATGATTTCTGCTGTTAAGTAAACATGTTCCTTAAAACAATATTTATATTTAATGTTGTGTTTAGCATTCACTATGCCAAATAGTGGCCAGGGTTGAAGACAGTGCACAACATTATTATAATTATTATACTGACTGTCTTGACTTGGAAAATTATAACAAGAAGAAAAATAGGGCATTAATGGAACATTAAATGATACCCCTCCACATTGTGATGTAAAGATCCTTTGAAGCCTTCTAAAGTTATCATCTGGAAACCACCGGTGGACGGACGGACGGACAGAGTGATGTACACTCAACATTTCGGAGAGGATCACATAATACCTCGCTACTCCGTGTGGCAGGGTATAAAAACTAATGCAATAGTCTGAGCAATAAACCAAATCTGAGTAACAACACCAATAATTCGGGTAACAACACCAATAGTCTGAGTAACAACACCAATAATTCGGGTAACAACACAAATAGTCTGAGTAACAACACCAATAATTCGGGTAACAACACCAATAATTTGAAAAACAACACAAATAGTCTGAGTAACAATACCAATAGTCTGAGTAACAACACCAATAATTTGAGAAACAACACAAATAGTTAGAGTAACAACACCAATTTGATGTGACGTCATACACTGGTCGTTACTATTTGGTATAATAATTTAAGATTATTATATTTATCAACTTTAATAATCGTGTATAAGTTAACAAGTGAATATTTTATTTAATAGTGTTCTTTAACAAGAAAAAGGTAATCCAGCATCTATCTAAATATGCTGTCTGAAACTTAATTAAGAAAAGACTTAATGTCAGTTTTAACAGCACAATTAATAATTGTAATAGTTGAAGTTGACTGTACAGTTGCTAATATTAAAGTTTGGAGCAGCAGGTACATTAGCGTTTGTAGCAGCTGGTACATTAATATTGACTGGTAACGAGTTGACCAATTTTTCAGTTGCTTCGATAAATTCAACTATTGCATCATCTGGCAAATTGAGAAAATCTGGATCGGTCTCGACAATACTTGGACGTGGTTCAACTGTAGTCTGTGCAGTTCTGGTTACAGTATGAATTGTTATCTCCTGGGACAAACTGAAAGCTAAAAAATAGTAATAAAATCATTAATAATATCCTACAACAATTTTCAGAAAGTAGCATGTATTACAGGTAAACCATAAATAGAAAAAAAAAATGGAAATATATACAAGATAAAAAACTAAGCAAATTCCACCATGGTTGGGTTGTTGTCTTTTAGACACATTCACCATTTCCATTCTTGTTAGCTCACCTGACCCAAAGGGTCATGTGAGCTATTGTTATCACTTTGCGTCCGTCGGCGTCGTCGGCGTCTGTAAACTTTTTACATTTTAATCTTCTTCTCTGAAACCACTTGGCCAATTGAAACCAAACTTGGCCATAATGTTCATTGGATGGACCTTTACAAAGTTTGTGTTTTTTATTTTGATTGGTAAACCAATATGGCCGCCACCTCAAGACTTAGTTTAACATAGGACCCTATGGGAAAAAAGTTAAAAAGGGCTTCTTCTCTGAAACCGTTTAACCAATCAAAACAAAACTTACTAGCAATATTGTTTGGATGGTCCTCTATAAAGTTTGTGTTTTTGATGGGAATTGGAAATTCAAAATGGCCGCCACCGCAGGACTTAGTTTAACATAGAACCCTATGGGAAAAAGTTTTAAAAGGCTTCTTCTCTGAAACCGGTTAATCAATGGAAACAAAAACTTACTAGCAATATTGTTTGGATGGTCCTCTATAAAGTTTGTGTTTTTTATGGCAATTGGAAATTCAAAATGGCTGCCACCGCAGGACTTAATTTAACATAGGACCCTATGGGAAAAAGTTTGAAAGGCTTCTTTTCTGAAACCAGTCAACCAATGGAAACAAAACTTACTAGCAATATTGTTTGGATGGTCCTCTATAAAGTTAATGTTTTTTATCCCAATCGGAAATTCAAAATGGCCGCCACCGCAGGACTTGGTTTAACATTCGACCCTGTGAGAAAAAAGTTTAAAAGGGCTTCTTCTCTGAAACCGTTTAACCAATCAAAACAAAACTTTCTAGCAATATTGTTTGGATGGTCCTCTATAAAGTTTATGTTTTTTATGGCAATTGGAAATTCAAAATGGCCGCTACCGCAGGACTTAGTTTAACATAGGACCCTATGGGAAAAAGTTTTTAAAGGCTGCTTCTCTGAAACCGGTTAATCAATGGAAACAAAAACTTACTAGCAATATTGTTTGGATGGTCCTCTATAAAGTTTATGTTTTTTATGGCAATTGGAAATTCAAAATGGCTGCTACCGCAGGACTTAGTTTAACATAGGACCCTATGGGAAAAAGTTTTTAAAGGCTTCTTCTCTGAAACAGGTTAATCAATGGAAACAAAAACTTACTAGCAATATTGTTTGGATGGTCCTTTATAAAGTTTATGTTTTTTATGGCAATTGGAAATTCAAAATGGCCACCACGGCGCAGGACTTAGTTTAACATAGGACCCTATGGGCAAATAAAAAAAATCTTCTCTATACAACCGGTTAACCAATGAAACAAAGCTTTCTAGTAATATTGTTTGGATGGTCCTATTTAAAGTTTATTGAAAATTACAGGACTTAGTTTAACATCAGGGAAATGCCATCTTCATTGCCTATAAAATCAGGTGAGCGATACAGGCTCTTAAGAGCCTCTGGTTTTTATATGTTATTGCTCTCTGTGAATGTCGCTTTAAAGCCTAAAATAATGGGTCATACCTTACATCGTGTTAGAGCTACAATAAAACATCAGATATACATGATGTGCAGAAGTCAATCGGTGAACTAAAAAATTTATTCAAGTGATAAAGTTTTCTTACAGATACTGTCATCCTCTTCCCAACAAATACATGTTTAACTATTAACATGTAAAGTACACATGATAAAATACAATAGTACAAATGTAAAACATAGATTACTGTTGGAATTATTGGCATTGTCAGTTGAGTACTGTTGTCGTTGGTGCAACTTGTTTTCCATGATTGAATAATAATAGTAAGTAGTGGCAAGTTCTGAATTGGCACAAGGGCTCCCCTTCCACCTGTACATGAGCTTAAAGCATCCGACATGGACTTTTTCTGCTAATCTGTAAAAATAATGTACGTTTTGTGAAAATTATTTTCAAAGGATATAAATCATGACAATCTTGAGACTACTATTACGGTAATATAATTTTGTCTTAATTGTCTTAATGACAAGTGGCCTTGAGTTGTTTTTTCACTATAAACAGTCTACCGTACTTATAATACTATTCTGGATTATTATTGTATTAATTACCTGATGTATCATAGCAATAACTTGACAATGACTTCTCATTCCTATGGCCACTAATCGTCTTAATGTGTCGAGACTTGAAGCTACAATAATCTAGCAGGGTAGTGCAGGTTGATCTTATGCAGTGATTTGTGTATTCTTGTGACAGTCCTGTAAATTTCGATGTTTTTCATGAATACAGGGAGCGTATTTCTACCTAATGACTTGTTTCTATACCAGACATCATCTGATTCCCAAAAGGAGTTTTTTGGATGCAGAAATAAGCGATCTGAATCAGTATTGCGTTTTGACAGGTACTTTTCCAGTGATGATACAGGGCATTTTGAAGTTCCAGTGGCATACATCTTGCCTCCACTGCCCTCTTCTTCATTAGTTGTTCCTTGATGGTTTTTTGTAAGTTCAGACGTAGTTTTTTGTATAAATTTTTGTCTGTTACCGTCAACACTGATTTGGAAATCACTAACTTTCAAGTCTGCTAGGTTTTCTTGCCCCCTTCTACAAAAATACAATATGATCTCAAACACTGTCTTTTTTAGCAAGCCTTGTGGTGTATCAGTGTTAAATGCAAGACTATATATGGTCATAAAGTCTTTTCAAATCTTCAAGTTTAATTGCCTGGTGATGTGTCACAGTACCTTTACCTTCATCTTGAATTTTTCGTAGCATTGAAGTGAAATTATTGTTTGCCTGTGTGAATTCTGGGTCAGTTATTATGTCAAAATGCCTTCCATTCTCTTTCATATATCGGTTTAAGCTCTGTCTAATGGCCAAAGCTGTATCCTTTTTATAAAATTCACCTTTTTTGTTTCTTATGTTTGAATAAAAGTCCTCAAACAGTTTAGCTAAATCTTCCTTGCTGCATTAAATTACGTCAATTTCTGTGTTTCTATCATTGATAAATCGTTGAGCATTTTAACGGCAAACTGTGTTTGCTCGTCCGTTTTTTTGGACCTTAAGTTTTCCTTACGAAATTTATTGGGATCTTCCTTCCCGAACCTGTTCGTTTTCAGGCTTTCACTTTTTTTTTTTTTTTTTTTGCAGACGTTATACGTTGATCAACTTCTTCCGTTCACTATGATAAAAATACCTTATTTAAAGTGCAGCAGTGATCAATCATTGATTACAAGTTAACCCTGCCCATTCGCGTGAATTACAATTGATTGACGTCCAAATCAAAAATGTTCTTAGGCAGGTGGAGAAACTATGAGGGCATAGTGCACGGAGCACAATATATTCGTTTAGCAATATATGTCAAAATAGTAAAATATTTCTATTAAAGGACATTCTTACAGAAAGTATAATAATATACAATTATAGATAAGGTCGATCTATGATTTTATCGCACCAACCAAGATTAAGAATATTAACCAAGGATGAAGTCTGTGGTCAGTATTTTTATTTTTGGTTGCTATGATAAATCTTGGATAGACCCAATCCCTATACTACAATTGCTTTATTATTTTTCCAACTTTGGGGATTTTTCAAGAGTTTTATAGGTGTGAAAGCTAGCACAATTTCTGTCTAGGACATCTGTAGAGAAATCTTTCATTAATTTTTTTTTATGAAGTTTTACTGCTGTCATTGTTGTTCCTTTTGTATTTTGTACATAAATACATGTATTCTCAAAAAGCCCAGCAACATCCTCCTTTCACAGTTGTGTGCCTCCAGTCTGCCATATTGTTTTCTTTAGATGCTGAAAGAAAATGTCCAAGGACTAGGAAGACAGCCAAGTGAAACTGGGGGGAATATTTGAACGCAATACTATTTATGAAAATAATAGGTTTACAATAATATTTTAGCGTGCTAAACAAGTTTTTATCATTTGTCATGTGGTACATAATAATCCAATCGCAGAAAGCTATTTACAATGAAACAAAATTAAGTGTTATCCTGCTTCTTTACACATCAGTCCTTCGCTGGCACTAGTTTAAAAAGTCTACTTTCCAGATTGTATGTAGTTTTTGTCTCGCCTGCGACGATAGTCACTTGAGACGAGACGTATGTTTGGATATCCGTCTGCGGTGGAGGCGGCGTAAACACTTGGACATCTTGCTTCATATCTTTGTAAGCCTAAGCCCTAGGTCCATCAAATTTGGTCCAGTGGTAGCTTATGATGAGTACTTGCCAGTCAGTCACCTGTCAACTGACCTTGACCTCAATCTCGTGGTCCAGCAACTACGTTAAAAGTTTTTGGGTTACGGCAGTTCCCCTGTAATCACGCATGGTAGGATGACAATATTTGGTGTATAGGTTGCTGGTGAAGAGTACATGACTGTCTGGTAGGTGTCACCGGACCTTTACCTCAATTTCACGGTCCAGTGACTATGATAAGTTTTTGTATCTGGGCAGTTCTTCTGTAACTATGCATGGTAGGGTGACAATATTTGGTATACACGTTGCTGGTAAAGAGTACCTGACTGGGTGTCACCTCACCTTGACCTCAATTTCACAGTTCAGCGATGTTTAAGTTTTTGGATTAGATCCGTTTCTCAATAACCATGCATTTTATATTTTAAATAATAATAATTTAATGCTATTTATGTAATGCTTATGACGTAATTATTTTTCGTTACTGATGCTCAATGACAGCGAGACATTTTTCTGTGTCCACACTTGTCTTTTAAAATCCCACATAATATTTAGGTGCCAAGCTTGCATTTTAGAGCCCAGTTCAATTATCATAGCTAAAATTTCTGAAACTAGATAATCCAAACTGTACTTTTTGTGGAGAAGAAGTAGAAACAGTTGAACATTTACTGTGGAATTGTGATAATGTACAGAACTTCTTAACAGCTGTTGAATCTTGGTTTTTGTCAAAAGGTTTAAGTGTTCCTTTTACAAAAAAGTCATTTCTTTTTGGAGACACAACAAGAACTAAAAAAGGTGATCCTCTTAATCTTATTTTTTTACACATAAAGCATTATTTATATTGTACCAGATATTATGGAAAAGAGTTATCTTTGGCAGCAGCACAGAATATGTTAAAAAATTCCTTAGAAATTGAGAAGTCAATAGCAGTTAGAAAAAAACGACTGAGTGAGTTTGATAAAATGTGGAATATTTTTATTAGTGTATTTAATTGACATGCTTCAATCAATGTAAAGAAGATAGAAAATTCATGCTGGCAACATCCTTTTACATATAAAATTTGCTCCCCCCACCCCCCCCCTTTTTTTTTTAAGACCAATTTTCTGTAGTATCTATTTCCAGGCATTCCTTTTGAACCTCTATTATTGCAGATCATTTAAAATTTTAATTCTAAATAACTAAACCTATACTTTAGAAACCTATATATTTGTTATCTATTGACTTTGAATGTTACAGCTTCTGACAGTACAGACAACATGAAATTTCTATCTTAGAAAAATATTACATGCATGAATCTTAATCTGTTTCTCTAGTTGTACTAGGTTGTTTTTTCACTAAAATCTGATGTTGCATGGTAATTATTGTGTAATAATATTTGTATTTTGTAATAGCAAATGTATAGATTTCAATAAATATTGAAAATAAAAAAAAATAATAATAAATTTCTGAAACCAATTTTTAGGTGTTGTGGAATAATCGGCCTCTGCTGCTAGTTTTGACCTCTTTTGCAGGTGAGATATTATTGGCAGATGTTATAGACAGTGACTCATGGCGTCTTTGGCCCTCTGGTGACAAAAGATTGATGAAGGACAAGCAAGTCTATCGCAACCTAGATACAGTTACACAGGAAGCCTTGGACACAGTAAAACGCAACTTTGAATGGATTGCAGAAAAAGTTACTGTGAGTGATGTGTTACTTGTTACATTGATATTCTAAAGTTATGTCTCCCCCCACTTGGTGGGGAAAATGTATTGTTTTTGTCCTGTCCGTCTGTCCGTAACAAAGTTATTCTGCTCAACTCCTCTGAAACTACTTAACCAAATTTTACGAAACTTGGTATGTTACCAGTACAGTGCATGTGTTGTTTTAATTTATTAAAAAAACGTTTTATCCTTTAATTATATTCAAAGTACCACAGTAACAACCTATTCAATCACATGACCTCTTGTTACTAACCGATTTTTTTTCTAATAACCTTTAAATTTCACATAAAAAATACCATCTTGCCAAATTCTGGGCATCATTTTTTTGTATGCAAAAATAAACTTTAATTTAACTTCTGTTTCTCCATATTTTTTACCAGAAGACTTTTCAAATTGTGGGGGTAGGAGAGATACAGATTATGCAACTAAATTGACATGCTGATGTTTTCCATATTTATACTACTGCTTGACAAGAATCAGAATCGTGGGATGGGGGGGATATTGTTACATATCAGACCGATAAGAATCCTATTGATTTTGGAGGTATTCTGTGGTACGTCAAGCTCACAATTCCAAAATATGTAGAAATTTTTACCAAAAAAAAAAAAGACATTTCCAGACAATAACTTAAAAAGTGTGCATTTTATTTCAATGAAACTTTTGGATATTTTTACATATCAAATGGGTAAGAAGTATTAGTGATGCTGGAGGAATTCCATAGAAGGTTAAGGTCACCAGTCAACAAAAAGTATTAGACATTTTCTCTAAAAAAGTTTTTAAAATTTTGCAGGGGGGTATCTGTGATCACTTGATCGCCTTTTTCTGGCTTTTTAAATGGAATATCCATGTTATGAGGAATACAGCAATTTTTTTTTAACGATTATGAAATCAATAAGCAATTGCTGATAAATTGTACTTGAAAAATTGTGTTAAATCTACATTAGAGTTGTTGTTACATAGTTCAGAACTAAAAACTTCAAAATATAACCTTGTAGAATATTTCTGAAGTTTCTTCGTATAGATTTTACACCAAAAACCTGTTTACAGCTATTGAACAGGAAACCACGATCCAGAGCTGTAGTATTCATGGGTTCAGCAACAGACATGGCACATTGTGAAAAAATTAAAGAAGCTTGTTCCAAATATGGTGTACCATGTGATTTGAGAGTGTCGTCTGCTCATAAAGGAACTGATGCCACTTTATCTATACTGTCAGAATACGAAGGTTTGGTTTGAATATTTATTAAATTAAAGCTGCATTATATTTGAACAAAAGGTCATGTAATTTTACAATTACAGTCGAACATCTGTGGCTCAAACAACATTGAGCTCTAGAACTTCATCCATTTATTTCTTTTATGTCTTTAATACAATAATCCCTGTTTTTAACACTGATTTCTCAAAATCTTACAACTCATGTGTTGGTCCATGTGATAGAAATTTAATAAAAGTAACAGGCATCAGTTATGTCATGTTTAGTGTTGACAGGTTTATAGAGATTAATTTTGACATTCATTGTACCCCCCGCAGACTTGTTTAGGGGGTATATAGACCTGTCTGTCTGTCCGTCTGTCCATCTGTCTACATCCCTTGTAAGCACTTCTCCTCCTAAACCGCTTGACAGATTTTGTGTTTGTTTGTTTGATGGTGTTTAACGCCACTTTCAGCAATTTTTCAGCTATATCATGGCGTCCAGTATTTATTGAGGGAGGAAGCCGGAGTACCAGGAGAAAACCCCCGACCTGTGGTAGGAAAACTGGCAATCCTTGTCAATTAAGATTGGAGTCAAACTTTACATAAAGGAAGTACATCATATGTAGATGTGCATGAATTTTTGTTGCTGTCTGATATTATTCAGGGGAGATAATTGGACTTGAAGTGAACCGGGGGGGGGGTATCCCTTTGTGAGCGTGCTCACAGTCCACACTTGTTCAAACTGTAAATTGTTCATTAATGGTTTATAAAATCATTGTGCAATAAATTTTTAGCTCACCTGGACCGCTTTTGCTATCACTTGGCGTCCGTCGTAAACTTTTTCAAAAATCTTCTCCTCTGAAACCACTAGGCTAATTTTTTTCAAACTTGGCCACAATCATCCTTAGGGTTCCTAGTTTCAAGTTTGTACCCAGGGTGTTGATTTACAGACAAATATGGCTGCTGTTACTAAAAATAGAACATGGGAGTCAACACAGGTTTTTGATCATTGTCTAAAAAACTATAATAGCTATAGAGAAAACCGTTACTTCAAATTGATCAGCACATTAAGGTCTACAATAGTTGCAATTAGTGCGAAGTTGTGTATTGGCTTCTTGTAGGAGTTATTGCCCTTTTTTGACGATTTTTGACAAAATTTTTGGTATTTACAATATAACCTGAAAAATATACGAGGTAGAGTGAAACTGTAAATGGCAAAAATGATCAGCAATAAAAGCCCTACAATTCACTTGATTGGTCTGAAATTGTCAGATGACTCCTTATATAGTTATTGCCCTTAAATGGTAATTTTTTATGAAATTTTCCGTTTTTGTCCTGTAACTTTAAAACTATAACAGCTAGAGTAAAACTGTAAATATCAAAAATGATCAACAATACAAGCCCTACAATTCACTGTATTAGTCTGAAATTGTCAGATGACTCCTTATAGGAGTTATTGCCCTTAAATGGCAATTTTTTATGAAATTTTCCGTTTTTGTCCTGTAACTTGAAAACTATAGCAGCTAGATTGAAACTGTAAATTGCACAAATGATCAGCAATAAAGACCCTACAATTCACTTGATTGGTCTGAAATTGTCAGATGAATCCCTATATGAGTTATTGCCCTTAAATGGTAATTTTTTATGGAATTTTCCGTTTTTGTCCTGTAACTTTAAAACTATAACAGCTAGAGTAAAACTGTAAATAGCAAAAACGATCAACAATACAAGCCCTACAATTCACTGTATTAGTCTGAAATTGTCAGATGACTCCTTATAGGAGTAATTGCTCTTAAATTGCAATTTTTTATGAAATTTTCCGTTTTTGTCCTGTAACTTGAAAACTATAGCAGCTAGATTGAAACTGTAAATTGCACAAATGATCAGCAATAAAGACCCTACAATTCACTTGATTGGTCTGAAATTGTCGGATGACTCCTTATATGAGTTTTTGTCCTGTAACTTTAAAACTATAACAGCTAGAGTGAAACTGTTAATAGCAAAAATGATCAGCAATATAAGCCCTACAAATTACTTTTTAAGTCTGAAATTGTCAGATGACTCCTTATAGGAGTTATTGCCCTTAAATTGCAATTTTTTATGAAATTTTCCGTTTTTGTCCTGTAACTTATAAACTGTAACAGCTAGAGTGAAACTGTTAATAGCAAAAATGATCAGCAATACAAGCCCTACAAATTACTTTTAAGTCAAAAATTGTCAGATGACTCCTTATAGGAGTTATTGCCCTTAAATTGCAATTTTTTATGAAATTTTCCGTTTTTGTCCTGTAACTTAAAAACCATAACAGCTAGAGTGAAATAATAAATTGCAAAAATGATCAGCAAAAAAAGCCCTACAATTCATTTAATTGGTCTGAAATTGTCAGATGACTCCTTATAGGGGTTATTGCCCTTAAATGACAATTTTGTTATGAAATTTTCCATTTTTGTCCTGTAACTTGAAAACTATAGTAGCTAGATTAAAACTGTAAATTGCACAAATGATCAGCAATAGAAGCCCTACAAATGATTGCTTAGTCCAAAATTGCAAGATGACTCTTTATAGGAGTTATTGCCCTTTCATTATGAATTTGGACAAATGAACAGTTTTTAATTATAAATTAGTCTATAACACACCTATTAGTAGAGTAAAACTGTAAATTTCTAAAGTACCCTAAAGGACAATGCCTAAAAACCATTTAATTTTCAGAAATTGTCGATGGCACCTTATAGGAGTTATTGTATTTAACAAATTTTTTGAAGAAATGTTTAGTTTTTGCACAGTAACTTAAAAGCTATAACAACAAGACTGAAACTGTTAATTTCAAAAATGTTAATATAGTTTAAGTCATTTGGATTCCAGGTGAGCGATTACAGGCTCCTGGGAGCCTCTAGTTTATCATTTCAATTTAAATCAATTGCAACTTTAATATTGGTGTAAAAAGGCGAGTATTGTCTGTGGTTTTTTCTTTGAATTTCATTGGAGAAGGAAGTGTGTGGATCATATGTAATAAGGGAATCTAAGGACTTTTATTTTCAACCATAGAATTTTGGTGTCCTTAAAGACAGTTATTATTTATTTAAGTTTTGATAGCACGATTATCGAATTAAATAAAAAATTGTGATGTTTGATTGTATTTTCTGGGCTTACAGTTACAGTGACTGTGAGTGTTGGTTTGAACACAAATGATAAAATAGGACTGATCTACAGCTAAGCTTATACTGGATCCAAGACAATTATAAAAAAATATATATAACTCTACACTTTTAAATATTAATCAGCACTAGATATAATAAATCAGTTAACATTTAACATTATTTGTATTTTCACAGAATATAAATGATGAATAACAGTTCTTCCAAACCCTTCAAAATTTGAAAAAAAACATTTTCTTCTCAGGAACATCTATGTGATAAAATGTCCCTAAGAGCAGCTAGTGGCGTGTTCTCTTCATCGTTGTAGTAGATGTCACGATCATCTTCTATGTCGCTTGAGCCTTGACCAATGACCTTGGTGTGGTTTTCTTGATACTCCCAGACCAAATTGTCCTCTGTTCTATCCATGGAATAAGAAATTGTAAATTTGTTAAAGGCATATATACAATAATCTGTGGATCAAGTTCATTCCATGAATCCAGTATCCAAGAACAAATAGTTCTATGTTCCAGTTTCCTCATCCTTCTACTATTGGTAAAAGAGTGGTCGTCACCAGATATCGAATTGTTCAATTTCTGTTGCAGCATTAATTTCATTGGCTTGTTAATAATTTAATCTCTTGGCTGAAGCATGCTTGTCATTTCACCAGGAATGATGGCTATATCTGTGTGATGTTCAGACTTTAGTATGATCATAACTGTTTCTGAAGAATAGTAACAGAATGCATCTAATTCAAGCAGACTTGGTGAAAGATTTGTGCCTGGTCATCTGCCCCATATCTTTGTCAGACAGTCTTTCATGATGTTATGATCCAACCATTCATTTGGGTGCAGGTTGAAACTTGAGTTTTGGCATCTCTTTCTTTTAACGACTACATGGGGTGGCAGCTTTCCACCATTGGAGGTACATATCAACACGACAGTAAATCTGTTCTTTTCATTGCCAGTTGTCTTGACAGATTTGAACCTTTTGGGGCAATAGTGGTGTCAGCCGGCATATCGATTGGATTGTCAATGGTTGTTTGATTTTTATTTCCTACCAGATAGATCACACTTGCCTTTTGTTCTGGATTGGATTATAAAGGACTGAAATTTTGTCAAAATATCTTCGAAGTCCTATGGCAGTTTTTGGGAAATTTGGGTCCTCCTGTAAATTGAGAGATTGTGTCTCTTCAGAAAGGCTATGCCCAAATGGCTTGATACATTAAATTTTTTTGCAAGGTTTAAGTCGTATTTCAGTCGTTGATACAGCAGCCCCTTGCTTTCTGCTGTCCTCGACCCAAGGAAGAAGTGCACAATCGATGTCTGGATAGTGTGCTGTACCATCTCTCATCAGCCATTTTATTGGGTTGCATTGCTTGTAACTGATCTTTTTGCTTTTTCCATTTCTGGATACTTGATTAATCAAAACTATATTCTGTGTTCCTTGTGATTGGGAACCTTCTTTTGAGGATTTGGTTTTAAAGTCTTTATAGGTTCTTGGCTGATCACATCCTTAAAAACAGAAGAATTAAGAAATGAGATCTAAAAAAGATTGTGTTAAAACTGCTCAACACATTTATTGTAAAATGCAATAATTTATTTTCCAGTAAAAATGTGACTCATTGATGTAACCTTGTAATATTTTACAGACACGAAAATATATTAAATAAAATTAATGAGAATTAGTTCTCAGAAAATTATAGAAAATGACGAGTTTTTTTAGTTTTAATTTCTGATGCCAATTAATTTCTGGGATTTAATATACACAATATTTCTCATAAAGTCTAATTTCTGCAGAAGTAATGGCCTGGGACCTGTGTTACTTGGTAATGCTTTATGGCCTGTCAATTTTCTATTTTAGGAGAAGGAATTCCTACAGTATTTATAGCTGTAGCAGGCAGAAGTAATGGCCTGGGACCTGTGTTACTTGGTAATGCTTTATGGCCTGTCAATTTTCTATTTTAGGAGAAGGAATTCCTACAGTATTTATAGCTGTAGCAGGCAGAAGTAATGGCCTGGGACCTGTGTTATCTGGTAATGCTGTATGGCCTGTCATTAACTGCCCTCCATTATCAGCTGATTGGGGATCACAAGATGTTTGGTCATCACTACGTTTACCATCAGGTACAAAAACAAGTGTGAAATAAGCTTGTGCTGCTGTTCTTTAATAGTTCTATTTACATTTTTTACATTTGTATGTTGAATTATGAACGAAACAAAATGTTATTAATTCTCTTGTAACTGATGTCTCGGTTTAAAATAATAGTTAAAAATTCGTTTAATGTTCTATGTCAAATTGTTACTTTGTTGCAGTAATAAGTTGCCACTTCAGTAAAATAAAGTAAAGTAAACACATAAGGCCATTCTTAAAAAAATCTGATTTTTTATTTACCTACTGACACACCAAGTAGTGTGGATAGCCTCGATAAAATTAAAAAGGTTTTTGAAAATTTGTTTTTATACCCCCCCACTTAGAAGAAGATGGGTGTATTCTGTTTTACCCTTATCTGCCGTTCATTCGTCTGTCCGTAACACACATTTCTGTTGCAGCTTTCTAAGCAACTATAGGATGCAGAAGCCAGATATTTTTCCTATTGCTTTATCCTATAGTACCATATGGTGTATAGCGGTTTTATGCTCCCTGGTCATCTATTTCCTGTTTACCGAATATTTTTTATTTTAATTCATGGAACCAGTATATTTTTCCTGGTCAAAAAATAAACTTTGAAATTGTTGTGTTTCTTTACATAAATATCTGAACCAAAACATACGACTGCTAAAAAGGGGAAGTATTAAAATGATTATGATACATCCATACGATTGTAAACCTTCCAAATTGAAAGGAAAACGAATTGTTGTATATTTTAAAAAAAAAGTGGTTTGAAATGTATTTTTGGTGTATTTTGGAAAAATCAAATGAAAAAGTCGACATTTGATAATGGTTGTCATTTTCCATGAAACTTGGAAGCGTTACCAAATATGAGGAGTCCCATGTTCATTTAATAATAAAAATGGGTTATTCATATTACAGCCAAATTATTTCAAGCTGTGCTTTGTTTTTTTCTACTTCAGTAACTAGTTTCCAGATTCATTTTATTCGATATGTCAGGTTTATCAACATCACTACACACTCCATTCCATGCGAAAATATACAGATTAGAATTTCCTGTTTCCATACAAATAAGAACAAGTTTCGTTACCAAACTTTTTCTCTGGGAGCCAATGTCACGTATATTGAATTATTTGTTGAAACAAATTGCAGTCAACATATTTTCCTCTATCAGTATATTAGGTGCTCTTTTACTATGTCCACATAAAAGACCATATATTTACTAACAGTACAATAACCAGTGCCTCCTCAACTTGCTGTGTTCATATCATGTATGCTATTGGCGGAGCTCCATGTTTTATCTTAAGGGTCATGTTTCCTTTCACAAGTCATATGGTATACTTCTATTAAGCAGGGTTCTCAAAATTATTTTTACTTAATGACAGTAGTAGGCAGCACTTTATTTATCCAACATTTTCATATTTGCCTGTAATGTGGTCAAATACACTGCAAGTTGAACTGTCGATGGCATATTTTGAAAACCCTGCCTGATGATGAAACAAAGTTTAAGCCAACTCGAGCATTAATTTTGCTTAATATGTTAACTAAATGCCATCAATTCATATTTTTTAGGATTAGGTTGTAGTACAGTTATGTCCCCTGAGGCAGCAGCATTAATGGCTGCCCAGATATTGTCTCTCCATGAACATGTGATCTGGAGCAAGCTGAGAGCATCCCAACTCAACACTTGGACAGGACTAAAGTATGCTGATAAGAAGGTGCGCAGTCAGATTGTTTCTGTAAATGGTGTGAATGGACACTGACATGTTCATTTACCAAATACTACGCATAATATTCAAACTATTCCAGAACTTTCTATACTTAAATCCATTTCATGATGAGATTTTTTACATTTGATATTTTAGGAGACAGAATTTCTTTGTGATTCAAATTATTTGGACTAGAAATAATAATACTCAGTAATTCAGTTTTGTTGTTAGTTTAATAAAAAGTGCTAAATAATTTAAAGTGCCATCTTGTATGTTTACTGTGTTTTTTTTTTCAATAAAATGCTGTTATATTTTTGCTTGTACAAGTTGTGTTTGAATTTTACTAAAATTGTGCATAGATATATTGTACTCGAGAATCTGGACACGATGAAATATGCTGACTCGGACCAGTGTCACAAAATCAGCTGTTTTGCTTTTGGAGAGCTGGTTGGACGGCAGAAGATTCTCGGACTAAGTTGGCAAGAACCATAACTCTGCCTGCATTAATTGTTGAGTTTTTTCCAATGTTTATTTTTCTTGTCCAGAAAATAACTTCAAGCTTTATGGATGGATTTTACCTCAAAGTTGGTATTCAGTTACCTGGTGATGAGCAGAAATTCAATGCAGAACAGAACAATTACACCTACCAATGTAAAATTTTTAGTTATCTCCCTTTATCTTTCTTGTCTGTAAAACCTGTCTCATAATTTTGTTTGGACCCTACCTGCATTAATTGTTGAGTTTTTTCCCTGACTTAATTTTTTGTGTGTCTGGAAAATAACTTCAAACTTAATGGATGGATATACTTCAATCTTGGTACATAGGTACCTGGAGTTTTAAGTGCAATGTGTAACTGTTATTTCTTTCCAGCAGTGGGGGGCCTCGGTGGCAGAGTGGTCAAGGTAGTTCGTCTTCTATTGATCACATGGTCTGTCAACACTGAG
Organism: Limnoperna fortunei; assembly: GCA_944474755.1. Classification (NCBI taxonomy): domain Eukaryota; kingdom Metazoa; phylum Mollusca; class Bivalvia; order Mytilida; family Modiolidae; genus Limnoperna; species Limnoperna fortunei. The sequence goes on from OX104115.1 coordinate 60,586,696, forward strand.
ATTACGGGTTCGATTCTCACTGCAGGCAGGGTGTACTCGACTCCAATCTTAATTGACAAGGATTGCCAGTTTTCCTACCGCAGGTCGGGGGTTTTCTCCGGGTACTCCGGCTTCCTCCCCCAATAAAAACTGGACGCCACGATATAGCTGAAAAATTGCTGAAAGTGGCGTTAAACACCATCAAACAAACAAACAAAACAATCTTTCCAGCAGTGTATTCTTTTTTAGTCTCCCTTTGTTTTTCTTTCCTTCCATCTGCCATAGTTTTGTCAGGAGCATATCTCCAAAACTGTTTGACGTATTGACTTTAAACTTGGAGGATGGTTAGATCATGATGAGTGCAGTGCATAAGAACCATAACTTCAGTCTATACTTGCTACTTTAAGTCACGATTGCTTTTTATGTTAATTGCCAAGTTCAAAAGGCATGAATAATAAATACAAATGAGTTTTCATTTTTAAATTTATTAATAAATAAATAAGCGAACAGTAAATCACAATTAACAAAAACTAAATGCAGCAAGCTGGTAATTCATCGACATGAAAGGTTCAGAAGCACACAAAGAAAACAAATTTCCTTTTCTATAAAAAGAATAACTTTTGATAGGAAGTAACGACAGAGTTTATATGATGTATATAAATTCTGGAAGAAATAATCTAGTTTTTAGGGAATTTAAACTTGACAAGTGGTTACTTCTCCTAAATGTACGTGTTCAATAATTTGGCCAACAACCAAATAGACCACCACCTCTACACGATACACGACCATTTTTTACTTATTCATTACACTCATTGCTTCACCTTAATTCCCTAATCAAATCTGCTACTATGTGTACAAAGTTAGATTGTTTAAAGTTGATTACTGATATAAAGGTGTGCTGTAATTCAGTACACAGGAAGTGGAACTGTAGAGTTATCTACCTTATTAATACTGGATCAATTTTTACACAACACCAGAACAAGGAAATAACATTTCATTTAATAAAATACAGAAACCATATAATTGGAGATTTACCAATGTTCTCAACATCTTAAACTTATAAACTACAATTTCTTCATAGATAAAATTGGCAAATTATAGTGGCTGTTCTTTATTTGGGTTTCAGCAAAGTAAGATGCCTCAATTCTTTATATTCAAAGTGATCAGGGCCCAGCGCGATAAACATTTTCATTGCTGAGAATTTTTTTATTCTCAATTTCATCCAATCAAATCTTTCATTTTCCCTTGTTGTCATGGTATTTGAGAAAATTCTCATGCTGAGCAAAATATTTTTACCCAGAAAGGTTTTATGGTGCTAGGGCCAGATTTCAGTTTGAAAATAATACATAAAGTATTTCACTTGTGTTCAAATTTTGTAATTGTTTAAAAAATATTTGTTCTCGATAAAGGTTTCTTAAAAGTTAAGTTTTGTATTCTCGTAATATCATTACACAATTTTGACATGATTAAAAGGCACAACACATGAAAAAAAAAACATTAAGCACCAAGAATAACAAAATATCACATGTAAAGATTATATACTGTCATGGTAATATAAAGCTTCTAAAAGGACTTGAGATTCATTTTGCTGACATGATGTTCCACAAAAATTATTTCAGCAAAAGTACAAATTTTGATAATAACAGGAATTGACTTCCAATAAGTAACCTCAAAATAGACACATAACTCGAGAACAACTATTTCATCAAAATATGTTTAGCAGTAGAACATCAAACAGATTTTTTTTGGCAGACTGTTAGATTAGTAATATTAAACAGGATAACAAAGAATAGAATGTATATATTAATTTACAACTGCTAAAAATGTTTCATATTTGGCTGCCTGTTAATTTGGCATGGTTGTAGTATCTAACTTAGAAAATTTCATCTTCATCTTCCTGATCATGCTGAGCAGTTAATGCTGATTTTCTTCCTTCAAAAAATCTGGAGGCTTTGTCTAATGGTGTACTCTAAAAAGGTAATATTAAAATTGTTATTAGTTTCTAATTAAGTAATTGATCTTGTAGAATTATATACCATTGCAACTTTTGAGTCTGACCTTTAGAAAGGTTTAACAAGAATTTCCCATAAAAAGTTGGGTTTTTCATCAGAATTCTCAATGCCTGTAAACACTTGATGTTATTACCAACATTTACATAGCAGAAATATTACTGTAAGAGGCATCAAATAAAAAACAAACAGAAAATGAATTACACACCATTCTTAATCTTGAAATGAGGGGCCAAGTGATTAAGGTAGGTAGTCATCTGTCAACACAGATTTATTTGTTTGTTTGAATAGTGTTTTAACGCCACTTCCAGCAATTTTTCAGCTAGATTGCGGCGTCCAGCTTTTATTGGGGGAGGAAGCCGGAGAACCCCCGACCTGCGGCAGGAAAACTGGCAATCCTTGTCAATTAAGATTGGAGTCAAGTACACCCTGCCTGCAGTGAGAATCGAACCTGCAATCTCAGTGTTGACAGACCACGTGATCAATAGTAGACGAACTACCTTAACCACTCGGTTATCGAGGCCCCATCAACACAGAAGTTGTGGGTTTAAGTCGCGCTGTGAGCAGGGTTTGCTGAACTCCAATCTGAATTGACCAGGATTGCCGGTTTACCTACAAAGTCAGGGGTTTTCTACGGCTTCCTGTCCCAATATAACCTGGATGCCATGATACAGCTGAAAAGGGCATCAAACACCATTCAAAAAAACAAACATTTATCTTGAGATACAGAGATGAAGGGTGATGGCTAGTTTTTTAAGTTGGGGGGGGGGGGTAGTTTATGCTTTATAGTTCCTAGAAATGAGAAGTAACTACCCCCTCCCCCACTTCTGCATATCCTGCCTGGTTATTTGAAGGCAGAATTCCAAGGTACTGGAGAAGGCATTATTCCAAAGTACATGTGCAAATGCAAAATGAAAATTCAAACTACCGTAACATTTTGTCATTATAAATTGGTTTAAATAAAATTTTTATTGACCACTTTCTGAAATTAAAATTAAAATCCAATTATTCTACTTTATACAAATAGATGAAGATATGTAGATTCATATTTGTGATTGGTCAAGAAGATCGCATGTGACATTTAACGAAACATAATGTTCAGCTCGGTCAAACCAGGGACAGTCTGTACTAACTAGTATACTAGTATAGACTGTCCCTGGTCAAACTCTCTCTGTATTTACCATTTGGAAATTTTTCAAATTTTTTTAGCAACATTAAATGCATTTCTTTCACCTATCTATTTATAGCCTTACATGTGTGTTTCATAAAGAGGTATAAAACACTGAAAAAAATTTCAAAATTTTTAAAAAGTCGAATATTCTTGGTATGACCACTTTTAAACATTACTAGTATTTGGCAGACAATGTTATATGGAAAAATTAATTTCTGAGGATAACCAAATGTTTATATCTTAACCGGTTCAAGTCTCACTGACGGCAGGGTGCACTCAACTCCAATCCTAATTAACAAGAATTGGCAGTTTTCCAACCAAAAGGGGGTTCCTTGTCAACATGAATGCTTACAGTATATAAATTATACTTACAGCAACCAGTCTGATACCAGCTGTGCTTAGTGATGCCTTACTCCTCCTTCTAAAATGTTTCTTAATTTTCTTGGCAACTTGAACCTGCATGTCTGAATCACTGGCCTTGTCATTCTGGATAAAGGGAGGTAATTTATTAGAACTTGATAAATGTGAGATGCATATCATGTATATATAATCCTTATAGTGTATTTAACCAGGAACCTATAAATCAACATTTAACTTGTTGAAACAAGTGCAAAAGGTTTTTGAATATTTCCATTGTCTTTTTAGGTAAAAAATTGAAAAGTACATTATTTTCATTTACAGCCTTGAAAAAGATTTTCAAACAAATTGTTTGTCTTCATTTAGCAGAAATATATAATAAAGATGTCTTTTTTCATGTAGTATTAAACATTGAAAAAGTTAAACTTAGTTTTCATTAATAAATATTGCATTTGACTTGTCAAACAAGTGCAAAACATTTAATACTTTTTAAATACCTCAGAAAAAATTACATCTTATGTTATATTTTATATCATTTTACTGAATTGAAAAAAAAGGTGTTTGCAGAATCTTTTTAAAATTGCAAATCTGAAATATAACTTATATTAACTTTTCATATCTGTATTCAAAAGACAATGTAGATACCTGTGTCTATTATCATTTATTTATGGATGTTTTGCTTTGAGAATTGGATCCATTTAGGAATGAGGTATATCTAAAAATATTGTTACCCTATTCATTACACCCCTTTTGCAATAAAGGTTTCCCCTCGTGTACCTATCCTATCCCCTGAATACTTTGTTTTTCATCAATATAGCTGAAATACCATTAGCTGGACATTAAAGATAAATGGTATATTTCACTATTGGAAAGACGAGACAAGAAAATCCCAAACCCAAGGGCAAAGATATCTTGTCCATCCCGAGGCACTGCTGAGGGATTGGACAAACAGATATCTTTGCCCGCAGGTTTGAAATTTTCTTGAATCGACTTTCCTAGAGTGATTTGATACTTTTTCTCACCAGAGATGCAGATTATTTGGGTATTTCTTCAGTAGGTTCGGTGCCGTTTGTGCATACATAACTGAAACGTCCATGACGTCACAATAAGCTATCTCACCCGTGAGACAGAGAAATCTCACCAACAGGAAGTCAAAAGATATTTCTCTACCATTGGGTGAGAAATAATACTTATAGTTATGACTCATCGCAAAATTATCCATAATATACAGGCTTGAATTCACGGTACCAATATATGTCTCAACATTCCTCAGATCTTGCCCAGATTTTTCTATTATAAAGTCTTAGCTGAGTTTGAGTTTAAATCTGATTTAACTACCAATCACAACTTGAGAATTGTTATGTTGCTATGGTAGCTGAGACAAAACTCTACTTGAATCTGAGATCTAACTTAAGTTAGATTTGAAAAATCCAGAGGTGGATTTCACTAAAGTCATAAGTGTTGGAAGATCAAAGGGAAATATCAGCACTTACCATGTGTTTTACACTTACGATTTTTTGTGAAAAGCACCACTGATCTCTTAAACACTATATAAACTCCAGTATTTTTTCTAGTACTTGCTTTATATTGGTCTTATATCATAACTTACAATGATCCATTCATGGGCTAGAACAGCTTCTGCAGTAAGTCGCTTTTCTGGATTGACATCTAACATGTGAGTTATTAAATCTTTGGCTGAATCTGATACATCATCCCAATAAGGGGAGGTAAACTCGAAATGTCCATCAATAACTTTATCAAACAATTCCTCAGTATTGTTAGTTTCACTGAAATATTTTAAATGATTTGGTATTGTAATAATTTTACTTGTTCTAAAATTCAAACAAAAGTACAAAACTATTTAGATTTCTTGTCTTCCCTTTTTACAAAAACTCCAATAAAAGATATACAATTCTGATTCTATTATAGCATTAAACTGACTGCTCAACGACAAAGAAAAAGAGGAAGCAAAAAACAAGTGGCTGAGAGCTAAATACTGGGCTACAGAAAGTAGGATAAAGAAATATCAAAAAGAACATGGCAAATGATAGAGAGAGATTTAAGAAAGAAGAAAATGCTCTATGTCTGATTGTTTGTTCGAATGATGTTTAATGCCACTTTCAGCAATTTTTCAGCTATATCATGGTGTCCAGATTTTACTGGGAAGGAAGTTTGAGTACCCTGAGAAAACCCTGACCTGTGGTAGGAAAACAGACAATCCTTGTCAATAAAGATTGGAATCAAGTACACTGCAACCTCTGTGTTGACAGAGCACGTGATCAATAGTAGATGACTACTAAGGCCCCTGTTCACCCATTGATGAATCAGATTAATTACCGGGGGGGGGGGGGGGGGTAAGTAAAAGTAAATAAATTAGCATGCTTATCTTAGTTGCAGGTGATTAGTAGAGTTAAACCAATAAATTAAGACCTGCTATTAGACCGCAAATAATGCATCAACAAGTGTGGACTGTTAGCTAATGCTCGCTAGACATACCCCACTTTCACAACTATGTGTAAAAATCTAAGTATTCAGTAAACAGGAAGTAGATACCTAAGGAGCATAATATCCCTATGCACCATATGGTACTATAGGATAAAGCAATATTCAAAATATCAGGTTAGTTTGGGTAAATGGTGAGGAATGCAATATTTAGTGATATTGTGCTGTCCAGTTTTTATGGGGGAGGAAGCCAGAGTATTAGTGACAACCCCCAACATTCTGCAGAGAGGCAAGAAAACTGGCAATCCTTGTCAACTGAGGTTGGAATTGGGAATTGAGCACATCTTGTCAGTAAGGCTCAAACCCAACATCAGTACTGACAAGAACATTGTAGATGACTTACTACTACCTTAACCACTCTGCCATTAATGTCATCTGGCACAGAATGAAAATTTTGAAAAATAAAAAAATGCATATTTTAAACATGTTTCTACATGTCCTGAATATAGCTGAAATATTGCTTGCTGGACGTAAAACAACAATCAATCAATCAATAACAAATGGCAAAGATACCTTACCTTACAAAGGGAGGGAACCCACACAATAGAATATACAATATAATACCAGCTGCCCATACATCTACTTGGAAACCATACCTGTAAAAGAGGTTTATATAAAAACACAGGTTGAAAAATAATAATAGTATTTGGAGTCTTTTTTTTTAATAAAAAATTCTGCATGTACAGCATAGGAGATGCTTGCTTCTGAAGGGTACTTGGAAAACATTTATTTAAGCACACATAAAATTTCAAACCAATTCCTTGTTTTGAAATTGTTACTGAATTGAAAGCTTGAAAAAAATCTTTTAAAAACATTTTTTTTGCAGAATTAACTAATGAAACTACTTTGCAGGATTATCTAGTAATACTTTTGTAAGCACTTTTGGAGTAAATCAAGAGTGTAAACACTTCCAGCGTGACTTACCCAATTTCAGACAATATTTCTGGAGCTACGTAAGACTTCCAGCGTGACTTACCCAACTTCAGACAATATTTCTGGAGCTACGTATGTAGGAGTCCCACAGACAGTAAAGAGCGTTTCATTACAGTAGGTCGCAAGTCCAAAGTCTCCCAGCTTTATTGACTTTGTGTTATCTGCATGTTCAGAGACCTAGAAAGAAATATTTTGAATTGGCAGGATGTAATAATATCACTTGTATGATGAAATCATCTTTGTATCCTACCTAGAAGGGTACCTAATAATTAATTTGATTAAACTATCCTCAAAGCTTTTTGAGTTTATAAAGATCACTCTCTTATTTTGGTATCAATGATTCTTTGTTTTGCTGTTTTAATGATGTTTTATATGACACTTAGCAATACATTGTTTGGAATCCAGCTTTTTTATAAATACCAATGGAAAACCTGACATTCTGTTGGAAAAGTGGCAAACTTGCTTTTTAGTGATGTCTGGAATTGAACACACCTTGTCGCCTCCCCAAACTTTCAACACAAGTGTAGACCATTTGATCAATCAGTAGATATGATTGACTAACTAGGCTACAACCAAGGCCAACATACAGTACAGGTGTAACCATTTATTTTTCATACAAATTTCTGTTTTAAATTCTCTTAACACTACTTTTTTGCCACCAATTTGAATTACTTACCAACAGATTTTCTGGTTTTACATCTCTATGTACTATATTCAGTTTGTGTAGATATTTTAAAGCACTGGTTAGATTCAGTATCATACTGCTGGCATCTTTCTCTGTATACTTGGTAGCCGTGGAGATGGCATCAAACAAGTCACCACCCTGAAAATATGATTGAATAGATGCTTAATGACCTGCAGGCAGTAGTTTAGAATGAATAATCGTACCCTCACGTTTTTTTTTTGTTAATCGACAAATCACAAAATTAACTTTGGATTACAATGGCAGTAAAATTTGGCCTAGCAGTAGTTTAGCTATATTCAGGAAGTAAACAAGTTATCAATTTATAAACCCGAAAATATATGCATACATTGTATACTCTGTGTTTGAAACAGTTAACATAATATACAAGAGTATATTGGCTTGATTAAGGTAGCTGTCACCATGGTAATATGCTTTATTTAGCCAGTTTGCAGAAAGTGCCAATCTGGGTTATGGTGAAGCCAGGCAGGTGGGTGAGAAGAAAGGGTCATTTTTCAGCAAAGTTTACAGAGCATATCTATTTTGTGTAATCAACTCTTCCAACAGATTTCAACCCAGATCTCTGGATGTCTGCACACATATTAAAGTTCTCCACCAGTTATTATGTAATTGCTTGAGGAAATTTTTCCAGATTTTGGAGTTGTTTTCATGTAGTTTTACTGAAGATAGTACATATTTTTGTGTAGTCAACCCCTCCTACAGCTTTCAACCCAGACCCTTGAAACTTCACAGAAAGATTGCACACAAACAAGTTTTAAAGTTGTGCACCAGCTATTATTGAATTGTTCAATGATTTTTTCCCCACTTTTCCAGGCTTGGGAACTTAGTAATTGTTTAGGAAATTTTACTAAAGAGGTTACATATTTTGTGTAGTCAACTCCTTCTATAACTTTCAAACAGACCCTTGAACCATTTTTAGAAAACTTTATAGACCATGGTATCATAGTGTTATCAATTCCTATACATTTTTTTTTACAAAGACCCCAAACTTTCTTCAAATTGTAAGCCATACTCCTTTTATTAAGGCATTTGCATTCCAACCAGGCCATTTCAGACTTTTTTTTTCATTTTTGAGCAGTAGTTATTAATTTGTTTGTTTGTTGAGGTGTTTAATCATTTTCAGCAATTGTTCAGCTTTAGCAGTGTGTCCAGTTCTTTTAGGGGAGAAAGCTATAATGCTCCATGCAAACCAATGACCTTCAACAGGAAAACTAACAATCCCTGTCTATTAAGTTTGAAGTCCAGCACACCCTACAAGAAATCGGACCCAAACTCGCAACCTCAGTGTTAACACCCAAGTGATCAATAGTAGATGACCAATTACCAGACCTTATCATCACCAAGGTGCCTTTTATTATTGTGCTTAGTTAATCTAATTCTGAACAACTCATTTTCCATTAACTTACTCTGACTAACTCCATAACAAGATAAAGTTCATCTTTGGTATCAAATTCATCAGCCAGTAATATTATATTGGGATGGTCAACTTTTCTCAGAATGGAGACTTCATTTTCTATCATTTGTTCCTGCAATATATTAAAATGAAATACTTAATTATTACTGCTAGTCTATAAATATGATGTTTTGGTTACAGCATGCATGGTGGTCAAAGTCATTCAGTTTTACTTTTTTGTTGTGATTTCCTAGTGCATAAGAAAGAGTCCATTTGTTACAATTAGAGTGCATTTCCTTATCAAACTTATGCTGCTTTTATTATTTTACAGTCTTTATCTGTTAATCAGAGATTAAGTAATGAATGAAATGGAATTCCTACAATGTCTGCAATTATAACACAATATTAAATTTACTGACTCTGTATAACACTGTATTTGGTCACTGACACACGAATTTATACTATTGACTATTTTGATCTACATATCTGCTTATATGTTTTCTATTTTGTCACCCAGTAATGGTTACCTTGTGAAAGGGAGGGGACATATTTTTTAACCTCAAATATGAGGCTCACAGTAACTGTATGGATTATATACCATCACGTTGCTCTAATTTCCAAATGAACACCCTTGATTTATGTAGGAGGTAGGATATTGCACAGTATTGACAGACCACATTGATCAATAGCAGACGAACTACCTTAACCACTCGGCCACCGAGGCCCCACACAATATTTGTTAAGTCTATAACTTTTTTCTTATACCTATAAGGTAGTTGCTTAAATAATGATTAGATTTGTGTATACAATATTTTCATGGTTATTTTCCACATGCATTTTCTATACCAATTCTGTATTTATAACTAATTTATTGTCTATAGTTTCGTGTATGCAAACCTAAAGAACTACCGAAAATATTTTTGTAAATCTTAGACAACTTACCTTTCCTTTACATTTTGATTTGTCTATTACTTTCAGTGCATATCTTCTTTTTGTTTTTCTGTAAAATACAAGATTTTAAAGTCAAAACAATAAAATGTATCTGCTAGAGAAAAGGGAGTTATTCCCCTTTATCTATTTGTGCATGTCATGTATTTGCATTTGTTGGTAATCTTCTTGGACATTAAAATGACGTTTTTATTAATATGTAAAGTTTCAGACAATTATTGACTCAAATTTAAACTATTCCCAGAATCCTCTGCTGCCCAACCCTTTTTAAGACCTTGATGGGAGTGCTGGATGGCAGATGATACACAGACTAATTTTTAAATGTACCGGTAAGAAAAATAATTTTCTAATATAATGGATTATATTCTGATATAATCATTAACAATCCATTTACCGAACCACAGGATAATGTGATATAACAACTGACCTGTCTATACATTCCTTAACTACTGCAAAATTTCCTTCTCCAATTATTTTACCAATTTCATATCTTTGAGCTAATGACGGAGGTCCTAAGGATAGCTCTGAAAAATATTGACATTAGTGCAAAATAATTTTTAAATACGTACACAGTGGTAATATATAAACCTATTTATATTTCTTAAACATATTGTATCCTGCATAAACTTGATCTAAACACCAAGACCAATATTTATCAGAACTCTGTATGGATCACAGGTGTATAACACCAGAGTATAGGGCCTACTACATGTACTACTGAGAAATGTTAGGAAGGCATTTTAAGTATCAAACTGGGATGACATGGGTCATCATCCCCACCTCCAAACCTAATCACCATAGCAAGCCTCTTGTCTGATTTTACCACTGGCAATAAAATGCTAAATTTTGACCATTGTCAGCAAGTGTAAGGTTTTGTTGTCCATTCAAAAGTTCCAGATATTGACCTTAAACCCCATTAAAGCCATTTTGTATTGATCACAGGGTTTAAAAAATCAATACCTATTGATATGATATACAAAAACACAATTTCTACATAAGTATTTCAGATAATTTAATTATCTAGCTAGTATCCCCATGGTGGGCTGACATAACTCGAAGATTATTACAGACCCAGGCTGACTTGAAAGTTATGGTCTTAATCAATGCATCCGATCATATTCTAATTTCTGTTTTCTAGTGTAAAGGATAACTTCCTGCAAATTTACTATGTCAGAAGGTTCCAAAACTGGATTCCTTTAAGTGTTTTTAGCAGTCATTTTCTGATTGTCTAGGCAAAAAAAACCTGAAAACTTTACTAACTGTTCATTTTCCTGCAACTCGCAAAAACAGCAGAAAAAGCAAACTAAAGCAGCTTTTAGGTGTATTAAATAATTATGACTGTTATGAAGTCTAAAATTGCATTGATTCCCAATGCAATAATTTTCAGTACATTATGTTTAGATATAGGATCTTACATTGGTACGAGTGGATTATCGAGATTGGAGAAATCCGATAATCCAAGAGTACTAATGTAAGATTCTGTTTCTCTAATTTTAAAAAGTAGTAAATTTGCAAAACGAAGTACAAATTCTCCCAACCCCAATTTTACGTTCATGACGTGATACGCGGTAAATTGAAGCTGTTTTGTTTATGACGTAATGAGTTCTTATTGTGACGTTATTATTTTTAACCAATCAAATGCTGAGAACAACAAATTCACTAGTGACGAGAAATATTTTTTCCACACCGGTCAAGCGGTTGAAATATTACGTCAAAATTAGAGAAATACTAATTAACAAACCATTGATAAGGCCAGACTGATTGTTAAAATCACAAATCAAATAATAATTTAAGGGCAATCAATCATCAATCAATCAATAAATCAATCTAAACGGTTGCATATCAAGCAATCAACAAATCAATCAAACAATTCTGTCCTTGTTACCAGTTTTTTTATCATTTAAATTACTGATCTGATTTTGAAGAAAAAAATTCATGTCTGACCCAATTCTGTCTAAAGATGTGTCTATTAAAGCTGCATAGAAAATAATATGCCTGTTTCTTGAGATTTTGTTTTATTACTAAATTCTCTTCCATTAGCTTTACACATTTGTACTCTTTATACAGAAAACAATCTATGAATCATTTAAATAAATTGTCCATGTTTTATCTTTTTTTAGCACGGACATACCGTCATGTTGTTGGAAAATCTCCATATTGTGTTATACAATTACCATACAATACAGACATGTTAGCTTTAGTGAATAAAATTCTCCGTTTAATTGATTCTGGATTTTTATGAAACATTAAATGCCAAAAACCTTTTCATTTCTATTGATTTCTGTTATTCTGGAAACCATGATAAAACACAAATATGTTTTCATATTGATGAAATGACAATATTAAGCCATTCAGTCCTCAAGGTTAGGTAATATGATATGTAAAATATTTCCAGATAAAACCGCGACCAGATGAAAATGAATCTCTCAGAATTAGAACAAATATTTTGCTACAGTTTTCTTCTTGGAAAACAATAAAGAACTGCATGTTTTATGGTCTTTGTGCAGAAATGAACAATTATAGAGGAGTGGACAGAGGGGGAAACTGGAAGGAAAAGCGAGGGAGTGGGAGTTTGGTGGACTTTGTCAGATTGGGCGAGTGCAGAGGCAAGCAGGAATTAAGGGAATGGGAAGTATAAATTATCAAAACAATCCCAAGTTACAGTTGTTCAGTTAGGGCAAAAAAAAATGTTGATTATTTGAAAAAAAAGATTGATTGATCAATTGATAGATTGAGAACAAGTTAGCAAATAATAAATCAACTCAGGGGAAAGAAATTTTGACCCCCACCATAAAAGTATAAAAACAACTGCAAGAGGATAATTCAATCTAATTATGATGATTCAAGTAATTGTAGATAAGAGGTCTTTGTCATGCAAGGTGCATGCCACAAAGAATGGATTGTTTGTTTAAATGTTGTTTCAGCTATATCATGGCGTCCAGTTTTTATTTGGGGGGGGGGGGAGCCGGAGTACCAGAAGAAATTCCCGACCTTCGGTAGGAAAACTGGCAATCCTTGTCAATTAAGGTTAGAGTCCAGTACACCCTGCCTGCAGTACCAAGCTGAAGGATGTTCATTATTCATTATTCAATAAAGATATAATAAGATAGTTAGAAGAAACTGGGACTAGTATAACTGATGATTTATGATTGGTTTATTTGTAATTAGGATATATGTAGTACTTATATCGGACCAAAATGTTAAGTACCCATAAACGTATATATATACAGAAAGAGTATACCCCAAAATTAAAAAATGAGAATGAAGATAATTATAGGAGGAAGTTACAATAAAATTTAAAAGATAGTTTTTGACAAATTCTAACGATGACATACCCCCATTGACTCCATTGGCTGTTCTGTATTTGGGCTGAAATTAAAAACAAAACATGAAATACAAAAAAATTACTACAAGACGTGCTCTAACTTATAGCCTGATGACACTTAAAAGTTAAAAGGAATTTCGGAGTAACCTTTTCATCTTCTGAAGGCTCTGAAGAACGTGGCCACGAAAATGCCGTACTGAACAATTCCTGTTGAAACCTTTTTTTTTCTTTTTTATCTGTATCCCGGAAAACCTAGTTCTTATGGGGTATATATTAGTGCTTATGTGGTATATATCAGAGTATGCCTCTCGTTCTCTTATTAACTTTCAAATCGTCAGGTAAATGTTTGTGAGTTGATTGATTGATTGAAGTTTAACGTCCATCAATCAATATTTCAGCTTTATTCAGGAGGTAAATGTTCGTGACAAATATCAACATAAAATACACATTGTAATATAAAGAAATTTGGAATAAAAAGATGATGAAACATAAATCTGCCGTCTCTCTTCTGTTTTAATGAATAAAATAAAAGCCGAATATTTTCGCTCGTTTTTATCGATACAGTGTTAAAATTTGATTCAGCAAAAGCGCCTCTTAAAACAATTGTAATTAAAAATAATGTGTTGGGCTGCCAACACAGAAGTCGCCAAAAATCCCTATGGATAGCATTGTATTCTACTCAGGAGATTAAAATGTACCTGCACATTAAATTTCATAAAAATTTGACAACGTTGAAAAATTCCGAAAGTGGAGTTCCACTCGGGACACTTAAATCTACCTCCACACCAAATTTCGTTGAAATCGGACCACGGGAAAATTTTCGACATTTTTGGGTGGGTGTAGTCAAGTGGTGGTCAATTTGAAATAGCGGCCATTATCAAAACTTATTATTATGATTATTGACTGCGCCCCTCCATATGTCGATCTACACCTTTGCCAATTTTTCATTTGATTCTACATGTATTTAAGCGTCTATAAAGAGAAATGTGTCGGACAAGTTCACGATCTAGAAAAAGTGGAAACCGAAATATGTGCAAAACAAAAAGTCGCCAAAACATCGTTTTGGGCGACTTATATATGATACAAAAAAAGAATATCATTAATACGACTGTCCACACCAGTGGCAGATCCATAAATTGCGGGAGGGGCATAATAACTCTGAGTGGTCTTTCAGACTGATTAAGGTCCCCAGCGGGTCTTGGGCAGAGTCCTCGTAAGGAGAGTGGAATCCCGCATTTGTGAATGATTTTTCATAGGTTTTGAAGCAGGTTAAAGTGTGTTTACTTTAAAAGTCAGTCATGAATAGACCATCAAGGCATTGTTTTCAATATTTGGTTGGGGGGTGGGGGGGGGGGGGGCAATTGAGAATTTTGTATATGACTGTCTTTAGTGTAGGGTATTTTTTTAATTTCTTTTTAATTACTAGTCGTCATATCTGACATTAAAACTGTCAGCTTTAGTACTACGTTCGAATTCACTTATGTAAAAAAAAAACTCGACAAGATTTATCATCATCAGGAATTCCAAAAATAGAAGGTGAAGTAGCAATCGATTCTGAAAGGGTTTTCTTAAGTTCATTCTGGATGAGATATGATCGATAGATTTTTAGATGCTATATTACATATTTTTACACCATTGATAGCCAACAGTTAAGTCTGTAAAGATCCACGAAGTGAGGAAGTCCATGGGTTACCAACAAAACATTGGAGGGGGCATTGGCACAAATTGCCCCCAAACCTATTGCATACCAAACGAAAAATCGTGTTTCTTGTGATCTTCCAGATATTATTTTCAAAAAACATCGACTCTAGTTTTTTTAATATTTTTTTTTAATTATTAGTTAATGATGAGCTTTCTACAGAAAGGTGAGAGAAGACTCCATAAGTCTGTTTCACTTGGTTTTTTGCAAATAAACTACAGAAAATTAATATTATAAAATAAAATTCAGTTAAGGATACTAAAATACTTACAGCTGATACTACCCTTAGTTTGCGTGCTGTTTTAGGTGAAGCTGTTGGTGATGATGTAGCTGCGAGGATAAAATACATGTTATGTGTTAAACACAATAATATTTAGATATAATCCAACGTAATTTGGGGGTGCTAGTTTGTGCATATTTGTTATATTCGTGAGAAAGTATCTATTTCCAGATCTTAGGTGCTGTGTAATTGAGAGATCTTTAGCCGCTTTTTTACGCGTGGAATTTGTGTAGTGTTTTTTATAAGCATTATTTAAACAACCATCAGATCTTATAACAAATACAACTTTTTTTTAATAATTTGAAATGTTTCAATAGCTATTTCCACCTACAGGCATCTAGTTATAGGCACTTTTGAAGAGCTTTTCGTGTAAGCTTTTTTGTTATTATATATAAAACGAAGAGATTTTTCTTGAAGCTGCTCAGTTTTTAGTGTATTTCGGCTTCTGAGGACAATAGTTGAAGTTTTACATTTTGAATGAGTAGTACATCGTCATTTTGCTCGGACTATTTAAAAGGTTACCCATTCGCCTAAGAACATTTAACTGTCGAGCTGCCTTTCTCATATCAGTGAATTTGCAATGTGAGCATTAAATTCTACACAAAATCAATTGTAACACTAAGTAACTTAACTTCTTTTTCACTTTCCAGGACTGTACCTATTAAATCAAGTTGATTTTCTACCTACAGCTATTATTTGGAACTTGTCTGGATTTGTATTTATTTTATTCATACACAACCAGTTAAGGTCTTTGCTATCAAACTCCAGTCAACTATTCAAAATGGATACATGAGCACGAGACACAGTATTGTCGTCTGCATAATTATACAGTGTAGAGCCTTTCACAAAGCTGGAAATATTGCCAAAGACTGTGTTTTTGTCTTGCTTTGTTCACACAGTACCTTGCTGTAGCTTTTAATTAGATGCTATGCATGATTAGGAATCGTATATGTTGCTTGCAATATGATTTGTATTTATGCTTATTATGCTTTTTTCTTTAATACTGTTTAATTCTTTAATAGCCTCATGTGTATGTATGCTTGTTTAGTCTGTGTGTAAATTTTGTACATGACGTGTATGTCTTAAAATGAGTTTCACTGGTGTTATATTTAGTCATAATCCATAGTTTATGATGTCTGTAATATTCATTATTAAACCAAATCAGGTGCTCGAGATGAGTAAGCAGTGTTGCCTTTATTTAGAAACCCTTGAGTTACATAGAGTTTTGTCCAGAGGAAGGTCAAATCCTGAAAGACTATGACTCAACGAAAATAGTCTGATCATATTTGAGAGGTGTGTTTCCGATAACCGTCAATTAAGTCATGGTGATTGCCATAGAACTTCTGATCACTGCTGAAGGGATAACATCGACTTAGGTACAACTAAGCCCTGTTTGAGGATCTATGACTCAACGAAAATAGTCTGATCATATTTGAGAGGTGTGTTTCCGATAACGGTCAATTGAGTCATGGTGATTGCCATAGAACTTCTGATCACTTCTGAAGGGATAACATAAACTTAGTTACAACTAAGCCCTGTTTGAGGATCTATGACTCAACGAAAATAGTCTGATCATATTTGAGAGGTGTTTCCGATAACGGTCAATTGAGTCATGGTGATTGCCATAGAACTTCAGAAGGGATAACATCAACTTAGGTACAACAAAGCCCAGTTTGAGTGGCTTAATACGTAGTCAAGAACAATGTCCAATCTATAAAATCTGATGCCTATGACAAGATCTAGTTAACACAATGCGCATGTGCTGCTAGAATGTTTTCATCGATTACAGTGAAATTATATATATTTCGACTTATTGTTTTTATTATATATATTTCGACTTATTGTTTTTGTGTTTTTAGTATCGGTACTTTTTCGACATTCTTATTTGGGCATGTTTGACTACTTATTCGACTTACTTTTAAAGGCAAGTCTCTGATTCTTTGACATGCCCTAATTGGGAATGTGTGATTACCTCTTCGACTTTCCATGGATTGACCAGGTCTTACCTGATTTGTCCAGACTCTTGGATGATAATGATAATTTGCGTGAGGTTCTGGGAGATCTTAAAGTTATTCTTTCAGCTTGTCTAAATGATGTATTCTTGTATGCCGACACTAGTTTTACTTCTGCAAATGATTGATTGATTATTGTTTTACGCCCAGCAAGCAATATTTCAACTATATTCAGGACGTGAAAATAATAACGATATGATTAAATATTTACTTGAAACAATTGAATATCCCTCCATTAGTATTAAAACTTTATCGCATACAATGAAATATGCATACTATGAGGTACATACATATGTAAACATTTATGATATATTTATAATTATTAGGAAATGTTATTTACCCGGTATCTTATCCAAAATATAGGCACACTAATATATTATGGTTAAGTACAAGTCCTCCTACCCGCCCCGAATATACAACTGTTATTGGGTTCCTACAAATTCTTAAAATTATCACAAACGTCAGGGATTCGGACCCACAAAAGTTTCCTGAAAAGAATAAAAAATTATAGAGAAAATTGCGAAAAGTTTCTTAGCCCACCCACACTTCTCACCCGCTTTTTTTTAAAAACCAGACCGACCTGTCCACATCTTTAAACAGATTGTCAGTGTTCAACTACATGTATACAAGTTGCTTAATTAGCTCTTATCTACAGTCCATGAAGTGTGAAACATACCATTTTCGTCCAAGTCGAAGTCGTCTGTAGAAGACCTCTCATGGCCATAAGCGATAAAGACTGTATTATCATCTTTGAAGAAATCAAATAATGAATTAACCTACAAGAAAATTGGATCTTTAATATACTGCTTTGTCAAAATAAGGATTGGGGTGCAAATAAATTGGGTTAAACGAACCTTCAACATTTAAAGCTGTATAGAGACGACCAGTTTTTACTGGATTATAAAGATTGGTTAACACTCGAAACTCTGTAATTGATTTGTAAACTACCGATGTCCCATAAGCTTTTCGAATAGATTAGCTGTAAAACAGCAAAGTCATAATCTCAGCAATGGTAAGTTCCGGGGAATACACCACAGTGATGGGGCCACACATGCCTTGGCTACCCCGATCATTAGTAACTGTATTACTTTGCAAATCAATACCTTACGGGTTTTTTTAATTATCAAATTGGATATACTTGCATACAATTTCGTAATTGCCTCTGGATGTAATAACATTTTTATTATCTGTGTCGGCAATCCGTCTGATACTGAGGTACTCCAGACTGTTGATAGACAGTAGGATAATGCTAGTAATTTAATGGTTAGCCACAGTGAAAAGTAGTCTAAAGAGTTATCAAGCCCTTTTTTACGCGTTTTTTAACCTCTGTAAAATAACATTTACATGAACTTATCGTTATATGTAGTAAACACTGACTATCACATGCCAAAATCCTGAAAATGATTTCAATTGTGCATCAATTTACCTTCTATATTGTAGGTATAATGCATATAATGTTTAGGAGTTCGTATATTCCTCATCGTCTAAGACGCTTTGTTATAACCCCAGCTAAAATTGATGAGTTTAAAAAAATGGTCGGTTGGACTGCGCCATAATAAGATCTTTAACATTACTGCTTCATAGTGTGTTCTAGCATGTGAGTATTCTATAAGCAAACATATTACAGTATTTGACTTTGTTGATATAGCCGAGACAGTTTGCTATAGACGTTATCTAGCAAAACATAAGGGGTCGCATGTGCCGATTGAAATACGTCTACTGCATATACCGTTTGCAGTGCGCAAATAAAGCGCACTTGCCTCTAAACATCACGGTTTACAGTTACTTGTCCAGAACTGGCGTTAAGCTCAATAGAAACGCCTGCTTACGTCGTCAATTAAACTGGTCGCTGGAATACTAAAAAAACTTGGGACTAGTGGGCTTGAAAAATACACATTGTACACATATATATGTATGTGTCCATTTTTTTTCAATCACGTCTGCCACCTGTGTCTAAATAACCATGCTTGTACATATTTTAATGCTTTTAACTAGACGAGTTAATATTATAATTATAAATAGTAAATCAGGACAACTGGCTTAGCTACACCGCTACGGACGACTGGCATATTCAAAAATTAGACTTGCAAACAAACGGTCAGGTACTCGGCTGGCAATATTAAAAGGCACGGCATATCTGACGTGTATTGACAATAAGGTGTTTTGATTTTGACGTTAAATCAATAACTTGTTTTGTTAGATAATATATTGACTTTAAATTTTGCTAAATGGCCTCATTTATTAGTAAGACCTTAATGCGTCAGAAACAGCTGTCATCTTTGTGGTGACTAATTGAAGACCGACTGGATCCTACAGAGATATTACCTGAAAATAACTATTAAATCATTCCCGAATGTTTAACATTTTTAGCGAAATTTCTCCTAATAACGTTGACTGAAAGCCAAATTAAAGATGGTAAACCTGTGCAAATTGAATTTAAATTAGGAAATTCTTAGAAAGGCAGATTATTTATTTTTTCCGCAACGAGACCATTATCTTGCTTAGCAAACAAGGCACGCCATTTCTATCAATTCTGATGTGGAACTATTAGACATCAGTCATAAACTAGGTTCACCGATTAGACTATCGTATTTATAAGATGAGTTTGCTTGGTCAAGACTACTAGATTTATCTGAAGCTTCTGTGAACAAAACATATGTTAATATTCTAACAAATTTAAAATTAATATCCGAGTACTGAACAAAAGATTTCCTCAATCAAGCACTGCCATTACCACTGTTGTCGAATGAAGAACTTAAACTAATATATAAAACAAAGGGTGGATAGTATTGCAATACTAAGTACCCTATGTCAAAGGGCCATAATTTCTTATCAAAGTATTGGACCGAAACAACATTTAAACTTGATCTGTAACTCATGATCGATGACTCACATGCTAAATATCAGCTCGGTATCTACAAGCGTTTGAAAAAAAGTCCAGAAACTGTTTGAAATTTTCCAAAGGGTATAATTTTGCAAAAATTCATTGGACCGGAACGACACTAAGCCGGCTTGATATGTAACTCATGAATCAAATATCAGCTCAATTTCGCAAGCGTTTAGAAAAAAAACGGAAAACTTTTTTTTCAAACATTTTCTAAGTCCCAGGACCATTATTTCGTCGGAAATCACTGGACCGGAACGACATCAAAACTGAAATACACATACCAAATATCAGAGCCAATACTGCAAGCGCTCAGAAAAAAAATCCCCAAAACTTGTGTGTGACGGACTGACGGACGAAGAGCAATCCTATAGTCCTCTTTGGGAAAGCCGGTATGGACTAATAAAATGCTGGCAAATAGTTCAAATGGGGTGGCCATAATCTTTTATTTTTATCTTTAACATCCATTCCGAATCACACATATACCTAAATATTTTTTCGAATCGTATTCGGTATATTAAATTTGACATAGATTGAGATTGAACTTTCCTGATAATATTTATCCCCACTTAAAAGGGTTTCGAATAAACTGCAGCACATTTAGTTGTGTAAAACGATTAAAAGTATGTGAATTTTTGTTGAATACAGGGCTTCAAAAAGATTATTGGATTTGTCACAACTCTTGAGCGACTCTTCAAATGAATTTATGGTCTTTAAATAAAACACGAGTTCTGTAAGTGATTGTCAAGACCAGTGGCATGCAAACAATTTAAATTTAAAAACGAGACTTTCTTTAAGTGATTTACAAACTTGACTTTTTTATTACGATATCAACTTTGCTATCAGCCGTTGACAAGATCAGCATAAAACATTTCTTTCCATTTTATTGAATTTAATAAGGAAAAGTAAAGGAAGACGCAGGGTACGCCTCAGTTGAAATCCCGTAAACCAGAAAGTTTTACTGTTATTCGTAAAAATGTACAAGTGGCAAATGATGCACTCTCCTCAGAGAACAACGCGTTCTTCGGTTCCGTAATACGGCAGATGGGTTCGATACAACTATTAATTAGAATTCTCCTTTGTAACGAAGTCGTGGTCATCGCTATGACTGTACCTCAGTATAAGTTAGTCATCAATATGACTTTAGTATGACCTGCTTAATTTCATGCTCAGTGACACACATATATTGAATGTCTTTACTTGAATGAACATTAAGTAGAGAGGATTATTATAGTTTTCGTAAGATCACACCATTCTTCTGTCCGGCAATGGATTAAAAATTGAAGGATAATAATGAAGTATACGGAACATCAAATGCTCAATTCTTTCTTTCAAACCAATACAAATATACGGAAAAAACTAAGAAAACGATATATGTGACAAGACACTAATATCTAATAACATATGTTGATGATGCTGAAACTGGAAAATATAATCTTTATTGTAATTGTTTGCCTACCCCCGTGACCAGTTCGTCAACTCAGTGCTCTTACGCTTGCTATATTTTAAACAATGTTTGACAATCCCTTTATATTTTATAACAATCATTAGCAACTGGTAAAACCATCTAGCTCATACGATTACACCACGACCACTCAGTTTTTTGCGTTTGCATAATGGTATTTGCCGGCGTATTTTTTCGGATTACAGTTTCATTTCCGGACTATACGTTTTGATCGTTTATCGATTATCTCTAAATTTTGTACCAAGGTTGGGATTGATAATCGTTATCCTTGTCTCTACTAGTAAAGAATAAAAGAACGATTTTTTCATTGTTTATTTGATTCAGTTTCAATGTGAAATATGTCACCAGAATTTCAATGTTTTCCCGTTTTGAAGTTCACATTGGTTCAAAAGGTTTGGCCGAATTTTTCTGTTATTATTATACGATTTTGGTTTTGTGATTTGTCGGATTAACCTCGCCAAAAATAGCGAGGTTACGATTATTCGTTCTAGCCAAATCTAAACCCTTTTTTATGGAGATTTTTCAGTCAGAGCCCCATAATGCCTAGCAAATAAAATACTTTTACCTACTTGTTGCCCGTCAACTGTGAATATTTTGCGTACAATCCCCGAATCTAGTTTGATTGCTTCTGTGACGTCATTCAATACCTGCTCAAACGAGTGCGCCGTTTTCTTATTAAGTAGTACTCGAACAGCTTTTCTAGGCTTTAATCCATTTCGTATTACTGTAATTAGTTTGGGTTTTATATAGTCTTTGCCGTCACCACCTAGTCCAAAACTAGCCGCAAGTGGGTCATCTTTCGGTTTGGCGTTAACATTCCAATTAGGGTTTTCACTTTTAGCATAATCTAGCTTCTTGAAAACGTCAGTTGACGCACAAACGTAACTTTCGCCCTCTTCTAATTGTAATAAATTTGTGACTTTTTTAGTCCCATCCATCGTAAATATGTGACGAACTCCATTTGGTAAAATATTTTTATCACACAATGGACTATCCGTCAATTCGACAAGAAGTGAGTCTAACGTCCGAAATCGCTCGGCTGAAACTGCATAAACAATGCCTTTGAAAAATCTGTCCCCGTTTCTGTAAAACCGAACCTTTCTTGCTTTCTTTTCGTCTGACGACCTCATTATGCTATGTCTGAACAAATTGCCATGTGCACTGTGCGTTGGACTGGTATGTCCGTTTTTTCCACTTATTCGACTGGAACTTTTAAATCTATCCTCATTCTGAACAGAAAAATGTTCATCAAATGCCAGATCTGCCATTGTTATTTTTTGGCACCGGTCAGCTAAAACATAAATCCAAACAAATATTTTGTTAAGTTTCTATGTGTAAATATATTATAGACGTGAATCAAATTAAATTTATTTTACAGCCCAATGAAACTTTTTAATGTATATTTATTTTATTTATGCTCAACAAAACGCTATTCGGTCTGACGAAATTACAAATTAATGTTTGATACGCATTAAACATTATTTGATTTTCACTATATACATGCTTCGATTCTTTTCTTACGTACGGAAACACTTTTTCTAGTAAACTATTTAAATGAACATGGGGGTTTTCTTTATATATAGACAACAGAATAATAACGTATCCTGCATATTCATTTATTTCCCAAATTCAACGCAGATAATTAAATCCACTTTAGAAGAAATTTTTTCATTTTCAAATTCTATATTCATATTGATTATATTTAAGTAAATAAGAGGAAACATTTTTAAAGTGCGACTTGTCATTTTTTATTTAATTTTCACGAATAAATAGCATGATGTAATCGTATTATATCTGGTATATTACGGTCCAACGGGATTGCCTCAAAACCTCTAAAGATTTGAAATTCACTCCTTGCCACGTTTTATCCACATTTCTTGCTCTGAAAAGGGGGACAACTACATTTTAGACTCAGAGAGGGCAATAATGGATTCGACCACATTTGTGACAATAGCTAAATGATGGGGATTTACTCCACACCTCACTGATCAAACCTCCTGGATCATCCTTTCACGGGGGTTCAGTTTTTGTAAATAAGAGATTTGGGCGTCTTAATAACTATTCAACAAAGAAATTTTTTTTGCTAAATTCAGATGCCTCTAAAATCATATGTCTTACATAGTAATCTTAAATTTGAATTTTATAACTCCTTAGCCTCGAAATAAACCTAAACCGTGAATGTTAGTTCTGAAAAAAACCGACTAAAGTTAATGCTATAGAACAGATTTGCTAGAACTCGTCAGTATAGGTACCACGTGTGAAAGGTGACAAGAAAAGATTTGTCCCAACAGCCCGTAAGTCAAAAAGAAATATATTTGACCAATATAAATTGACAGCTCGTCACAAAGTACACTTACCATCGATATCATACATATATTCCATCCACAGTCTTTGATATAACATCTTCGAGGAAAATCTCAACTATTTGTATATGTAAATAATTTAAAGCTATATGTGTATTTGTGTGAACATTATAATTGAGGATAATTACAGCCAATTTTAAGCTTACTGTTCGAACGATTGCTCAGTCGTGAAATAGGAAAAGTAAATAATTATATATCTTTCCTATATTTTATAGCAAACATTCTCTCCAAGCTTTTCTGACCATTGTTCATGATTTACGTCATACACGTTTTTTTTCTTTCTTGTATGTTAATTGTGTCTAAGATTAATTATCAACAGATTGTTAACAAGTATATAAACCCAGGTCATGCATCCTTGATTTTTTCAAATTCAGTTTATTAGTGAACAGTCAGGTTTTAATTTCATCCTCTATGTGTTCCGATTTTTTTTAAATCAAATCGAATTTAACAGACTGACACCACGTTGGAGACAGTAACCAAACAGGTGAACCGTTGAACTAGATTTTTTATATCTATTTAAAAGTGTAATGCTTCAATAATAAGTTTCTAACATTCATACAAGTCACTTAGAACTAGATAGGTATTAATGGGTGGATAGAAGGGTGCAATGTCCCACTACCTTCTTTTTTTAAATCCCAGTCTAAGGTAGGTCGCATTGTACTGGCGTAAAATCAGAGTTTAGTTTTGTGATTTGTTAACACCCATCATCAAACATAAGACCAGAGTACGATTGTTTGCCTACCCTTTTCGCGCCTATTTCCCTCTTTCTCCAGACTCCCTGGAATCCGCGTCATCCGTTCTACCTAATGCGTAATAACCACAATCACCATAATTTAATAATAATAATAATAATAATAATAATAATAATAATAATAATAATAATAATTATTATTATTATTATTATTATTATTATTATTATTATTATTATTATTATTATTATTATTATTATTATTATTATTATTATTATTATTATTATTATTATTATTATTATTTAGTTATAAATTACACACGATAAAACCCTCAACCCACCCAATTTTTCCTGAAGACTGAATGACAATCTACCAATTAACTTTATCTTGATATAGGCATTATATAGATAAAGTAACTTTTTCAGTCTATTTATTGACTTCACAGTGGATATAAAGATATTTCTATTTACCATTTATATTGAAATCGTACAATAACTATTACAACTGACCTCGAACATAAGAAATAATTACAGTACTCTGTTACGAATCTATTGATGGGTAAATTAAATGATATTAAAATAACTAAATTATATACACGTCAATGTCTCATTTGAAATAGTATACACTGAATGTCTCTTTAACTTGAATATCGACACTAGAAACGGAGTGTTACGAAATCTGCCTAAAGCTTCTTGTTTGTATAGGTATCACTTTTGATTGGGCTTGCAGATATAAAAGTACGAAATTATCGTAAGTCAATATTTGAAATTGTGTAATATTATCGAGAAATACTTCAGACTTTGACAGTTCCACAATAAAAAATTACTGTGTCAAACTTTTGCCTATTTTTAAAAATGCTGAACATTTCCTACATTGCAGAGTGCTAATAGATTTATTTAATTGTAAATATAACCTGCGTAGATAAGGAAGCGTCTGAATTTACATTCCGCCCTAGGTTTAACTACGAAGGACGTCAACTAGTTCAACCAGTAACATTCAATGCAATGTACACATCAGTGCAACGTTGCTCAAGCCTAGTGCGAGAATCCTTGCCGTCCAACGCTTTTGAATACTCGGATGGGAGAGATCTCGAGGGAGGTCCCACGCTCCATCAAAGTGTAAAAAAAGCGTTGGATGGCAGACGATTCTCTGACTACTCAAACACAATAAGCACATTTTAACTATCGAGGCAATAACTTTATAGTTCCGCTGCATGTCATACGAAAATGTCGGATTTTGTATTTTCCAAGTAAACTGTATAAATATGGAATTCTCCTTCCGCCTGCTACATATAGAAAAAGTTTTGAGTTACCCGAATTAACGGACATTTTGGACTGATTTCGAACGCCCAAAAAGAAAGGAACTCGATATTAAGAGTCTGTTGTAGTACATAGTAAGACATGTTACTCCACTCGAACACAAGGATTAAGTCCGACTCCTGCCATCAACATAAAAAACGTATGCAAAGAGAATTGTACAGGCAATCAATGTATGTACAAAACATGTATTGACAAAAATGTTTAATGTTGTACAGAATATTCAGACCTGTTAAAATCTAGGAGTCTAGACAATTTACTTGCATAATTGTAGAACAAATGAAATAATCCGCTTACTCAAGTAGTAGGAAAATATATTTTACCCGACGTTTACCCGGTGAAGTAAAAGTTATATATATATATGGAGAGGTCTTTTCTTTTACGATTGTAATATAATAAAAATTGGAGACCGCCATATGTCAACTATCGTCAGAATTAATATATTTAATCAACGGGAACTAAGAAATGTAAATGTATACACACTTTTATTAATCATTCTTTTAAGATGAAGACAAACACTTGAGTTTCTTTCGTTATTTATTTATGCGATGTATATTTAATTTTAAAATGGGATATATTATTCCTAATTTTCATTGGCCCGTGTATAGGGGCATTCAATAATAATTAATAAATAATGTAAACAGATTGCCGAATGTGTACTTGACGTCCATGGATATATTCAGGACGAGAACAAGTTTAACATACATGTACAATAAATCACAGAGAAAAGGGATGGGTCAACGGGAACAAAATTGTACTGACACTTGAAAAGTATAGGGTATTGGGTAAGAATGGAAAAATTAGCCTTTTGTATTTTGACCTCCCCCCTCCCCTTGCGAGATGGCTTCCCTATCCGCCACCTGTAAAGCTCTGGACTAATGTTAAAAGATGTTGCAATATAAAAACTAGAAACTTCTGGGAATAAATTATTATATAAAAGTCTTTTTACTTGCCTTGTAAAACTAGTTTATGATCGAATAAATTTAGTTCCATCACTAAGTATCCGACGTTATATGTACTGCAAACGTGGTTTTTACTTGATACATGTATATAATTTATTTAATTTCTGATATAAGTGTGTGACCGCATGGCGACCTATGGTGTCATTATCAGAAAACTAACATGCTATGAGCGTGCTACATTTTATCATCCATCAAAGCGTCATTAATTTATTTCTAAGTTTTTTTATAATGTTTAAGTTATGGTGTCTTCATGAACATTTAAAACGTTTCTCGTCGTGTGTCATTCCTTTGTTTTTCTTTAAATATTGTTGTTTAAATGTACAAAACAAACAGACAAAAAATTATCTGAAGTCAAACTATCGACACAATATACCCATTTTAAGCGCACCTTGACAATAAGATTATAATATAATACCCAAATACTACATCTTAATTCTGTAATCTCCCGGTGATTTTTGGCTGTCTATCAAAATGACTGTAAATAAATTAAACAAACACGCTACCATGTGAATAAATTTCAAACAAAACTAATGAAATTCAATATAAACTGTGCTTACCTCCTAGTGAAAAAATTTCCGACCTATTCAGTAACCGGTATCTGGCTCTTTCAAGATGACTCAAAGACAGACAGCATAATTTCATAAATTAATACATTTCACACTGGTCGATACCAACAATTTAACGCGCCTCGTTTCCAATATTGATTCTAAGGTATCAAACAATATCTCTAACTTATAATCGTACAATTAGCATGAATAAATGTTTTTAAATTCCAATGATTATATCGGAAATAATTTAAATGGCAATTAATGACTGTTAAAATACTTGCTTGTGGTGTTATGATGAAACATATATTTATTAATATGCCATTCAAATTGTGAAATAAGATTTCAAGATAACAGAGTTTTCGCATATCTAAACGTTTTGAAATTGAAATATAAAAAAGAATACAAAAAATAAGTTAAAAATAAATGACAGTAAATATCGAAACATATATCGATTCATAAAATAATTATTACATTAATGTTTCAGAAAAAGCAAAAAACAAATCCTCTCCATTTTCAATCTGCGTTGCCGCTTGGACAAGTATAGCTAATTGATTTATGTTCCTGGTTGCCAATAACAAAAGGTCTCAGGTTTTATAAAGTTTTTAATATGTTACATGAAAAATTAAAAATAACATACACGTTGAATCTCTTTTTTTTTTGTTCAGTCATTATTTTATCATATTTAATATGTTCCTTTTTTAGATTTACTGCAAGATAAACCTAGTCCACGT
The DNA here is from genome assembly GCA_944474755.1 of Limnoperna fortunei. Classification (NCBI taxonomy): domain Eukaryota; kingdom Metazoa; phylum Mollusca; class Bivalvia; order Mytilida; family Modiolidae; genus Limnoperna; species Limnoperna fortunei. Next base: position 60,614,965 of record OX104115.1, read on the forward strand.
GTTACTGTTTTATTTTCACAGTTAGAACGGACCCGTATTTGCAAACTAAACTTTACGACAAGCATGATGGCTTTAACATCCCAACTGCCAGCTTCTCGTTCATTGATAGCAATATACAAAATTCCATTAGCGTCGGCGTCTTGTGTCGTACAAGGCTAGATCTTTCGATCGCGATACTCCGATTTGTAGACCGGTTAACCAATGCTATTAACTAACAATTAGGTACTCAAAGAAAGATTAGTTGTATATAGGCTATGTCATCACTTCATTTCTATGGCCATTACCACGACTTAGCCGATCGTTATGGTAATCTATCTCCTTAATACGATCGGACACTTTTTCTTAGCAATCGGTATTCTATTCTTTCCTCTTACCATATATAAATCTATTCAGGCGCGGATCCAAGGAAAGGCGCACCGAGCGAGAGAACGAGGGTAAAACGATTGAAAAGGAAAAGTTTGAAGAATGAGAAAACGAGTATTTCATTAAAGAAAGTTGTTTATTTATGGTCATAGTTGAAAAATAAAGCCAGCTAAAAGAAGGGGCAAAAGTAAAAAAAATAGTCTAGAAAACTTTGTATGGATGGCTACCAAATGCTTATATTCCCGGAGCTTCCGGGGGGCGAAGCCTCTGGACCCCTACCAGCCCCCAGGCCGACCTTTTACGCCTTCCTTAACACAAATTCCTGGATCCGCGCCCGCTATTCACAGACATGAACTCTACCGGACGCTGCTAACTCGCCCGGAGCACCTCATTTGTTTTTTGTTGGTTTCGAGTTACTTCTTTTGGTTTCGGCTCTTGTTTGTCTTCTTTGTGTTGTGTGTCTTTGCCTTTCCAGTTTTTATCACTGTCCCTATGATTTTTGATTCTTGTTGACTGATCGTTTTTCTTACCCCTTTCTTCCAAATATATCACATCATAGACAACTAGTTCGTACTTATACAATCGCTTACATCTGCTTGTCCTGCATCTAGCTGAAATACAGTGCTTGCATAACGTAATGCATTAAATTAATCTATTATGCAATCAACCGTTCACATCGAATCACGAGCGGGGGTGTAACTTAGTATATATGGGTTCATACAGAAGTGCGGCCCGAAAGGGTCTTTTTTTTTCATTTACAAAATATATGAAAAGGTAGCTCTTTTCGTTGAAAAATATATCATTGAGTAGTTAAGACATCAATGACCGTAATTCTCATCTACAAACTAAGTACGGCATTAACGAAATGCCTATATGTTGTTAAATAAACCAATAAAACATGTGTCATGCAGTGATCATAAATGGATTGGAATTCACACAGATGTTAGAATTAGATGCGATTCTTTGTTATTTTGCCGCCAAGAGAGGAAATCAACAATTTGAGAAGAATTTCTAAAAGACAAGAAAACAAACACATTTTATGTATTGCTTTTGTTTTATAAACATTTTGGTAGTGAATGGACTGTTTTAATTTGTCAGTGTGGATGTACAACAATAAATGTATGAATAGGTCTGGTATAAAAATTCAATATAAGATAAATTGATATAAGTATAATTTTTGAAGATAATATGTTAAATAAATAAATAATATGTATTCTTTACTTTACTTATTACTTTAATAAATGCCTGTTACTTTGTACTGTAATTCAATTAAATATATATAATATTCTATATTCTTTACTTATTACTTACCAAAGATTCATTTATACATGTTTTAGTCTTAATTACACCAGAGACATATAATTACATGTAATTATATGTCTCTGATTACACGTAAAATTAATTAAGTTGGTGTACTACCTATTCACGTTTCTCCAACATACTTTTTACCTGAAATATCAAATGTTGGAGAAACGTGAACTGAAATATCAAATGTTGGAGAAACGTGAACACACCAATCATTTTATAACGTCCGAAGATATATTAATAAGTTTGGATTTCAAATCTCCGTCCAAAGACCTAACCTAATAGATAGTACCCGTATTTCCCCCGCCCCCTTTCCCAGAATAATGCAGTAATTAAATTACTGCATGATGCGATAAAACTTATTTACACCAGAGTCAGAGTAAATTGCCTTGCCATTTATTTCATTTAAGGAATGAATATTATTTGTTATTTTACAACCCAATAAACAATAATATTGAGTCATCCATTATAATAAGAGATCTAAATGAAATTGAAACAATTCATAAACAAAAAAGTGAACGTTGGAATAATTTTTAACAAGGATTTTAATACGCACGCGGCAAGTACCGGTCGATGTTGGCGTGTCCTCATGAATTTTTTCTAATGGAAAATTTAAACTAGTCATTTATTTATAAATTTGTAAATTAATGATTTAAAAATTATTAGATAGTAATACTGGCTAGACCAATTAAATAATTTAGAATAACGGACTGACAACTGGGGCTTTAGGTTTCTGATGTACAGCAGACAAATTAAAACCATTTATGGTGTGGGGCAAGATCTTTACTGTTAATCATTCTCACAAGTCAGGATTTCTATGTCCACTGTAAGTGGACACATGTGGACACAGAAACCCTGACTTGTGAGGATGACTGTTGATGTGTTTTTGGCATTTTAACACGTGTGTTAACTGTTTTTTTTTTTAAATAAAGCAACTGTTAACTGTTTTTCAACCATTAGCTGTTATCTGTTAACTGTTATAATGAGATTAAAAAACACTATTTGCTGTTAATAGTATTGCCCTTCGATGAGATTCTGATGTTATCTGTTTTTCAATTTTTGAACTCACTGTTTTCTGTTTTCTCGTGTAAATTGCTGCTATCTGTTATCATTATTTAAAATTTACTGTTATCTGTTTTTGGAAATATATAAAAATGTTAACCTGTTAATGTACCCCCTCTAGTCCCCCTCCCCCTCCCTCATTTACAACACGATCAGTGGTCAATCGTGTGAAACCTAACAAATAAATACAATGTAAGATTTAAAGAAATCATACTATAATGAACAACAAATTGATCTTGTGACACTCGATTTCAGTAAAGCGGTTGACACTGTTCTTCGCCTTAAATTGCTCTATACACTGTCACATTACGGAATACATGGAAACATAAAGTTTTGGATAAGAAATTTTCTCATGAACCGACAACAGCGTGTTGTCATCCGACAATATTTAAATCATTATATACCATCATATTTAAGAACAGATTGACGAAAATCCCTAATCAAACACAATTGTTTATCGTTTAAAGAAATAGCTTAAGTAATTGTATACAACTTCGGGTAAAGCGATGAAAATAAACGGTTCTTTAAAACACTTTTGTTTCAGTTTAATTAAATACTTTCGGTTTGAGTAAAATCTGTACCATTTGATCTTTTGATTAAGGTTTATTTTAAGTTATAGCGTTAAAATAGTAAGTGCTAAATTGGCAACAAAACTTTTCCATTGAAGTAAAATTGGGATTATTAACATTTATTTGTATCCTTTAAAATTATTCATAATAGAGTCTGATTAAACAGTTAAAGATAACTAACAAATAATTAAAGCAATTAACATGTTTATTGTGTCGCGAGTGGCTTCCCGCAGCGCTAGGGAATCGTCGTATTGTTATGGCGCGTGCCAATGAAATGTGTTAGATATCTCGCTTATTTTGAAACATTGCTTTTTTTAAATAAGATTTCAACCCTGTATGTGAAATGTTAAAAAACGTAAAAACTCTATGATTTGATGGGCTAGGTGCATAATTGGGACTAAGTGCACTTATATAGCAGGGGCTAAGCAGAGATCCAATTTTGTTCTGTGTGTAAATCGAGAAACGTAAATTATTTACTTATGGGGGTTTTTTAACGTCCTTGACTACCGTACAACGGTCTCGCGAGGACTTACTATTCTTATATAATACGTAAATGTATCAAAATCCCAGTTTATACAACAATGAACTGGTACAAGTATCGAGTGTGACAAAAGAGAGGTAACTCAATTGTACTCCGTGACCAATGTGAGAACATGAGTAAACACAATTATAGGCAAATAAAATGCAACCTTTTAAATTTGTGTTTTTTTTCTTTACATATTAAATAATGTTTGCTTGTTTTCTAAAACGGTTATGTCAAGTGCGGGATTACTTCATTTCTTTCTTTCTTTACTAACAATCACGCACCTGCAACTTTCATCTTCCTGTTTGCACTTCCTGTGTATGTGGAGGTATCCAGCGAAAAGAATAGTTATTGTTTAACGACTTTATTTGGTAAGTGGCGGATAAAGATGCATTAGAAGTTGTAAACCTATTGTGCTTTGATCTGAAACAAGAAAATGGGCGACAGTTTTAAGAATGATGAGAATATTTTGAATTTTTTTTCCCGCGAAGAGCCTGAAACATTTGTACCAATAATCTTCAACTAATGCTTAGTCGAAATTCAATCACGATAGTATTGTTGTTTGAAAATAATATTGAAATTCTTTATATTCTAACGACTGCATGTGAAGAATTTCAATATAAAAAGTCTTAATTTAGGCAATCAGGAGTTATCTCCCGTATTACATGTATTTTCGCAGCGCTTCAGCGTCATCACTCAAACTCAATAAAAGAGTGCAATGACCAAACTAAAGTGTAATTTTTTATCAAATGTTGAAAACGAATGAATTAGTTTTCGACGTTAAGAGTATATATATGAGATTGTCTTCGCATCTTTTTTTCAACATCAAATGAAGCGTTTTAGAAACAAGCCAAAATAACAAAACCACATTTTTAGCTAAAATTGTTGGTTGAAAATGTACGTTACTTGCATACCTATGTTTTTCTGATGCAGATAAAATGAATTAGTGGTTACCAGAGTATCAATATGAGCTTCGTATATGCAAAAGGGAATGTGTCGATTTATTAAGAAGTATATTATTGATTTTTAGCATGTAAAGTATAGCAATCTCGTTTCTTAGAAGATATGTTAAATTTTAACCTCCTTTATTACCTGCTTTAAACAAAAACAAGACGTTTGCTCCAAATACTTCAATTATTAATTATAATTTAATAGAGTAATATGTTTGGTTAATATGAGTTTAATTTACAAATGAAAAAACAACAAAACAACAAATGAACATGTATTATATCTAGTTTAGACAAAAATCATTAAACGGAAATTCAATGAAAATGTAACGTACATTTCTGAAAGTAGATTAATTTTCTCACGGGTTGAACTGCCAATGAATCATGTCTTTTCTCAATTAATGCATATCTTTTATGCATTTACACAAGACGTTATCTTTACAATTAACGCTATTTTAGCATTCAAGGTTTTAAATTCAATTTTAACATAGCCGTCGCACATTCAGTCATGTAAGGATTAAATTTAGCTTCAAGCAAGACTATTTGTCAATAATTTACGTATTTTTCTGGTATTTATTTGGAAGAATATATCAAAGGAAATAAAAAAACACTTATGAGCCTAATACCTTCTTAGAGACATGTGAAAATATACGTTACTTTGTATTTAAATGTACGTTACTTTGTATTTAAATGTACGTTACTTTGAATTAAAATGTACGTTACACAAATATAGACGATCTCAAAAGCAAATACAACTTAAAATTAGGTTCAGGCTGTGATTATGTTTACAAGCATACGCTTTTAAAACAATTTATAGTTCCACTTCAAAAGTGAACATGAAACCAATGTTCGTAATCACCATTGACTGAAATGTCCGTTACAGATCAAGTCACAGCTGAAGTTCCGATATTTTGTCCCAATCAGAATCATTTAACTTAAACATCCTCGCAGATTCACCAGAAGCAGTTAAACCATTCACTTTAAACTTGACGTCAGAACCTTTACACCAAATAACATATTTATTACAAGGCCACTGAAACATTTGTTTTCGTTTCTCCATACAAGATATTTTATAGATGTACCTATCTGAATCTTCAGGATCAACGTCTTGAATTTTTCCGACAATTCTCGTTTTCTCATATAGATATTACAACAACAAAGGTGTCCGCACAGGGGGATGGGCTGAACTTTGTATATATAGGGTAATATGGATGTGCAGCCCGAATGGGTCACTTTTTCACCTCCTCAAAATATATGAAAAGATATCTTTTTTCATTGAAATATATCATTGGGTAGTTGTAAATTTTCTAAATATATCCATGCCTCAATTCTCATCTTTAAGCATGTTAAGCCTACGTAAACAACAGTGATTTTACCAATAAAGTGTTCCATTAACATAATTCAATATATGATTAGATCCCGTTTTATAACGTCCAAAAATACGAATAGGGTGGGTTTTAAAATCTCCGTCCGCAGACCTGTACCTAAAAGTATCCTTAGCTTGAGGTATCAAATCGTTGACCGAAGCACATTCAATACATGATGAAAATGTGATTCGGTCAACGCTTTCATACGTCAATGAAACTTCAAAAGAATGCATTCAATTTATTTCATTTAAAAAAATGCTGCTCCTGATTTAAATTGTTCACAATGTATTTTTGTTGATTTAAATCACTCCGTGTTGTTTGTTTACTGTTGACGTCGTAAGGCAGCGCATGCTCTTCATGCATGGTTACCGGTTTCATTGAGAAATGCCAATAATGATTCTTCGTCATCTGTAACGTTTTTAACCAAAAGAAATCTAGGATATCGATAAAAGACATACGTCATCGTTCTTTTTATCATTATAGTGTTCAGAGAGTCGCGTTCCTTTCCTGTTTCTTCACACTGTTCCATGGAGACGAATCGGAATTTAACATTGTGCATTTTACAGTTTGGTGACTGAGTACATACAAAAAAGTCGTTGGCATCCTGAATAACAACTTTGCGAGATTTTACAGCCTGGTCTGCCAACCTTTTTGTAGCTCCTCCCAAACCATCACACGGGCCCTTACCATGGCCCGCTTCAAAGTAATTCCAGTGGCCCTTTATTCTTAATTTCTCCTCAAAGTTAGCAATGTAGTTTAATATTGTTCTATTCTTATTCTGGCTCGTTGGGCTATCCGTCCAGAAGTGCAAGCATTTAAAAGAAAATAGGTGTCCTGTAAATTGTATTATGCTATTTTTAATCTATAAATGGCACGTAGTGTTGTTAAAGTTGTTAAAGAAAATGTAAAATGTACGTTACCAAAGAGAAATGAACGTTATCGCGTATTGAGCTAACACTGAGTCATCAATACGTCGTTCATTGTGGTTTGATTTGTTTATTATATATGATATTTTAGATATAGGGAGTCATTTTTATCATTTATACTTCATAAGTTTTCAAAACAAATGTTTATTAACAATATTTTATTAAGATTTCGTTATTTGGTCTTTTGCTGATTGTGTATACGTTAAATTGATATTACGAGCCAGATTGCTTGAGCATAAATGTGTCTTTATACATATCAATGATAACATTTTGTAATAATAAGTACCATGGAAGTTGGATTACCGACAAAAAAGTATCTTGAAAATTATGAAATGTACGTTAACGAAGGTAACGTACATTTCACTGTTTTCTAACCTTATTATATTGTGAATGAAATATCACAATCGGTATGACGTAAATGAATGTAAGCACACGTTGAGTATGTACCTAAAATTGACTTAATAGCAATTTGTACAAGTGAAATATTTTATTTGCTACAGGTGATATATTTACTTACTTCTTATGGCATTTACTCAAACTGCTTTATTCAACCTTAAACACTATTTCACATTAATAAACATGTTAGTCAATATTTGTAAAGGTGGCGGGTACCAACTTGTATCACGTGATTTCCTTGTATCTGCATAATTTTCGCGTTTGCATGCATATGCAATTTTGTTCATCACGGACATTTCAGTAACAGACATTTCATACCTTATGAAAAACGTGAGAAAAAAAGTAGAATGTCGAACAGGGTTATAAAAAGTGCTCGTTTTAACTGTGTACATTGCAGTGATATATTTCCCTTGATTTTTTTAACACAATAAATCTTTCAGAAAAGATTGCTTTTGTAGTAACTTACATTTCAGTCTTATTTCTACGACCTCTACCACGAACTACAAAACCATATCAAAAATTTTAATGGGGTAAAATGTCTTTTATTTTAAATGTTTATAAGCGTAGACTTGGTATACAGTTATAACTATATTAGTAATTTATATGCATTTCGACTTGGAATTGAGTTCAACTTTGTTGTTTGAAGCTTATTTGCTTTATTTTTTTTACTGAAAATGAAATCTAGCGACACTACATTAATGTGAACTCATAGGTAGAAAATTAATATTTGTTCAATAGATCTAAGCTTAACTTAGACCAGGGAAACCACTTAACAAATCTTAGCTATTATAATTGTATGGACGTACAGGATCTGTTAAAAAAAAATTGAAATTCAATAGAAAACGCTCCAGCGACAGTAACGAACATTTCAAATTACACTCTTTCGGGGTCTGCAAAATTTGTTTTCTACTTGTGAGATTCTTCTTGTTTTTAAATTAAAACCAGTTAGAGATATACAACTTTTTGCAATTGCATGTTTTTGTCTTGGGTCTATAGTTTAGAAGAAGGAAAGCGGAACAAACCGTGCACCCTTTTATTGAGTTTGAGTGCATGCAGAAATTTAAAATAAACAAGTCAAGACCTAAACTGAAATGTTATGGGGTTGTCTTTAGCCGTAGAAATGTGTCAAGTCAAGTAAATTTTATTTATAGTCGGTAAGACAAAAGATAACAAAATTACATACATATAACATAAGCTCTGATGAGCTTTTATTAAAACCGATGTGTACCTTCAGATGGGACTACCCAAGGGTATCGTGCCTTAACCTGTTCTCGATAGTAACCTATTCTCGATAGTCATGCAAAAATTCATTTTGTCATAAAACGAGGATTCGCACAGTCTTCTGTTTGTCTGCAATTTTCTTTTAGGACACCACTTTGCTCCTCGGTAATGAAAAAATAAAAAGGTTCCGCGTTTAGATGTTTAAAATTCTCCCAAATACAGAGTACCATATATTTCGATACCTTTCCGTAATCCCAAAAATTTCTTCAACTTACAGGGATAGAGCTTAACTTTTTTCCTGCAGTAGCCAGCTGGGCCCCTTGCCTGAAAAAATCCAGGAGCCCAACAATATAGTTAGGGGCCCAACTTTTTTCAGCCCAAGTGTGTTTTAACTATAAATTATATGATCATGTGTACAAATTTGCTTATGTACATGAATTCAGAAGTTATTGCCTTGTTTTGATATTGTTACTACCTACCTTGGATCACTACATACATAATTAGATATTTGAGTCTGTTGGACGCTTGTATTTTGTTTCCAGGAATTAAGATTATCTCTCAGAATGTAGGAACCTCCCCCCAAAGCTAACGGCTATTTGACTCAAAATCCTACATTTCTGGCATTTTTAGCTACCTTTATTCTTCAATATTAGGAATTTATAAAACAAATTAACTCATTTCCATTTTAAGTATGCAGGAAAATGTCCACCCATTTTCATTCTAGATTTAAGATTTGTAAGACAGAAAAGACTGCCACATATGCTAACAATGCACACACAAACATGACAAATGTATGATTAAAATAGCTACAATCTATAGAGTGCTATTGTATTTGTTTTATGTTTTTTTTCATAAATAATTGATATTTAACCTATAAACTTGCTATGATAATGAGTAGGATTTAAGTTAATGTGTTGTCTGTCTTGTTTTGCCTTAAACAAAACAATGAATGTTTTCTATATTTAAAATGTACAATAAATTTAATCTTTCTTTGTGTTGAACAAGAAGTAGAAAATGACATCATTGCAAAAATAGGTATATTCAATGGAAAATGCACTATTATAAATTCTTTAAAAAGTTGTAAGTGATATGTTATTGTAATTTAATTAATATGCTAAAAGTTACTTCCAAAATACTAATTATTATTGTGTTTTAATCTTGACAGTTAATAGGAAACATCGTATTTAAAACCTCCGGAATCGAAATCATATTTACTCCCGGTGATTTTCGTAACTTATTTGCTTTGTACTGGTTTCCGCCAGTATTAACTCCATGGTGGTATTGACAAAGATAAGTCAGGCAGGAACCAGCTTAGGTGGTTTTGATTATTCCGCTTTGACAAAAAAATGTCACGTAAAATATTTCATGACGATTCCTGACGCAAATGTCAATTAAATTGTTCTATCTATTCCCGATCTGGATTATAATTACGCCTCTTCAACAAATATCCTACACGGGCGAAATATTGCCAATAACATTTTTAAGGGACAAAACTTGAAATGTAAACGCAAAATGCGTCTAAGCGTTCGTTGGTCGGTGCATCGTACTACACTTGTTACCTTCGCCAACTGGGCGATCTAGACACAGGCATTTGGTCGCCCAACAAAAATTCTACTCGCATTGGCGACTGGGCGACTGTTAAGTTTCATCCCTGCACAGAAACTCAACAGTTGTCTGCCTCCAAGATACATCAAAGATGTATACTGGGTATTATGCACAGATATAAAGGACTCTATAGTAGAAACTGTCATAACAAGCATTAATTATACAGATTAAACCTAGCCTCAGTGATTTTGTTGCCTTTTTCATAAACAGCCCCCTCCTTTTCAGTTGGGGAAATTTATCGACGTTTTTCTTGAAATTGAGAAAAAAGTACTTGTTTTACACTTATACTCTTATAAAAAGGGAAAACAACAGTAAGCAGTCAATAAAAGAACTAAATTGATCTTTTGTTAGATATATTTATTTGACTTATTCTAGATGTTCAAACACCGAATGACTGCAGAAATACCATTTTTAGCTCACCTGGATCGAAGGTCCATGTGAGCTTTTGCTATCACTTGGCGTCCGTCGTCCGTCGTAAACTTTTTCAAAAATCTTCTCCTCTGAAACCACTGGGCCAATTTTTTTCAAACTTAGCCACAATCATCCTTAGGGTTCCTATTTTCAAGTTTGTACCCAGGGTGTTGATCAACAGACAAATATGGCCGCTGTTACTAAAAATAGATCATGGGGGTCAACACAGGTTTTTGATCATTATCTAAAAAACTATAATAGCTATAGAGAAAACCGTTACTTCGAATTGATCAGCACAATAAGGTCTACAATAGTTGCTATTAGTGCGAAGTTGTGTATTGGCGTCTTGTAGGAGTTATTGCCCTTTTTTGATGATTTTTGACAAAATTTTTGGTATTTACAATATAACCTGAAAACTATACGAGGTAGAGTGAAACTGTAAATGGCAAAAATGATCAGCAATAAAAGCCCTACAATTCACTTGATTGGTCTGAAATTGTCAGATGACTCCTTATATGAGTTATTGCCCTTAAATGGTAATTTTTTATGAAATTTTCCGTTTTTGTCCTGTAACTTTAAAACTATAACAGCTAGATTGAAACTATAAATTGCACAAATGACCAGCAATAAAGACCCTACAATTCTCTTAATTGGTCTGAAATTGTCAGACAACTCCTTAAATAAGTTATTGCTCATAAATGACAATTTTTTATGAAATTTTCCGTTTTTGTCCTGTAACTTAAAAACTGTAACAGCTAAAGTGAAACTGTTAATAGCAAAAATGATCAGCAATACAAACCCTACAAATTACTATTTAAGTCTGAAATTGTCAGATGACTCGGGGATATACACTAACTTTTTTATAATGGTTGCCACCTGGTCTCCTAACTTAAAAAATTTTGGCGCCCAGTGAAAAAGTTAGGCGCCCACATTTTTTCATATTTTTTATAATAAAAAAGAATACACTCCCATAAATTAAAACTGTTTAATAAATTGATAGGATAGAACCAGAAGTAAAAAAAGACCATTGTGAAACAAATAATATTATGTAGTTAACAAAAAAATGCATTAAAAGTATTTAATGATTTAAATTTACTTTTTTGAAAGTTACAGCCAAAGTACTAATTTGTATTATGTATAAATCATTGCAATACTCATTTCAACACTAGCCGCATCGCATTTGCAATCTCCGACCCGGAGTTCATACCCAATCCGGAAATTTTCGTATATTCTTTCGCTTGAACTGGTTTCCGGTATATTTTCACTACGCTTTATGTACAAAGTAAAAGCCAGAAGGGACCAGCTAACACTGTGTGGCGCGTAAACAGGATAAACAATGACGCAGAAAGAAAAATATTTAAGATTTCTTACCAATATTGAAATAAAATTGAAAGGAGACATAACACTACTGCTCAGAATGACAGGGCAAAATTCATGGAAACGGATATCAACCAAATCATCACAGATCGCCACCTGGACGATCGAAAAGCAAACTTTACTCGCCCATGCAAATATTTAGTCGCCTTGGGCGTCTGGGCGACTGTTAGTGTAAATCCCTGTGACTCCTTATAGGAGTTATTGCCCTTAAATTGCAATTTTTTATGAAATTTTCCGTTTTTGTCCTGTAACTTAAAAACCATAACAGCTAGAGTGAAATAATAAATTGCAAAAATGATCAGCAAAAAAAGCCCTACAATTCATTTAATAGGTCTGAAATTGTCAGATGACTCCTTATAGGGGTTATTGCCCTTAAATGACAATTTTGTTATGAAATTTTCCATTTTTGTCCTGTAACTTGAAAACTATAGTAGCTAGATTAAAACTGTAAATTGCACAAATGATCAGCAATAGAAGCCCTACAAATGATTGCTTAGTCCAAAATTGCAAGATGACTCTTTATAGGAGTTATTGCCCTTTCATTATGAATTTGGACAAATGAACAGTTTTTTAATTATAAATTAGTCTATAATGCACCTATTAGTAGAGTAAAACTGTAAATTTCTAAAGTACCCTAAAGGACAATGCCTAAAAACCATTTAATTTTCAGAAATTGTCGATGGCACCTTATAGGAGTTATTGTATTTAACAAATTTTTTGAAGAAATGTTTAGTTTTTGCACAGTAACTTAAAAGCTATAACAACTAGACTGAAACTGTTAATTTCAAAAATTTTAATTTAGTTTAAGTCATTTGGATTCCAGGTGAGCGATTACAGGCTCATGGGAGCCTCTAGTGTTTGATTTTATATTTGGAATTATATGGATTTCCTTTGAGCAGTTTCAATTATTAAGGATAAAGTGTCAATGAAAAACCAGAAAAAAATACATTACAATAGAATAAATATTTTTTAAATAAGTTGCAAGAATTATAAATGAAGTACATGTAAAACTAGTTAAAAATTTCAACATTGTGAATCCTATAAAAAAAGTAAGTATTTTATGTAAAATGCACTTTTACAAGTATGTAAACATATTTAAAATTAAAAAAAATGAAAATGACTGCCAAAATACTAATTATTATGTGTAAATCATTGCAATACTCGTTTAACACTGGCAGCATCGTATTTTGCAATTTCCGGTACAGAGTTCATATCCTTTCCGTAAGTTTTCTAAACTTCTTTTGCTTTGAACTGGTTTCCGTTATTATCTTGCAGCTGCGCAGTTTGTACAAGGTAAAAGACAGACAGGAATCAGCTGGCTTACACTGTTAGTTATGGCGCATAAACACGATGAACAAGGAGTGACAAAAATACGAAGATTTCTTATTAAAATAGGAACAAAATTCAACGAGTAGCCATCCAAAGAAAGCCATGAATAGTATAGATCATGTTTGCCTGTTCTTATGGTTTTCTGTTGGGATTTTTGGCATAAATTGGGAAATATTTAGACAAAATTTGGGAAATTGGCTCCAGGGGAAACAGTTGAAATTCGGAGGCAAATTCAAGCTAACAAAATCACTGAGCCTAGATGTAGCCTTGTGGACTGTATATCAATCCAGACTAGTACTGCTAAAGTAACAACAATTGAAATGTACCAGCAACATAACACCAATCAAGATATGCACTCTTAGTAAAAATGGTACCAGAAACACAATGATGTTGGAGAGCAACTTTCAGAATACACACCATCGTGACCCAGGTCTCATCCAGATAAACTGTATTACCAAGGGTTGCTGGATAAGTATGTAAGGATGCTTCTTACATCACAGAGTACCAGCTTGCTGTAAAACAAATCTACCACCACTTTCACAATTTGGTTGTACTCTTCAGTTACCTGAGGGTATTTAAATAAGGAACCTGCCAGTTTTAGATGGTTACCTTTACAGAAAGCTGTGGAGGGACAATTGCAAGTCTGTTGCCTTTCTACTCACTGCAGGATTTCTGGCAGATACCCTTAGTAAATACTAGTAACTTTTCATCTGTAATGAACTTGGTGACAAGCTAACACAAATGTATCCCGCACTTAGTATGGACTACTTGGTGCATTGCCACTTGATAGAAAACTTGAGTTGGTGCTTGGCATTTTACAGCTACTGAATCAACTATAGAACCAATCATGTCGGGTGCAGGTCAACTCGTATCTTGACCAACTCGTACCCTACCAACTCGTACCTTTGCATTTTATAATAGTAAATCTGTACATTCTGTACAGATTGTTCTAAATTAGTTCTTAATAAAAATACGTACTGTATATTATATAAATATATATCAAAATATCCGAACATTTTACAATTATTTTGCAGTACTATAATATTAAAAAAAAATTCAACTTCAATGCATATTTTAATTTGTATTTCAAATTAACTGATAAAACTTCAACAACCGTTATAAACATTCTTTTGAGGCTTGGGTAACAAATAGATTTTGCTTTTTCAACAATTTATTTCACAGAAAGGGATCCAATCAACAATCGCTTATTTCTCTCTTGTGGGCAAATGGGCAAATTGTGTACTTAACAATTTCAAGTTTTTACTAAAAAAAATACAAAGCCAGCATACCGACAAGATGACAGTACTTTTAAGAAAATGATTACAGAATCCAAACTTAGTCGACAGCAGAGATCCACTACGAAATACATACAGGCAGAATTTTTCAAGTTGTGGGACTTATATTCTAGCAGCCAGATCTCTGCCAGCCAACTTCTGCGGCAGGATGAGCAGCTAAATTGACCATCACAAGACGTCAAATCAGATACAAACTGTTTATAATATTAAAATGTATATACATTGTATAAGTATATACTACAAAAGACTGGTAACATGTGTTACATAAACGCTGATTTAAAGTTATATTTCTTATAAGATATGCATCTTGTTTTAAAAATGTCTTGTGTTTAATGGTTTTGTTTGCTTGCTTTGTTTTTTTAGTGCATAAGTGCTCAATCTAATTTAAATAAATCTTTCACTTGCTCCCCCTTTTTGCTATGGTCGCTTTTGTTGCAGCGACCATAGATATAAGGGTGGAGCAAGTGAAAGATTTAATTTTAATTTGATTGATAAGTGATGTACAATAAATATGATAATTAAAATTTAAAAAAATATTTGTTTAAATTGTGTCTATTTCATTCTACCAAATAATGCAAAGGTATGAGTTGGTAAAGGTACGAGTTGGTTGAGGTACGAGTTGACCAGGATTCATCATGTCTGCCTACAGATTTCAATAGTATGTACTAGGATGATCAATAATTGCAGCTTTTTATTGACTACTTTCACATGATTTGGCAGCAGATGGAAAGGTTACATTCTGACAATATAGAACTCAACTAGCTGCTGAAAACTATGGTACTGCACACTTCAACAGACCTTTACATAAATGTATACATGTTTTTACTAAATCACAATGTAGAGCAGTTTGTATTGTCTTGCCTTATCAAGATATATGGGAATCCATACAGTGGTGGCATTAACATTTGACATTTGTCATATCTTTGTAAGATTAAGCCATACATGTATGGCAACCAAATTTGATCAATTGGTAGCTTATGATGTTTTCTTGTCAGTTGGTCACCTGGCCTTGACCTCCATTTCACAGTCCAGTGAATGTGTTCAAGTTATTGGATTAGTCAGTTCCTCAGTAGACAAAATTTGGTATATAGGTTCCAGTCTAGTAGGGATCATCTGAATTTACCTCAATTTTAACGGTCCAGTGATTGGAATAAGTCAGTTCCTCAATAACCATGCATAGTAGGATGACAGTATTTATAGGTTCCTGATAAAAGGTACATGACAGTCTGGTCTCACCTGAATGTCGCTCCAATTTCATGGTCCAGTGACTATGCTACTTTACTGGATTAAGTCAGTAAGTAACTAAGCATGTAGGTTGCTGATGAAAGTTATTGATTTAGGTCTGTTTCTCTGAACCTATGTGTGACTTATTTTAAAATGATGATAACATAATGATATTTACTTGTAGCCAATGAAGGATACATGACATTGCTCATGATGAATAGTAGGGAATATTTTTATTTAAGAATAAAACAATTCATATTCTTTATAAATATTTATTTCAATTATGTCAACAGCAACAACAACATAGCTGTTTTCAAGCTGAACTTGATTGGATTTTTTTGAAAAATTTGGGACTACAGTCCCCATTCTAAAAACTAAAAATCTCAGGACTTGCCATAAAAAAATCCAAGAACCAGTCATTTTGTTTAAATGACAAACAAAAAAAAGTTTAAAAACTGATTTCAAAACTTATACTTGTAAAGGTTGTGTATTTTAAACAAATGGAAGGCTAAGTACTGTTCCACTGATCTGCCTCAGGTTACAATGCAATTAAATACTTATGTATGTAACGATAGAGCATGAAATAACATCATGTCACCTCCGGGGATCGAACCCGGGATCTCAGTGCTGCCAGCCAGCCCTCTAACCAAGTGAGCTAAAGAAGTACTCCGCTAGCTCAGTCGATTTTGACTGGCTATATACCTACTACCTGCTACAACGCCGATAGGCCTCCTGTTACATGTATATGTAGATGCAATATTTCATTCAATCAAGGGAAAACTCCAGGGGCCTAATAGAGGATATAGTCAGGTGACAGTTTCAGGTTTTCATTATGTAAAGGTCTGTCATTTTGCCTTATTGTTACAACCATAACCACCAAACCTTTTGTCAGGAAGATTTACTGAAATGACAGTGAATCCAGTTTTAAACAAAACTGATCCCACGAACATAATTAAATATAAATAATATTAACTAATTAAACATTTTGACTCATTGAAACTAAAGTGAATGGTTTCCTGTTATATAACTTAAAAATCTATAAGAGTTGATCTCAATGAGATAATAAATTGTGTTTTTATGTATTTATGTATTAGCAGTTTTTTAGTTACATGTAATGCGGTGTTTATTGCTATGCATTTCAGATATTTAAAATTGTTTGTTATTTTATAAAACTGGTACCCAGATTTCCAGTTATTTTTCATACTAATTTATCTTGGTTTTTGCATTGTTTTGAGCAGCATGTCTGCAAATTCTTGATACACGTAAATGTAGTAATAACAAGCTTCTACTTCAACATACTTTTTCATGTCTATCGCAATGACATCTTGATTAATTTGATTACTTTAGTTGCAACACTTTGGAATAAACAAGAACTATCAAAAACTGACATATTAATTGAAGTGATTTTAATATTGGTGATCACGGTTTAAATATAAATAAACATTTGATGATGACCTGTAATTACATAATTGTTGTCAATTAGTATTATACCTGCAGGCAAAGTACAATGCTTTTGTTATTTTGTTACATTTTGACAAGTTCAATAAACCTTCACACACAAGGTATTACACTACAGGAATTTGAAATGTTTGAAAGGATAAGATGGAACAAAACTGACATTTACATTGTGGCAAAACAACTGATGTACTTAGAAAAAGGCATTGTGTGTACCCAAATTCGTTTATTAGCTTGACAAAGTTTCAATTTGAGCTACGAGTATTGTCATTGAATCCCAGCAAATTCTTGTAAAATTGTCCATCATCTTGGCATATTTGTGTTCAGGTAAACAGTGTTGGACAAGTTTAAAACAATATGTATAATCCGTCTCCTACAAGGTCCATCACAAGAGAGGTTATCCTAAATCATATGGTGTCTTCGGTGGCTGGGTGGTTAAGGTACTATGTCTACTATTGATCACAATGTCTGTCAACACTGAGGTAAGGGTTTGAGTCTCACCGCAGGCTGGGAACGCACGACTCCATTCTCTTAATTGACAAGGATTGCCAGTTTTCTACCAATGTTCGGGGGTTTTCATTTGGTACTCTGGCTCCAGATAAAGACTGGATGCCATGATATAGCTGAAAAAGGGCTGAAATAGGTGTTAAGCATCATACAAACAAACAAACAAACAAAAAATATCATATGCCACATTATTGATCTGACTAAAAATTAAATCTTTCACTTGCTCTCCCCCTTTTTGCTATATAACTGTGTGCAGCTTACAACGCAGGTACATGCATGTAGCTAATTGCGGAGAGCAAGTGAAAGATTTATAAGGACACATTTTTAGTGCAGAAAAGTCTTCTAAAAGAAGGACTACTGTATTATTATTGATTATGTCAAATGTGCAGCATGAATGTCATTGAAGATGAAACCCACTACTTTTTCCATTGCCCTAAATACAACGAAATAAGAAAAGAATTATTCAAAGATATTTGTATTAGAAATGAATTTGAAAAATATGTAAAATTAATGTCCTCGATCTTCAAGTCATTTGCAGTATGTTGCACTATTTATAAAAAAGTCGTTAGTACTGGGGAAAGTGGACTCTGTTACTGCATGATTTGGATTTTATTTTAGTTAATAATGTCTTATAAAATTTATATCTGTTTATTGTTTGTGTATAATTGTGTAACTGTATTGCCATCAACCCCTTGGGGTATAAATGTGCTAATAAACTAATTATTATTAATTATATTCTGAAAAATTGACCCAGTTCAAACTTTCCTTAAAACATTTCTGGGGTTTTTGAAAAGAACCCTTTTTTATAATAATTGCACTATGTTTTTAATAACAGAAATGTGTCATTTTTAGATACAATAATGTGGCTTTGTCATTTGTTGAGTGGAAAAACTGACAGCATATATATGCTTGAATTGTGTGTTTGGAAACACAATATTTATTTATAATGATCTTTGAGTGTATGTTTAATTTACAACAACTGAATTCTTCAAAAACATTCATTTGTAATTACCAATACTGTAATTAATAATGATAAGATCTTACAAAACTACAATAGCAAATAAATATAAAACACATATTATGAAATTGGCCTGAAGACTGACAAGAATCTACATATCTGACACTGCTGCCTCAGGAGCCTAATGGTTAATTACAAAGTCATTGATTACCTGCTTATCAAGACTGAGGTTGAAGGTCCCTGCCTTACTGCCACAAGGTGTGCTCGACAACAACCATATTTGGCAAGGATTGCCTTGCAGAAGGTTGAGGGTGTTTACACTGTAATGCACCTTCCTGTTACAATAAAAATTAAAAAAACATAATAGCTTAAAAATGGCTGGAAGTGGCTTTAAATCTCAAACAATAAGTCTGACACTTGTGCTATGGATGGAGAGTAGGGGGGAGGGTGACTGGGATTTAAAAACATATTTAACTTATTTAACTTCTATCTCTTTCCCTTTATGCTCTTTTCCTTATTAGTGATTAAATTTTTTTTTAAAGTTTAGTCTTAAAGACCCCACCCCAACCCACTCAGGATAAGTAAATCGATGGTCCTTACCAACATAAGTATCTGGTTGAAAATTGATATTTTACCAATGCTAGAAATGCATTTATTAAATGTTGCAACAAGTTTATGTTTTATATTATTATAATTATTGTCCATGTGACTTGTAATCAGTTACTTCCCTCCATCAAAATCAAATACAAATGTCATCTCCATTTTTGTACATTGTTCATCCCACCAATTTAGGAAATGACGGGAGAATGTAGTGTTATTAGTCACACCACTCGCTTACACGCCATTGTCATACATTGTTAATAGGACATCTGTCACACGAAAGGTTGGTTGTTTAAAGACCTGTCTTTTATTTGAATAGGTAATTATAATGTTATACTAGTTATCGTTTTCAATTAGGTATAAATTTGGACGATTGTGTTATTACGTCATTAGGGTATTTTTATGTTTATTTCTTTATCTTTGGTATTAATATTACAATTATACTTGTATTAAACTACAGGTACATGTATAAGGAAAATGAAAAAATGATATTCTATACTCGATCACTTGTCATAAACAATGTCATTTTCAGTATACAGGTATGCGTGTATTAGACATGACTTATAATTGTAATGTAAATGTTGAAGTTTTTCTGTCTCATTTCATTGTACAGGTATTTTAAGCCTATAACACTTTTTCCAGTGTTACCTGGATGCAGGTGCATCATGATAAGTAGTTCATAAAAATAAACCTTAATTTTGGTAACCAACATTTAAATTCATATGTATCCACCTGGTCAACCCAGGTATATTTTACATTTATTACCTGTTTTATTGGGGGTTCTTGTTGCTTATCTAATGGTTTTAACTTTTTCCACATGGATTGGTGATATTGTGATCACTTTTAGGTATGGGTATAACCGTCCTATTGGAAGATTTGAGGGGTTGTAAGGGATATGCAACACTGTCAATGTCTGTCAGACACGCAGTGGTGGATCCCAGATTTCTCATATGGCAGTCCTGTTTTTCTCATAAAATCTGCACACATTTTCTTGTATCAACGGTTGATATTTATAGATGTTGCTTAGTAAAGGGGGGGGGGGGAACAATGAAAAGCTATTTGCTACATCTAATGGCATCCGATGACTCCTTCTTATAGGAGTTCTAGCCCTTTAATTACAACTTTTGGAGAAATCATTACAATTTGTCAGAAATTGTCTGATGGCACATTATAGGAGTCATTGTACTGAATCAAAATTTTAGAAGAAATCAAATGTTTAGTTTTTACCATTTAACTTAAAAGCTATAACAACTAGACTGAAACTGTTAACTGCCAAAATTTAGAGGACATTTTAAGTCATTTATGTTCCATGTGAGCAATTACAGGCTCCTGGGAGCCTCTAGTCTACTTTAAATGTGGTCCAATAAATATTGTGAGAGGGATATATTAACTAATAACACTATCAAATGGGATGTTTCCCGTGATAATGGATTGAGGATTCATAAACTACCTGATTTCTTTTGCAGGTGGAAAAAAGGGGGGGGGGGGGGTCCATGCCCACATCTAAATTTACCAAAGGATTAGAAAGTTAAAGTAAAGCAGAAATTTATTATACATTAATAATAAACTAATTCTGCATGCAAACCTGTGAAAATTCTTTTGCCCATTATAAAAGTCAATATATATAATGTATGGCCCTCTTGTTATCATGTAATTTATTTATTATACAATGTAGCCAGTTATATAACTAAAGTATAGGATTGTAATTTAAAAAACGAAAATTTTTGGTAACAATGTTTAAGCTATTAAGATGTTTATTTCCTAAGTTTTTAGTACATTTAGTTTTAGAATTAGGATGAAGACACTTAATTATATACCATTATCTGATTAGCAAGACAAGTGCATTAAATCTTCAGATCTTATTGTCAAGTCCTGGTTAAAAAGGATGCAATCCCCCCTAAATGAAATCCAGGGTATTCAAAGGGTCACATCAGGAGAGCATATAAAGATAACGAGGTTAGATATATTAAAATCTTTTGTTTTTAATATTTGTAAATAAAATTATTGCTATTAATGTAAATATTTACCAATGTAGTATCTTTTGTTTATTTATCGGATAAAAATTCTGAAACAGAAATCCATTATTTGTAAGATATGTAATTAATTGTATTTCCCACCTGAACCTCCATTGTGTATCGATATTACCTTAGGTGAGTTATTTCCTGTTGACATCATTTTAGGAAAGAACTACGACACACACAAAACGCTAGAAATATTTTAGAAGGAAATCTTGTGTGTTTTTATACATTGTGTTGATCAGTGATTTAAAAATAATTTGTAAGTAGTTATTCATTTATTTTTTGCTTACATGCATTTTTCCTGACAAGTTTTGCAGCATTCTTTGAATAACAGCATAGTTTTTTTTTTATGAGATGATATTTTAGGAAGTAATTTTGCAAATTTTACTGTTTTACGCCTGAGTTTCAGTAGGAAAAATATAGTTTTTTTTATGTTTTCTTCCCTGTTTGTGATTGTTACCAGACTTCTTGACATTACATACTGAATTGTAAGTGTTTTTAATAATATTGATGCATTTTAATCTTCTCAGTTTCATTGTAGTTTTTGTGTTATCTTTTAATATAAAGATACTGTTCTTTGGCACTATGTGAAATTTAGTTAATTATATTCTGTTTGATTCATATGCAGTTTTTTTTAAATTTTAAAGTCAAATTTAATATATCTACCATTGTACAAAAACTCTCAAAAATTTGTATCCCTTTTACATACATGTATGTGTATGCTACATTTCCCCATCCCAGACTTTCAACATAAGGCAGGTAGGTAAAATTGTTAAAGAATTATTCACAAAATGAAAATAACATTACTTTGATAGGCAACGTTTTTTTCTGCAGTTTGGAGAGGGGAGGGGGGGGGGTAACAAAAATGAATTTCTGACTATCCTCTACTATGGCTTACCAATGTATGAACAACAGAGAAAAGAATAGCCACATTGTTTATGATGTATTCAGGGTTAGAGATGGAACTTGTAAATGCATGTAGTAAATATGATAATCTGTCGTGTAAATGCATGTTGTAAATATTATATTCTATTGTGTTATCACATGTAACTGGAAGTGCGTGTCTTGAGCCATCTTACATATCATGTTTTACCAATAAACAAACCTGCATCTTACCAAATGACATGTGTTATGTAAATGCCACTAATCATTTGACACAAGGCACAAGGATATTTTGTAATGGAAAATAAGTCTGTCATTTGTTGTTTCCTTTTGAACTTCCCTTAAATGGGTTTCTTCAATAATACATGTAGATTTGTTGATCAGTTAGTTATATACATGTAGCAGTAAACAACTAAACATGGTTGTCACCAGAGGTCCCACCTGTTTATCTTTGTTAATGGCATTGTGTAGATTTATCAAGTTTTTATTGTTCTGCCCTTGATAGCAGCACCCCACATTATAGACTGGTTCTTATCCATTAAATCTAGACTTGCCACAAGTCCCTTTGAAACTTTTTTTGCTAATAGAGAGAAACATCTCAACATTTCTTACACTTAAGGCTTTGTACAGATAATATATGAAATGTTGATAATGAAGGTGTTTCTCTCGAATAGCAAAAATTCAAGGGACTTGTTGCTCGTCTACCATTAAATCCTGCTTAGACAGTTAATCCTTTCCTCCACCCATCCTGTATAATCCTTTAATACCTTAGTTGGCAGATCTGGTTCTTATTGTCAGATTGTACTGTTAAGGCTCGCAGACTGTTTAAAGATTGTACAGTAAAACCTGGCTAAACTAAGCTCGGAAAAAATCTGAGCCCTGTGTAAACCTAACATAATTTTAATATCAAAATTTTAATTTTTTATCAAATTGCATCTGTTAAACCCCAAATACTTGTATATCCTTGACAAAAAACAATTTTAAATGCATTAGATTTAGGAATGTTTCACTATAGAATGCCATATTTAGCATGTTTTAATGCAACATTTAAACTTTTTTTTAATTTCTAGATAACTAGTCATGGCCGCTGCAACAGCTCCCCCTGCTCTTTTAGGAGATATTGCCAAGGTAAATCCAGATGACCTGCACCATGTAGAGACTGAAGAGAAAAATCCCCTCCCAACAAAAGAAGGTTAGTTCACCGGTAATCTGATGTCGACACGTAAAACGTGCAATTCTCATTGTGTGCAGGGATTCATTACCAGAGATGATGTATAAAAAGTTATGTAATATTTGATTTCAGGAGATTTTGTTTGGGATTTATTTGTGTGTAAAATGACGTCTGCTCAAGCAGACCACATGTAACCACATGCATGTTGATATGTACGTGTAGTAATACACTTTGTTTTTCACCTTGATGTGTTAGAACAGTACAGAAATCAATGCATTCAGACATCAGTCTGGGATTTGACAAACAAATATTTATTTTAGTGTCACAAAACACTCACATTCAGTCGGTAAAGGGCAATATAATAGTGTATTCTTGTAATAAGCACTTTAGTTGTAGGAAAAAACAAACTTCCCTAGAAAAATGTTTTTCATGTCTTTCATATGCATGGATAGTGAGGTGCATAAAAAGCAATTCCTTTAATGAATGATTTGAAATTTTCACTGTCTTTTGGTAGGTAAACACGTACAAATGACGGTTATCACAAAAACTTAAAATGGGGTCCCACTTTGATAGCAAAAAAATCATAGTTGAATCCCTCGTGAATTTTGTATAATTACAATTTTTTATTGGAAAAATATCCTTTTATCCTAATGAAAACTGCTAAAAACTTGCTGTTTGTTCAAATCTCGGAAGGTTTTTTTTGTCAACAGGTGTCTTTAGGGCAGGTTTACCTCTATATTTAGAATGTAATTGCATATATGAATGCTTTCTAATGGGGAAATTATCATTAACTATAATCCTAATACAGCCTTACTAACAGGAAATTGTAACTTAAAACATGGCTAAGATTATAGCCAATACAGGTTACTTTCAATATATTGTCATCTTTCAGCATGCGGGTCAACATTTTTAATTATGTCAGCAAATAAATAGATCTGGTTTAAACTGGATATAATTTTTATGAATTTAGCTAAACCATGAACCATGAAAATTTTTTTATCCGGAATAATTGCTTGAATACATCGACCTTCACATCCTATAGGATACTGCAGTTTTTTTGTCTTTTTTTGCCAGCTAAACAAATAAAATATATAACTATTTGTTCAATTGAAATTGTACATCTGTTAAAACTTGAAAGACTACTGCAAATTTTGAAATTTGGTGAAATTTATATTTTAGCCATTTATGGATAACTGTTCAGGTAGATTAAACATTGAATAAAATGTCCTCTTACAAGATTACTGCTGGGAAAATTGGTCATTTATCTTGTTAGATAGTGGTGTAAAAAATTTATTGGAAATTCAAAAATAAAATGTCAAGGGATATTAAATCAGTTAATTCTGCGTGGGCTGCATCATATATCGGATTCAGTTTATTCTGCTGAAATAAATGTCACACGTAATACAATACTGGTTAAAACTGAAGAAATTTGTGTTCCTTGTTTAGAAATAAAAGCTGCTAAATATATAGAAATTTACACAATAGACTTCCTAATAGCTCAAAATCCCTCTAACATTCAGTTATTTACAAGAATACACTGAACACATTTTTTCATGTAGCTTGCACAAGATTTCAACATTTTTGTGCCCAACATTCACTTTGATCACTTTAAAACTTTGCCTTATCAGGCACATTATGGGATGAATGTCTTTTTTGTTGGCAATCGTAAAAGTTCATCAGAATAAAACACTGTTTAAAAACTCTAAAAGAGGCCTCCATAGTTAGTAATCTTCCTCTGATCACATGTCTGTCGACACTGATGTTGCAGGTTCCAGTCTCCCTACAGTCAGGGTCTGTGCGAATCAAATCTGTGACAAGGATTGCCTGTTTTCTTTCCAAAGGTGGTGGATTTTCACTAGAAACTCCCCATACCTCCCGCAATAAAAACTGGACTGCATGATAGAGCTGAAAAATTGCTGAACGTTTCATTCAAACAAACAACTAAACATAAAAACTCTTAATAAATATGAAGGTACATTTATACATACAAAATTCCTGAAAGTAAACACTACAATTGAAGGCTTCAAGATTCCATACATGTATTTTGACAGTTATCAAAACTTAACAGTGTGATATTCTTTGTTGGTTTACTGAACCCAGATATAAGGCAAAATTAATGTTTGTCACAGGGACAATAACAAAATGGGGGAGCATGTGAAAGTTTTTTATTTTAGTTCGATTGGATAATACATATATTTGTAAATTTATGTAAAATGATGCTTTTAAGTTGATTTGTATATTGTTTATCTTTTTTAAAATGTATAATTTATGATAATTCTTATAGTATAATTTTCGTTTTTTTCTGACCCTAAAAAAAGTAAACAAATTTTAAATTGTCTTTAGGGATTAAATACATGTCAACACTAAACCATTGAAATAGGATCTTCAGTCACACTGGTGTAAGATGAGGACATTCTACCTCTGTCACCCGATACACTTGTCATAAAGATAAAAATATCTCTGTAAATCATAACAGTGTGGTAGGATAGGTAATCAGACAGTTTGGAGGTGTAATGGTTTCAGGAATGTTGACCTTTAACCTAGCTTATATAACACCCAAATTATTTTGCTTCAGTTCACCTAGATCACTAATACAAAAGCTTTCAACACTGAACTCTTTGTGAATATGTGTATATTTTTTCAGTTTTGCAAAACAAAGGATAAACTAAAATGACTATTTCTAGGTTAGGTGATCACCAAACTAACTATAATTGAATCTGTCACTTTCTCCCCCTTTTTGTTCTTGTTGATGCGAATTCAACATGAAAATTTGTAGATAAAAGTGCTCTTTTGATCAAACGCTGTAAGTATTGAACTAATAACACCACAAATATAAGTTTACATAAGATACTAAATATATGTAAATATTGAATAAGACTTGCAAACCTCCCACAATTAGTCATATGTATACATGTACTTAAATGTAAAAGAAAATCAAAACTTTAAAAGTTTGTATACAGGTAATTCTCACAGATCAGACTTTGTTGTCAGTGATACGCTTCATAGGAAATGATTTGTTCAATTTTCATAATACTATATATAGTTCAGATGGGTTCAGATATATGTTTTGAAAAAGGTTTCTTAAGGGAATTTGTAAGATTTTTATCCCCAGTGGAATGAAGTTTCATTTGCATTGTAGGATAGATGTTGTTTAATGCCACTTTCAGCAACTATATCATGGCATCCAGTTTTTATTGTGGGTGGAAACCGGAGTACCCAGAGAGAACCCCAGACCTTTGGTCAGAAAACTGGCAATCATTGTCAATTAAGATTGGAGTCAAGTACACCCTTCCTGGAGACTCGAACCCACAACCTCAGTGTTGACAGACCACTTGATCAATATATAGTAGACCAACTACTTTAAACACTCGGCCACCGAGGCCCTGTGAACCTAAGAGAATGAGTTATGTTTTTTTCCACCTACAAAGGTTTCTTAATAACTATTGAGCTTAAATGTGATGTGACGTTGGGACTGTAAGGTCGTGTCGGACCAAAGTACATGGCGCATGCTTATTAAAAAGCATAAAAACATATATAAATACAAAGGTCACAAAACAAATAGACAACATTATTAAAGCAACACAAAGTCAAACAACATCAGACCATTGATAATTGCCAATGGTGCCTTTTTAAGCACATTTTTAATTATTCATTATTTAATTATTCATTGCATTACTATGTAACATAAACAATATTACATAGAATATATAATAACTTGGACATTTATACATAAATATTAATTTCTTTCATAAAAATTACTCAATGTTATAGCAATTGTTTTAACGCTTTAAAAAATTTGAACTATCAAATTTTTATATATATATGATAATATAGTCATTGTAAACAGCATCCTGTTCACAAGGAGACAAGTCACAAGACAACCTATTTTTATAACATGGACTGTACTCTAATGTTACCTTGGGGGAAGTTTTAATATTTTTAAGCACATGTATTTTTAAATTTATTTTAGCTAAATAATTATATTGGTGACATATCATTGAAATTGTATCTTAAAAATAATGTATGTATTTCACTAAATTGGACACTTCCCTTTTAAATGTAATTTAACCATCTTCGTCTTAGTCCACAATATAAAATACAAATGCACAATTTTTGCTGTTTAAAAT
This sequence comes from Limnoperna fortunei, assembly GCA_944474755.1. Lineage (NCBI taxonomy): Eukaryota > Metazoa > Mollusca > Bivalvia > Mytilida > Modiolidae > Limnoperna > Limnoperna fortunei. The sequence continues at coordinate 60,642,603 of OX104115.1, forward strand.
TCACCTTAAAATAGTGAACTTTAAAAATATTCAGAATATGGGATAGGAAATGGTTATAAGTTTATATATTGTTCTCACAATTCGCTATCAGAAGGCAGTTTTACCCTCTATCATGCATCCCAGCAGAAAACAGTGTGAAAATGCTTGGCTTAATAAATCACAAGAGTGTTTAAGTCAATTGAACCAACTACCAGTACTTAAAATCATTTTGAGAACCATGTTATAGAGTGTTGGATGTTTGTCCTGTTCATTGATTAAGCTTCATTTGAAACTTGAGTTGCATCAGTATGGGAAAAAAACTTTAAAAAAAAAACAAACAAAAGTACCTTATACTGTAAACAAATAAGAAAAAGGTCCAAGTAAAACTAAGTAAAATCATAGGTGTGGTTCTTTTATCTAACTGTACAATTTGTCTAAAAACAATTATTTTTGAAAAAAGGAAAAAAAAAACTGTTTACTTCAAGTTAAAATGTTTTGTACGGTATGACCTGATGAATTGATGATATATAGTCAAACTATACACAATATAATCTTTACTACAACATCTAAACTAAACCCACCAAGTGACAAGTACCTGAAAATATAATTACAATAATAAACAGATAGTTAACAATCTAACACTTTTCTCTCTGTTAGATGATAAAATGTTAATGAAAATTAAATGAAAGTGTAACAATTGTCAAAATGCACAGTTTATGAAAAGTGTCAGTGATATTTTCAAAGAAGGATTGTCTCTTTCATCAACCACACCTACACATCTAATTCTGGTCCGTCTTAAAGATCAACTTTGATTTTAAAAACACCATTTTTGAAGCAGTCGATAATGTCTTGTCCAGAAGCTCCATGTTTTGTGAGAACATTAGCTAGCTGACAACTTGTATCAACCCAATTTACACTGTCTATTTCTCCTTTCTCAATGGATTGTTTCAACGCACTTATTTCAAGCCTTAGTCTGCGTTCTGTAACTTGTTTCTCTGAATAAACTGCATGATGAAGATCCTTGTTATCAACATAACATTTGATAGGAATATTGTCACATCCCAATAACTCCTGATATAGCATAGCTAGAGAAATGGCACAATCTACTCCATCGGCAAGTGCTAAAGCTTCACTAGCCATAGTACTCCTGACTACTCTTCTGATCTTCTTGGATTGCCACATGATAGGATTAACCTTTCCACTTTCTCCTTTAAGCAAAATAACAAAACCACCTTGGCTTCCTCCATCAGCAAGATTTCCAAATGAAGCATCACTGAATAACAACATTTCAACTTTATCTCCTAGGTTTTGAAAGCGTAGTCCAACATTTTCATTTTGAACTTTCCGGACTAACTTATTAGCTTTTCTCATATCTTCTACTGTACCTTTTGATACAGCAGCCGAAAGTGATGTTACATCAAAGGCAATATCTGGCCTTGTTTGCTTTGTGAGCCTCAAAAGTTGGCCAACTTTTGATCTCAATAAACTTTGTTCACTGGATGTCAATAATGAAGTCTTGGGTCTCTCTTTGTGAACATGTACAGTTTTCATTGAGTTACCATAATCATCTTGACTAAGTATTATGGTTTCATTCTCCTGCAACAAGTTTAAACCAAGATACTTGAATGAATCGCAAGCCTCTTTCCCAACCTTGAAAACTTCTCGCAACTTTTGAACAACATTTTGTTCAAACCATTTTGAACCTGCCCACAGGAAATCATCAACATGAATAGACAATATTCCTGACAACCCCTTGTTAGTACGCCAATAAAATACACTTGGATCCACCATGGGTTTACCTGGTTTTTTTGGGAAAAAGGACCCTGAGGGAAGTTTGGGAAATTTGTATCGGCATTTGCTTGAAATTGGGAAAAACAAGAACACAATTTTGAAATAAACATATTTGAAGGAAATTTCATATTTTCTGCCATCAAAAAGTCGCCTGTCAAAGTTTGTTTTAGGTGTATTGATCACTTTGTTGAGATTTTTGTCAGATTTTGAATTTGATTCTACATTTTTTGTTGTACATGTATTTTCAGTTTCAGACTGTTCTGAAATGATGTTATCTGATTCATTGGAAATAGAAATGTTAATTGGGGAACTGTCTTCGTATTTATTACTTTCAGAAGAACATTTTTCAGCAGTAATATCAATGTCACTTGCAAGATCCACACTGACACTGACAGTGTCCGTAATTGCCAGTTCAGGGGCAACATCGTAATCGTCGGCTTTTGGTTCGGGTTTAAGGAACGTTGTGATTTTTTGGCATTTTCTGCCATCTTTCGATTTTAACTTTTTGGTGTAATATTTCGAGTTATGCGACATGATACATGACCGGTCGCTTTGTTTATTTCATTCAATCAAGGTCAAAAATATATCTAAATGACAAACACCACGCTCCCTTTTTACAAACGCAAAAATGATCAAGATATCGAATATTTCTTCCTCTTTATTGGAGATCTTAAAATCATTTCCGGTTTCAAATACGTGTTTCACTTTGATTAGAAAACTATGTTTTTACCAGTTTTAAACACCGTCAAATTTATTACGATACATAAATTGGGAATCGGCAGCATTGGGAATTTTAGCAGTATAAATTGGGAAAAAAATAGGATATTTTGCATTGGGAATGGGTCCGATAAATCCATGTCCACTTTTGACATAGTTCCTCTACATTCTAACATTGTTGTCTTAACTTTCTGATACCACTTTAATGATGCATCTGCAAGACCATACACACATTTGTTTAGCTTCCACACTTTGTTTACAGCATTGGCTTCCTTAGGAGGTCTTAGATATACTTCTCTATGCATTCTTTCCCCTTGTAAAAATGCGGTTTTGATGTCCACAGAATTAATTCTCCACTTCTTAGATGCTATAATTGATAGAATCAATCTTAATGACTGCTTATCACAGGTTGGGGAGTTCTTTGAAATTTCATCTAAGCAATCCTCTTCAAATCCCTTGGCAACTAACCTGGCTTTCTGATGTACTTTTCCATCACTTTCTTTTAGTGTACAAACCCAACGAGTTGAAATGCATTGTTGTCCTATATCATCCACTTCTTCAAAGACAACAAGCTTCCTCCAATTGTCCAATTCTGAATGTTTAGCCTCACTGAAATCTATGTCATTGACGAGAACACTTTCGTCATCATCCTGTTCAGACCTGCAAACTTTTAAGCGTTCAACTGTACCTAGATCTACTGAGCCCTGATCTCCAGACACTTTGTCTGGTTTACTATATTCAACATTGTACCAGTGTCTTTTATTTGTAGAGGCTTTTCCTGCTCTGCCTAAAATTGTTGCCTGTCTGTCTACATTCTCACCTGGAATTCTAAATGTGATAGCTTGGTCTTTCTTCAAGGAGTTCAGAGTAGAATCGGTGTTATTTTTTCTTTTTGGTTTCTATTGTTAACACCACTAGTACTTGGTATTTCATTCATGGCAACAGGTAAATTCTCATCGCTAGACTCATTATCAGCAACAATACTTTGACTGTCTGTATCAGTATCTTCTACCCTACCATCATCTTCACTATCTGCATTAGATCTTTCATCCTGTTCATCCCTGTGTGAACTTTCGTCTTCACTTTCATCATCTGTCTGATAAGTTTGTTTATTCCTATTTGCTTTCACTTGTGCAGGCATATCAGACATGTCAGACTGAGTGAAATGTCCATTTTGTTTTTGTCGTTTCGTTGGGTTAGTTTTCCTACCAACATCAATTTCTTTCAGCACTCTAGATTGATGAACACGAACATATGAACTTCCATACCTTATGAATACAACTACATTATCTTGTCCAATAACCCATCCTGGTCCTTCCCACTGATTATCACGAAGAAAATACACCTTTTCTCCATTCTCAAAAGTATCTCCAGATGGTCTAATCTGTCTTCGCAGAGCTCTTTTAACTTTCTCAGAGGATTCAGCTGCTATGAATGCTTTTCTTGCTTGATGTAAGCCAACAAGATGTTTACCCATTACTGTGCTCATATTTTGATTTTCTAATGCAGGAGGTTTGTTGACAAGTACTGAGGGTAAATTAGGATTTCTTCCAAATACAAGCTGGTAAGGGCTGTATCCACATACGCTTAGAAGACTATTTTTAGCATTCACAGCCCAGCTTAAGGCAGTTTCCCAAGAAAGATTGGAGTCCTCCTTAAGTTTGCAGAGTGTTTCAGAAAGGGTTGCATTATGACGCTCTACAACACCATTTGACCAAGGACTATAAGCTGCAGTTGTTTTAACAGTCATATTAAGACTTTCAGCCATTTCATGAAAGATCTGTGAGGTAAACTCACCTCCATTATCTGTATACACACCAATATCAGGAGCTCCATAAACACTGACCCATACTTGCATGAACTTATCAACAATTACATGAGGATCTTTACGTCTTATGATGGCAGCAGCACTTAATCTGCTGAAGAGGTCAATAATGTGTAAATAGTACAAGTTATGTTCTATCTCATGCAAATCCATTGCTACTATTTGGTTGAAATCACTAGCAAGTGAAAATGCTACTACAGGTTTGGCATTTGGACGTTTGTGTTGATGGCATACCACACATTTTGAACAAACATCTACAACCATGGATTTAACATCTGACTCCATTTCTCCAGAACTTTGTAGAAGTGATATCAGCCTGTCAGCAGAAGCATGGCCAAACTGTTTGTGCAATTTAAGCACAATTTCTCTCTTTTTCTTCTCTGAGCAACCTGACTTAATAACAAGAACTTCTTCATACTCATTTCCATTTCTGTTGTTGAAATCATTGTCTTTGATGTTCACACAATAGTGGCCACTGGATGTTAGATTGACTTCAATGGGCTTTCCAAACATGAACACTTTGTCATTTTTCAAATCAAGAACAGTGTTTGCTCTCTTTAAGGAAGCTTTACTAAGCAGCAGTGGAATTTCGCAGTCAACAACTTCAGAGTCAATCATACATTTGACGGATCCTATTTTAGCAGGAATCTTAACCTTTTGGTATGAGTAAACTGTTTTACCATCACCAAATTTGAATGGACGCTTGCTTTCAGAGCAAGTTACTTTGTCACAGCAAGAATCAATAAATCTGTGTAACCATTTATAACCACATACTGTTTTAGTACAAGCAGTGTCAATAACTGCTGCATTGTATGCTTCTGCAACAAACACAGAAAGGGGCTGTAACTCTTCTTGAGATGATGTAAACAATGTGATGTTAACTGTTTCTTCTGAAGTGTCATTTTCTGCTAAATAGACATCAGTATCCTTGTGAGGACAATCCTTAACCCAGTGAAGTTTGGAATCACAAATCTTACAACGAGAAACACTGCCCTTTATCATTGGATTCAATTTCCCTTGAACTTTACTTGGATTTCCTGACCGTCCACCTCGGTGTTTAGGAAATGTTCGTTTAGAACCTCGACCTCTTTCTGACACACGTTCACTAAGAAAAGCTGATTCCTCTTTAACAACAGTCTCGTTAGCACATGATGCAAAAATTCTATTCAAAGCAGACTTCATTGTGTCAAACTTTAAGTCTGAACATGCAGTCAATGCCATTTGTCTACTATTTCTATCCAAACTAGCATTATCAAGTAACTTAAAAGCTAAAACAGCATCAGGTAATGACATATCATGCTTCTTGCATTTTGTATAATTTTGTTCAAACTGAATGATATAGTTGGACATAGCCATGCCGTCAGTCCTATAAAATTTATCAAATACTGTGTAAGCTGAATATGCCTGATCTACTTTATCTTTCTCAAAAAGATTATCCAAGGCAGTAATTAGCTTTTCTACACCATCATCTGCATTTAATTCATCTGAATTTATATCTACGGCTATTTCTCTGGCTTTTCCTTCCAATGACAAAGCTAATGCAAGAGCTCTCTTCTTCTTTTGCAGATCTGTTACCAACTCCCAAAATTTTACTTCTGCCTTCCACTGCTGATATGTCTTTTCACTAGTAAGACTTTGTGGGTTTTTGTAATTCTGTCCGGTGGCCATCTTCAGACAGCTCTGCTACCACTGATGAATTGATGATATATAGTCAAACTATACACAATATAATCTTTACTACAACATCTAAACTAAACCCACCAAGTGACAAGTATTACAATAATAAACAGATAGTTAACATGACCTAAGTATAAATTTACAAGTCTTCATTCATCAATTTTTCTCAGCATGTGACCATGTCACAAGAACCACAGCTGATATTTTATTTGGCCTAATGTTGGGTGTAATACAAATATAGCATAGCATGCCAATGCTAAATCATGATTTTATTTACATCATTAAATTTGATGGACTTTATAGTGTAGTTGTACAATACAAGTTGTTTATATTTCTACGCCTGAACGAGCAGTAAATTTTATTCAGACAGTACATTGTAATAAATACTGATATGATAGTAGTCTGACCTTATTTATAAAAATTTTTGACAAAAACAGGTGTCCTATTTACCTGTTTGCATAAAAATTGCAAGACATTTACGTTTTAATGGTGTTTAACATTGCTTTCATCAATTTTTGGAAGCTTTATAGTGACGTAATAGAAATACACCCTTAAATATTTTTAGTTGAACCAAACAAGAAAAATGGAATCACACTGTAGTGTAATATACTTGTAAAGTGGTAAAAATATTTATAAAAAATTTAAATTAAAAAACAATTTAAAAGTATTTGCCCCTTCTGAAAATTGAGGTAGAGAACCATTTTATTTTAAAAGTTAAAAATATGTTTTTTTTGTTTTAATATGACAATTTAAAGTAAATAAATATGCATTGTTACTTTGGAACAAAATTGATCCTTAAATCTTTATGTTACAATACACATAATTTAGTTTCAAAAAGGGGGAGATAATTGGCAAAGTATTTCAAGGCTAAAGTTGACATATTGTTACTAGTTTTAGCATGATGCATTAGTGAGTAACAGGAAACAAAGATTCAAGACTAGGTTGTCAGAACTGCCATTCTTAATGTCCTCCTACACATAACTACATGTACAGATGCATACATATGTATTTACTGGTATAAATAATTGAATTTATGTAGGCATTGAAGGGGCTTAGAAGGCTATGCTGTATGATCTGGAAAGGGAAAATTTTGTTTATTATGGTTGGAAATAAGTGGGGACCAATAACCGTTGTCCTATCATATTTATTAGGGTGGGGCAGTTTGTCCATCAAAGTTTGTATATATTGTTTGTAAAAGTTCTCGTTGACATAAAATTTATAAGTATTTTTTGTGGGTGAAGAGATCTGTAGGGTACGACCAACAACTACTACTTTAAAAATTACTGTGTATAAATCAAGTCATATTCACACCTTTTTAATATTAGTGGAATAACCTGCGACCTCATCAAGTCCTGTTTGATAACATATAGTCTATATTTTAAAGTATACTCTAGAACAGGTTTTCTTTATAGCTTTTTGTTAACACAATCCACTTAAAATGTTTTTACTTATCTTGTTAAGTTTGTTTATACAAGTACAATTTCCTGCTCCTGGACTACTTCTAAACATAAATATAAAATTCAAATTCACAAAAACTCATAATTTACATAGTCATTGACAAAGAAGGGCTGTGTTTTTTAGCCATTATCTGCAGATCAGTTTGTTTGCATGTAAGAGACACAAACTTGAATTGTGTATTTTTCTAGGTTTGTTTACCACTGGCAGTACTCTATGAAAGATAATTGGCTTTTTGCCTAATTATGCTATGTCAGCTAATATTTTAAATAATTTATCAAATTGTTGTATATACTTGTGCTTCTAATCTAGTGTTCCTTACATATCCAAGTGTGCATATTCCAATTACAATAGGGGGACTCGGTGGCCGAGTGGTTAAGGTAGTTCGTTTACTATTGGTCTGTCAACACTGAGATTGTGGGTTCGATTCTCACTACAGGCAGGGTGTACTGGACTCCAATCTTAATTAACCAGGATTACCAGTTTTCCTACTGCAGGTCGGGGTTTTTAGCTCACCTGACCCAAAGGGTCATGTGAGCTATTGTTATCACTTTGCGTCCGTCGGCGTCGGCGTCGGCGTCGGCGTCTGTAAACTTTTTACATTTTAATCTTCTTCTCTGAAACCACTTGGCCAATTGAAACCAAACTTGGCCATAATGTTCATTGGATGGACCTTTACAAAGTTTGTGTTTTTTATTTTGATTGGTAAACCAATATGGCCGCCACCTCAATACTTAGTTTAACATAGGACCATATGGGAAAAAAGTTTAAAAGGGCTTCTTCTCTGAAACCGTTTAACCAATCAAAACAAAACTTACTAGCAATATTGTTTGGATGGTCCTCTATAAAGTTTGTGTTTTAGATGGGAATTGGAACTTCAAAATGGCCACCACCGCAGGACTTAGTTTAACATAGAACCCTATGGGAAAAAGTTTTAAAAGGCTTCTTCTCTGAAACCGGTTAATCAATGGAAACAAAAACTTACTAGCAATATTGTTTGGATGGTCCTCTATAAAGTTTGTGTTTTTTATGACAATTGGAAATTCAAAATGGCTGCCACCACAGGACTTAATTTAACTTACTAGCAATATTGTTTGGATGGTCCTCAATAAAGTTAATGTTTTTTATCCCAATCGGAAATTCAAAATGGCCGCCACCGCAGGACTTGGTTTAACATTCAACCCTATGAGAAAAAAGTTTAAAAGGGCTTCTTCTCTGAAACCGTTTAACCAATCAAAACAAAACTTACTAGCAATATTGTTTGGATGGTCCTCTATAAAGTTTACGTTTTTTATGGCAATTGGTAATTCAAAATGGCTGCTACCGCAGGACTTAGTTTAACATAGGACCCTATGGGAAAGTTTTTAAAGGCTTCTTCTCTGAAACCGGTTAATCAATGGAAACAAAAACTTGCTAGCAATATTGTTTGGATGGTCCTCTATAAAGTTTATGTTTTTTATGGCATTTGGAAATTCAAAATGGCCCCTACCGCAGGACTTAGTTTAACATACGACCCTATGGGAAAAAGTTTTTAAAGGCTTCTTCTCTGAAACCGGTTAATCAATGGAAACAAAAACTTACTAGCAATATTGTTTGGATGGTCCTTTATAAAGTTTATGTTTTTTATGGCAATTGGAAATTCAAAATGACCACCTCCGCCGCAGGACTTAGTTTAACATAGGACCCTATGGGCAAATAAAAAAAATCTTCTCTATACAACTGGTTAACCAATGAAACAAAGCTTTCTAGTAATATTGTTTGGATGGTCCTATTTAAAGTTTATTGAAAATTACAGGACTTACTTTAACATCAGGGAAATGCCATCTTCCTTGCCTATAAAATCAGGTGAGTGATACAGGCTCTTAAGAGCCTCTGGTTTTTTGGGGTACTCCCACTTTCTCCCAAATAAAATGGTGTTAATCACCATTCAAACAAACAAACAAACCAATTACAATACCTTTTACATTACACCCCTAATAAAAACTGGACACCATGATATAGCTGGAAAATTATTGAAAGTTGTATTTAACCACAAACAAGCAATCAAGTCACATGATTCATTTATTGGACAAAGCATGATTGTGTAATTGCATGTAAACTCCATTTGGTTTGTTTTGAATGAGGTTTCATGCAAATTTCAGCAGTCCTTGGAATATGGATTTTATGGGTTGCAATCCAGACTTTGGCAGGAACATTGGTGCTACTTCTTTTGTACTAAGTTAAATGTTGAATTAATTTAAGTTAAAGGACTACCTGTCATCATTTATTGCAGTTGCCTTTGGAAATGTGACATCAGTAATTTACATGATCATCTTTCAGTGGCAGCCATAGGTTCAATTTTTGGTTAATATTTTGTTATTTAAACCACCACAGTTCAATAGCCTTCAGGCTATAGACACTGTCTTTATATTGATTATTCATACAACAAATCAGGCGTTTTAATTTTAAAAGCATAAATTTTATTCAAATAGTCAGTGTAAAGTAAAAATCTAATCTTGCCCTAAGGCCAGATTTTACATCATAGTTCAATAAATGACAAGTTTTTAGAATACTACATAAAAATTATCTGAAAGCTGTATTTGTTGCCAGATAATCTGGTTTTGGACCCTTGTGAACTGTTGTATTTGTGTTGGGGGGACTTGCAGATTTTCAGTCTGTTTGTCCATGTCACCTCAGATTTATCTTCGCCTTGAAGCTTTAATATTTTGAATGAAGATGATTCTACATCTTAATGAGATCTCTTCACTGGCAAAATTTTTGAAAGGATGTGTTAAATATTTCAGGCTTGAATGAACTTGGAGACACATTCCCTTTTTTGTGGAAGTGGGAGTTTCATTAGTGATGAGCATTAGTTCACACATTTACTTGTTTTCTTTAAATTGTTTTCTTATAGTCAATTGTGTTCATTCCAATACATTACAGTAATTATTGTATGTTCACAAACTGTCACCATGTTGTTAAAGTATCTTACAATTGATGCAAGTTTCTGTACTACAACAGGGCTAAGGTGGTAAAAAAACTAAAGCTTTGAAAATGTGCAATTGTAAGATTCTCTACAGAATTTCACCATTCTAACTACTCTGCATGTTCTTACTAAAATCTGCACATATCTATGCATGTTCTGTTATTTTAGATCTAAAACAGGAGAAGGATCATGTGAATCTCCTACAAAATGTGGAAGGATTCGATCCGTCTAAACTACATCATGCAGACACAAAGGAACGGCATATTCTGCCTGATACCAACAGTGAGTCAATGTGTTGCCAGAATAGGGAACTACTTTATTGAGCATTAATTCAAGTTAAGCTAGAAAATTCCAAATATAGTATAGATTTCTTTCATCAATAAGTTCAATTACATTATTATTTGGACTTAACCAGTAATGCAAGTTACATAATATTCAATTTAAGTTATCTAGACAACAGTGTTAAAAGTAGAGTTGAGTTTAGAATTGGATTTTGTTCTAAAAGGGCATAAGATTTGACACCTTTTGCACTGCATTACCCATACCTCATCATGATTCCCTGTCATCCTTGAACCTCATTCGATTCCTTTTTATGAATAACTGTACAATGCTTCATGGTCTTAGAATAAATGTTTATTTGTGTGTATCCTACATTATGTCATAGAAAATTTATTTTTCCTAGTTGAAGGTAAAACTCCATTAATTTAATGTTTTTTGTATTGCATATAAATGTACATTGAAGTTAGGATATATTTGTCCCACTATTAAGTCGATTTTAAATCCAAGATGAATCTGTATTAGAATACAACATTTTGTGCAAATGTCGTATGATTGACTTGGTTTCTTTTAAAATTTGTTCTCTTTACTTTTGTGTATATTTTTCATTTCTGTAAAACTTCGAGTCAAGAATTGTTTATTTGGCTGTGTATGAATCTTGTGGTGTTTTTCAACATCCTTCATTTTTTTTAATTTTTATTTTTGCTTGTTTATGTATATTATATGCCTGGCTTGCTTGACTATTTAGCATGGCTTTATTTATCACAGCGCTAGAGGAAGAACGATTGAGATACACTCATTTATGCAACATCAGCAGCTTTACTAAGGCAGAGCTTAAACCCACAGAATCAATTGAAAAGATAATCCTTCCAGGTCCACAAAGTAGGTATTGTGTGCTGGACATGAACTACTATCCTGCTTTGGATTTAGGTGTACAATAGTCAATATGAGGAACATTCTACAGTTATTGACTGGGTCAACAGTCAGTATCTAAGTCAATAACTTAATATCTAACCTGTTGCCAGATAATTACCGTCTCCCATGGGAGACGGTATACATAGTCAAATGACGATCAGTCTTCGGAGTAAATGACTCTCTGTTACTTGATTGGGTGGTTTACTAAATCTATAAATATTTTTGTCGTTTCATTGGTTTACGTCAGGATTGCACTAGTATGTGTACTGAAATTTTGATATATTCTTAGGTTGAATCGGGGTTGTAATCAGTATTTTAGTGTAGTAATGTTACGTTCCATATATTGACTTCTATTTCATTCAATGCATTGGTCAGTGAACAATTATAAGGTAAACATTGTACCAAAATCTCCCTACTTTATAAAGCTGTTTTGGAAAAAATTCTATGTTCTATATCTTTAGTTTCGTAAATCAGTGTTTCAGTGTAGTAATGTTACGTTCCACATATTGACTTCTATTTCATTCAATGCATTGGTCAGTGAACAATTAAAAGGTAAACATTGTACCAAAATCTCCCTACTTTTTAAAGCTGTTTGGGTTATGACAAAATTATATGTTCTGTATCTTTATTTTCGTTCTGATATTGATGCAAATTTAACAAAACATATTTTTACCGCTCATTTTAAACATTTAGGGAGTCAACTTTTGTTTAATTATTTTTTTAAAAACACGTGTGAAGTGACGACAGGCATTAAAATCTCTCAAGCACCATTGGATAATAGTTTAGCGTAAACAATGTCCTTACAAGATACATGTACATTGTTTACCTATCCTACATATAAATTACAAAAAACCAGATACTTTAATAAATCCATAAAATTTGTAATGCAGCTAAGAGACGGTTAGCTTTTTAGAAAAGCTAAACTTGTAAAGACTTGGAATTGTTTTTGGGATGGGGAAGACTGAAACAGGTTGAGTTTAAACTGCAAGATTGGAGAGTTAATGATAATAATTTTAGATTATAAAAAAGAGTGAGGTGACACAGAAAAAAGTGGCAGTGTAATTTTTCTGCACATTTTTTTAAAAACTTTTGATTTATTTATATTTTTTATATTTTTGTTGTTGTGTACTTTTTATATTCCCAGAACTTGTATTTCTTTTAGTATTTTGATTTTATCTGTTCAACATGGACCGTTTGTGAGGACAAATGTATGTAAAAAAGGACATTAGTTCATCTTTCATAATCCCTGAGTGTAATGCTGTCCAACATATGCCAAGATTAACTAGGTGATAAAACTAGATATATATGATTCATCCTACAAGGTGTTATCTGTGGATCAATGTTACTGGTTTTACCAATTGTCATGACAACAGGTGTTGGGGAACACGAAGGTCATAGAAATAAAATATATATATTTAAAAAGATTTTTCCTGACAAACCTTAGATAAAAAAAAAAAAGGTTTGTTGTGACTAGAACTTGGTCTTTAGTACTAAGTAGGTTGGCCACTGGATTGTCTTCTGTTACTGGTTGTATTGCTGTCCCTGGTTGGGTACTAGAACTCCTGGTCTTCTGTCACTGGTTGTATTGCTGTCCCTTGTTGGGTACTAGAACTCCTGGTCTTCTGTTACTGGTTGTATTGCTGTCCCTGGTTGGGTACTAGAACTCCTTGTCTTCTGTTACTGGTTGTATTGCTGTCCCTTGTTGGGTACTAGAACTCCCAGTCTTTTGTCACTGGTTGTATTGCTGTCCCTTGTTGGGTACTAGAACTCCCAGTCTTCTGTCACTGGTTGTATTGCTGTCCCTTGTTGGTTACTAAAACTCCCAGTCTTCTGTCACTGGTTGTATTGCTGTCCCATGTTGGTTACTAGAACTCCTTGTCTTCTGTTACTGGTTGTATTGCTGTCCCTTGTTGGGTACTAGAACTCCTGGTCTTCTGTTACTGGTTGTATTGCTGTCCCTGGTTGGGTACTAGAACTCCCAGTCTTCTGTCACTGGTTGTATTGCTGTCCCTTGTTGGTTACTAAAACTCCCAGTCTTCTGTCACTGGTTTTATTGCTGTACCTTGTTGGTTACTAGAACTCCTTGTCTTCTGTTACTGGTTGTATTGCTGTCCCTTGTTGGGTACTAGAACTCCTGGTCTTCTGTTACTGGTTGTATTGCTGTCCCTTGTTGGGTACTAGAACTCCTGGTCTTCTGTTACTGGTTGTATTGCTGTCCCTTGTTGGGTACTAAAACTCCTGGTCTTCTGTCACTGGTTGTATTGCTGTCCCTTGTAGGGTATTAGAACTCCTGGTCTTCTGTCACTGGTTGTATTGCTGTCCCTGGTTGGGTACTAGAACTCCTGGTCTTCTGTCCCTGGTTATATTGCTATCCCTTGTAGGGTACTAGAACTCCTGGTCGTCTGTCACTGGTTGTATTGCTGTCCCTGGTTGGGTACTAGAACTCCTGGTCTTCTGTTACTGGTTGTATTGCTGTCCCTGGTTGGGTACTAGAACTCCTGGTCTTCTGTCACTGGTTGTATTGCTGTCCCTTGTTGGGTACTAAAACTCCTGGTCTTCTGTCACTGGTTGTATTGATGTCCCTTGTTGGGTACTAGAACTCCTGGTCTTCTGTCACTGGTTGTATTGCTGTCCCTTGTTGGGTACTAGAACTCCCAGTCTTCTGTCACTGGTTGTATTGCTGTCCCTTGTTGGTTACTAAAACTCCCAGTCTTCTGTCACTGGTTGTATTGCTGTCCCTTGTTGGTTACTAGAACTCCTTGTCTTCTGTTACTGGTTGTATTGCTGTCCTTGTTGGTTACTAGAACTCCTTGTCTTCTGTCACTGGTTGTATTGCTCTCCCTTGTTGGGTACTAGAACTCCCAGTCTTCTGTCACTGGTTGTATTGCTGTCCCTTGTTGGTTACTAAAACTCCCAGTCTTCTGTCACTGGTTGTATTGCTGTCCCTTGTTGGTTACTAGAACTCCTTGTCTTCTGTTACTGGTTGTATTGCTGTCCCTTGTTGGGTACTAGAACTCCCAGTCTTCTGTCACTGGTTGTATTGCTGTCCCTTGTTGGGTACTAGAACTCCCAGTCTTCTGTCACTGGTTGTATTGCTGTCCCTTGTTGGTTACTAAAACTCCCAGTCTTCTGTCACTGGTTGTATTGCTGTCCCTTGTTGGTTACTAGAACTCCTTGTCTTCTGTTACTGGTTGTATTGCTGTCCCTTGTTGGGTACTAGAACTCCTGGTCTTCTGTTACTGGTTGTATTGCTGTCCCTGGTTGGGTACTAGAACTCCCAGTCTTCTGTCACTGGTTGTATTGCTGTCCCTTGTTGGTTACTAAAACTCCCAGTCTTCTGTCACTGGTTTTATTGCTGTACCTTGTTGGTTACTAGAACTCCTTGTCTTCTGTTACTGGTTGTATTGCTGTCCCTTGTTGGGTACTAGAACTCCTGGTCTTCTGTTACTGGTTGTATTGCTGTCCCTTGTTGGGTACTAGAACTCCTGGTCTTCTGTTACTGGTTGTATTGCTGTCCCTTGTTGGGTACTAAAACTCCTGGTCTTCTGTCACTGGTTGTATTGCTGTCCCTTGTAGGGTATTAGAACTCCTGGTCTTCTGTCACTGGTTGTATTGCTGTCCCTGGTTGGGTACTAGAACTCCTGGTCTTCTGTCCCTGGTTATATTGCTATCCCTTGTAGGGTACTAGAACTCCTGGTCGTCTGTCACTGGTTGTATTGCTGTCCCTGGTTGGGTACTAGAACTCCTGGTCTTCTGTTACTGGTTGTATTGCTGTCCCTGGTTGGGTACTAGAACTCCTGGTCTTCTGTCACTGGTTGTATTGCTGTCCCTTGTTGGGTACTAAAACTCCTGGTCTTCTGTCACTGGTTGTATTGATGTCCCTTGTTGGGTACTAGAACTCCTGGTCTTCTGTCACTGGTTGTATTGCTGTCCCTTGTTGGGTACTAGAACTCCCAGTCTTCTGTCACTGGTTGTATTGCTGTCCCTTGTTGGGTACTAGAACTCCTTGTCTTCTGTCACTGGTTGTATTGCTGTCCCTTGTTGGTTACTAGAACTCCTGGTCTTCTGTCACTGGTTGTATTGCTGTCCCTTGTTGGGTACTAGAACTCCTGGTTTTCTGTCACTGGTTGTATTGCTGTCCCTGGTTGGTAACTAGAAATCCCAGTCTTCTGTCACTGGTTGGTTTGCTGTCTCTTGTTGGTTACTAGAACTCCTGGTTTTATGTCACTGGTTGTATTGCTGTACCTTGTTGGGTTCTAGAACTCCTGGTCTTCTATGACTGTTATATTGTAGTCCCTTAATAAGGGGTCCAAAACTGGTTTTCGGTTACTGGTTGTATCAGTTTTTGATGGTAAGTAACAAGAACTTGAACCTTCTATCACTGGCTGTTTTGATGACATAAATCGGGGCCTAGAAATTCAGTCTTAAGTTATAATTTGTGTGGTGGTCCTATTATCTGTCTAACACTTGGTCTTGTCAGTAGTTGCATTGTGGTCCTTAATACAGCAGGTCCTTGCATCTTCTGTCACTGGTGTTGAGGTGTAGATGTCCATATTAGGTTCATTGTAGCATCGGCATTCAAAATTTCCTGTGTAGGTCCATCCCATTTCACAGTTAATTGATAAATAATGTTCTGAAGCATACAAATATTCATGGAATTTTCAGCAACAATTTATTTATTGTGTCACATAGCTTACAACCATAGCAGTACATGTAATTTATGCAGGGAGGTAAATTAGGTCGGATTTAAACTAATACAGATATAGATCACCTTTATGTTCTTTTGATTACTTGGGCATTGTTTACACCTGTGTTGTTGTGTAAACAACTTTTATCTAAAGGTAAATAAAATTAAATGGGAATGAGACTATAACTGTTATTTATAGGAAAGGATTTAGAAGTAAACAAGCAAAGTGTATACATTTAGTGTATTGAACTTGTGTGAACCTGTCACATGTTATGTTGTTTGTGTACATAAAGGTTAATTTGATTTATTAAATAATTAAAATCCAGCATGCAGTATTTCACCTGTATTCATGGACAAAACAAGTGAACAAACAAAAAACCAATAGAAGAGATACAGATCAACACTTTTATTCCTGCAGTTTATTCCATTTTTCCTTATATTATTTGTTTGTTTGTTTTTTGTATTTTTTTTTTTTTTTTTTTTTGGTGTTTAGTTTTGATTTATTATTCTTTGAATGATGAATTGAACTATGCCATTTGAGTTTGTTTCATCAATATTGGTCAGTTTTTTTACATTTGAGTTATCTCCCCTGCTGGCTGGCTCATTTTGTATTCGAATTATTTATTTTATGATGTCAATTTGACATGTGAGATATCTCCCCTGCTGGCTGGCTCCCCTCAAACTCCATTTCATTAGATTTTTTGTTTGCTTATTCTATTATGTAAATTTGACTCGAGGTTATGATATATCTAGTAATACCTAGTAATAACAGTAACTTTTGTTAACAGAACATCCCAGTAAATAAGTCAAGTGTCAACATATATATTCTGAACCTTTAAGTCTTCCATTTAAGGGATACAGTACTCGCTGACATTTGTTAATGTACTGGTAAACATATGTACTCTCTGTCTCTCTAACCCAGGTGTTTTATGTAAATCTACAGAATGGTTTTGCTGAAATTTTTCATTTTGTAAAACTTTATACATTTATCTAACATTGAAGTATGTAGTATGTACTTAATAAAAAATACAGAGATTTAAACCATCTGATACAAAATCTTTTTCTGCAATATTTAATTTGTAATTATTACTAGATATAATATAGCCCTAAAGTCTGTACTTGCAGTGGTGCTGTTTCAGGATACTCTATCATAGGGTAAAATAAAATCCCTAACCAATAAACTATGGCCCCTTTATTTATACAAAAAATGGCAATCGTTCGACTGGTGTATTTTGTAGCACTTTGGCACTTGTTATCAGTGAAATTATGAATTTCAGATTTTCTACTTTTTTAAAATCTAAATACTGCATGTGGATTCTATATCTGTTCTGAATGAGTTATCACCCTGTAATGAGTGTTATCTCCCATTACCAAGTGAGGTTAATTTTTTTATAGAAAATTAATCTTTTTAGTTGTTATTATCTCCCTTGTAACAATTTTTTTTCTATTTTAGATAACTTACTTTGTATTGAAATTAAAATCTGCATGCAAGCAAAGAATATTTCTAAGAATATCTTGTCCTTTTTCTTGTTACAGCCATTGCTCAAGAGAAGACAGAACAAGAGTTAAAGGCTGGTATTGAAAGCTTTGATGCTGGTCAACTAAAGCATACAGAAACACAAGAGAAAAACCCTCTGCCAGACCCCTCAGGTAAGACTATACAAGTTTCTTGACAATCTCCAAGCAAAGGATTCTGGGTATTCTACGTCAACAATCACTTCTGCCATACAATTGGTTGACATTGTGAGAGATATCTCTCATGGCGGATAAGCTTCGCGTACACACGCAGTTATTTCAATGTAAAACTATATCAAAAATGTATAAAAAGACTATATAAAAATAAATAAGATCTCGTATATTATTTTACAAACATTGTTCTTTGTTTACAAACGTCCAGGGCAGACGACAAATGTAGTCCCGCAGTAAATTGAGGATGACGTGTGGCAGAGGTTATATCTGGGAACCAGTTATGTTCTCTGTGCCGGAGAGTGGTTTCTTGAGTGCATAATAAGTAAATTAAACCTTGGGGTAAATGGTTTCAGTAATGCAGAACAACATATTTGGTACACAAATCGCAGGTCCTTGTACTCCAGCTTCCTCCCTCAATAAAACTGGACATCATGATATAGCTGAAAAATTGCTAAAAGCGGCATTTAACACCATTCAAACAAACAAGTAAACAAATCAGGTAGAAGATTGTTTTAAAAATTACCACACTTCTCATCATTCAAATAAATATACCGGAACTGTAACCATTCTCATTTTATCGGTGGACTAATTTTTGCTATTTTTGTGGTCCATTAAAGTCGTAATGAATAGAACCAGCGAAAGAGTATAGTATAAATTTTTTTGTATGGAACTAAGTGTGAAACCACAAAAGTAAGTATGCATAAAATGAACAAAATTGTGTGATCCGTGAAAATATGTACCCATGAAACATGTTTACTGTCTACTTTGGGCGAATATAGTTATGCACTTTTAGTTAATGAGTTTTAAACGATACAAAATAGATTTCTATGTCAAACTCCTGGAAATATTTTAAGAATTATTTATTCCTTTTTATTAGCTCACCTGACCCAAAGGGTCAGTGTGAGCTATTCTCATCACTTTGCGTCCGTCGTCGTCGTCGTCGTCTTCGTCGTCGTCGGCCGTAAACTTTTTACATTTTAATCTTCTTCTCCACAACCACTTGGCCAATTGGAACCAAACTTGGCAGGAATGTTTATTGGGTGGTTCTTAACAAAGTTTGAGTTTTTGGTGCTGATCAAATATGAAACATGGCTGCCAGGGCCATTAATGCGTTCTGATTGGCTGAAATTCAAAAATCTTCTTCTCATAAAGTGCTTGGCAGATTGATTTGAAATATTGCAGAAATGTACCTTAGATGGTCCTCTACAAAGTTTGAGTTTTTTGTGCCGATCCAAAATCCAAGATGGCCGCCATCGCAGGACATAGTTTAACATAGGACCCTATAGGAAAAACATATAAACAACTTCTTCTATGAAACTGTTCCACACAATGAAGCCAAATTAATAAGGAAATGAAGGTTGCATAATTATCTTATTGTTTTGGGTTTTTCGAGCCAATTGCAAATTCAACATGGCTTCCAGGGCCATTAATGTGCTCTGATTGGCTGAAATTCAAAAATCTTCTTCTCATAAACTGCTTGGCAGATTGATTTGAAATATTGCAGAAATGTACCTTAGATGATCCTCTACAAAGTTTGAGTTTTTTGTGCCGATCCAAAATCCAAGATGGCCGCCATCGCAGGACATAGTTTAACATAGGACCCTATGGGAAAAACATATAAACAACTTCTTCTATGAAACTGTTCGACACAATGAAGCCAAATTAATAAGGAAATGAAGGTTGCATAATTATCTTATTGTTTTGGGTTTTTCGAGCCAATTGCAAATTTAACATGGCTTCCAGGGCCGTTAATGTGTTCTGATTGGCTGAAATTCAAAAATCTTCTTCTCATAAACTGCTTGGCAGATTGATTTGAAATATTGCAGAAATGTACCTTTGATAGTCCTCTGCAAAGTTTGAGTTTTTTGTGCCGATCCAAAATCCAAGATGGCCGCCATCGCAGGACATAGTTTAACATAGGACCCTATGGGAAAAACATATAAACAACTTCTTCTCTGAAACTGTTCCACACAATGAAGCCAAATTAATAAGGAAATGAAGGTTGCATAATTATCTTATTATTTTGGGTTTTTCCAGCCAATTGCAAATTCTCAACATGGCTTCCAGGGCCATTAATGCGTTCTGATTGGCTGAAATTCAAAAATCTTCTTCTCATAAACTGCTTGGCAGATTGATTTAAAATATAGCAGAAATGTACCTTATGTGGTCCTCTACAAGGTTTGAGTTTTTTGTTCCGATCCAAAATCCAAGATGGCCGCCATCACAGGACATAGTTTAACATAGGACCCTATGGGAAAAACATACAAACAACGTCTTCTCTGAAACTGTTCCACAAAAATGAAGCCAAATTATGAAGAAATGATTAATGGATATTTATCTTATTATTTTGAGTTTTTTGAGCCAATTGCAAATTGAACATGGCTTCCAGGGCAACTAATGGGTTCTGATTGGCTGAAATTTCAAAAATCTTCTTTTTACAAACCGCTTAGCAGATTGATTTGAAATATTGCAGAAATGTACCTTAGATGGTCCTCTACAAAATTTTAGTTTTTTGTGGCGATCTAAATTCCAAGAGGCTACCACGGTGGAACACAGCTTAACATAGGACCTTATGGGAAAACCATACAAACAGCTTCTTCTCTGAAACTCAGTTCCACGCAATTTAACCAAATAATGCAGAAGTGATAGTAATCTTATTATTTTAAGTATGTTTCGAGCCGATAGGAAATTCAACATGGCTGCCAGAGCTGCAAATGCGTTCTGACTGGCTGAGATTTTAAAATTCGTTTTCTCACAAACAGCTTGGCAGATTTTAGGATATGTGATATTGTATGGTTCTCTACCAATTTTGAGTTGTTTGTTTCGATCCAAAATACAAGATTGCTGCCACTATGGAACATCACTTAACATACTAACCTATGAAAAAACAAAAACTACTTCTTCTCAGAAACACTCCTACTGCTGATTGTAAATTCAACATGGCAACATTCATAGAAACAGCATCTTCACATAAACTCTTTAGCATTTAATATCAAAATTTGCAAGAAAAGTATTGTCTTAAAAAGTTTTTTTGTAAGTCAGGTGAGCGATACAGGCTCTTAAGAGCCTCTAGTTTTGTTTTTTATTTTGCTTATTTAAATAAACCTTTACTCGTAATAAAATGTGCCTGACCATAGTACAGGACGGGCAAAGTTTACTATTTCGGGCAAATTTTTATAGTTGTCTGACACAAAGGTCTAGAAATTTTTATTAGTATCCAACAAGAATTTTATTGATCAGACAAATTTTTTATAAGCCTGACCAAAGTCGGGCAGATATTTTTACAAGATTTAGAAAAAAGTTGTGTCGGAATGGTGATGGTACAAAATATGTTTTTAAATTCAATTAATGGTCTTAGTTAGCTAAAACTTCCTCTGTTTAGCAAACAAATATTTTTTCTGAAGAACAGATTCCTAATAACCCACAATTTTTATTTTATTATACCCCCCGCTGGGGTATATAGTGTTCATGGTGTCCGTCCGTCCGTCCGTCCTTCCGTCCGTCCGTCCTTCCGTCCGTCCGTCCGTCCGTCCGTCCGTTACACTTTCTATTATTTGCAACTCCTCCTACACCACTGAAAGGAATTTGATGAAACTTACACAGAATCTTTGTCTCATAGTGCCATTGTGCAGGAGATATTTAACATTTTGATCGGAATGATATTTGGGGTTTCCCATAGAAAAACATGGACTTTGTCATTGACCTAAGGGGGTCCCTATCTCTTATGTGCAACTCCTCCTACACCACTGAATTGAATTTAATGAAACTTACACAGAATGCTTGTCACATAGTGCCATTGTGCAGGAGATATTAAACATTTTGATCTGATCGATATTTGGGGTTTCCCATAGAAAAACATGATCTTGTCTTAAAGATTTTGTCATTACAAAATTCATGCATCCTGATCAATTAGTAATTAAATTTGGAATTGTTTATATGTCAGTTACAATGTCCTCATACAAATTTTACAGTTTCAGTAATTTTAATTCAGCATGTCTATTTTGAAATTGAACCTTCCTTTTTTCTTCTATTCAAATCGTGTCTTCCTTGTTCAATCATTGTATTACAAACTTCATAACACAAGGAAGTTTACAAACAAATACAATACATGCATTTTATTTCATAAGACATTACATTTCTTGTTAATTTTCTGCCCACGGTTATTCTTAACAGATACTCTGGATCCCTCAAACACAGGTCACACCAACATTGAATGAAAATTTCAAAACACATACAATCAATACATTTTATTACATTTTATTAACAAATTGTTTCTTTGCAAAGTATGTAACCAAGTTATCAATGGTTAACGTACTAACATTCATTTGTCCTGTTACACCAATAAAAACAATTGTTTCATCAAAATAATTAATCTTGTACCAAAAATGAAATTTAAGATTTAAACTTTGAACATAAGACAATACAAGGAGAATAAATTAACATCAGACTAAATAATACAATACAAAACAAAAAGCTGATAAGTCTGTTTGATTGGTCAAATTAATATTAATATTGTTAATTAAAATGGACTGGTCCTTTTGGTGTTCACAATTGTTGTCCGTAGACTAAAGTTTACATATTATAGACCTTCTTTTTTTGGTTTTATTAAGTTTATAAAAGGTACATGTCCTTATATACACAATTCAAAACAAGTGAAAGGAAACGAAGTTTAACCTATACTATAATTAATTACGTGACCTTATTTGGTAGTGTCATTGACCTGGTGTCTTGTACATTTCAATCTCCTCTCAAATAAATGGTTAAGGTAGTTAGCCATCTAATATTGAACACATGGTCTGTCATCAATGAGGTTGCTAATTTGACTCAAATTTTAATTGAAAAGGATTGCCAGTTTTTCTACCACAGGTCTGGGTTTTCTCCTGGTACTCTGGCCTCCTCCCAAAAACAAAAGAAACATTCACATAAACTATTGGGCCCATTGAAACAAAGCTTGGGCACAATTATCAATTGCTGAAGGTCGGGGGTTATCTCAATCTTCCTTCCCCAATAAAACTGGAGGCCATGATATAGCTGAAAAATTGCTGGAAGTGGCATTTAACATCATTCAAACAAATAAACAATTCTCAATTTATGGTTTATGGGGTTTTTTGCCATTCATGTATTATAATAGCCACAGTGAATAGTCATCAGCAATATTCATAGAATGGTCCTTCACAATGTTAATCAGAATTTCAAAATGCCACCATCACTGGCTTTATTCACAATAAAATCAGTTGATGAGTACAGGCTGTTGGGAGCCTCTTCAATTTTAATACAGAAATCATTGATAAGAAGTTGATGGTAGGAAAGTCAGTCACATGAAACATGTTTTATGTTACACTAGTTGTTGATACTAGATATTTTGTTCACAAGGAAGAAAGTATTATCACAACTGAAAACGATTTCTGGTCGTCATGGGAATGAGGAAGTAAATTGTCTAATGTTACTATTATATGTGTTGTGCTTAATATTTGAAATCAATTTAAGTACCAACAAGTTTTGAGATTTTGTAAATAAAGAAAATATACATGTATTGTTAAGCTAATTTAAAAAATTTGTTAAAAAATTATTTAATCTGTTGAAACCTAACAAAGGGTGCAAAAAACATTTTTTTCTAATCGTGATTAAACTTTTCTGTAAGTTTATGTCCTTTCATTAGTTTTTTCTACTTTTCTTTGTAACGTATATGTAACTTACACTATTAGCATACTTTTAAACAAGTACACAACACAGAAGTCACAAAGTCTTTTAATTGTTAAATCTCCGAAACACAGTCTTGACTATTTGTTACTATATATTACAATGCATGGTTAATGGTTTGTAATGCTACTTAGATATATACATGACAAAACTGCATGATAATTCTTATTTAGGAAAATGCTGCCGCAAAGTCACGAGGACTCAGTTTAGACATTGGCTTGGTTTTTTGTTAGAAAAATAGATCAAGTCATTTTTAATGCTAGTTTTAAAAATGCATGATATAAATTTTAACAATATGCTTATTTGATTGCTATTTGTTCAATTTTTTTTTACCGTGCAAGCTTAGAAAATCTCATATAACTCAACTATCATGATATGAATATATTGTCGTCAGTTTCTCTGGACAATTTCACAATGTTCCAAAACAGGTATAAACCAATATTTCCTAGATATTGTTATCCGTCTTTTTGCAAGCAGCTTGATGGATAATTTTATAGATTGAAAATAAAACTATAAAACTATATTTATCGAATTCTGTTGAATATACTGAGATATAAAATATATAATATATAAATACAGACATGATTTCCTGCTAATTCTGTATTTTCTAGTTGAGATTTTGCGGTAACTGTTTCTTTATTGAACAGTTATTTCACTTCTGTGGCAGACATTTCATTCCTTTTTTACTGGTTGTCAAAATGATGTCTGTAATAATTATGAAAATTTGTAAAAACCAACGTTAACGTTTATACTATTATAATAACCAGTGGTTGATGCGGAGAAAGCTGAACGGTATCGTAGACAGTCTATAGAAGAATTTAACAAAAAGAAATTAAAACGAGCAAATACAGAGGAGAAAAATTCATTACCTGATCAAGAAGGTAAAACAGCATGTTAAAGAAAATCTCAAAATTGGCAAATTTATCATGCTACATTGCTGATTATTTTACCTTTTGATGCCATATTTTCTGAATTTAGGTCTAATGGGAATTTTCTCCATATACTGATGGGCAAATGCATCCATTTACAGGAAAAATCGGAAAAATACGGTAATATTTTTCTGATTCCTAGTAAAATGAAACAAAGCCCCTATAATCATTTTACAGCCCTTAAGTTTCCCATCAGTAGAAATGTAAATGAACCTTTTAATAAGTAACTAAAAGGATTATATCTGATAAATTTAAATCATTGTTTATTTTATAATTGTTTTCTCCAGTTCAAATGCAGCAACCCAGGTTATTCAAAGTTACTACCTATATATAGTCACATAATAATAATTATTATTTTGCGCCATTGAAATTCAAATTGTTCAATGATGTTTTACCATTCAAATTGTTAAGTATTATCGTTAAAATTAAGTTATAAGGAATATTTTAAATTTTAAATATTCCATAAATAGTTACATGTAGATGTACGTAATTGATTTAACACTTCGGTTTACAAAAGACTTGATTGTTACAAGATAAATTACCATCAACCTTTTAATTTATATGCTATGTTAGTAAAAAAAAGAAATTAAACATTAGTAAGTATAATTTCTAGCAATTAAGTATTCAATCCTTCTAAAACTAGGTGTCAGACTTGATTCGAAAAGAAAATTCAAAATTGTTTCACTGGTCAATTATTTAACTTGACAGACTGTCAATATTTGAATCGGATTACTGTAACCAACTGATCATCAGCCGAACTCTAAATCTAAAAAAAAACTAGCTTCAACTGTTCATCAGTCGAACTCTTAATCTAAAATAAAAACTAGCTTCAAATATAATCTGCAATGTAGTATTGTTGTTTCATTTCTTTATAAAATGACCATTTCTCTTCTGTTTTTATAAATCTATAAATTTATAAATCTATAAAACTTGTAGAGTGCTAGTAACAAAACGCATCTATAACTGCATGAAATAAAGTCAGTTCTTAAATGTTTTTCTTCTTTTTTGTCTATTATTGTCTGTAAAAACACAACATAATAGGTTTTGGTAAGTTTCACAATTATTATCACAAGTTATGTCTTTATTGAAGGGACATTATGTTTCCTTTATGTATATGTATATGTTGGTTTACAGGTGTAGTACTGGTATCCTAATTCTACTGGTTTTCAGTTTGAATTACTTCCCTTTCAGTATTTGGTACAAGTATTACTATTTGACTATAAAGAATTAGAATTCAATGCCTTTTGATACCAGAATATACAAAAAGTTGAAAAAAAAAAATTCATTGAAAAAGATTATTTTCAGTTTGATAAGAAAAAAGTTATTTGTTCCAATTTCTTTGTTTCCTCATTTTAATTAAATAACCAGTCTTACAAGTTACAAGGACATGACATTTTTTCATTTTATTGAATTTCTTATTCTCTTGAAGAATTTTAGGACTTTCTATGATTTATATGATTTGTGATGTATGTAAAAATATGCAAATTATTTTAAGTACAAATGTATTACATTCTTCAGTAATCGTGCAAGAAAAACGAGAATGTGAAATGAGGCATTCAATTGGTGAATTTAATAGGGCTAATTTACGACGTTCACAAACCGAGGTGAAGAACCCTCTGCCGAGTCCTGAAGGTAACATGGTGACGAAGCTTCAGTGCTGTATCACTGGCACTTTCTGCGCTAGTATATCTTCTTATCTCTAAGGGAGTCTTTATTTACATGGTACATAGGCGTGCACTGTTAATATTCACAATATTAAAATAATATTATATACATATAGTGTATCAGTAATATTCCTTTTACAGATTTTAATTTTTAACATGTTTCTTCAATTTTCTAAATTTTTTGGGTTCCTTTAAACATTCCTGATGTTACAACTAATAAAATGCACACCAAAAATTGTGCTTACGATGCAAATAATTTTCAAGTTGAAACATTTATAAAAAGGAGGGTTTTTTTGGGGGGTGGGGGTAATAAATTACATGTTTTTCTTTCTGGCATCTGTGTGCAATGCATGACCACTAGCCTCAACAGATCTTGTGTCCTCCTCATAGACATATTCATAAATATTTGTTAACATTCTAGTTTCTATCTTGCACACAAATGGATATGATGGTTGCCATGACAAACTTGTTTAATCTGTAGGATTGTAATTTAGTACACAAGCAGTTTGTCTTTTGTAGAAGGGGCCTTGATGGCCAAAGGGTTTAATAAGGTAGTTTGTCTACTATTGATCATTTGGTCTCGACTCCAACCTTTATTGACAAGGATTGCCAGTTTTCCTACTGGGGGTCAGGGGTTCTTTCTGGATACTCAGGTTTCTTTCCCCAATAAAAACTGGATGCCATGATATAGCTGAAAAATTGCTGAAAGTAGTGTCAAAAATAATTCAAAACAACAAATCTTCTATAGCATAATAGGAGTAAATATAGAATCTTGCCACACTTTTACTTGGGAAGCTTTCTTTCTAATAATGGTGCTTACTGCAGTATATTTGCTTATAGTAAACAAATACTATTAACTGCTTACAAGGGAAGTCGGTACTGTATTACTTATTGTTGTTTGTTCAGCATTTGTGTGAGTTGAGCAAACTATGTAATTGTTCATCATCTGTTCTTCCTCAAACGTCTTATCACTTATTATGATGGTATGAGAAGAAAATTATCTCAGAAAGGGGAAGGTTGTTCATTTTGTTAGTTTGCAATCCTTCAGCCACTGACTTACATTTGATTTTTAGTGCTTATATTTAGTTAGCACCATTTTATGCAATGCAATTTTTAAGGTAGTTTTGCTTTTGCCTAAATCATTTATTTTTTAAAATAATTTTCTAGGTGTGTTGAGATACAAAAAGCTTTGTGTGTTACACAAGTTTGTCTTTATTCTGTGTATTGTTGATGCATTTAATAAAGAAGAGTTTTTATAGAGAGAGAGAAGAATGTCATTGAATATATATAAATTACTTCCAACAATAAGATGTAAAATAAATAAAATGCAAAGATTTCTTTCAGAAACATCTTCAAACATTGTACTAAGCATTTTAATATGACTTTACTATGGGTTTTAGCCTTTATTTCTACAATTTTTAATTACATATTTTTAAAATTTTAGAATATTGTGATATTATTTTCTTTTTGTTTCATTACAATTTATTGAACACTTTACGTTACGGGTTGTGATTCTGAAGGTTGATGCAGGTAGCATGTCTATGACTTTTCAGTTTCAGCTCTGCATTTCCACATGATATATATATTTTGTACTGAAAGTAATTGAAAAATGTGATATAAAACACCTTAGCACAATTTGTAGATGTGTGATCTTGTGCCTTGTCCAATGATATCCAAGTTTATAGCAGTGTGCAAGTTGAAATGGAGTTACATAACATTATATTGTAATAATTTTAATATGATTTGCATATTTAGAAATACGTTTATTTGATTGGTCTAGATTACTTCCGGTTAAGGTTTTTAACGAAATATATTTTTTGATAAATGAAGTTGACTCAATTTATTTTAGGATAAACAACGTTGACCGAACTATTTTAGCGTAACCAATGTAAACAAAGATGGCGGCTTTCAATATCGAAAGTAGCGATCAACTTACACATTATTTGTTTGATAAATTATCATTAATGATTTGTTAAATTTACAACTTTCCTTATGTTCGATACAGAAAACAAGGTTATAGATTGATGTAAAACTTAATTGTGCTTATTAAAATCAGAAAATGGTTTATGGAAATAATCGTACGTAAAAAAAACCCAAAATATTCATACGTTCAGTCAATCCCGCTACCAAATACACAAGAGATATGAAGTTGAGAAACATGTTAGATAAATTAATTGCTTAATGCAATTTTAAAGAATTCTAGGATGAAACACCGTTTTCAATGGATTTATCGGTATATCAACAAGACCAACTCACTCACAAACATATCATAAAAGTCCTTTGGACTTTTATTTGTTTGTGAGTGAGTTGGTCTTGTTGATATACTGATAAATCCATTGAAAACGGTGTTTAATACTATAGTATTTAATAATGTCCAATCAAATCCTTAGTGTAATGAGATTTTTTTGTATCAATAAACATGGCAGCCTTACCTTCAGTACAGTATGTCAGATATTTCTCTTGTTAGTAAAACATTAAGTGTTAAATTGTGATGTGCTATATTTATAAACAGGTAACAAGTGTAAAAATATGCTTTTGTGTCAAAAGTCTATATTATATGTGAATATCTATTTCTCCTTACAATACAAGTGATGCAAACTCCATCCCATTATTTGTTAACTTGTGCTCACCCTGAATAGCTGTAGTATTGCTGGGCCTTGGCTCAGTCAGTTTGTGAGTTAAAGATGGAGCCACAAATAGATGCCGACAGACACTAGCATTAACCTATGTCTCAGTCAATTATCTATGTTTGTTAGATAAATATATAATTTACATAAATATGCCTGTAAACGTTTCCATGGTGATTTAGAGGAGGTGTATAAAACATAAAAATTTGCAGGTTTTGATTGGTTAACAGATAATTCTAACTTTTCTTGAGTTTAAATTAGATAAAAACACATAGAAACTTGTAATGCTTCATAACTATTATTGTGGCATGACACATATCAGACCAGAAAGCTACAGCAATGTCATACATCTAGCTCTGAGTTTTGTTATGATACCTGTTATATTTCAGCCATTACTCTTGAAAAACAGGAAGTAGAAAAAATACAAGAAATTGAGAACTTTTCAAAGGACCAATTGACACACGTGGAACCTGAGGTCAAATGTGTGCTACCGGACAAAGACAGTAAGTAGACTTTTAAATTATTATGTCGAATTCATAGCAAGACCAATATTTAAAAATTGTTTGTTTGATGTTTGCCTACCATGTCAGTATCAAATGTTCTGTTGACTTGCACATCTGAAGTCTGATACCGATCCCTGCCACGTGAGACCTGCCATTAAAAAAAATTGCACCATTTTGAGAGGAAACATTGTCAAGGACAGGTTCAATTTACGTGAATAATTATGGTGTATATTTTAGAGTTATTAGGAACAAAAATTAATGCGACAAATGTTTAAAAAAATTGTTACAGTTTAAATTTAACCATACCTAAACCTTGAATATCACTTATTTGAAAGTGTCTGTCCTTGAGGGGCCATTTGACCCACCTGTTACTATTGCGATGCATGTATTTAAAAAATCGGGGCCTCGGTGGCCGAGTGGTCAAGGTAGTTCGTCTACTATTGATAACGTGGTCTGTCAACACTGAGATTGCGGGTTCGATTCTCACTGCAGGCAGGGTGTACTCGACTCCAATCTTAAGTGACAAGGATTGCCAGTTTTCCTACCGCAGGTCGGGGGTTCTCTCCGGGTACTCCGGCTTCCTCCCCCAATAAAAAC
Organism: Limnoperna fortunei; assembly: GCA_944474755.1. Taxonomy (NCBI): domain Eukaryota; kingdom Metazoa; phylum Mollusca; class Bivalvia; order Mytilida; family Modiolidae; genus Limnoperna; species Limnoperna fortunei. The sequence goes on from OX104115.1 coordinate 60,672,599, forward strand.
TGGACGCCTTGAAATAGCTGAAAAATTGCTGAAAGTCGCGTTAAAACACCATTCAAACAAAAAACAATATTTAAAAAATCAGTTTCACCCATGGTTCAAAAGCTCAGAAATAAAACTATTAGTCTATTCAAACAACATGCAAATTCCTTAAATACGATACTTATATTCTTTTTATTTCAGCATTGGAGGCTGAGAAGAAAGAAGAGGAATTAAAGGAAGCTGTAAAAGGCTTTAACCGTTCAAGCCTTAAAAAAGCAGAAACAAAGGAGAAAAATCCTTTACCATCACCTCAAGGTAAAGTATGCTGAACAGTAGAGTTCAGCAAACTACTAAATACATGTTGCCAGTTTTTTTTTCTCCACAAACATCAACACTAATTTCATTAAAGTAGATTTTGGAGTAATTCTGTCAAATGTTAAGGTCACATTGGCCAAAAACATTGGAAATTTTCACCAGAAAAAGACATTTCTTGATAATAACTCAAAATGTTAGTAATTTTGTTTGTCTTTCCAAATTTTGATACAAAAAATGCCCATCACTAAAATGTTGGTTAAGCAGATTTTTGATTGGTCAATACAAAAGATCGATCTGAGATAACATTTAATAGGATGTTACTAGATCTTCACGGCAAGACATGAGAATGACAACAAAGTGAGGAGCAAGTGAAAGATTGGGAATTATGTGGCGGACGCCCTATAGTGACCAGTCTGTCCGTTCTTCTGTCTGTCTGTCCAAAATCGTGTCCCACCCATAGCTTTTTTGAGGTAGGCTTTTGATATTTGGGTAGATAATATCAAGGCAATTTGTCACATACCAGGGTTGATGACCTTTGACACCAAGGTCAGCTCTGCCCACAGATTAATACCATCTCACTGATATCTAGTTATGAACAAGAATTGACGTTGAAGCTTATTTTAATTCATACTGTACTATTTTTATTTTTAGATATTGCAGAGGAGAAGAAAGCATGCTGCAAGTAAAATGTTCATCTGTACTGTAAAATAACATGTAAATAAACATGAACTTGCTTGGTTTATAACCTTGAAATACGTACATGGCACTTGTTAGGCTTTTTTGGATTGGCTGCATGAATGTTGCTAGAGGAAACTGTACCAGTTTTACGAAACAAAACAGTTTATGTGTGTTTGATAGAAAATTCATTTTTAAAAAAAGATCTTTATTTGGAGTTTTCTTACACAGCTATTGAATTGAAATATGTTCATGTTAAAAATATTTTTGAAAGTTATTCTTGTTGAAGTTTTTGTTGAATTTGTAATCATGGGAAATAACTCCTTCTGTAATCAACACAAATTGCAATATATGTGTTCTACATCAATAAAATGCAGTTTATATCACACTATCTGAGTATTTGTATAGAATGTTTTCTGTCATATACATTCTTTATTAAATAGAATTTTTTTAATGAAACTTTGGTTAAATCAGCTCTTTTTTTCAGAGTTAATTTTTGATAGCATAACTGTAACTTGCTAGAGTAAATCTAACAGTAACTGGCAGGAAAGTGTTTTAAAGACTTAAGAATTTTGTGCCTGTGTCGCACCGAAATACACTAAACTTTAAAATGAGCCTTATGAAACAAACTCAGGTTTCTTTCTTAAGCAATAATCCATCAGTTGGTGTCTTTACAAATTTTTATGTAAAAATTCATTATTATTAACTGCTATTGAGTGAAATAATAAATCTGTATAGTAAACACAATCACACCTGTTGGATGAAGAAATCAAGTTATTTTGTATTACTTTTATTGAAGTTGTCAGTATATTGTAAAAATCAAAACAATTCATCAAAGAAAATTTATGGTATTTTAAGTGCCTTCAGTTAGTTATTTCATTTCTTTTCTGTTTAAATTATTGTGTAATTTTCACACACACATTTAAAGGGAGATAAATGATGCAGAATAATTTTTTAATTTTTGTTAACTCCCTTGAATTAGCAATTATCTTTTTTACAGTTAGGTTGCAACAAAGAGTGTTGCTTAGCTTTGTGATTCATAATTTGTTCTCATTTTTTTAACGCTTGTAAGGTTTTTGGGGGTACAAGTCAGTGTTGGTTACTACAGGTGTATTTTTAGTAAATTTAAATTAAAATGTGTAATAATGTTACTTACGTTTGGGACCAATTCTTTTCTCAAAATGTTAGTGTATGCACATTCCGTGTGAACAATTTGTCAGAACAATGCTTGAAGAAATAATGTGACAATATTAGGGGTGTAATGATCCACAATTTCATGGAAATATCCAATATTTTCTATCGCAAATAGATCAGCTTCTTCCAGTATGCTTGCAATCCTATACCAGTTTTTTTTCCACAGTTGTCTAATAAACAATGATTGTGACAAAATCAAAATTTGAAAAATTGAAATATTAGTTTTATTACAAGGTAACAAAAATAAACAATTAGCTAATGTGAGTTTTTACCATAGAAATGGTACCATTACACCCCTAGATAATAATGCCATGGAAAAGTGGTACCATTAAACCCCTAGATTATTATGGATTGTACCATTGGAAAGTGGTACCATTGCACCCCCTAGATAATGATGCCATGGAAAAGTCTACCATTACATCCCTAGATATTATAAACTACACCAGATTTTGTTCAGTTCTGTCTTCCATTCAAAGTATTGATAAGTCAGTATACATTTATATATACAATATAATCCAGCCTATTGTTTTTTCATCTGAATTGTACTAATAGATTAAAACCAAGACTTGTTCAAATCTAAGCATAATTTATAAGTAGTATACATCTATTATTATTTAATCCTAATCACGTCCATGTTATAGTATCATACTGTATTGCTTTATATGTAACAAGCCTTATTTTCAATAAAAGTGAAAATACTGTTGATTGTTGGTTACCAAAGCTTAAACAAGTAGTGGTTACCGGTCCTGATTTCAGTTTGAAACATTTTATTTCAGTACCAGTTCATCTAACAATTGCAGAATGGTTGTAAAACTTAATGTGTTTAATGTCTGGCCAAGGAAAGTTTGTTGCATACAGATTTTCTGTCTTTTCATTTGTCTGTTTGTTCGCCTGCCCCACCTCAAATTTGCCTTGGTGTTAAGGCTTTTTTGTATCAATATGACTTCATATCTTAACAAAACTTGGTACACATTTTACATGATGAGATCTTTTTACTGGCAGAATTCTGTATCAACATGCCAAATGCTTCACACTTGAATGATCTTAGAAAAAGGGCAGTGTTTGTCAATATGTGCCAAGAGGAGATCAGTGTTGCCAAGACACATTTTCTTGTTATTTGTTATATTAAATTTAAAATACATGTATATACATGCTTCTACAAACAAGTATATATGCAACAAGTGTACATGTATATGAAAACTCGAGATGAATTTTTAAATTTTTTAATCCATGAGCATAGACCTAGGAAGGAAACAGTTTTTGGTGCTGTCGGAGCAGAAGCAACTGTGCTAGTTCCTACATCTATAAGTTCAGTGTGTTTAAAAGATAAGATGCTGTCAAAGATACATGCACCAAGTAAACTAGTATTTCAACCCTAAAGGTACAAAAACCTATGGAAATCTGATTTTCGTTGAGAGTTAAAGGGAAATGTGCACAATTATTTTTTTTTGAGCATTCCATACCTGTTGAAGCTATTGGTAATGTCGGAACAATACCAAATGGTTGGTTCAAGTGTCACTGTGGACAGGGTGTTGACTCCAATCTTACTTGACAAGGATTGCCAGTTTTTGTTCCATAGGTTGGGAGTTTTCTCCGGGTACTTTCATACCCAATAAAAGCTGAACGCTAAGATATAGCTGAAAATTGCTATTGAAGGTGGCGTTAAATACCATTCAAACAAAAGCATACCAACCGTACTGATTCCAATGCTTTTTGTGAGCAGGAAGTACAAACAGACCAAATTTTTAGCCGAGTTGCAACGAAGTTGAACTCCGCTATTGTTATGATGATGGCGGGTGGGCGTCAACAATTGGTTTCCGGACCATAACTCAGAAAGTTGTGAACCGATTTTAATGAAACTTTAGGATATTGTTACATACCATAAGAGGAGGAACCCTATTGATTTTGGGGTAAATCTGTTGAAGGTCAAGGTTACAGCAACAGAAAAACGTTAGAAAATTTCTGGAATTAGTGGTTTCTGGACCATAACTCGAAAAGTTCTTAACCAATTTTATTGAAACTTTGGGATATTGTTACATACCATAAGAGGAGGAACCCTATTGATTTTGGGGTAAAGTCGTTCAAGGTCAGGGTCACAGCGACAAAAAAACTTGAGAAAATTTCTTGAATTAGTGGTTTCCGGACCATAACTCAAAAAGTTCCCAACAGATTTTAATATAACTTTGGTATATTGTTACATACCATATGAGGGGGAACCTTATTGATTTTGGGGTAAATCCGCTCAAGGTCAAGGTCACATTGATAGAAAAACTTTAGAAAATTTCTTGAATTCGTCGTTTCCGGACCATAACTCAAAAAGTTCTCAACCGATTTTAATGAAAGTTTTGGTTAATAAAATACGGCAACTCGGCTTTTGCACCCCTGTGCATATCGATTTTATTTTATTATATATAAATTCATATACAATCAAAATTTACAAATAGTCATGTGTATAATGAGTCACTTATTTTTGAAATCGGGTGATATTAATTGGACTACTTATTAAAAACGTGTGTTAGACCGATCTCCCGTTATGACAATAGATGCATTTAATAACTGGTCATTGCGCAAATATACAAATCGTTCGAGGAATGTTAAGTGTACGAATAACAACTGACGTATGCAAATATGCTATGATACAGTCAAGATTTATTTCACAAACGTAACAAGAAACGGCTAACTAGCAAATTAACTGGTTGTACATATTCAAATGGGGGCCTCGGTTACCGAGTGGGTAAGGTAGTTCGTCTACTATCGATCACATGGTCTGTCAACACTGAGGTTGCGGATGCGAGTCTCACTGCGGGCAGTGTGTACTCAACTCTAATCTTAATTGACGATTGCAAGTTTTCCCACCGAATGTCGGGGTTCTCTCCGGGTATCTGGCATCTTCCCCCAATAAAAACTAGACACCATGATATAGCTTAAAAATTGCTGAAATTGGCGTTAAAGATCATTCAACCAAACATAACAAACATGAAATGGTAACACTGGAGATTTTTAAAATTACCATTCCAGTCATCGCCCAACCACTGCCAGCAGATAGTCCTGAGGTAGAGGTTATTGTTACTAAAATAAGAAGGTAGGCTTGTGGAGCTAATTCATTTCTATGTGAACTTGTAATGTGCAGAAATGTTCAAGGTACTTGAATATTGAATTTAGTCAATTGGTCTGGGTCCTTGGTATGACATAAGTTAAGGAATTTTCGCAGAAGCATAGCTTGCTCATCTGACTGCACCCATGGTTTTTATTAGGTTGGGTTACTTACTTTGTTTTCATGTTTTTTTTTGTGTTTGATGTTGGATATGTGCGTAATTGTCCCTTGAATTTCAGATCTGGATGCTTCCAATTTTTCTTACTGATTATCTGATGGGGTCACTGAAGGTCAAAAGTCGTGGTCAACCTTCTGCAACTTACTGGGCTTTCTCAATTAGGAAATGGTTTTTTTTATATTTTGGTTTGAACATTATTATTATTTTAAACTTTTCAACACTGTAGATGTATTTACTAGTTGTATGAATTTTAGAATGAGGCATTTTGCAGTTCCCATTATTTTTTGCAATCGGCAAAAACGTAAGCAACGAATACTCGAGTGACTCAATTGTGTGTGCTGACAGTAAGTTCCTCATTTGAGAGTTATAGAATTTCTGTGTAACATAGATTGCTACTGCCTAAGCACTGTGGCACACTACTTGATTATATATTCCACTCAAAAGCTGGGAAGGGATTTGTCTTGCTTCCAAAGGCAGACAGCACCGAGAGGGGCCTAGGTGCCAGAGAGGTTAAGGTCATCTACTATTAATCACGTGGTCTGTCAGCACAGAGGTTGCGGGTTCGAGTCTCACTGCGGTGGGTACTCGACTACAATCTAAATTAAGGATTGCCAGTTTTCTTACCGCAGGTCGGGGGTTTTCTCCGGGTACGCCAGCTACCTCCCCCCTCAAAAAAATTGGACGCCATGATATACATGTAGCTGAAAAAATACTGAAAGTGGCGTTAACCCCCATTCAAACAAACAAAAAACACCATAACCGATTGGTAATGTGGGTACTCCAGAAAATATATCTAGAAACGGTCTTTCCCGATGCCTAAACGTGATTTTCTGCATTCCGTATGGCTACTTTCAAATTTTAAACTGCGACCATACTGTAAGGGTTCACAGACATACCCAGCGTGTCCTGGGTGGCGGAAAGGGATGCGGTCTCGTTGGGGTTGTCGGGTTATAATATGGAAAGCCTGAACATGGACCACAGTATGTAACGTATTTGGAGAATGTCACGCTCCTTGCACGATAAAGATTTCTTTTGTCGCTGTCGACAAGAACGGCGACAAGATTAGACTCGTTGTAGCCGCTAAACAAGGCTAAATTTTGCCATAAACCATACTCCCCAAATTTTTCAAGTGTCATTCAAAGTTTTTTTGGCGTCCAATTTTTTTTGTCCTTTCTCGAATTGAATTATAGTTTATTAACTTATTCTTGTCCTGAATATAGCTGTGTGTACATTATATAGCGGGCTTAAAATTAAAGAAACCACCAATACACTTAAGTAAACCTTCTTCTGGAAATAGACTCAGGAAATCTATAAACGTGATTACTTCAACTTTCCAATTATCAACTTCCCGTTCATCGATAGCAACATTCCAGCATCTTCAGCGTATGGTGTGTACATTTCACAACATATACGTTATTCTAGAGCCCGCGATCGGTATTCTAATTTTCTAGAGAGCTCACTGCTGTTGACTGTTAAACTACTCAAACAATACCTAGGTTGATGCTATCCCTTCAGACGTACACCATGACTTAATTGGTCGTTATGGGAAATTAACCTTTAAATACGATCAGACATTTTCTCTGAGTCATAGATAGTCTTTCCCATTCCTGCATTTAAGTTTTTTCTAGATATGACAATGAATAACTCAACGGGTGTCTAATTAGGGGCAGGCACTGCACCCAGGGTTTTAATTTGGTTAGAGTTACTCACTTTTTTTGTGTTTTGTTTTGCATTGTTTATGTTTCTCTCAGTCCGATTTTGTAATTGTCCCATGACTTTCGCAGACGCGGATACAATATTTTCAGTTAGAGGGGAGCACCATTGGGCGAGGGGTCTGAGTAGGGGACCCGGTGGGGGTGGGGCTAAGCTCCATATAAGCTCTAAAGAGATAGCTCCTAATGGGTCATTTTAGATGGTGTTCGGACGGGTTTTTTCTTGTCATGCTTATTATTTGAACATGCTGAAATTCTAGGTACATGCTCTTCATAAATATCTTTCGATTTTACGCTTTGGTTCATTACGTGTAATTACTAGTTTTATGTATATTATCTTAACCATTTAATTAGAGTGCCTTTCGTTCGATAAATGAAAATGTTGAAACATTTACTGTATGGAACTTGGGAACACTTTGAGATCGATTCGTTTTTTCCTTATTTTTCAACAAATAAATGGAAATAAATGAAAACAAAACTGTTATCATCTATCACCGGAGATCCGTAGATTCGTAAAAATACGACGGAAATTTAAATTATAACATTCCACCATAGACATGATGGAAGAAGATAATAAAAAAACGTGTTTCCCCGTCCGACCGGGGGGGGGGGGGGGGCGGTACGCCCCCGCCTGAATCCGGGCCTGTTTCGTTTCTTGTTCGATCGATTTCCTTGCTATTTTTCATATCAACCTGTCTAAAATCACTGTAAAGGTGTTAGTAACAGAGTGATGACAAATTTCAACAGGATGGATTTAGTTTAATCTTACACAATAGAAAGTAGAACGAATAATCGTACCCTCGCGTTTTTTTTTTGGCGAGGTTAATCCGACAAATCACAAAATTAACCTCGGGATTATATCGGCAGTAAAATTCAGCCTAGATAAACAGTAGCCGAATAGGCAAAGAAGGCTTTACTAAAAACCTATTTACTTTAACAAACAAAAAAAAAACATCCGCATTCCTTTCATTGTAATCAAACTTTCGACATTTTGACGTTTTGATGTAGCTACCAGGGGCGGATACAGGATTTTCGAAAGGGGGCGTAAAAAGGGGATATCGGAAAAGGAGGGCCCCTTACGCCCCACCCCCCTGGATCCGCCACTGGTTACAGATTATTATAGACATATGCAAGACGTCAAGTTACTCAACATTGAAACAAGCGATCGAACCACGTTCTATTTAAAATGTCAACTCGACCCAACAAGGAAATTAACTTTAAGTACCAATAATAGCTAGATGTCTATTAAAATAATCGGGCGCTACATTGTGGAAGCATGCTTGCCGGCAATATGAATCGAATCTATGTAGTGGGGTAGATCCCCTGTGAGAGAGACCATAGAATAAGTATAACTACTTTTTTAAATACAGACATTTGAAATACAGGGGCAGACTATCACAATCTGTAAGCCACGGACCAAACAGTCTCAAAACAACATAATCTGTAAGCCACGGACCTAACAGTCTCAAAACAACATAATCTGTAAGCCACGGACCTAACAGTCTCAAAACAACATGTCTCTTAAAGAACCGATGATTTTAATTTCAGGAAGGGAAATAATATAATTTTTTTAAGATATTAGTTCTTTTTGGGCCAGAAAAAAAAACACGTAAGCAGTCGTCCCGACTAGTTAAGACGAGAAAAAAGTAGTTAAAATCACTCTCTTTTCTATTTTTTAGTCAATAATTCTTTTGTGGCTTCTAAAGAGAACAGAGAATTCCGAACATGAAATCACAACACCCACTCACACATATGCAACTACCACGCTAATACACTGGTATTAGCTCGTCTTAACTATATATAGTCGGGACGACTGCTTACTTGCTAACTTTGTTATTGTGTCGGCTCATAAATGCCGGCTCTGCTTAGGAGTATAATATTTACTGACTTGTAGTTCAATCATAAGTGAGTTGGTCTAACAGTAACATACACCACACAGAATTATTAATAGACAATTTATTAAACCCAATTAGGCACAATAGACACAAGGTATCACAACACAAGAACACACAACCGTAATTCGCAAAACATATATACAAAATTAAGTTGGTTATGATAAAATACAAAACAATTATTTTTTAATCAAACAGTACTTAGCGCATTTTTCAAGCGTGTTATACTTATCAATTCGCAACATTTTTACATGATATTCATTTTGTTAAGCGCTGTGTAATAATGAAAAACAGGTCATTTACAAGCACACACTAGACCCACAAGCTTCAGAAGGACGCTCCCATTATCCAATGAAACATGAAGTACCACAAACAACCACGATGTCCTCCTATACGTGTTAGTAGATACTGAACTGTTGTACAATACAACAATTTTTTATTTTAACCTAAAATATACCCGTATCCTATCACTCTTATAAAGACGCATCACAATTCTATAGAAATTTCAACATAACTATTATTGCATACTTAAATACAATAAAATATTAAAAATATAATTTGTGTATCAATGTTCTGTGTAGGGCTATTGTACTAAGAAAATACGTAACTTTATAATTGTTCACGTTAACTCCCGAAAAGTTCGAAGCGATATTCAATCAACCAATTATAATACATTTTGCAGTGAATTGATCGTAACAACCTAGTCAGTTATTTATGGAAATTTTTATGACATTGCTCAATTCCCAACATAATGACAATCGATTTTTCGACCTGGAGAGGCAATACTGCAATAGCAGATGATGCACTGCACTCCATGCTTATCTTATACAGATAGAAAATCTATATATGTCTCTCTTTTAGTCTGGCTGGTATGGTCCGATCCAATGACTTTTATTTCTGTCCCACCAAAGATCACCTCAAGGTCAACTGCCCTATCTTTGTCCCCAGTCATGTCCGGCATTTCTACAATTAAGGAGCCACACTTTTCTACGTTATTTTCGTCAACATATCTAACATTCCGCTTGGAGGACTTAAAAAACTCAAAAATGATTCCTTTTTGATTTGTGATAATCGGTGTGTAGGTTTCCCGCCAGATTTCGTTATGCCCTATGACCTCTCCTGCTTCAACCCATGGCTGGAATATTTTCTTGCACAAAACCATGCCATCTGAAATGCACTTCAAGTCTTCTCTATGGATTCCTTCCTCAAATGGAAGGTATGACCCTACCCCATACGTAAATCGACAAATTCTTTGACATATGGCACTAGGGTCACACCCGAAGGTCACTGCACCCTTAACAACCGCTAGGCTGGCTTCTTCCGGAATAAGAATTGTTACGCGTGACTCAAATGCCTCTTTTATCGAATGCTGCAGTTTAACTGATTCTGCAAAGCCACCAACAAGAAAAATATACTTGATGTCTTTTAGTCTGCTTTTTTGAAGTAGACCACTTATATGATCGTTTATTTGGGTCAAAGTATCAACAAAGAGAGAATGGACAACATCCGACGGAAGAACAAGTTTTCCAGAAGAAAATTTTATGTGCGAGTTTGAATTCTCCGAATATTTTTTAATAATTTCTTGGACGCCCTTTCCTTCGTGCTTGTAGTTGCACAAATTGTACGGCAATGAAACCCGAACTGTGTCACATTCTCCTCTCTTTTTAATCTCAAAGTCTTGAAGAAGATCAACAAAATCCTTTGGAAATTCTGTTTGAAACTCACGCATAAACGCTTCTCCAAAAATTATTTCCATCAAGTTTAGAAATTGTCTATCAATAACTGTCCCACCCCAAGCGCCACCTGTAGCACGGAAGAGCTCTCGGATTCTGCCATCTTTTCTGATTTTATGGGCAACGATATCAATTGTTCCGCCTGAAATTGACATATAAAGACATTATTTTATACATTTCACCTAATGGGGCTCGCTAGATGACAACCAATCAACAAGTTATGCAATAAATCATTTGAAGATTATAACTTAAAGTGCTTTTGGCAGTTACACGAATCTTCATTCTCTATTTATCAACTTTAGTTTAAACATATTTATTAATTTTAAATTCAATAATATGTACAAAATACATCATACAAAGAATAACATACAGGATTCGGAAATAAGCATGTAAGCTTTTGTTAATCCGTCTCCTTACAATTCCGACAAAATGTAATATCAAAACTATAAGCATGCTTAGAGAATGAATAGAAATAGAAAAAGGACATGTAAATGTTGTCAGGAAGTGTAATCAATAAACGAAACAGTCAATGTGACATTGGAAATGATGGAATAGTGAAATGCAGTTAAAAAAAGCGTTTGCTTTGAACAATATATTTTTGAACAAGATTAAAGACATTAATATTTTCATCTAATGTTAGAAAATCTGACCCATACAATAATAAGTTAACATCGACAGGTTGGTTTAAATTAAGAGTATGTATGGTACTATAACGAAGCTGATCGTACTTATAACATTCAAAAAGAAAATGATAGGTTGATTCGACATGACCACATGTACATTTTGGAGAATCCACAAGGTTTCGCAGAAACAGGTGTTCATTTAGTGAACTACTGTTCATACGAAGCCTTGCATGTAGAATCTGCCCTTTTCGAGTTCCGACGTAATAATATTTTGGGGTTACTTTGCTACGAGTCTCCAATTTATTTTTAAATATACTTAACGAGGTAGACTTTCTTACATCTAAAGGCAAATTATTCCACATGTTAATGGTCGCAGGCAGAAAATATTCAGAGTAGAAGTTCGTTCTTGTACGAACATTAACAATATTTTCGACTTGGCGAGTAAAATGACTATGTCGATCACCAATTGAACTAGGAACAAGTTCCCATAAATAGTTTGGGGATTCCTTGTTTATAATCTTATATAATTGAATAAGTCGATGTTTTTCCCTCCTAGCCGAAAGTGTTTCCCAACCCGTTTCTTGATAAAGTTTTTCTAACGACGTCAAATTTGTCCCTCCCGTAACAATGCGCATAGCGTCTATCTGGACACTCTCTAACTTGTTTACTAAGTATTGTGTATGGTTATGCCATACCACATCGCCATATTCCAGAATTGGTCTAATATAAGAAAAGTACATTCTCTCCAGGACATACCTGTCAAGGACAAATCGTACCCTACGAAGGAAATTAACTCTATTATAAGCTTTTTTAACAATGTAATTAATGTGGTCATGCCAAGAACCATTACTTGAAAAATAAATGCCTAAGTGTTTATGTGAAGCGACTTCTTGAATATTGAGCCCGTCCATAACAATAGGTGGATGAAGTGGCTTGGCTGATTTACGAGATATAGTTATCGTTTCAGTTTTATGTGGGTTAAATTGTACTAACCACTTTTTTGACCAGCTATGAATTTTAGCTAGATCCCTATTTAATATGTCAGCAGCGACTTCGGGACTATCTACTATTATATAAATGCTAGTGTCGTCTGCAAAAAGCTTAACACAAGCATTAATATCTTCTACAATATCATTAATAAATAAAAGAAACAATAAAGGCCCCAAAATGGAACCCTGAGGAACACCTGCATTAATAGATGTCCAGTCAGAACTACCACCGCTTAAAACCACTCTTTGTTCCCTCCCTGAAAGATAGTTTTTAAACCATAGTAATAAATTTCCATCAATACCATAATTCTGAAGTTTGAATAAGAGTCCTTTGTGCCATACACGGTCAAATGCCTTACTTATGTCACAAAATACGACCCTTATTTCTTTCCCATTATCTAAGGCTTTCCCAATATCATTGGACATGCTTATGAGCTGGTTTACGGCAGAATCACCTCTAGTAAATCCCGACTGACTGGGTGTGATTATACTGTTTTGTTGTAAAAAATTGTGGACATGTTTATAGACACATCTCTCCATACATTTGGATATAACACTAAGTAAGGAGATAGGTCTATAATTTTTGACTTCACTCGGTGAACCACTTTTGAACACCGGTGTTACATTTGCCTTCTTCCATTCGTTCGGAAAATAAGACAAAGATAACGACATATTATATAGTTTACACAAAGGATATTTTAAAATAGACGAAGCCTCCTTTAGTAATCGCGGATTTATTGAATCAGGTCCAGAGGCTTTGTTAATATTTAAAATAGAAAGGACATCTTCGACTTCACTTTCATCTAAAACAATATTTTCTAATTTAGATTCTTGATGACTTAATCGGTCTGGAAGTGTAGCCTGTGTTTCATCTATTTTTGTCTGCAAAGCAAAGTAATCGTTAAGACTGTTTGCTCTGTCAGTGTCATCAAAAATTAATTTATCACCAACTAATAAGGGGGGTATATCAGTATGTGCTGGTTTAATACCAGCTATTTTATTGCAAATTACCCACCAAGACTTAGATGAACATTTCTCAGCAGATAATTTTCTTACTAAATCGGAGCGGTACTTTTCACGAGCGATTCTAACTTGTGACGTCACATTATTCCTTATTTTTTTGAATTTATCCCAGTCAGTCGGTTTATTGGAGCGTTTTGCTTTACAGTGAGTGCGATTTTTTTTCCTGATAAGTTTTTTCAGATCACTAGTGAGCCATGCTGGATTTGATTTCCGAATGGTTACTAAACGATTCGGAATACACGAGTCCGCTGCAAATAAAATGCTGTTTGTAACATCGCTCAAAATCTTGTCAATATCATTTGACTTGAAAATATTATCCCAATCAGTATTAGCCAACATCTGTCTATAGGTATCAAAATCGCCCTGGTTATAAAGCCAGACTTTACGCTTAAACGCTTTTCTAATTGGTTTGGGAGAATTTATAAAGCCAATAACAGGGCAGTGGTAATGAATTTGATCGAGAAGTGGGGGACCGACTGTAACATATGGTACAAAAAACTGATCATCTGTAATTATCAAATCAATTAACGAGGAAGAATGTTCAGTGAAATTTGTAGGCTCTTCAACAAGTTGCTGTAAACTATACTTAGTGTAGATATTTTCCATTTTAGAATTTACAAAAAACTGGTTATCATTAAAATCGCCTGTAATCACAATGTTGTCACAATTAACAACATTTTTTGCGGACTCGATAGACTCTTCAACCTTTATCCAAATGTCAACAGGACTGGCAGGAGGGATATAAAATGTCCCATATAGAAACTTTTTCCTATTGATACTAATTTCAAGCCAAATAACCTCAACATCAAGCGGCTCTAAGTCCGAACGTCTTATAACATGAATGTTTTCTCTTACATATACAATAACCCCGCCCCCCTTTTTGGCAGTGCCCCTATCCCTCCTGAAAGGCTTGTGATAATTTAAAAAATACAACTCATCGTCTACAATAGAATTGGTTAACCAAGTTTCTGTGAATGATAAAATATCGAATTCGGTATACTCGGCAGTTATTAAATCTAGCTTTGGAAACAAACTTTGAATATTCAAATGTAGAAAAGATAATGAGGTGGTAAATGATTCATATAAACTGAAAATATCTGAGTTTTCTGAAATATCACTATGCGAGCCATTCCCGCTTACATCTTCTGATGGACCGGGATTAGTTTCCAGTCCTGATACAATAAGTAACATTTGCATAATAAAAATTACAAAAGAAATATTTACAATGTTAAACAAATCAATAAAACAAAACCTTTGTGTTTTACACCAGGATTATCTCTACACACAGTAATGACAATGGCATTGCAACATAATAAAAGTAAATATCTAAGTAAACGTTCCTTATCTTTACAAGAAATAAGTAAATATACAAACAAAACTTCCTTTACATTCAATGAAGTTTTCGGACCAAGTTTATGGGTCATTACAAACTTTTATACAATATTCGATACTATGTCCAGCATGCTATAATGTTCAAATCGTACAATAATAAACATTAGAAAAGATGAAAATAATAAAACAAAATATAAATACCTCCAGCATCAACCACAAGATACTTTGTCCCTGGTTCAAAGTTCGGTTTTGTCAGCTGTTCCTCAGAGTTATCTAGAAAGGTTTCCGCCGGAAGTAATTTGCAGTGCAGGGAAGCTGCCTCTGGTTCTAATGCTATCAGTAGTTGGTTACTATGTGTTGTTTCTATCAAACCTCCCTGTAAAAGAGGGATAATAAATGAGACTTTGGCACATCTATTAGATATTCGTGTTGGGCTTTAAAGTTTCCAATGGTATAGAACATACGTTACGCGTGTAAATTATAACCATATGATATGTACCATCGGATCCATGTAAAGGCTTATCACAACTCCGTATGTTCTCGTATGGTAGACTACAGCGTTTTGTTTCTGAACATATTTTTTAGTGTATATAAATGTATCTAAAATCTGTATAAATCGCGTTTTGTGGATATCATAGCAACCATCGTGACAATTTTTACTAATGTGTGCGTAAAAATACATGCATGTTAGCAACATTTAAGAGATTCCTAGCAATCAATTTTAACTTGTAGCCGTGTATATGCATAATATGCCAAATCATTGATCAACCTAGTTACCTTGTGAGCAGCCTCTCTCATGAACTGTTTGGCATTCTCATCCCAAATCGCAGGAACCGTGAGCACCCAGCGGATTGATTTCTCATCTGGCTCATATCCCATAGTTCCAGCAAGATGACGTAACAAATGGCGTTTCATGAACCACAGCGACTTTGAAAATACATCAACGGCTAACTTACTTTTTCCACTGGCATCTTCTATTTGGATTTCTGTGTTGAGAACCTAATAAATAATGACGTAATATGTTTTGTTTATTTTTGTCCTTTCGCGTTCCATATGATCTACTGTAAAAGTCAATACAAGTAAATATAAAGATCTTAAATCGGAATCGGAGTTTGATGGCAACCAATACAATATATATCGGAGGAAACATGCAGTTTATGCTTAAAGAGATTAACAATGAAAACACTATTCATGTACATACAGGTTGTTGACGCTGTATCTTTGTCAGTTTTATTAAATTGATAATATTTTTTAACATAGCTGAAATATTCCTTCGGTTCCGACTTAATATACTAGTATAGAAATTCTATTTTAATTTTTGTAATTTACATGTACATTTGTATATACTTAGTCGATATGCGACTCCCTTCTGAAGATGTAAACTGGACAGAAAGACATTTCGCTCTTTAAAATCAAACAAAATGTTAAAAACTTAGTCCATATAAAAGAGATACATGTATTTGAAAAAAGAACCTTACCTTATTTTCGTACAGTTTCATTTTGAATTTATCAAAAAAGTAGTATTTCCCAGCTTCGTCTTCGCATAAATCGTTGTACTTTAAAATCGCTTCGAATCCAAATGCTTCAAATTCTCCGTCAGTTTTCAGCAGAAGACATGTTGGTGTTTTATGCAAAAGGAATCCTTGCGTTTGTCCCCAGTTTCGATTCGTGTAGATTTTTTCCTTGTTCGGCAGAAAGGTGTAAGCATAGCCACTAAATGTGGTACCAAAGTCAATAGCTGCCACAATCTTGTAAGCACCCGCTGCGACATCAATGGAGGACGATATTGCTTCATCCTGCAACAGATTTGGACATGATGGTTCATTTTCCGCAGTTGACGATTCATCCGCTGTGTCAGCTGTCTCTGAGTCCGCCATCATAAATTGCTGTATTCTCGTCTTTGTTCTCGGAAAACCCACTCTGCAATGTATTGATTTACCGGGAACAAATTAATGAATATTGAAGGCAGTTTGATACACAAGGTCAATAATACTCGCACATGTCAATACAATCAAGCTACACATTTTCTTCGTTTAAAATTCTCGATTATAGAATAATACAGACATATTTTATTTTCAATTATTTTGTTTTTGTTAAATTATTAAAATTCTTTACAACAGTGTATTTTCTAAATAATCAATACAGTAGAGATGTCATTATGTTAATTGTCTTGAAGAGCCGAGAAAAATGACTCACACAATGTCGTTTAACGTGTATTGTCCAATTCATCGTGATTGTTCTTCTTTCTTCTGTCAATTCCTTGGATAAGAGACGGGAGGACAACGACAAAAGGTATGTTTAAAATTATCTGGTTTATACTGTGAAGTAAAACATAAGGGACCGGTCAATATTTATCGGGGTGGTGGGACCGGTGCAAAATGCAATAGGACACATACTTTTTTATGCTGGCATACATGTGGGACTCCAAGTTTTGTTATTTTCAGCACCGATAGGACAGAAAGTTTTTTTCATAACAATATCATCAGTGTCAAAAACTTTTTTTTCTTACGTTTTAATTCAAAACCAATATACTGTAATCGCACAATTTGTTTAACAAACATAAATACTGAATTGTAAAGATAAAATTATTCACTAGATAAGACACAAACTTTTTTATAACACATCTGATGTAGGACAGCAACATTTTTGTATTTTAAGGAGATTGGGCATAGCCTTTTCTAAACCTGATAATTTGAAATGCACCGGTCCCAACCCCCAAATTAATATTTAACGGTCCCTAACACGTTGTTTTCTTTGTTTTGCTAACAAAGCAACATGGAAGCAATAATGAAATTTAAAAAAAATATGAAATGATGTTAAATGACGACTAAAATCATCAATTTTATTTCACGATATACGATATTTATGTTGTAAATATAGTTACTGTGTATTACTATTCAAATTCGCATTGTATCATGGTATTCATTTCTAAAAAAAAAATAACACGCGATAAGAAGGAAGCGAGGGAGAGAAAGCACTCATTGTGCGACACAATACCTATCCAACATCCAACTCAATGCTCCATCGGAAAGGGTTTTTAATACAATATGGTTATATACATTTTTGAATAAGAATTTGTGATACAGTAAAACCTTTTAAAAAGGCCCCTGAATAAACCGGTTTTCTGTCGATTCCGGTCGAAAATTTAGGTCCCGTTTTCTTCCTTAAAGTCCTTCGTTAATTTAACCTGTATAAACCGGACCTCGTGTATTCCGAATTACGACCCTTATGTCCAGTTTAACTGTTTTAACTGAATAATTTACATGACCAGATGTATCTATTTTATCAATTGATAGCAATTTACATGACTTGCGAGGTCTCCTTGCGAGGTATTTAATTAATGAACCAAAGCATACAAAAGGTGAATTGTTTTCAAAACCATTAATTTACCTATCATAATTTGCATCAATTTCAAAAGTGAATCCAATTAATTAACCATTGTATTAGATACATGTGAATCGTTTTCAAAACCAATAATTTCAAAAGTAAAAATGGAGAGCACACCAAAAAAAGCGAAAATTTGACGAAGATTTAACACTCCGTCGCCAAAACGATCTCGTAAAGATTTAAGTCTGAGGATATGCTACCACACATAGCATACATGCGGTAAAGATTATCGTTACCTGGAGTTTCTTTTGCTTATGCAATCACTAACAGAAAACACTATATCGTGCGAAGAAAAATGGAGAAAAGACATAGAACCCTTGACATGTATTTCCGGTAAACTATCGGGAAATTATTACTCTCGTATATATCAAAAAAATATCACTGTGTATTATATCTTTTATTAAATACATTTCTTTCATGTATTCCGTGCATATAAACGAGTGTGCATCACAGGTGTACGTAGTCTTTTACACCCCCCTTTTTCATCTTCACTTCCTGTTATTTTCCAAATCCAAACAAACCGGCCATATTGTTTGGCCCCATAGGTAGCCGGTTTATACAGGTTTTACTGTACATATAAAAAGAAAATGTGTTTGTTTTAATTTCATTTGAAACCGTATGTTTAAAATTTAAAATTTTAAGTATTATTTTACAGACAGAGCTATGTCGGCTGCCGAAAAGAACCAAGATTTGTTGGCTGAGGCAAAGTCCTTTTGTGATGGCCTATCAAACGTCTTCTTAATGAAAAAGAGAGATCCCCAAACTAGAAACCTACTAGAAACAGCAAAACGTCTAATCGAAACGCTATGTGCTGAAAAACAGAAACCAGCTGTCCCATCCCGTCAAACATCTGTACCACAGGCACCTGGGGTCAGGATAATTTTTTTTTAATTAAATAAAATGTCAATAAATTAGTTTATTGTATATATTTACTCGTTTGGTTACCAGTCTCACATGTCTCGTAGCGAAATATTGACTTTAGAAAAATGATCAATTTTTCATTTACTATATAACAACTATATAGTAAATGAAAAATTGATCATTTTTCTAAAGTCAATATTTCGCTACGAGACATGTGAGACTGGTTAACCAAACGAGTAAATATATACAATAAACTCATTTATTGACATTTTATTTAATTTAAAAAAAAATTATCCTGACCCCAGGTGCCTGTGATCCGTACAATCGAGATCCAGCGGTGGAATGGGTCAGCTTTGGGTAAAATTAGACGAACTAAAAAGGGAGAATGAAGAGCGTCGAAAACAGAAAATTGTCAGTACCGAAGATCGTAGTCCAGCAGCAAAAACACAACATGGCCCAGGAGCCGAATTAAACAAAATAAGACAAGAAAAAGAGATGTTAAAATCAAAGGTAGCAAAACTCGAAAAGACAATTAAAGAGATGGAAGTGATTACAACTAACGTTCAAGATCAGTATAAAAGTTCGAAAGTTGCATTAGAGGCTACTCAAAAATCCATGGAAACGGTTCTCAAAGAATACAGACTGATGGAAGACAGTGTCAAAAGTATAAAAACGGAAAACGATACTCTGAAACAGAGGTATGCTAATTAATTATGCTTCAGACTATAGTTTTATACGTTTATTATTATTATTATTATTATTATTATTATTATTAAGGTCTTTCCCACTACAGTGGAAAGACCTTCTTGTCTTTCTTATGATTATTATTAAGGTCTTTCCCACTACAGTGGAAAGACCTTCTTACCTTTCTTATGATTATTATTATTTTTCTTTTTTTTTCCGCCATCATTTGCAAAAAAGTGTCGCGACATATTATTTTGATACTTGGTACCATTAATCGGTCATACTGTCAGATGACTCAGTTCACCCTGTGAAACCGATCTATTTGTAGTAACAGAGTTATCTGCCCAAACACCTTAAACCCTTGTTAGCAGATAAACTCAGAAACCGTAACCGATTCTCAAAATCTGAAGTGTAAAAAATGTCGCTGGACCTATGGCGATGATTTGTCATGCAAAATTTTTTTTTCCAATCGACTTCCTGTTTACGTGTTTTTGACCTGAAAAATGTCGCAACGCGTCAAAATTTTTTTCTCAAAAACCGTAAGTCCTAGAGACTTGGGACCACCACCATTGATCCTAAGTGACATATGTTACATTTACAAATGTCACGGTCAAAGGTCAAAAGTCAAGGTCAAAGGTCACCATATGTCTTGTTAGCACTATATCTCACAAACCATAAAAGATAGAAGCAGACAATAAATGGGAAAAATACTCATCTAATCGAGACCTTCATTTGGTATATTTGACCAAAAGCTGTGCGATGAACCATTTTCGAGTTACTGCCCTTGATGCGTTTCGGTTAATCGTTTTTTTTTGGTTAAAACTTGAAAACGGTTAGAGATAATATAGTAAACATATAGGTTTAACATGATCAGTACAAAAAGAGCTTCAATTTGAGCCAAAGGTCAAAGGTCATAGGTCAAGGTCATACCATAGCAACAAGGTGACCGTTATAAAAAGTCCTTAGCAACCATATATTTTTAGAATCAGAATGATGTACTTTACTGATATATGTCTTTTCATGACCGGAAGTGGCCTTTTGTCCCATGCAACCGAATGAAAGTCCTTAACAACCATATATTTTTTGGTTCGGGACCACTTTCTTTACTTAAATAACTATTTTTGTGACTGGAAGTGACGTTGGTGCTATAGCAAGACACAAAATCACATAGCATCACCTAAATTTTCTGACTTTAGAGGAACAGTGGGAAAGACCTTCTCATTTGTTCTCAGAACAAATGGCAGTTTAACTATTATTATTATTATTATTATTATTATCACCAGCACAAATCCAACGTGAAAAGATTGACAAAGCACACCCTGAAAATCCACTGTATTAGTACTTGACTGATACTTTTTTCTAAACTTCATCCTATCAAAATAAAATTTTCTTTGGTCGTTTTATATTCATTTATTACGAATATTCATAAATGTCCTAAGAATATTTTGTATATTTATGGCAGAAATGCAAGTTCTATGAATACAGTTAGGGGCCATTTGTGTGATATGGATTATCGGGCTTTTCTTACAAGCTAATTAGATTCAAGCCCAATAATATAGGATAATTTTATTATCATCTATGATATGATCCCCATGATGAAGCAGATAAATAATTTATGTTGAAATAATTGTTGATTATCTAATGCCGGTTGCAACAATATCATTATCAAGTTCGGAATTTTTATCGAGAACGCTGACTACCATCCCAATACAAACTAGGTCTAATGATATAGCTGCAAAAGTTACTGAAATTGGCATAAGCCTAGGTTTGTTTGATAGGAGTTTAACGCCACTTTCAGCAATTTCACCCTATATCTTTGCATCAAGTTTTTATTGGCGGAGGGGTGCCGTAAAACTCAGTAAAAACCCTCGACTTTTGACCTTATAAACTGATAATCCTTGCCAATTAAGGTTTGATTGTTTGTTTAATGGTGCTAAACGCAACTTGTTTTCATCTATATCATTCGTTGTTTTTATTAGAAAGGGAAAGCCGGAGTACCCGAAGAAAACCCCCGATCTCCGCGCAGCGAGACACGCAGTATCGGCGTTGACAGGCACGTGATCAATAGTAGATGACTAACTAGTTGATCCGCTCGGTTCCATTTGAGTTGATCAATCCGTGCCTGCAGCTAGGCTTGTTCCCGCAACTTATGTATTGACAAGCATGTGATAGAAGATGACTGACCTTTTCCGTAAGTGGCTGATTTCAAAAGACCCAGTACAGATGAGCTCACGCGCACTCATCTGTACTCGTTGCGTTATCCAATCAAAACGCCCGAAACCAGAACGTATTTATGGTAAAATAACAATTTAACGTTCTTTTCAAAGCGTTCTTATTTCGGGCCTTCTGATTGGATGTCGGATATTAGACGATGGAGTCTTTAGGATATCACGATGTGAAAGTTGTTGGTTAGGTTTTTCATGGTAGAATTTTTTTTTTTGCTTGTTCTGCTGCGCTTCGTGCACTGTCGAAAATATATATAATTTATATCATTCGTGTATGATCACTCGGTCTTTCCCCAAAACGTATGCAAGAAGCTATTAAACTTGAACCATTCGGCCACCGAGAAACATATAGGTCAATCATCGTTAAACAATGCCAACACACATTAACGTGTGTATTTAAAACGGATAGTTTGTCAGGTCGTCTAATGTTTGTAGGGTGACGAGATCAGTGAAACCTTTACCACGTTTAGACAACAGACAAGTAGAAAATCTCTCGGAGAAATGTCGACCCAGCAACATAGCAGTATCATACAACTCACTAGAGAGCCAACAATGGATAGACGCCAAAGAATCTCTTGAAGACAACACAAATTATGACGAAGAAACCATTCTTAAACTCCTATGTTCTATTCTTATGGTATGTACGACTATTCGTTCGGAAACAAATATACATTTTAAAATTGTTTGAAAATTCACAATAAATTCAACCAAAAATAGAGGTTATGTATTATGTAGTTTATATTGAATGGGTAATTTTCGGACGTGACTTTTACGTGAACAAGAAATGGTGTTCAGATGAATTCTTCAAAGCTCAATACAAAAAGTACAAAACTGTGGGTCCATTTTATTAGAATATTGCATTTCAATTGGCTGTATACCATACATCTAATTTCCGCAACATGACCTTTATTCCAGTTTAATTTGACAACATTACTTTTTTCTTCAGACAACCTACGAATGTTGCAAAGAAATCAAAGACACGTCAAAATCAACAATATCAGAGATCGTACAAAAACCAACACTTGTAGTAAGTTGATAGTTTTGTTTTATTTCATGTTAGTCAGTTTTGCTAAACATATATAACATATAATTTTAAGAGAACTTTGATCAATTGAAATGCAGATTATCGTCTGTAACCCTTACTTACATTACTATTGATCTTAATAAAACATATATTCATTCAAATAAAACGGACTTAAAACGCACAATTAACTTTGAAATGCCACCCTGTATACATGGATATTTACCACAAAGACAAAGACAAGTCAAATACTGTATTACAGTCTCACCTCAATATGTATGACACTAGAATCGCTAAACATAGTTTTAAAATCACCATTATAGAGCCACTCTAAAAGAGTAATGAGTGACTAAAAAAACTATAACCATGCTACTGTAATTAAAACGTATTTTAAACAATGTAACATTATGAATATAAATTCGCTGATTAATGTTTATTATAGGATATATATTACTAATAGGGGCCTCGGTGGCAAAGTGGTTAATGTAGTTAGTCATCTTCTATTGATCATGTGCCTGCCAACACTGAAGTTGCGGGTTCGAGTCTCACTGCGGGAAAAGCGTGCCAATCATAACTGACAAGGATTTCCTACCGATGGTCGGTTTTGTTTTCACCGGGTACTCCAGCTTTCTCCCCAAACAAAACTGGACGCCATGATATAGCTGAAAAATTAGTGGACATATAATTGACTCCCAGTTAGACACGACTTCCTACCCGGACACATTATTGACTCCCAGTTAGACACGACACCCTTTTCGGACACATTATTGACTCCCAGCTAGACACGACATCCTACTTAGACACATTATTGACGCCAGGTTAGACACGACTTCCTACTCGGACACATTATTTACTACCAGTTAGACACGACATCCTACTCGGACACATTATTGACTCCCAGTTAGACACGACTTCCTACTCGGACACATTATTGACTCCCAGTTAGACACGACATCCTACTCAGACACATTATTGACGCCAGGTTAGACACGACATCCTACTCAGACACATTATTGACGCCAGGTTAGACACGACTTCCTACTTGGACACATTATTGACTACCAGTTAGACACGACATCCTACTCAGACACATTATTGACGCCAGGTTAGACACGACTTCCTACTCGGACACATTATTGACTCCCAGTTAGACACGACATCCTACTCGGACACATTATTGACTCCCAGTTAGACACGACATCCTACTCGGACACATTATTGACGCCAGGTTAAACACGACTTCCTACTCGGACACATTATTGACTACCAGTTAGACACGACACATGGACATATAATTGACTCTCAGTTAGACACGACACCCTACTCGGACTCATCATTTACTACCAGACACGATGCCCTACTCGGAAACATCACGGACTACCAGTTAGACAAGACACCTTTCTCGGACGCACTTTTGAATACCAGCTAGACACGACACCTACTAGAACACATTATTGACTCCCAGTTAAACGGGACACTTTACGCGGACACATTAATGACTACCAGTTAGATACGATACATTTCTCGGACATTTATTTTACTCCCAGTTAGACAGGATACCCTACTGGCTCCCAGTTGGACAGGATACCATACTCAAGTTAGACAGGATGCCCTACTCAGACACATTATTGACTATTTGTATCTTTGCTACCTCATCAGCGTAGAAGCAACATCTACCGTTTTAATGTCTTGAATATTAAAATTAGTCTAGTGGCCTATGTTAAACAAAGCTTCATACATTTGTACAGGTGTCCGACATACAGAAAGCATTGGAAGGGAGGAGCAAGTTGCCTGAAGAACTGACAGATATTATTGGTCATTTATATAGAAAACATTACGACAGTATTGATACAGATATTATATGCCAGGTGAGATATTCATGTATGATTAATTTGCCAACAAATCACGGCAGTCTCTTAACAGATTAAAAGACGATCTTGCATTCTTTCTTTTTTAGTTGTTCAAGTTAAAAAAAACTCACTTCTGAAATCGCTTCGCCAATTTAAACTACATTTAGCTCGAATAATCTTCATTGGCTGAAACACAATCAGGGTGGAAATTCTGGTGTCAAAATGTCGGATTTGCTTCATAAATAGCCAATTACCTGAATTGTTTTAATAGATATTGTTCTAAGAATGATGTCTGTGTAAAGATTATACTTAAACTTTCTAAAATGGTACAGCATTATATAAATAGCATTTAATTTGTTGCATACACAGTTAATTAAAGTGCAAATTATACACAATGTTAATTAATGGTGTGACAGTTTTCAAATATTTAAGCAAACCTGTTACGGTTAATTTAAATGAAATGTTTTATTTAAATTATAGAAAAAATGTAACCTCTCAAGAAGTTCTATGGTGGTCATCGGACTTAATTGATCGTTATGGGAAATAATTCTCTCTAATACGGTCGGACATTTTCGCTGAGTCATAGGTGGTCTTTCCTATTCCTTGTTGTGTATTTTTGTTAGACACGACAATGAGTAACTCGACTGGTGTCTATTTGGAGGCAGCACTACTTACTCGTCCGGAGCACCTTAGTACACCCATGGTTTTTATTGGGTTCGGGTTACTCTCTTTCTGTTTTTGTGTTTTTGGTTTTTGTTTCGTGTTTTATATGTTTGTATATATCCGGATTTGAATTTGTCCCTTGACTCTCAGCTTTGGTTGTTCGTTCGGTTTCCTTTGCTATTTTTTTACACTTTAATTAACTGTGTAGGCAACAAATTAAGGAAATATTTTTAATGTTATACCATTTTGCAAAGCTTATTTTTCATAAATATCCTTGGAACAATATCTATTAAAACAAGCCCGGTAATTGGCTCTTTATGCAGCTATACCAGTAAATTCCACTGATCAGCAACAATTCTTGTCTTGTCAGATAGCACGATGTTTATTGTATTTCCGGTTAAGCGATTACTGAATAAATGATAAATAAAAGATAAACCAAATATACAAAACTGACAATGATATATTTATATATGGCTGTCATCTTTGAAATCTGTAAACATGCATCTTTGTGCCCGTTAGACCAGGAAAAGCTCATGTTTGGCATTATCGTGTATCTCAGAAACTGTTAACTTAAGCATTCTGTATTATTGTACAAGATTTAACGCTAATATCAGTAATTTTTCAGCTATATCATGGCGACCAGTTTGTATTGGGATAGAAAGCAGTACCTTTGAAAACCTCTGTCTTCGGCAGGAAAACTGGGAATCCTTGTCAGTTTAGGTTGGCAGCAAGGTTTGATCCCGCAACCTCTGTGTTGACATGCACCCAATTAATAGCAGATACGTAACTACCTTAACCATTAGGCCAACGATGCCCCTTAGTTTAAACGGGTTACACTGTGTGAATTTAAACTATATATAGTCTACAGAGAAAACTATATTTCACAATGTGGGCCATTTTGAAATTCCAAATTAAATCAAAACACACAGCAACATACAAACCAAAAACAGCAATCTTCTGTAATACCGAAATAAAGTTTTGATGTGGTTAGTTCAAAAGTGTATGTACAGAATATGAATTGTGGCTCTTTTTCAGATTGCACTCTCAAGAGTTTTGAAACAGTTCTGTGAAATAGACGATGGGTGTCTTCAAAATAAATTAGTCGTTGCATTTGCAAGAGAAAGTGCCAACTTAGCTTGGCAAATGGTCATACAACAACCTTCTATGTGTCTTTCCGTGGAAGACACAAAATTCAATGACGATCATCACAAACTCTGGTGGTCATGTGAACAAGCACGTGCTTCAGAAATTGATTTTTTCGTGTGGCCTGCATTGTATGATTATAAAAATGGCAATTTGTTAATCAAAGGTTGTGTGCATACAAACTAAAATGATTTAATCACATTCCACCCATCTAAATCATTTTAACATGTACTAGGAATCTAAACAAAATATTTGTGCTGTGTCAATATCGAACCAAATACCTTAAAAACCTGTTTCTAACTCACAACAAACACTACCACAAACAAATTACCGGTATGTGCAAAGTCGATCTAGAGTAAAATAACTAAAAATTGTTTATAACGCGTAGTTAACTTAAAGGTACAGTTCTAATCAAATGCGATAGTTTTGTATAACTTATGTTATGTTAAACCACATTGTTGCCAAATACTAGTACCATATATATTACTGGCAGGATTTTGCTTTGACGTGCTTAGCTTTTAATAGTGCTGTAAATTTAAATATTGCAATGTAGTAAGGACTGACAGGGAAGGATTGTTTCAAAATCTAAATTCACTGCGTGTACGTGGGGGAGGGGGTCTGCAGGGGCGGATCCAGGAATTTGTGTTAGGGGAGGCGTAAAAGTTCGGCGAGGGGTCTGGGGCCGCTTAAGGCCCCCATCAAGTGCCCTGGTAGGGGGTTCAGGGGGGTTCGCCCCCCGTAAGCTCCGGGAATCTAAGCATTTGGTAGCCATCCAGACAAAGTTTTCTCGACTCGTTTTTTTAGTTTTGCCCCTTCTGTTAGCTGGCTTTTTTTTTTTCAACTATGACCATAAATAATGACTTGGAATTCCAGATGAAAACCGAAAAAGGAATATGCTAAATGTGTCCCCGGGAAGGAACTCCGGTTTATTCGACGCGTTTTCTCATTCCTCCATTTCCTTTTCTCTCGTTTTACCATCTCGTTCTCTCTCTCTCTCTCTTTTTTTTAGGGGCGGGGGGGGGGGGGGCGTACGCCCGGTACGCCTTTCCTTGGATCCGCGCCTGGTCTGTTTATAATATATTTGGTATAAAGGGGCAGAGTATGTTTGCTTTCATATGCCTGGTAGAAATATACGGTAAAAAAAAAATAACAGAGTTCTGAATTTGGAAATAAAGTTTGTATATCCGAAGTTCCACAGGTTCAGCGTTAATTAAAATGTACACAACCATTTTGAAACCAAAACTCATAGTTTTCTAACGTTAAGTAGTTATGCAGTATACCGTTTGTTTTATATAAAGCCTTTTTTATTGTGTATACGTTTGTTTAAACATACATTGTATTTCAATAAATAAGTTACAACTTCTTGTTTCATTTTGATCTGTATAGTGACTCGACGCGTGAGCAAGGCGAGATGGTGAAGGTTGAATTGTGTCAGTCGATTGGTAGACGAGGCCAGATATATAATATCATGAACAATGTTTTAGCTATGTACTAGTGTCTTTAAAACAAAGTATTCTTTATTTGCCTGCATGCTATATATTTAAGAAATAATTCACGGAGGCTGTGGGTTATCATTGTTTTACCACGGGGTGACCATTTATGTCGTATTATTTTATCCCGAGCGATAGCGAGGGATAAAATAACGACATAAATGGTCATCCCGTTGTAAAACAATGATAAATCACAGCCTCCGTGAATTATTTCTATTCTAATAAGACAATTACGGTACATTTATAATATTTTCGTACCTATAGAAAACATCTTTTCCACCATAAATGGCTGTTCTGTCAATGTAACACACAATATATTGCAACAGATAATTATAGAGCGTGTCGCTATTTATAAGATTAATACGTCATACGCAATAGCTTTCCGGTGGGAGTTACAGTTTTGTAATTGGAACAGCCCTTTAAAACACGCCCTCCTCAGCGCGTGTTGCTCATATATAAATCATTTTTTTACCACAGTTGTGGTCTCAAAGCCTTTAAAGCACGTCATATTAGAATTTATGACAACATTCAATAGTGATTTTTTTCAAAAGATCCCGGGTTCGAGTCTCACTGCTAGCTGGGTGCACTCGACTGCTATCTTAATTGACAACCGAAGGTCGGGGATTTTCTCCGGGTACTCCGGCTTCCTCTCCCAACCCCCCCCCCCCACCCCCAAACAAAATGGACGTCATGACATAGCTGAAAAATCGCTGAATGTAGCGATAAAACGCCATTCAAACAAACACCAAAAGATTTAGAGCAAAAGCAGCGTTTACAGCGTTTTGTTTCTGAACATTTTTTTTAGTGTATATAAATGTATCTAAAATCTGTATAAATCGCGTTTTGTGGATATCATAGCAACCATCGTGACAATTTTTACTAATGTGTGCGTAAAAATACATGCATGTGAGCAACATTTAAGAGATTCCTAGCAATCAATTTTAACTTGTAGCCGTGTATATGCATAATATGCCAAATCATTGATCAACCTAGTTACCTTGTGAGCAGCCTCTCTCATGAACTGCTTAGCATTCTCATCCCAAATCGCAGGAACCGTGAACACCCAGCGGATTGATTTCTCATCTGGCTCATATCCCATAGTTCCAGCAAGATGACGTAACAAATGGCGTTTCATGAACCACAGCGACTTTGAAAATACATCAACGGCTAACTTACTTTTTCCACTGGCATCTTCTATTTGGATTTCTGTGTCGAGAACCTAATAAATAATGACGTAATATGTTTTGTTTATTTTTGTCCTTTCGCGTTTCATATGATCTACTGTAAAAGTTAATACAAGTAAATATAAAGATCTTAAATCGGAATCGGAGTTCGATGGCAACCAATACAATATATATATCGGAGGAAACATGCAGTTTATGCTTAAAGAGATTAACAATGAAAACACTATTCATGTACATACAGGTTGTTGACGCTGTATCTTTGTCAGTTTTATTAAATTGATAATATTTTTTAACATAGCTGAAATATTCCTTCGGTTCCGACTTAATATACTAGTATAGAAATTCTATTTTAATTTTTGTAATTTACATGTACATTTGTATATACTTAGTCGATATGCGACTCCCTTCTGAAGATGTAAACTGGACAGAAAGACATTTCGCTCTTTAAAATCAAACAAAATGTTAAAAACTTAGTCCATATAAAAGAGATACATGTATTTGAAAAAAAGAACCTTACCTTATTTTCGTACAGTTTCATTTTGAATTTATCAAAAAAGTAGTATTTCCCAGCTTCGTCCTCGCATAAATCGTTGTATTTTAAAATCGCTTCGAATCCAAATGCTTCAAATTCTCCGTCAGGTTTCAGCAGAAGACATGTTGGTGTTTTATGCAAAAGGAATCCTTGCGTTTGTCCCCAGTTTCGATTCGTGTAGATTTTTTCCTTGTTCGGCAGAAAGGTGTAAGCATAGCCACTAAATGTGGTACCAAAGTCAATAGCTGCCACAATCTTGTAAGCATCCGCTGCGACATCAATGGAGGACGATATTGCTTCATCCTGCAACAGATTTGGACTTGATGGTTCATTTTCCGCAGTTGACGATTCATCCGCTGTGTCAGATGTCTCTGAGTCCGCCATCATAAATTGCTGTATTCTCGTCTTTGTTCTCGGAAAACCCACTCTGCAATGTATTGATTTACCGGGAACAAATTAATGAATATTGAAGGCAGTTTGATACACAAGGTCAATAATACTCGCACATGTCAATACAATCAAGCTACCCATTTTCTTCGTTTAAAATTCTCGATTATAGAATAATACAGACATATTTTATTTTCAATTATTTTGTTTTTGTTAAATTATTAAAATTCATTACAACAGTGTATTTTCTAAATAATCAATACTGTAGAGATGTCATTATGTTAATTGTCTTGAAGGGCCGAGATAAATGACTCACACAATGTCGTTTAACGTGTATTGTCCAATTCATCGTGATTGTTCTTCTTTCTTCTGTCAATTCCTTGGATAAAGAGACGGGAGGACAACGACAAAAGGTATGTTTAAAATTATCTGGTTTATATTGTGAAGTAAAACATAACACGTTGTTTTCTTTGTTTTGCTAACAAAGCAACATGGAAGCGATAATGAAATTCAAAAAAAATATGAAATGATGTTAAATGACGACTAAAATCATCAATTTTATTTCACGATATACGATATTTTACGCACACTAATTATGTTGTAAATATAGTTACTGTGTATTACTATTCAAATTCGCATTGTATCGTGGTATTCATTGCTAAAAAAAAAATAGCATGCGATAAAAAGGAAGCGAGGGAGAGAAAGCACTCATTGTGCAACACAATACCTATCCAACATCCAATTCAATTGCTCCGTCGGAAAGGGTTTTTTAATACAATATGGTTATATACATTTTTTAATACGAATTTGTGATACAGTAAAACCTTTTAAAAAGGCCTCTGAATAAACCGGTTTTCTGTCGATTCCGGTCGAAAATTTAGGTCCCGTTTTTTTCCCTTAAAGTCCTTCGTTAATTTAACCTGTATAAACCGGACCTAGTGTATTCCGAATTACGACCCTTATGTCCAGTCCCAATACACATTTCTCAATTAAAGTTTAACTGTTTAAACCGAATAATTTACATGACCAGATAATTGATAGCAATTTACATGACTTGCGAGGTCTCCTTAAGGGTGTATTTAATTAATGAACCAAAGCGTACAAAAGGTGAATTGTTTTCAAAACCATTAATTTACCTATCATAATTTGCATCAATTTCAAAAGTGAATCCAATTAATTAACCATTGTATTAGATACATGTGAATCGTTTTCAAAACCAATAATTTCAAAAGTAAAAATGGAGAGCACACCAAAAAAAGCGAAAATTTGACGAAGATTTAACACTCCGTCGCCAAAACGATCTCGTAAAGATTTAAGTCTGAGGATATGCTACCACACATAGCATACATGATAAACTTTGCAAGCGGTAAAGATTATCGTTACCTGGAGTTTCTTTTGCTTATGCAATCACTAACAGAAAACACTATATCGTGCGAAGAAAAATGGAGAAAAAACATGGAACCCTTGACGTGTATTTCCGGTAAACTATCCGGAAATTATTACTCTCGTATATATGAAAAAAATATCAGTGGGTATAATATCTTTTATTAAATACATTTCTTTCATGTATTCCGTGCATATAAACGAGTGTGCATTACAGGTGTACGTAGTCTTTTACACCCCCCTTTTTCATCTTCACTTCCTGTTATTTTCCAAATTCGAACAAACCTGCCATATTGTTTGGCCCCATAGGTAGCCGATTTATACAGGTTTTACTGTACATATAAAAGAAAATGGTTTGTTTTAATTTCATTTGAAACCGTATGTTTAAAATTTAAAATTTAAATATTATTTTACAGACAGAGCTATGTCGGCTGCCGAAAAGAACCAAGATTTGTTGGCTGAGGCAAAGTCCTTTTGTGATGGCCTATCAAACGTCTTCTTAATGAAAAAGAGAGATCCCCAAACTAGAAACCTACTAGAAACAGCAAAACGTCTAATCGAAACGCTATGTGCTGAAAAACAGAAACCAGCTGTCCCATCCCGTCAAACATCTGTACAATCGAGATCTAGCGGTGGAATGGGTCAGCTCTGGGTAAAATTAGACGAACTAAAAAGGGAGAATGAAGAGCTTCGAAAACAGAAAATTGCCAGTACCGAAGATCGTAGTCCAGCAGCAAAAACACAACATGGCCCAGGAGCCGAATTAAACAAAATAAGACAAGAAAACGAGATGTTAAAATCAAAGGTAGCAAAACTTGAAAAGACAATTAAAGAGATGGAAGTGATTACAACTAACGTTCAAGATCAGTATAAAAGTTCGAAAGTTGCATTAGAGGCTACTCAAAAATCCATGGAAACGGTTCTCAAAGAATACAGACTGATGGAAGACAGTGTCAAAAGTATAAAAACGGAAAACGATACTCTGAAACAGAGGTATGCTAATTAATTATGCTTCAGACTATAGTTTTATTTGTTTATTATTATTATTATTATTATCAACAAATCCAACGTGAAAAGATTGACATAGCACACCCTGAAAATGAATTGTATTAGTACTAGACTGATACTTTTTTCTAAACTTCATCCTGTGACAGAATAGCCAGTTCTATGAATACAGTTAGTGGCCATTTGTGTGATATGGATTATCGGGCTTTTCTTACGAGCTAATTAGATTCAAGCCCAATAATATAGGATAATTTTATTATCATCTATGATATGATCCTCATGATGAAGCAGATAAATAATTTATGTTGAAATAATTGTTGATTATCTAATGCCGGTTGAAACAATATCATTATCAATTCGGAATTTTTATCGAGTACGCTGACTACTAGGCCTAATTTTACTGCCGTTATAATCCGAAGTTAGTTTTGTGATTTGTCGGATTAACGCCAAAAAAAAAAGCGAGGGTACGGTTATTCGTTCTAGCTGACTACCATCCCAATACAACTGGGTACAATGATATAGCTGCAAAAGTTACTGAAATTGGCATAAGCCTAGGTTTGTTTGATAGGAGTTTAACGCCACTTTCAGCACTTTCACCCTATATCTTTGCATCAAGTTTGTTATTGACGGAGGGTGCCGTAGTAACTCAGTAAAAAACTCTCGACTTTCGACAGGATAAACTGATAATCCTTGTCAATTAAGGTTTGATTGTTTGTTTAATGGTGCTAAACGCTACTTTTTCATCTATATCATTCGTTGTTTTTATTAGAAAGGGAAAGCCGGAGTACCCGAAGAAAACCCCCGACATCCGCGCAGCGAGACACGTACGCGCAATCTCGGCGTTGACAGGCACGTGGTTTATAGTAGATGACTAACTAGTTTAACCGCTTGGTCCCATTTGAGTTAAGCAATCCGTGCCTAAAGCTAGGCTCGTTCCCGCAACTTATGTATTGACAAGCATGTGATAGAAGATGACTGACGTCTTCCGTAAGTGGCTGATTTCAAAGGACCCAGTACAGATGAGCTCACCCGCACTCATCTGTACTCGTCTTCCGTAAGTGGCTGATTTCAAAGGACCCAGTACAGATGAGCTCACCCGCACTCATCTGTACTCGTGGGGTTATCCAATCAAAATACCCGAAACCAGCACGTTTTTATGGTAACATAACAATTTAACGTTCTTTTCAAAGCGTTTTTATTTCGGGCCTTCTGATTGGACGTCGGATACTAAACGATGGAGTCTTTAGGATATCACGATGTGAAAGTTGTTGGTTAGGTTCTTCATGATAGAATTTGTTTTGCTTGTTCTGCTGCGCTTCGTGCATGCACTGTCGAAAATATAATTTATATCATTCGTGTGTGATCACTCGGTCTTTCCCTTAAACGTATATAAGAAGTATTAAACTTGAACCATTCGGCCATCGAGAACCCAATAGGTCAGTCAGCGTTAAACATTGCCAACACACATTAACGTGTGTATTTAAAACGGATAGTTTATAATGTCGTCTTCTGTTTGTAGGGTCACGAGATCAGTGAAACCTTTACCACGTTTAGACAATAGACAAGTAGAAAATCTCTCGGAGAAATGTCGACCCAGCAACATAGCAGTATCATACAACTCACTAGAGAGCCAACAATGGATAGAAGCCAAAGAATCTCTAGAAGACAACACAAATTATGACGAAGAAACCATTCTTAAAATCCTATGTTCTATTCTTATGGTATGTACGACTATTCGTTCGGAAATAAATATACATTTTAAAATTGTTTGAAAATTCACAATAAATTCAACCAAAAATAGAAGTTATGTATTATGTAGTTTATATTGAATGGGCAATTTTCGGACGTGACTTTTACATGAACAAGAAATGGTATTTAGATGAATTCTTCAAAGCTCAATACAAACGTACAAAACTGTGGGTCCATTTGATTAGAATATTGCATTTCAATTGGCTGTATACCATACATCTAATTTCCGCAACGTAGCCTTTATTCCAGTTTAATTTGACCAAATTACTTTTTTCTTCAGACAACCTACGAATGTTGCAAAGAAATCAAAGACACGTCAAAATCAACAATCTCAGAGATAATAAGAAAACCAACACTTGTGGTAAGTTGACATTTATTTCATTTTATTCTGTTATGCTAAACACAGATAACATATAATTTTTAAGAGAACTTTGATCGATTTTAATGCAGATTATCGTCTGTAACCATTACGTACATTACTATATCTTAATAAAGACATTCATACAAATAAAACAGACTTCAAACGCATAATTAGCTTTAAAATGTCACCCTGTATATATGGATATTTACCACATAGACAAAATCAAGTCAAATACTGTATTACAGTCTAACCTCAATATGTATGACACTAACATCGCTTAATACAGTTTTAAAATCATCATTATAGAGTCACTCTAATAAGAGTAATGAGAAGCTACAAAAAACTAATAGTATAACTACGTTATACAATCTTAAATAACATAACTACGGTAATTAAAACATATTTTAAACAATGTAACAATATGATATAAAATAGCTTACAAATGTTTATATTAATATGTTATATATTACTTAATAGGGGCCTCGGTGGCCGAAATTTGTGGTTAAAGTAGTTACTCATCGTCTATTGATCCTGATCCTATCAACAATGAGGTTGCGGGGAAGGGTGTGCCAAACTTAATTGACAAGTTTCCTACCGAAGGTCGGTTTTGTTTTCCTCAAGTACTCCGGCTTTCTCGCCAGATAAAACTGACTACAAGTTAGACACGACACTCTACTCGGACACATTATTGACTACCAGTTAAACAAGACACCTTAATCGGACAAAGTATTGACTACCTGTCAGAAAAGCCCCCCTACTTGGACACATTATTGAATCCCAGTCAGATGCGACACCCTACTCGGACACGTTATTGACTCCAAATTAAACGTGATAACATACCCGGGCACATTATAGACTATTTGTATCTTTGCTTCCTCATCAGCGTAGAAACAACATCTACAATTTTAATGTCTTTAATATAAAATTTAGTCTAGTAGTCTGTGTTAAACAAAGCTTCATACATTTGCATAGGTGTCCGACATACAGAAAGCATTGGAAGGGACGAGCAAGTTGCCTGAAGAACTGACAGATATTATTGGTCAGTTATATAGAAAAAAATACGACAGTATTGATACAGATATTATATGCCAGGTGAGATATTCATGTATGATTAATTTTCCAACAAATCACGGCAGTCTCTTAACAGATTAAAAGCCGATCTTCCATTCTTTCTTTTGTATGAGCTCACCGGACGTCCGTAGTTGTTCAAGTTAAAAAAAACCTCACTTCTGAAATCGCTTCGCCAGTTTAAACTATACATTTAGCTTGAATAATCTTCATTGGCTGAAACACAATCAGGGTGGAAATTG
The DNA here is from genome assembly GCA_944474755.1 of Limnoperna fortunei. Classification (NCBI taxonomy): domain Eukaryota; kingdom Metazoa; phylum Mollusca; class Bivalvia; order Mytilida; family Modiolidae; genus Limnoperna; species Limnoperna fortunei. The sequence goes on from OX104115.1 coordinate 60,708,573, forward strand.
TGGTGTCAAAATGTCAGATTTGTTTCATAAATTGCCAATTACCTGAATTGTTTTAATAGATATTGTTCTAAGAATGATGTCTGTATACTTTTAATTTGTTGCATACACAGTTAATTAAGTGCAATTACTCACTATATTAATAAATGGTGTGAGAAGTGACAATTTTCAAATATTTAAGCGGTTAATTTAAATGAAATGTTTTTATTTAAATTATAGAAAAATATAACCTCTCCAGAAGTTCTATGGTCGTTACCGCGACTTAATTGATCGTTATGGGAAATCAATCTTTCTAATACGATCGGACATAGTCGCTGAGTCATAGGTGGTCTTTCCTATTCCTGGATTTGTATTGTTCCTATAGACACGACAATGAGTAACTCGGCTGGTGTCTAATACAGCACTGCTTACTCGTCCGGATCACCTGAGTACACCCTTGGTTTTTATTGGGTTCGGGTTACTCTCTTTCTGTTTTTGTGTTTTTGGTTTTTGTTTCTATTTTGGTTTTGTTTGTCTATATCCGGATTTGAATTTTTCCTTTGACTCTCAGCTCTGCATGGTTGTTCGTTCGGTTTCCTTTGCTATTTTTTTTACACTTTAATTAACTGTGTAGGCAACAAACAAAGACGTAGCAGCCGGTACGGCAGGTACGGCTTCCGACGTACCAATAACTTTTGCAGGTACGGCATACCGTACCAATAATTTTCAGAAATAAAAAAAAATTTCATATTTATCTATTTTTATTGGTGTCTTTTGACTCTCATCTCATCTCAAATACATAGGCTTAGCAGCCGGTACGGCAGGAACGGCTTCCGCCGTACCAATAACTTTTGCAGGTACGGCATGCCGTACTAATAATTTTTAGAAATAAAAAAAGGATGTTGATATTTATCTATTTTTATTGGTGTCTTTTGACTCTCATCTCATCTCAAATACATAGGCTTAGCAGCCGGTACGGCAGGTACGGCTTCCGCCGTACCAATAACTTTTGCAGGTACGGCATGCCGTATTAATAATTTTTAGAAATAAAAAAAAGATGTTGATATTTTTCTATTTTTATTGGTGTCTTTTGACTCTAGTTTCACAATGTCGGCCATTTTGAAATTCCAAATTAAATCAAAACACACAGCAACATACAAACCAAAAGTAGCAATCTTCTGTAATACCGAAATAAAGTTTGATGTGGTTAGTTAAAACAGGTATGTACAGAATATTAATTGTGGATCTTTTTCAGATTGCACTGTCAAGAGTTTTGAAACAGTTCTGTGAAATCGACGATGGGTGTCTTCAAAATAAATTAGTCGTTGCATTTGCAAGAGAAAGTGCCAACTTAGCTTGGCAAATGGTCATACAACAACCTTCTATGTGTCTTTCCGTAGAAGACACAAAATTCAATGACGATCATCACAAACTCTGGTGGTCATGTGAACAAGCGCGTGCTTCGGAAATTGACTTTTTCGTGTGGCCTGCATTGTATGATTATAAAAATGGCAATTTGTTAATCAAAGGTTGTGTGCATACAAACTAAAATGATTTGATCACATTCCACCCATCTTAATCATTTTATCATGTATACTAGGAGACTAAAAAAAATATTTGTGCTCTGTCAATATCGAACCAAATACCTTAAAAACCTGTTTCTAACTCACAACAAACTCTACCACAAACGAATTAACGGTATGTGCAAAGTCGATCTAGAGTAAAATAACTAAAAATTGTTTATAACACGTAGTTAACTTCAAGGTACAGTTCTAAATCAAATCCGATAGTTTTGTATAGCTTATCTTATGTTAAGCCACATTGTTGCCAAATACTAGTACCATATATATTACTGGCAGGATTTTGCTTTGACGTGCTTAGCTTTTAATATTGCTGTAAATTTATAAATATTGCAATGTAGTAAGGACTGACAGGGAATGGTTGTTTCAAAATCTAAATTCACTGCGTGTACGTGGGGGAGGGGGTTTGTTTATAATACATTTGGTTTTATAGGGCAGTATATGTTTGCTTTCATATGCCTGTTAGAAATATACGGTAAAAAAATAAGTGAGTTCTGAATTTGGAAATAAAGTTAAGTAAAAAAGGAGCGAATGTATTTGTATATCCGAAGTTCCACAGGTTCAAGCTTATTTTTATTTAAAACGTACACAACCATTTTGAAACCAAAACTCATAGTGTTCTAACGTTAAACAGTTATGCAGTATACCGTTTGTTTTATATAAAGCCTTTTTTATTGTGTATACGTTTGTTTAAACATACATTGTATTTCAATAAATAAGTTACAACTTCTTGTTTCACTTTGATCTGTATAGTGACTCGACGCGTGAGCAAGGCCAGATGGTGAAGGTTGAATTGTGTCAGTCGATTGGTAGACGAGGCCAGATATCCAATATCGCGAACAATGTTTTAGCTATATACTGGTGCCTTTAAAACAAAGTATTCTTTATTTGCCTGCATGCTTTATAAGTTATTACAACATTCAATAGTGATTTTTGTCAAAAGATACCGGGTTCGAGTCTCATTGCTAGCTGGGTGCACTCGACTGCTATCTTAATTGACAAGGATTGCCAGTTTTACTACCGAAGGTCGGCCTCCTCCCCCCCCCCTCAAAAAAAATAAATAAATAAAAATGGACGCCATGACATAGCTGAAAAATCGCTGAATGTGGCGTTAAAACAAACACCAAAAGATTAAGAGCAAAAGCAGCGTTTATCAGGCGTTAGGTCTGTTTGAAGAATATTGTTAGCTCCCATCTGAACCTAGTAATTTTCTTACACAATCGTCGGGAAGTAAACATGGTTTTATCAGATACAATAGCTTATACAAGGGGTTGGGTTTCATAGGGATGGGTCCCAGGCCATAACTGCTACGTTTGACTACCACTAATAAATAGCATGTATTAACCAAGCTCTTTTTTTACCTTTGATCATGGTAGAGGTGTGTAAAATGAGGTGTAGATTTGTCTCAGATTGTGGGCAAAGTTCCATTTAACGTGGCTTATAGGTTGACGTTAGAAGGTTGATTTATTATTTAGCTAGATTTGGACCCTCCCTTATTTAGACTATTTAAACAATTACAGTGATTGTAATCACCCCCTACTACCCCACGATCTTCGGTCAGAAAACTGGCAATCATTGTCAATTAAGCGCAGTCGGGAACTCTCTGTTCGCAGTGGTCCACCGAGTACACGTTGTAACTTTTGAAGCAGGATATGCTCACCCGCCCGGAAAAGTAATACCACCTCTTTGTTCACAGGTTCGTGTTGGTTACTTGCTTTTTGTATGTTTTAGTGCTTGTTGCTTGGGGGTGTTATCTTACGTTTTCAGTTAGCTTTGTTATTTTGTACTTTTTATTTGTGTTCTTTTGTTCTGTACGCCTCGGTGTATCCCGTTTTGTATTTGTACTTGTTGTGTGTATATTTATCCTATTATATTGGATATTTTATGAAAAAGACAAAATTCTATTATTTCAATGTATAGATTTTGCATTTATTTTGTCCTACAATCATTTCAAAGGACAGGAATGAAAAGAACAAGCTACCTTATAAACCTGTGCAGTTCCGCCTAGTTCAATTAGAAATGTCTTAAGATTAGTTTTAATACGGATGTGTTTAATATATAGTACTTGACTTTCCTGTTTAGTTTAAACATCCTTCTTCTGTAGTTTTGTTTTGGATATACTCCAACTGCTTGAAGATGGACAAAGAAAAATGCGATTTTTTTACATCTCATATGACAACTTATTCCATTTTCTCACGTGCATAGAGGGCCTTCTGCATATTGTTTTCTAAAATTCACCTCTAAAACTAAAGAGATTCCTTATAATAGTTACAGCACAGATGTTTTGCACGCAACGTTTGTTTCAATGCTGATCAAAACCTTATTATCCACAATTTACGTCACTAAATAACCAAATTTTGTAAATATAAATAAAAAATAATCTGCTTATATAAACCGCCGTATTTGGTAACAATAGTAAATGAATAGTTTTTATCTCGCACGTGATGTGTGTTTGATTGATTAGGGTTTTACGCCAAATACAGCTATATCGCGGCGTTCATTTGTTATTTTTATTCGACAGAAAAACTGAAAACCCTTGTCGATTAAGATTGGAGTCGGGCACACCATGTCTAAGTCAGACTCTAATTTGCATTCTAATATGACGTCCTGCTTTCGCTATGTAAACAAAGCCGTGTTAAAATTCCAATAAATTTAGTTCGCACATGAGCAAGTTTATTTTGGTTGCAGTCGTTTAAATTTTATTTAAAAAAGCTCATAAACCATAATCATAGTTACTGTTAATAAAGTTGTTATTTTAAGTCTGAATTCTGAGATTTGCAGGATTCAACATTCAGCCATTAAATTACTCTACATTATGACACACGGGAGGTACGTGGAACAGCCATTCACTAGCGCACATGTATATGCCGCTTCACTATACAGATAATCTTATTTGTCATAATCAGAATCGAAATAATTCATGGATACCATACTTTATTGTCGTTTTAATATGGGTGGGCATTATATTCATGATATTTTACCCCTCGCTATCGATCGGGGCAAAATATTCAAGAATATAATGCCCACCTATGTTAAAACGACAATAAAGTATGATATCCATGAATTATTTCTTAAACCTTGGTATTGACGCGCAGATGATAAATAGCCTTCAGTAACCACTCGGCCTCAAGGCTCCCCAAAACCCAGCAATACGACTGAAAGTCTAAACTATACACCTGGAAAAAAGTTAAGCACCCCAAATATTTGGGTTTTTCGTTAATTGTAAATAAAGTTTAGTTTTTATGATTTTGGTCAGTATTAATTCTGTAATATATAATTAAAAGGAAGTAAGCGTCCAGGTGTAAAATTTCAATCAAGTGCGGTTTTTGTCCACGTAAAGCTTGCTCCCTTCATCGCGCCAAAAGAGCACTATTTTTTCATGCAACATATCGGTATTTAAATCCTGAATTTGTAATTAAATAAAGTAAGCATTACAAAGTGGCGGATATCAGAAGCACAGAGATGGCAAATCATCGGCATGCATTCACTGGTATATACGTATATGTCTTACAAGGCAAAAGGACGTTAGCTTGGCTAGCATTATACATTCATTAGTCGTTTGGACAGAAAACACGCTGCCACGCAAGATGTTAAAGACCGTTCCCGATCTGGTCGACCATCTGGGACAACCCAACGTGAAAACAGGAGCCTTGGTAGATTGGTTATGCGAAATACGTATGCAGCAAGTACCTGCCTCAAGCAACAATGGTTACCTGGTCGTAATCTGTCAGCCAGACCAGTACGAAATCGTCTTAAAGATGCAGAGTTGAGGTCAAGGAGAGTCATTAAACGCCCCATTCTTGGCTTGGTGCAGAGCAAGACAAAATTGGAACCTTAGAACCTGGCGACGAAAACACTGGTCAGACGAGAGCCGATTTTTACTCCATATATAACTGATGGGCTAACCCATGGTTGGAGGCATCAAAATACAGCTTACACGCTAAGAAACATTGTTCCTACAGTGCTTTTGGTGGGGGCTTAGTTATGGTGTGGGGCTGTATCTCACATGATTGCAAACTGGATCTGGTAACAATCAATGGCAACCTTAATAAAAAGTACAACCGGGACGTGCCTACACCTGCAGTTGCGCCTCCTTTTGAAAACAACCCGTTAGAGTCAAGACATGTTTTCATGGATGACAACGCTAGACCTCATCGTTCCAGGGCAGTATGGGCACGTCTGGAGAAGGAAGCTGTGACCTCTTCCGTGGCCTGCAAGAAGTCCAGATCTCAGCATCTATGGGATCAATTGGGTAGGCGATTACAAGCTCTGGAACCTACTCCACAGAACTTGCAACATTTAGAAGCTCAATTACGCCGGGAATGACGACAGATTACGCTTCAACACATTTGACTCCTTACTGGCAGTATGCGACGAAGGGTTGCAGCAGTCATTTATGCTAACGGTGGATATACCCGATCAACCCTTAGACGGCTAATTATCAATTTGGTGTTTATGATAGACATTTACAATTGCAAGTGTGATTGAACAATTAAATAACAGTATGGAGCTTTCGGTGAGAATACTTTTAAAGACTACATGAAAGCGAAAAGACCGTTAATATTTTGATGAAATGATATGTGAATAAAATAATGAGTTTTTTGTTTTTTAAATAATGTTTCATTGTGCCCAACAATGCATATTTTGGTTTGCTATTCAAATTAAAAACGAATGGCAGTCCAATATTAGTCCAAAGGTGTTCAAATATATATGTCTTGAAAAAAACTAGGGGGTGCTTTTTCCAGGTGTATAGTATTAGAACACATTTAATTGTTATTAAATAAAAATCCCAATAAATACATTCTTTTCTAGTTTTGTTTATGCGTTAGTATAATAAATTCCGATTGCATGGCAAGCAAGCTATCACTTCCCATTCAATACTTTGGCTGGGACCTTACTGGGATGGTTCCCAGTGCTCGACCTACAGAGCAGCCCAGCGCGACCCCGGGTGGCGGATAGGGGAGACCCTCTCGTTGGGGAGTTTTCAGGAAAGCCTGGCCGCGGACCATAGTGGGTAACGTGTTTTGGAGTGTGTCACGCTCCTTGCAAGATAAAGACCCCTTTTGTAGATTTCGAAAAAAAGAGTAGGCTTATTGTGGTCGCTACCCTACCCTACCCAATACTCCGCAGTGGCAGTCAAAATTGTGTTCCCTGTGTCCCATCCCACCCCTTTTTCCATTAGTTTATTGTTTGTTAACTTGTTCCCGTCCTGAATATAGCTGAAATACTGCTCGCTGGACGTAAAGCAAACATCCAATCAATCAATCAATCAATCAATATTTTGGGTTACCTTCATACGACGACTGCTGGGCGAAAGCTAATTCCAATGATGTTCAAATGTTGGAACCCCATTTTTGCGTTTATAGTATATTAAATTCTGTTAACTCGTCATGTCACCCAACTTAACATATCCGTCAGATCATCCTCGTATTAAAGAAACGGCAAGTATCAATTTAATTGGTGTATTTAAAACGTGATCATCCGCCATCAACAGGCATACACGATACATACATAACTCCAAGGTGTCCTTTAAAATCGACCATAAACTAAGTTTGTGTTAACATGTAATTAAATGTCATAAAGTGGTGTTTCTGATGAATTGATGTGTACTGGTGGACCGCGTTTTAACCAGGCGGATGCCTTCCTACAGTTTTATCCACATAAACGATTTTGTTCTTACGTTTAAAAGTAGTTTTACGTGCCACTGTTTGGAGTATCTAGGCGTTCAGCTTTTAATGGAAGAGGAAAATGTCAGTTAGGTTCCTAAAGTCACGCTCGAACCCACAACCGCAATGTTGTGATCATTACTATATGACTACCTGTAACCGCCGAGACCACCCGGCCACCGAGCACACCACATCACCACTACCACAGAAGTGAGAAATCTGGTACAAGTTCTATGCCTATTTTACGCGACCGAGAATGACACCATGTGCCTTTCGGGACGTGCCAAAATCAATTTTATCAAACACTATCAGCACAAGTTTCTGTAGGTGAAACGGGTTTTAATTTTAATTATACCGCGAAGATAACTAAACTTGTGTATTAATCGTGTTTGCATATCTGAATTAAATGTTTTCTACATGGAAATAGCAGTACACATACACACACAAAACCCAAATTGTTCAGAATGCGTTGCAAGACCATCTCGTTTCTGTTTGCACATCGGACAGGTAGCATGTTGTTATGTTGATGTTCTCAAATTTTAAACTTGGGTACATTTTACATTCAGACATTAAAAGTTAAGTCCAAATTCATTTTTGTGATGTGCTGTAAAATGCATTGTGAAATTTTGCACAGTCCCAGTATATGTGTGGATAGTGCTGCATATGCAACAAGTCCCCGGCAAGTCCAAGGGCTATTATTTTGTCAAAAATCAGACCGGAAGAAAATTCCACCTTGATCTGTAACAACATAACAAATATCATATAGATGTCTTCATCCTTTTAGGAAAAAAGTCCAGAAATATGTACGAAAGTAAAAGGGCCATAATTTCGTAAAAATCATATACAAATTTGTTATGTCGACTCGCATATCAAATATCAGCTCAGTATTCCATAAACGTAACAAAAAGGGTACGGAAAACGTGTGTAACGGGCTGAAGGACGGAGTGCACACCTTTTTCTCCTTTGGCGATGACAGTAGGGTCTGGACACATTATTGCTCGATTTATTGGACGAGTAAAGTTTACAATAGTTCAAGGGAAAACGCGAAAGACAACGGGAACAAATAAAGAATGCAATTGGAAAAGTAGTGGTATAGGGTAGGGACAGTGGATTTAGCCTTTTGTTGTGGACTCTAGACAAAATCTACAAACGAGGTTTTATCATGCATGGAACATGGCACTCTCTAACCACGTTAACTACTATGGCGATCAGGCTTTCCTTTTTATAACCCGACACCTCCCTCACTTCGCGCAAGTGTGCCTACCCTATCCGCCACCTGTGGAGGCGCTGGGCAGCTCTGTGGATCGAGCACTTGGAAACCTTCCAGTACGGTCCTAGCCTCCATAGCAAAAATAACTCTCCCGGTCCAAATTCCAAAAGAAAAAACTCTATTCCATAAGAAAAAACTCTAAAGTCAAATCCTAAAATTCCATTCAGCCTAACCATGGTAACCTTATTTGGGTGGGGGTTTAATAAGAATGTGGCAGATTTTAACAGCAACATTGTGTAGCAGACTTCATACTGGAATAACTTATCCTTGAACAACATCTACAGCACTTTGCAAAACTGACGGTCCGGGTGTATCAAGGAGCAACATCTGTCAACAGCCGAGAAAAATTGTCGCTTTTTACTTTCGCTTTCATCAAATGCTATCACACAAACACTTATGAAAACCATCCCATTCGATTCAAATTACAGGATTTACAGTTCAAAAGGTACATCCTAAGCAATGTTTCCATTAGGGTACCTAGCCTTAATTGACAATGAAACATATAGCAATTATATGTTATGTCCCATAATTATCAAGATAAAAACCAAAAGGTCTCAACAGAGATAGAGAAAAATACGACCTAATTAAAAACTAACCGGAAAAGGGAAACTAACAAGCAGAAACTCCGAAAACATAGATGAGGACAATCGTATTCCATACTATTTTTTATGGTCAAATGTACAAGATCATGTATTCTGTAGAAAAACTGTAAATTTACAGTTAGTTGAGCTTCTGTTAAAAAAATGTACGGCATAACAAGAACTTTTAATTTTGTTATTATGGCAGTAAACAAAATTTCACATTATATGACGAGATGAATTTTATTTGGAAAAAATGTACCAATGATTTATCATCAGCAATTTCATTTCCAATTAATGGTCAATTAGATCGGTGCACGGTGCATTGGTTTATGTATTGGAATTGAATAAATCGGTATCAGTTTTAAGAAACCTTTAGATCATTTTACTCCCCCACTGTTTTCCCAAGCACTACAAAAGACAAATGAACCGTGTATTACATTTCGTTATATTTATTTCTAGTTTGATTTTTATTTATAACCCCCCCCCCCAAATCTCGCAAACCATAGCCCTCATCATATAATTTAATTAAAATGCACTAAATGTATGTCAATTCATGTCTTTACCCATTGTGGCTACATTTAAAAGAATGTTTTATTAAACTTCACTCTTCTTCTGTATGAAACCTAAAAAAAAGCAGGAAAACATATAAACATAAACGTATTAACATTGTGTAAATACATAGATGACAACTGTAATCAGGGCCGTAAATTGTATGTAGGAAGGGCATACTGCCTGTTCCATATTAAAAAAAAAAGACAAATGCATGCTTTTTATTATGCCATTGATCAACTAAAATCAATAAAGAAACCAACTGTTTTCCATATCATGAAAACAAGAGGGCCTTTTCAAAATGCTAGGGCTGCGTCCCCCTTTTCCCCCCTACCCCTGTCGTCTTCTCTTCTGCAAAAATGAATTTACGGCCCCGCTTTTTGTCAAGTAATTCAACGTAAAATGTAATAGTACAAACATTGTTATACTATTAGGACGTTCAACATTGTGTAACTACTGCACATGTTAACAGCAAAACATATTCCAATCAACAACTGAACCAAATGTTTTTGTTTTTGTTTACCAATCACAATTGTTCTTCGTCTGTGATTTCTGTGTTTACATGCGGATACTAGCCTATTTTTGCGTATTATGTTTGTCCTACATATTAACCTTAACTAAATCCAAGAATATAGTATATCTTATTATCTTAAGTGCGAAGAAGATATATAAAAACGCAATCAATATTTACACATACAAACATGAAAGTCCTTTGGTAGCCTAGTCACGCTTAATGATTTGTTGTGACAACAACTATAAAGTATAAATTGTCCACGTTACGCAAGACCAATTCTGTGTACGTTACAACTTGAACATGCTTCATTGTATTTTATCCTGTATTTCTCTGGACAAGAAATCTAAATTTATAGAATGTATACCGCTATATCATGACTATGAATTATACTTTGTTTACCAAATTAAAATAATTAGGTCAATACTATTTTGATCTAATATAACGAATCTAGAACACAACACGGTTAATCATTTATGAATGCACAATCACCGTACTACAAATAACACTAAGAAATACGTACAGTTAACCCTGTGTGCGTTGTACTTACCAAAATGAAGCTTAAGATGAACAAAATGGTCAAATATTTACAAATCGATCACTAAGGTCATGTGATAATCCACAAACACGTGGCTTTGTCGCGCGGATTTTTCCCATGTTGCATCGCGTCCTCATGCATTTGTACCCATATAAGATGGCGGAAAAATGTAAGTTAGGGTGAAATAAATTTCCTGCTTATTTTAATTAATCGAAGGCCGTGGCAATGTTCCACTATCGTTAGTATTATCGTTTAAATGTATATTAAGTATCTGAAATTGAGTCAGGCATGAAAATCGACCTTTAAAACGCGTGTTTGGTCGAAATAAATGCAAAATTTCTTTTCGCTAGCAACAGACAACGGCGCGATAACTACGTTATAACACTAACAGAGTTCGACGTAATTTGATTGATTTACTAAATTTTTGCATATTTAAAGTTGTTTGTTGTAATGCTATTATAATATGATATCAAAAAAGCACGATCAGATGTCGTTTCAATGGAAAAATATAAAATACGGACGGGTGAAGTAGGACGTGACGTAGTTAGTGGGACCGGCATTTAGTGTGACAAATAGGACATAAGTCTGGAGTTTATAAGTTTTATATTAAAACGTTCGATTTACAAACTCGAATGAGAATCTTTTGATAATTATTATTTTTGTTCTATAAACGTATTTTACAGCTTTATTAACTTCCGGTCATTTGTACACAAAAACGTGTGGACAATTTTGCTTAATGTTTATATTTTGCGTGGTCACTTCTGATGATAATTGATTGTGAGTAATGTATAAGGAATGAAGATTAGGTCATAAGTGCAACAATATTGATTAACCATGCTCTGCAATATTAAGCACACACTAACATTATACTAAAGCTATGTAACATTCATTACACAATACAGTATACACCAGTACATATGATGCATGTATACCATAATATTTAATAAAAAGAAAACAAAAAAAAAACAAAAAACAAAACACAAAAACAAAGCATTTCTGTATCAAGCTTAAAAAATATTTGTGTTTAAAATTTGATATTTTGTTATAAACTGAACATAATTTCTTAAGACTTGAATTGTACTGAATAATTACCAAAAGTACACTTAACCGAAACATGATGTACATGTACACATATCAATTAATTTATACTGGATCAAAATTTAGCATAAGAAAAACTGTGTTATACATTTCGTAAATTAAGTTGAAAATTTTAAACATATTTGCCAGTACTTAACAATATAGTGTATTGACTTTTGCATTTTATCATATATTCACCATTTTGTGATCAACATTTGTTGTATTGTTACCGACCAATAGAATACATATGCACATGAAAGTTGCATTATTCCAGAAATCATTGGTTGTTATTCTTTATTGTACTTGGTAAGAATTTCAAATATACGTACAAAATGTACAACAAAAAGTAAAAAAACTATTCCGACAAATAAAATTGAGCTGTAACTAACATGAAAACAGATAACCCATGTTTATAATATTATATATGACCTAAAGAAAACAGGTATTTATGGTTCCTTATCTTTGTCCTTGCAATGCAAAAATAATAAAATAGTAAATTGGTATATAAGAGTTTTGTTCATTTTACAGGACTGTGTTTTGTCCTATAAATTGATTTAATGTAGATGGAATAATATTGACAGAACCAAGCGATTTTGTAACATCTGTAGTAAAAGACAAAATGTGATGAATACCATTACTTATTTGAATGCTTGATAATTATCAACAAAATCATCTAATCAGAAATATTATACAAGGCTTCATAACACATTTAAGTTCTGACTGTCCTCAAAACAAACAAAAACCAATTCTGTTAAAACTGTAAATTTGTAAAGTGTATATTTGATAAGAGTTTGTACTCCTGGCTAAATGCCTTTTATTTCATTTTATTTTTGTTACTTTGTAAATATTTTATATATAGTTTGTAGTGTTTTTGCATCAGTAATGCATCTGCTATTTCTGAATATATTTTATAACAATGGTATGACATTTTTGCAACAAAAAAATTGTTTGTTTTTATTATTACGCTAGTAACAATAGTAACAATTCTATAAAGATTTAAATCATATTCCATCACATGATGAAATGTGACATGCACTCTTAAATAGTGGAATTATTAAATTAAGCATTGTCTAGTGGCTTTGCTTGCAAATATATAAAATAACTAAATAAAATGTTTAGTTGTATGTTTGTTGTTTGATGTTCAATGCCACTTTCAGCAATTTTTCAGCTATTTCATGGCGTCCAGTTTTTATTCTGGGAGGAAGCTAGAGTACCAGGAGAAAACCCAACCTGCGGCAGGAAAACTGGCAATCCTTGTCACTTAAGATTGGAATCGAGTACACCCTGCCCGCAGTGAGACTCGAACCAGCAATCTCAGTGTTGACAGACCACGTGATCAATAGTAGACGATCTACCTTATCCACTTGACCATCGAGGCCACCCCTGTTTAGTAGTCTTAATATAGTTGTTTTGTAATATTAATAATGTTTTTTTGGTAGCTTAGCACCAATTGGAGATAAGTAACAGTTTGGCAGAACTGGATTTGAACACAATATCTCAAAGTAGCAAAAATGTTTCAAAATTTGAAATTACGAAAAAAAATATAAAAATCTAGAAACTGACCTTTTACTCAATGTATAAAAAGTCGAAAAGACAACAGCAAAGCCACAGAGGGCATTGTTCCAAGGTGTGGGAGTGAATAAGCAATCTCAAAACAAGCTTAAAAACAATAAAATAAGGTGACATTCGATTTGGAGATATCTGACCCTTTTGCTTACCTGTTGAGCCCAATATTGCCAATATGAGCAAAATGATGTTTTGATTTCTTAGTCTTAGACTTAAAAGACCACTGTCTGAGTTCAGTGTATTATCTCAACTTGAAATATAAAAAAAAACCCAGATAAAATACAGCTGTAGCTTTCGATAATGTTTGTGTGCTTTGCCTTTTAATTGTATGCTAAATGATGTTGCATAAAATTTCTTTGACATGAGCTTTTAATACAAGATGTTGATAAATAAATATACATACATTGTACCAAGTGGGCCAAACATTCATGCAAGAACATAGTTCATTGGCTGTTCAAAGTTCAAAGGCAAGGGTTGTGCTTGTGATATCTTTTTAATAAAAAAACATGCGATTCCTTTTATCATATATTTTCAATTAAAATAAAAACCAAAATAATTTAGCAGGTTGGTGTTAATTTATAATACAATTTTTTGTGGTTCAGTGGCACAACCACATGTAAACACTGCAAGTAGGCAAGGTGTGTTTAATTTAACCTTTACTGACCTTCTTTACAAAAGGTCAGGGTTCTTAAACAAACACACAAAGGTGTCAATTGCATATTTACAATTCACAAGTCATTTAATTCTTGACATTAGCCTTGCACTGGTATTGGCATCAGTCGAAACAATAACGCATAGATTTAACGTGTCGATTTTGTTTGTATTTTATATATGCATGTAATTACATATACTGTATATTGTTTGTTGTTTTTTCTTTTTGATATGTTTCATAATACATACACAATTAACCAAAAAGGAGTATGAAAAAGTACTTATTTATATTATATAACAATTATTTTGTTGTACATGTTGTATGTGTATATAAGCAAGGTTGATACAGGGATCCATATATCTGTCCTCATCATCATTAGAGTCCCACCACTTTGTGAAGACGCCCTATAGTAATCCGTCTATCCGTCCGAAACTAATCCTGTCCGGGCTATAACTTTTTTTTATCATTTGATATTTGGTATGTGGGTAGATAATATCTAGGCGATGTGTTGCTTACCAAGATTGATGACCTTTGGCCTTGAACTTTGACCTCAAGGTCGGCAGGCCTGATATGGATACCATCTCTGATATCTTGTTTTTCTTCTCTACACAACTAAAAAGAAACTTAACTTAATTATTGTTAGTTTGAAGCATTGATGTTTACCAGTTATTTTGTTTTTCAGTATAATAATTATTTCTGAAGAAAAATGCATAAATTTTGTTTTAAGGCTTTGGGCTACAGTCACATGTTCATTTTCTTCAACCTACAACTCTCAACTGTTGAATTTAAAACAAGAGTCTGTTAAAAAGCATTAATGTGCACCAGGTATTTGGTTTATCAAAAGAGATACTTAAAGGGAGACTGGGTAAAGACTCACAACAGGGTGTTTTATTGTATAGAGGGCGCTTGAGTTGATATTCTATTTTGTATTTACAGGTATTTACACTTGACAAATAATGAGATGGCAATGATGAGTAGTTTTAAAGTGACGAAAATCAGAAAGAATAGGTAAATATTTCTGTTGATTGGATGTTTACTTTACGTCCAGCGAGCAGTATTTCAGCTATATTTAGGACGAGACCAAGTTAAGAAACAATAAATCAAAAGAAAGAGGGACCAAAAGGGACCTTTGGTAGTGGCTACAACGAGCCTACTCTTTACGAAATCTACAGTAAAGGTCTTTATCCTAAAAGGATCATGGCACTCTCCAAACACATTACCCATGGTGGTCTGCCGCCAGGCTTTCCGTATTAATACCTGACAACACCCTTAAGAGTGGGCATCTCCTATCCCCACCAGGGGACACGCTGGGCAGCTCTGTTGGTCGAGTACTTGACCCTCACAGTATGGTCCTAGGTTAAATATTTTTCTGTGTATTTGAAGAACTACTTTGACAGTATGATCCCAGATATTCAAAACTCGTTGATGAACAGTGTTGCTAAAAATAGAAACATTTAACCCTAGTTTCTATCATAGTTTTTATCTAGGCTGGCAACAACTTACAGTGTAGGATAATTATAAGTATCTGCAAAAAAAACCCACTTGAGTATTTGCATTTGTTGAATATGCAAATTAGGCTTTATTGTTTTGACAACAAAAAAGAAAATCAATAACAAATGTCAGAAAAAATATCTGGCATTTAGATGGTTACTTTTTAAAATAGTATTAACTCACTATGAAAGAAATATCACATGTATGAGTATTAGGTGAGATTGGCTGGGTTGTAGATATTATACTTGTTTCGTGTCACCTGTATAGTTGTCACATAGGGATAACTATTCATCATGTGTTATTATTGTCACACATCTTGTATATATCTTTAGCTGTGGAATAAATCCAACTTGCACAGCTTCCAATGCACAACAGCTGTTTTAGTTTGCTCTTAAAATTAACTTTGAAATTATTTAAGTGGGATGTATCTGCAATTCCTCCATACCTGTTTTAGCGAAGTAAACCAAACCTGCAAAGTGTATAGATTGCTAATGTTTTCTACTAAAAGAATTGTTACTGGAAAAAAAATAGTCATTTCAACTGAAATGGGGAAGGGGTCGTTTGTAAGAATTGAAGTTTACATTTGTTTCAGTAATCATTTGATCTGTTATCTGTAGACTTGCATCTCAGTTGTAGATTTCACTTATATTGAAGAAAAACATGCTTTACAAAATATTTAGGGGGACCTCAATTGCCCAGTGGTCAAGGTAGTTCAGAAGACTATAAATATCACATGCCTGTCAGCACTGAGGTTGCATATTCAAACATTATTTCAGGCACAGTGTGCTTGACTCCAACCTTAATTGACAAGGATTGTCATTTTTCTGCCAATGGTTAGAGGTCTGGTTTCCTAAAAAGTAAAAACTGGACACTGTGATATAACTTATTCATGTAGAATATTGCTGAAAAAAGGCATTGAACCTCATTCAAGCACTCATCTATTTCCTATAACCACAATGCCAGTTAATAGGAAGGTTCAGTACAGTATTGATTGTTCAATATTCAACATGGCTTCTAAGCCCAGTAATATGCCATGACTTCCTGAAATTTCAGATTTTTTTTGGGGTCAGTAACCGTGTTACCATACTGGTATCGGCTTTTACTGGTGGAAATGTTCCTTAAGTTGTTCTCTACCCAGTTTTCCCTCTTTAACACCAATCAGAATTCAAGGTGATGTTTGACACCAATCAGAATTCAAGGTCATGACTGCATTTGATGCAGTGCATAGTTAATAAGGATCTTGTTAGAAAAAAAAAACTTCTTATTTGCAACTATTTATAGGTTTAATTATTGTTCTCTTATGATAAGGCTGTTTTTTTGTACATGTATTCCCAAACGACTATGTATGTTGTGATATTGTACCCTGCATGATGTGATATAAAAAATTGACTCATCTGATGTAATGATCGTCCATCGTATATCACTTTTAACACATTCTAGTTAGTTGTGTTTGAGATAGCTTTGATGTTGCAAAGTTTTTCAAAAATGCAAGGAAAGTCTCTTGGTATGCTTTTACTGTTGCACTGGAACTGGATTCTAAAGAGAAGCGATTTCATAACTTTAAAGAGTTGAAAATCTCCCCCCCCCCCCCCCCCCCCATCCTCCCACCACCTCCCCCCCCCCCCCCATCTTCAAAATGGTCAATTTCAAATTACCTCATGAATGGAACATTGTAACATAAGACAGCATATTTAATAACAGTTAATTTCATAGATGTAGGAAAAATTTATTGTTAACGTAGAACCTTGAAGAATGCGCAAAAGATTAATTTCATACTTTTAGCACCTGTTAGGAATTCAGTGTGGAGAAAAAACTTTATGGTAACCCACTAGACAATGTTGGGCATCCAGAAGTCTGTGTCTAAATTGTCCAATGCAGGAATGTTACACTGGATTAATAAAAAAAAAAAATTGACCAATCAAATAAATACAAAATTCTGCCATTTCCTATGGTGTGGTTTAGTCACTAGTATTTAAATATTTCAAACAAATAGTATTTCTCCAATATGGATTTTCAGTTATGATAAACTTACAAATAACAGCCAGCATATATAAATTTCCACATATTTCTATGTAACCTTCAGGTGTAAGCTCAGATTAGAGATAACAACCAGCATGAAACAGGAAAATAATGATTTTTAAAATTTTAACCCTTATTTTCTTCTCAACTGTACCAGATATCATCAGAAAAATTAAATGACACACAAAAGGCCGCAAGGTTAGGAGCATTTATGAGTCGAAACAATATTTTGTTATTTCAAAACCAAATTTCTTTTTATTCTGTAATTTTCTAATCTTTCAGTTCTGTAATTTCAATAGGATTACCATGTATTGGAAAATGAGACATTTACTGTAGGAACACACCAAAAGCATGCAATTTTTCCATTTCTTTAAAAGACAATGGCTTAAAAGCATTACAGGTAAAAACTGGACTGGAAAATGTAACGGCCTCGGTGGCCGAGTGGTTAAGGTAGTTGGCAACTAGCCAACTATTGATCTCTTGGTCTGTCAACACTCCAAACTTATTTGACGAGGATTGCCAGTTTTTTTAACCAAGGTCTGGGTTTTTTCACCGGTACATGTACTACAGCTTCTTCCACCAATTAAAACAAGACTCCATTATTATAGATTAAAAATAATTGCTGAAATTGGCGTTAAACACCATTCAAACAAACAAACCAAAATGCCTGTCTATGAAAATTTGTTAAACCCCAAAGAAACGAAAGAATCTTAGCTACAGTAGCATCTATATTGTATAGGAATCAATCGAGGAGGCTTTTATATGTACTTGACATCTAACCATAATATAATCACTAAGGATGGAAAACCAAAAATTAACAAACAAACAAAAGAGAAACAGAAAGGACAAAACAGGGGGCTCGCCTACAGACTTGAAACAGTGAAATAAAACATTACATGGTGGGATGGATTTACTGGTAATTGGAGAGATCTCAAATCCTCTCTTTATTGTAATACACTAATAATACAAACATGCAGAAACCTGGCACACAAACTAAAAAATCGAAACCTATACCTGCTAAATACAGAACCAACAGAAGCAATCCTTGTATATTTTGATTGGTTCTGTCCAATGTAATTAAAATTAAATCTTAAACTTGCTCCCCCACCTTTTTGTTATGGTCACTATTTTGCGACCAGAACAAAAAGGGGGAGCAAGTGAAAGATTTAATTTTAATTTGATTGGGTTCTGTAAAAAAAGAAAAAAAATCAACAACCATGTTACATGTATGTTTAGTCAAATCAGTTATATTTTTGATTAAATGTTTTCTTTATTGTTTTAGGCTAAAGATACTGTTAACCAATCAAGGTTTACCTTACATACAAACAATGGAAATAGTGTAAATTATTATTCAACAAGATTAATCCTTTTGCAATGACAACTATCTAATGAAGAGATCAAAACAGAATCACAAAGCTGACGTTGAAACGGAAAAGGAAGAAACTATATCACAGAGGACTAGAGAGAAATATCGTAAGGAAATAGTTGAAAGTAAAGAAACCAGAAAGATTAAATCCTCTGCCAAAGAAAAGGGAGATGGCAGTGAGGAGATTCAAGGAGAGGACAATCTGGTGGAGGCAACAAAGTTTTCTGAACTGAAGAAATATTTATTGTCAGACTTGTCAGGAAAAGCAGTCAAAAACTCTTCTCCAGTGAAAAAGGAAAGTACGGAGAAGAACAGGTGTATTTCAAAGGAAAATATGATTGATACCAGGGAAGAATTAAGTCCATCGCCAGTGAAGAACCCAAGACAAGCTAAAAATAAAACTTTAGAAAAAGCAGAGATGAAGCCCCATTCTCCATCTAAAAAACTTCCTTCTCCAAATGTCAAACAAGAGGTCCAAAGTACAGAAAATCCAGTTTTGATGAATAAAAAACAAAAATCACCAACTAAATGTTCAAAAACTACTCCCTCACCTGAGAAATTGTCTGTGACAGCCATTGAGTCTCCTAGAACAGGAAGTCGACAAAGATCTCCAAATCTAAAATATGCAGATGACATGGTGTTGTTTGCTCTAAAATCACCAACAAAAAGACAGATTTTCAAGAAAGAGAACAGCACTCCCGAAAAAACAAATAACAATGATGTCACACCTACTAAAGAAAGCTTGTCAACAGAAAGTCAGACATCTCAATTATATTCTTTGTTGACTGGAGTTGTGAAAACTGTTCCCAAGGAAACACTTAAAACTCCAAAATTGACAGAAATAGAAATAAAGAACGAGTCAGTTTTAAATTCAAGTAACGATTTACAAAATGAATCTGAAAATCTGGAAGCAATTGACAATGATAACAAGTCATGTGGGAATCAAAAAATTGTGACGAATGATAAACCAGACGATTTACAACCTCGAGTTGTTATCACGGAAGAGGTAGAGGAGAATATTTCAAGGAATACTGAAAACGATGATGAAAAAAAGAATAAAGAAGCAGAAAATTCTGAAGAAGCTAAAAAAGGCAATGAGGGTAGTCCTTTACAGAATTTATCCAAAGTTATCGATCAAATCATACTTGAATCCACACAGGAAGAAATGCCAGGATGGGCAGTTTACAAGAGTAAACCACCTAAAGTAAGGAGAGCAAAACGTACTAAATCTGTTGGCATGACAATTGAAGACAAAGGTGCAGATGGAGAGGTGGGCTACACTGTAGTTGAAACTAGACAGCGAGGTTCTTTGGGCACACCTGCTTCTAGTGGAGATGAAGATGATGCAAAAGGGAAACGCCGGGTAACTAAACCTATATCTAAGAGGTCAATAATTAGAATGTCCCCTGCTCTTGGTTTGTTAGTGGGACATGATGAAGACGGTTTTACAATGTTTGATGAAAAGAAGTCAAAGTCTGATATTGATGACACAAAAAAAGATGAAGTGGTTGAAGGAAATAGTAAATCAAACTTGAAAGCAGATGTTAAAAAAGGACAAAATAAAACTAAAGTCAAAAAGGAACCCAAGGAAAGTACTAATGTTGATGATAAAGCAGCTATTAAATCAAAGCTATTGGACAGAAAAGTTCCCGTGTCAAACTCTCCTAATACTGTTCTGTCTGTTTCAAAGCCAAATACAACACAAAGTCAAATGAAATTACTTGGTAATGGTGCAGTGATACATACAAAAGCCACAATAGTTTCAGGAAACCAGACTCTGCCATGTGTACTGGTATCAAATACATCCAATCTTAAACCTCAGTCATTTACAATACCTCGACCAAGTTTGAGTACTCAAGGCAGTATTATTGTTCCAGCAAACAGAATCAGTTTGATCAGTACTCCTTGTACAAAATTGACACCCTCCACCATCATTTCCCCATCCACCACCACAATGTCTCCAATGGTGGCTGTAAATGTTGTACCTGTACCAGGTGGCGTTACGGTAGTCCCTTCTGTTTCCGGATCAACAGCTAATGTTAGACCCATTCAAATGGTCACTTCGTTAGGGCAGCCAGTTTCTATGATAAGGGCACCAAATGTCAGACCAGGAACAATACCTCCAGTCTTTCGTTTAGCTTCTGTTGGTCCTCTTATATCAACCCCGGTAAGACCTGGAGCTAATAGTCTCCTCACAAGTACTGTTGTTACTAGTAGTTCTCCAGGAGTCTCTGGACCAACCAGAATCAGCAGTCCAGCAGCAAGTTCAGTAAACCTTCCTATGAAATCCAAAGTGCTAATCTTGAAAAAATCTGACATGCCTACTAGCACAGGACCAATTCTCGTTAGTTCCCCACAAACCTCAGGAATTAGACCTGGTATGTCTTTGCTTAAGAAGGTACCTGTGACAACAGGTCAAAATAAACCTGTCATAGCTGTTGCCACGCCCATTGAAACTGAAAAAGAAACTAGTGCTAATACACAGAAAACAAAACAGGATCAAAAACCAGTATTAACACTTGAACATCTAATATCAAAAGTAAAAAATAACATTGATTCTTTACTTGAACTGCCAGAATGTTTGGTTTCAAATACGTTCATGGATTCTGTTATGATAGACAAAGAATCTGAAGCTAGTGAAAGTGATAATGAGAGTTTGGAGCAAAACACAGATGAGTTGGACGATAACAGTATAATAACCGCTGCAGCGGATGATAGCATATCTGAGGTAAAAATGAAAGAACCGGCAAATGAAAAGAATGAAGAATATAAGAATGATATTGGTGGTGAAAAGAAGAAAGATATTTGTATAGAACCACAGTCACTTAAAGTTGTAACTTTACAAGAAGGTGACAAGCTCATTCTGAATCAACAACCTTCAATTGAAAAGAAAGGAGATAATCAGAACAGAGGAAATGAAACTATGGAATGTAATGATGAAATAAATTCCTCAGAAAAAACAGAAAACGAGAACATAAATGAAAATGATGAAGCAAAGGATCAAAATGATAAGGCTACAAAGAACTTTGATTCAAAACTGATCCCTGCTGAACATGTACTTAAAGATAAATCAGAAGCTGATGAACCAGTTAAAGGTCAGAGTATTTCATTGTTAGAAAATAAACTTAAAAAAGCAATGGAGTCCTTGTCCAATGTGAAATCTGTGCTAGCAGCAAAAACTGATACCTCTAAATTGCTTAAACTTGACTTGAAAACTGAATTGCCACAGGTTGCTGATAAGGAGCATTTGTTGAATGAACAGGCAAGCCTTGCAAAAAGTGGAACTGACGGAAGCGTTCAGAAAGAAGCTTCTCAGGACAAAGTTTTCAGAGCATCAGATGATGGTAAATCTGTCATGACAAAAGAATCTGAGACCCTTTGTGGTAATAGTTCTGAAAATGAGGACCACTTAGGGGATTCAGGTAAAAGGAGAAATATTTTTGATGTAATAATGGAAGATTATCATTCACCAAATAAAGAGGGGAAAAAATCGGATATTGATGGGGAAAAAGAGGTGATTGAAGTGCAGGATAGTCCTATTAAGAAAAACTTGGAAATAGTGGAAGCATCAAAAACGTCATCAGAAAAGTGTTTGGTGAACACCCCTCAGCTTGGGAATGAACATAATGTTCAGGAAGATTTAAGTGATGTAAAAGGTGAAATAAATAATTCAGAAGAAAAGGAAGACTTCATGATGTCCCATAATTCTCAAAATAATGCTGTGGTGCCTTTAGTTGACAAGAACATTCCTAAAAATGATAATGTGTCTCCAGTCAATGAAGTGATTATGAAGACAAATGAAAATTTGGTTGAAATATCTGATGAAAAAAATCAACCTAAAGATGACACTAATACTTCTCCTAAACTATTAACAATTGCTGATAAACTCCTCGCAAAATTTAAAGACTGGGATGATGATGGAAAGGGAGGAAAGACACTGTTGTCAAATTCACCTGTCAAATCTGAAGCTGGTGCCAGGACACCTGTCGGTAGGTCTCCTTCTAAATCTGAAAGTGGCAGAAAGACACCACTTGGTAGATCTCCAATAAGAACTGTCAACAAACCACCAATTAAACTGAAGATTTGCAGCAGTCCTGACAAATCTTACCGTGTAACTGCATCAGGTAATATAACAAATGTAGGGCGACCTGTACCGAAACATACGACACAACAAGCAATAAAAGAACCATTACCAATGAATATATTGTCACGACCTGAACAAGAAGTCAAAGATAAACTCGTGGCATTCAGTAGTCAAACTTTAGACACATTCCTTAAAAAATTGGAAGATGTTGACATAAATTTGGAAGAAGATGATGACGAAAACGAAGAAGTGGATTACGACAGTGATATGTCTATGGATGAGCATGAACCCGACTTTGATGAAATTGATGGAATCTTGTTCATGTCATTTCCGAGTAAAAATGCACTCAAGGCACATGTACAGGTGGAACGAAGAACAAAGCTTGGTTCAGATGATAATTTACTTCTTGGAATGACAAGAATGCGAAATATGAGAAGAAAACAAGGTTACGTCTTGTCTAAATATCACAGAAAAGTTGGAAACAAATTTTTCAAAGATCAGGATAATATCAATCAGAATTTACGAGGGATGCATAAAACTCTAGCAAAATATCAAAGACTTTACAAACAGGAACTGTACTGGCTTCAGAATCCTGAGGAAGGCGCCGCTACTCATAAAACCAATGACATTACTAAAATTAAGGGCTGGAAGAACAAGATTGGTAATGTAACAGATGATGTTGAACTTGCAAAAGCAGAAATTGAAAATGGTGGTAAGTTACACTGGCGAACTGAAGCTAGATTGGCGAAAAATTTACGTCCTGATGAATTAAAAGAATATGGGTTAAATATAAAGAAAAAACGAAGAAAGAACATAATTTACACACAAAGGAAAGGAATGTCAAAGGGGGACAGGTCACAAAAAACAGAAAATGGTCAAGAATTGGAGTATTCAAGGTCAAACTCTAATGACATGGAAATCATTGATGGGGACGAAAATGAGACCCCATACAATCCTGATGATGTAGTTGAAAATGGTGAAGGGCTGGAGAGGACAGTCATATTTGATCCTGATGATGATGTTCAAGATGAGGAATTAGTCAGAATAAATGAGAGAGAAATGGTTAAAGAAGATGAAACTAAAAAAAATACAGAGCGACATAGAATGTTTATAAAATCTCAAACATTGAAAAAGAGACTCGGTTACAATTTACGAGATATTCAAGTGATACGAAAACTTGGTGGACACAATATTAGAAGACGTAAGAATGCTGACGGTGTATTTGAAGGTGACTACATGGTAATGGATAATAATAGTAGGCCTTCAACCCCTGATATAAGTCAGAGTGAGGATACAGAAAGAGAAACGCCACAGAAAAAGAATCGTAAAACAAGGACAGATGTCCAGATAACAATTCTTACAGCAAACATGATTCATGCTGCATGTACTGCACTTCCAAAAGAATTTGTACAGAAAAAACCTCCTGGTCCAAGTGCACAAGACACAGACACGACATCAAAGTCTTCTGACCCAGGGCAATCAATGACCTGTGATAAACCAGGTATGTGTATTGTTTTAGCTATTTTTAGAATTTCGGCATGTGCCTGCAAAGAAAGAAATTTCTGTTTTTACATGATTTAGATTAATAGCTAACTAAGGATCATTGTAACATAATTTATCATCTGGTCTAACCACTTAACATGCATGCTTAATAATATCTGGACACTTGCCAATTAACACTTACTGTACACAGAATTTATCACCTTATGGTAAAGAGAAGCATGCTATTTTTGCATCTTTCATTATTTTGCGAACTTTTAAGGAACAGCATGACCATTGTATTTAATCTTGCCTTCTACACCATTCTGTATCAATTCAAATTCAAACCTTATTTAACTTTGGTGCTGGGTTGGTGATGGCTGAGAAGTTCATTCTCACAAGAAACTACAAATACCATCAGTTTTTTTAAAATACTACTAAATTAAATAAAAATGTCTAAATAAATTTATTTGTCATTGTAAACATACTGAATTCGATACCAGTATAGTTCATTTGCTTAAATGGAATGTTAGCTCTGCCCCTTAATTGATAATAATGTGTACGAAAATGAGCAGTGGGGTGATGATGTCAATGAATACTAGTATATCGTCATAGTAAGATCAAAGGAAAATGTCTAAATCGCCGATAGAATAGATAAAGCAATACAGAAAAGGTTTTACAGTTTTATTTGGCCAGCTATCTATGAGAACAAGATGGATTTGTAGCATACAGCTTTTGCATTTTTGAAATTATTTTGACATGTTAATAAATTGAAATGAGCTTTAAAGGACATGAATAATTTAGTTAAACATTCCATTTGAACTAGACAATGTAATGATCAATCTGAATCGCGTGGATGTTTGTAGTTATGAGAGAATGAGCTTGACACAAATGTTGGCCTATACCCTGACTTTATTGTTTTACTTTGACAGATACCAGGTTGGCTAAGAGTAGATGTAAGTAATATAAGATGAGGTTTCCAATTTTTGAATAATGAACTGAATATTTTAGGAAATTACATGTAATGCACAATCAGGTTTTAGAAAAGGACATTTTTACATACTGTCAGATAATAAATTTGAACTGCATACGTAATGGTATATTTTTGGGGAGAAAGAAACTGATCTACTGTTTATTTCAATAAGGATCAACAAGCAAGCTGTTTCTTAGCTCACCTGTGGAGAAGAAACTAATGAATACTCCTTGTGGTCATTACCAGAGCAAAAGTTCATTTATTTGTTAAAACATTTGTTCACCCTGCATGAATTTTACAGTCACAGTATGATAAGGATGCTCCTGTAACATCTCTGCATCTTTATCAATTGGGCCACAGCCGATAGAAAATTAGGATTAAGAATCAGTATCCTGGGCCCTACAATATGCGATTGGGCTAGTACATTTGAATTTGAATGTCTTTCTGTCCGTATGTCCTTGTCCCGGTGGTTTCCAGATGATAACTTGAAAAGGCAAAGATTTTGATTAAACTATGCACAGCTGTTAAGTACTATAAAATGAAGATTCAATTCAATTTTCAGCACAATCCAGTTTGTAGTTTTTAAGTTAGGTCAGTTTAAAATAATTTTTTATAGGTCAAAGGTCAGGTAAAAATTGTCTTCTGAGATGGAATGTTATCATGATCAGCTGTTCCTTTAGGCTGATTTGTAATTCAGTAAAATGTGTTCATGAAAATAAGAAACAATGCAACATGGCGGGGTATCATTTAATGTCCCATTAGATGTGTTCATGGATATAAGAAAATGCGTGGCAGGGTATCATTAGATACCCTATATTCTAATGAGCTGCACATTTATATGCTCTCCTGTTGAGTTGTTCAGATCATATAGATTTAGGAAAGTCTTAACAAAATCATCTGAAATTATCCAAAGTTTTTGGGATCTACTAAACACAAAATAAGTTAAAACTTTACTTCTTTTACTTTAGTCATTTCAGAGTTATGGCTCCTTATAATGCTGACAAAATTAAAATTTGAGGATAAAGTCTTGAAAAACTTAAGGGATTTCACTGTTGTCATTCCAGTTATCCCCTTATCATACTTTTGGTAATTTGCTTGAGGCATCGGTCCTATGAAAAATTTGTTCTCATATATATATTTTTTTGGAAATTACTAGTAATTTAAAAATCGCTGATTTGCAGTATCCCAACCCACAAACAAAATGTTTGCCCTATCCATATATAGTGTTAGGAATGAGATAAAAATTAATTATGTTGTACTATAAAAATATGTCATGTTTAGACTTGTATCCTCAGAGATACACATTTTCATTGGAATGCCATCATAATTTATTTACATTTGTTCTTTAGAGCTGTTGCTATGGGAACATAGTGAAGGTTGTTACCACTTGCATGTCAAGCCAAGCTATAGCGTTCTATCAAAAACAAACAATTGTTTGTAAGATTTGATTGGATGATGGATGTTTCAAGTATCTTGACATTCAAATAAACACCCTTTAACGCATGACCATTGATGTTAACTTGTTAACAAAATATTAACAATCTACATGTATTTCTCTTTAAAGCTTTCTCTTGCTGTGTGAAAGCCTTAAATGGTCAGTGGGGAAAATACTAAGGTTTTATTATCATTCAAGTTTTATTAGAACAAGTTGGCATTACAAGACTATAATCTGTTTCATTATTTTCATGGTCAATTTTTTTGCTGTCGTAATTAAAGGTCAGTTCGAAATTAAATATTAACTTGCCCAGTTTATTTAGCACAATTTATTTAGCACAAGTAGGGATATAATAAAAAAAAATGCTGGATTCTCATCCAATTGTTTTTTAATTTGTTTAATGTGAGATCATGTTATTATTTATTTTTTAGATTCATTTTTAAAGAAAATAATAGCCAACTCTGTTTTCAAAATATCGATTGAAACTAAAAGTTACCTGAAAATCGAGTGTTACAGAATTGGACATGACACATGATATTTAGTGAATTTACATCTGATTTTTTCAAAATGTGACTAAAGAAATGAAAAAATTTGGGTGGACCGGGATAAGGATCAAGGATTTATTTTTATTATGGTCTCAACTAAAATGACATTGAATTCATATTTTTACATTAATGTAATTAAAAAATTCTGAATATAAACACTACTGAAGGTCAAGGGTTTTCACCAGGTACCCTAACTTCCTCCCCCAATAAAAACTGGGTGCCACAATATAGCTGAAAGATTGCTGAAAGTGACCTTGAACCCCATTCAACCAACCATCTAAATACAAACAAGCTTAGCAATGTAATACATCTTGTTGAAAATATTAATTCATTATTAGTTACATGTAGATTCAGAACAAATGGTTCAATATGGGTGTTCCTTGCTGTTGATGTAGGTACATATGTATCTACCTTTTGGCAGTAATTTTTGTTTGATTGTATGATAAAATATATTGGTCTTGCAAAAACAAGAATTTAGGTCATTCTGTTCTTACCATGATATGCTGTAGCTGCTGTAAGTAGAGCCCTTGACTGTATTTAGTAATGTAGAAGACAGTTTCTAAATGACTTCGAAACTGCAAACACACAAGTAATGTTAAGAAAACCATATTACTGTACCTAAAGTTTACATACTGAATTACATCAATCCTGTCCTTTTCTTTATAGGTTGTCGATACGGCTGCATTTGTCATCTATGTGTGTTCACTGAGCAAAGTCCAGAAGCAGATCCCAAAGTTGTCAAGTGTGAAAAAGAATACTGCCGACTCGGATGCATCTGTGATAGCATAGAGGCTCGTAAGGAAAAGGAGAAGAAACCTCACTGTGGGAAATCTGAGTGCATGATAGAATGTTATTGTGAAGATCTCAAAGCAGACGACAAGCAGTGCAACAAGGGAGATGATGACTATAGATTCAATGGTCCAAAGAAGAATGACAAATTTGCAACACTTCCTCGCAGAGAATCAACATACAGACTTGCAAAAAATTTGGATGCAGTTAGTAGGAAAGCAAAGTTGTATTATGAATCAAGTGAAATGTTTGTTGACCAGAAAGGTAGACGTCGCAGAAGTAAGGTAAGTTCTATAAAGCTCAGCAGTTTGTAACTTTACAAATGTCTGTTGTATGTATTTTAAACATTGAATTTATTCAATGTACATATAGTTGTTAAGGATAGCGTTATAATTTGATAAAAATACAAAAAGGCTTGTGATTTTAAAGCATACGATACTTATAGATTATTTACGTTTTCTTAAACGAGATGCGTTTTCTCATACATATCTCATCAAAGGGTGACAGTTTTATTTAAATGTGAATAATCTGTTTATCGCTGTTTTGTAACATTGTGACGTCACAGTGTTTACTTAACGACGTCTTGACAGCGAGCTGAGATGGGCCCATCTCCCGCTAGTAGAGTGAGATGGAATAATACCACACACAAAGATCAAAGGAAAATACTGCAAAATAGCTATGGTGAGATGGTGAGAAGCAATTTTAAGTCTCCAGTGATCCTTGTGGAGGTTAAGTAAATTTGGTGAATTATGTCTCCATGGTAACTCCAGAATAGCATAGTTCAGACCAGTGGTGAATCAAAAATCATCTTGGCTGCACTGTATTACCTTCATTTGAAGATATCTCAGTTTTTTTAAACTAGTCTAATGAAGCAAACCCAGTTGGGACTTCTATAGAATTTTTTTTTTTTTTTTTCTTAAAATAATCCACAGATACATAAACAGATTATCTCTAAAACTTGTTACCATAATTTGATACTTTTTTATATTTAAAATACTAAATTTCTACAGCAAAGTTTAGCAGTTAATTTTATCTATTGTCTGTTTTAAAAGAAAATCAATTTTATGTTGCATGCTTATATATATTTTATGACTATGGGTATCGAAATAAAATCAAATAAATGTCAAGAATTATCTATTAACAAAGTAAGCATTTTTTCAATGCACCAATTGGATTTATTGCAGGAGTCTGGAGAATCTGCTCCTCAAGTTTACATGGACATAGACGGAGATGAAATCGACATCGCTCAGGTTACACCAGGTATAATGCTATCCTTCACTAATAGTTCTAGACTTCATTATTCCCCCCTCCCCCCAAACTTTTTTTTGGGGGGGGGGGGGGGGTATGTATATAGGAATCCCCCTTTTGGTCTGTCTGTCCGTCTGTCCACATCCCTTGTAAGCACAGTAAGCAAACCTCCTCCTTGATGAAATTAAATGAAACTTAGCATAAAGGAAGTACATTACATGTAGATGTGCATGAAGGATTTTATTGACCTCGGATATCTTTAAGGGGAGATAATTGCACTTGAAAGCGAAGCTGGGGGACACTTGTTTTTGGTATAGTTACAGGTTATACATGTAACTAATTTCATGTCTTTGTAACCCAGTGCCCATTAGGGCCTCACAGACATCGTTCTTGGCTTTTCTATCCAGCAGTGTTGCAGCCTGATTACTGATATCTGGGGAGTTGTACTTCTGAAGGAGATGCCAAAATTTGAAGTCTTTTTATGAAAATTGTTTCTCTGATTTGTATAAATTTAATTTTTTTCTCTGGAGTTGCAAGGCCAAATTATTAACCTGTAAGATCAATTTTTGGAGGTACATTATGAAGATGGTGCAGTTTATGGTTAGGTTCAAGAATGGCTATCATTAGGAATCATTGTTTTTTATTAGCTGATGTTTTGATCACTGTTTTAAAAAATCTGCTCTGTAACTGTAGAAGATTGAAGCATAAGAGGTCCCATATATATATTCCTTATTTCATACTTTACTTGTGTTGATAATTAAGAAAAATTATCCTCAGTATCAATTGGCCCTACCTTTCAAGAAGGCTGCCATTACTAAAAATACAAACTGCATTATTATACCCCCACTCATAAGAGAGGGCCTATATTTCAATCACCCTGTCCATCTGTCTGTCCGTCCGATGCACACTTTTGTAACAGATTTCTCAGCTTCTTCTAAAGGGGTTGATTTCAAATTGGGTGTACAGCTTTAGCATGATGGGTTGTACTGTGCCTCCCCTTTCCAAATCAGTCAGTTATCTTCTTCCTTTTTTCCTAGCCGAAAGACTGTTTCCAGGGTCAAAATAGGAAAATTTTTTGTAACAGATATCTCATCTTCTACTAAAAGGATTGATTTCAAATTTGGTGCACAGCTTCAGCATGATGAGTTGTAAGGTGCCTCCTCTTTCCAGGTCAGTCAATTATCTACTTCCTGTTTTCCGAGCCAAAATATGGTTGAGTGGGGGTATACTTAACACGACTTAGTGCTGGTCCATGTTTGTCTTGCATGTCAGTGTAATGACCTAGATCCTTATAGTAGTCTCTTGTTTTTTTTTTGTTTCTTTTATTCTGTTTATATGTTTTTACTGTTGTTGTTTTTTTAAATTGACAGAAATTATTCCATGTTTTTTTTTTGAACATTGCCTAGCCATTAAATTAGATTTTTGCCTGGATATCTACATTCATGCAATGTTACATACTGACTGATGGTGGGAAGCGGGAAAATTTACCAAGGGGGATAATTATACTGGAAGCAATGTTTGTATGCCTCCAGATTAAAACAATATTATCTTTTTAAAGGAACATCAAAGATTAGAAAGCAGGATATCACAAAACCAATTTCATTAACACAGAAACCAGTTTCCATCAAACCTACCAGTAAACCAGCGTCCATCAAATCAAAACCTTCCGCAAGGAACAGTGCAGAAATGGTAATGATTTTTTTTAAATATTAGGTAACAGTTTTGTTTGTCAATGATAGATGTCAGTTAACATGAACTTTCTGGAAAGTAAATAAACACTTCTTCAATTCTGTTTGACAGATTGTAAGACTGTATAATCATTTTATGATCCTTTATAATCTTGTTCATGATAAATGTTAAATGGTGAGTTATTGCAGGCTCCTTCCTGGTGGCCTCTGGTTGAAAAAAAAATAGGCAATAGACTGCTCTATAGATTTAACCTGAATGCTGGTTTGTTAAAGAAAGAATTCATTGGAGCATGAATATATACAGATTTTACCATGGGTTGGCCCTTTATGGAAATTAGAACTATTTGATAATCATTCAAACAGATGTGAGAAAAATCATCAGGGCTCATTTCTGGGTAAACAATTGTAATGAATAATTATTTATTTTCAGACTGATTTTAGCAATATAAGGACAGAGATATCAAGTCAAGGAAACTGGAATCTTTCCGATCTATCGGATGAATATGAGGATGTAGATCAGTGCTCGGATAAAGATTCAGATGTATCTACATGTGCTAGATCAACTGTTTATAAAGCTGTCAAGAGGTAAACAGTATGAAAACATTTCTTCTGACAATCAATTTATGATATGTTTAATATAAACTGTTCAACAATCATAGTATACTATCATCATATTTATTGTGCTGCAGTTAAAACATAATGACTGACTAGTTGATGCTTATGGTAAGAAAAGTATGGAGTAAAAGGATAAATTTCTTAATAGTGTCCTGTTTAACACAATACATGCTATGCTCAGGGTTTACCACAATCTGTTTTGGATGGCCACCATGCTTAATTATTTTCCCACCACACTTCCTTTCCAAGTGCCACTTTTGAATCAATGTCCTTCACACCTCAGAGGTAAACATATACATGTTTATCCAATGTCATGTATAAGGTACACAAAATGATTGCCATTTGTAAGAATATTTAATAACGCAGTGGAGACTGAACTGACAAGGCGGGATCTGTATGCATATGATAACTATAATGGATGCTTACATGGATGAGTTTGTTGTTAGAAAGATGTTTCCAGAAATGAATACATGTGTAATATATGCATTTAGATGCGTTGCATGGATCCCTGGACAGTCTACATGGTCATAACAATTAATGTAAACTTGTTTACATCTAATATTATAAGGGCCTCCTGGCCGAGTGGTTAAGGCAGTTAGTCTACTATTGATCTTTACAATCTTTACAAAAACATTATACTAAATATTCTTAACTAAAACTGGACACATGGGAATATTTAATTGAATTGTGAACATGTTGATTGACGTTTTTATATAACTGACTATAATTAGTTGAAGAGCAGGTTTTGTAAGCTCTTCTAAACCCTTATGTTTTTAATTGATTGCACAAGAATTACTGAACAAAATTAATTTTTTGAAGGATATATGTTCCTAGGTAATCATAGGCTTATGTTTCATTTTAAAATATTATTATTTGGCAAATATTTATTTATATATTTTTGCATTCAGTTGGTATTAGGCAATTGACACGACTGACAAGTATGGCTCCTCCACCCTTGAAATTTTTTTTCTGTGGTGAACCATAAGGCTTATTTACATCCATGCCTCTTATATTATAAAAAATATAAATGGAGTGTGTAATGATATGAAGTAATGACTCTTAACACGTGCAGTTAGGACCGCCTTCTAACTGATTGACAGTTATCTTTGTAAAGCTTAAAATTGTATCTCTTGGACATTACTGTTTGTAATCATGTAGATGTTAGTCGTGTTTAATAAATATAATTATCATTATGGATTAATTATTATAACACCCTATCGAACTCGTTACATGGTGTCAGGTGTGTGAACGCATGAATGTTCAATTTGTTGTTTGCCGAACAAAGAAGCAAAAACATGGAACATTTAAAACAACCGCCCGAGTTTAACTTTTCAAGTGACGGGAATATGTCCGAAAGATGGAAAAAATGGCGTCAGACCATGGAACTTTACTTAGACGTTGCTATGTCCGCAGCAGATGAAAAGGACAAATGTAAAACACTTTTGTATGTCATTGGACAAGATGGGCGAGATATCTTTAATACGTTCACAATAACGGGAGATGACAAGGACAAAATCAATCCTTTACTTCTAAAATTCGAAAACTACTGTATTCCACGCAAAAATGTGACGATGGAAAGGTACAAATTCAACACAAGAATGCAGGACAAGAGTGAATCGATTGATCAGTTTATAATTGATCTAAGAAACATGTCCAAAAACTGTGCCTTTGGAGCAATTGAAGAAGAACTCATTCGTGATCGCATTGTTTGTGGAACCAATTCAGAAAGGGTGAAAGAGAGACTTTTACGTGATGATGAACTAACATTAGCAAAAGCTATAACTGTCTGCCGAGCAGATGAAGAGTCGCGCCGAAACTTAAAAGTGTTTAAAGAAGAAGAAAGTATTCATGCATTACGAAGGAGACAGAAACCGCAAAACAGTCACCAGCAGAATCCGAATCCGAAAAAGAAAGAGGAATTTCAGTGTAGAAAATGCGGAGACCGACATGAAAAACGTAATTGTCCAGCATATGGTAAACGTTGCCGAAAATGCAAGCACTTGCATCATTTCGAGAAATTTTGTCGTTCGAAAAGAAAAATTCATGGATTAGAAGAACGTGAAGCGAACGTAGATTCCGATTGTCCGGATGATTTCTTTGTCGGAAGTATAACAGAAAATAGGAAAACGGAAATTCTTGGAAATGAATGCTACACAACCTACAAAGTTCAAGGTAGGAACATCAAATTTAAAATTGACACAGGTGCCCAAGTTAACATTTTGCCGACCAAGATCTATGAAAAATTATCGCATATCAAATTGTTTCACACGCATACAACACTTACAAGCTATTCAGGTGATAAATTGAAAGTTAAAGGCAAATGTCAATTAATTCTACAAGATAAGCGCATTGAATTCTTTGTAACTGATACAGAACAATGTCCGCTTCTTGGGTTCAAAGCGTCAAAAGATTTAGGTTTAATTCAGGTCATCATGACTGTTAATTCTGTCAAAGATCCGATCAAAAGCTATCCGAAAGTTTTTAATGGTTTAGGTTGTCTTGAGAAGCCCTACCACATTGAAATAGATAAAAGTGTACCTCCCGTGATTAATGCACCTAGAAACGTACCAGCTGCATTAAGAGCAAAACTGAAAGACACTTTAAAAGATATGGAAGAAAAAGGCGTAATTAGAAAGGTCGATGAATCCACTGATTGGGTCAATTCATTGGTCGTTGTTAAGAAACCAAAATCTGACAAACTTAGAATATGTTTAGATCCGCGGGACTTAAACAAAGCTATAAAGAGGGAACATTTTCAACTACCCACGATTGAAGACATTACCACGAGAATGTCAGGTGCGAAAGTTTTCAGTAAATTAGATGAGAATTCCGGGTACTGGCAAATTCCGTTAGATGAAGAAAGCCAGTTGTTAACTACATTCAATAGTCCGTTTGGTCGTCATTGCTTTCTTAGAATGGCTTTTGGACTCCGAAGTGCCCAAGAGGTCTATCAAAAACGCATCGCACAAATATTCGAAAGTCTACCTGGTGTCGAGACTGATATTGATGACATTATTGTATGGGGCAAAAATGAGCAGGAGCACGATGAAAGACTCCAATCCGTGTTACGAAAATGCGAGGAAGTTGGGTTAACGTTGAATTCTGAAAAGTGTCATTTCAGAATGAATCAAGTTACGTATATCGGTCACACGTTGGGAGCCGATGGTGTCAGACCCGATCCGTTGAAAATCAAGTGCATTACAAACATGCCAGCACCTACCGACAAAAAAGGTGTACAGAGACTGTTAGGTACTGTTAATTACATCAGTAAATTCGTGCCGAATATGTCGTCTGTTACGGAACCTATCAGACAACTTCTCAAAGAAGATATTCAGTTCGTATGGCGTGATGAGCAGAAAATCGCGTTCGAGCGTATCAAAGAAGTTCTTACAAAAGATCCAGTACTTGCATATTTTGACGTTTCAAAACCGGTCAAAGTAGGCTGCGATTCGTCACAGTCAGGGTTAGGCGCTGTTCTCATGCAAGATGATAAACCAGTTGCATTTGCATCGAGATCGTTGACCGACACAGAAAAAAGATATGCTAATATAGAACGTGAATTACTTAGCATAGTGTTTGGTCTTGAGCGTTTCAACCAATACACATATGGAAAACACGTAGAAATAGAATCTGATCACAAACCGATTGAGGTCATTGTCCGTAAACCGTTAGCGAACACCCCACCTAGACTGCAAAGAATGCTTCTAAGATTACAGAAATATGACTTTTCCGTAACGTACAAGCCTGGGAAGCAAATGATTATCCCAGACATGTTGTCACGTGCATACATCAAAGATGAAAGTTCCGATAATGACATTTGTGAAGATGTTGAATGCTTCATAAACATGGTCGTTAAATCTATGCCTGTATCAGACAGCAAGATGAATGAGATTAGAGATCAAACCGATAAAGATGAAACGTTAAATAAAGTCCGAAAATTAGTGTGTGATGGATGGCCAGAAAGAAAATCTGATATTCCACAAGAAATTTCTGAATATTGGAATGTGAGATTCGAACTATCCGAAAATGAAGGTATACTTTTGAAAGATGAGAAAATCGTTATTCCGTCAACTATGAGAGCTGAAATGCTACGTAGATTACATGCATCACATAGTGGTATCGAGAAAACCCGAAAATTAGCGAGAAATTTCATCTATTGGCCTGGACTCAACAGTCAAATTTCAGACATGATACTAAAATGTGGAATTTGCAATGAACATAAGAATTCAAAGCAAAAAGAACCATTGATGCCGACTGAAGTGCCAGAGTTACCGTGGCATACCGTTGGTACAGATCTATTTCACTGGAACAAATCCGATTATCTAATCGTTGTAGACTATCTGTCAAGATATTTTGAAATAGCTAAACTTGACAACATTAGTGCTAAATCGGTAATAACACATATGAAATCAATATTCGCTCGTCATGGAGTACCATCTGTAGTACGAAGCGATTGTGGTAGTCAATACACATCTGCCGAATTCAAAGAATTTTCTAAATCATGGGGATTCGATCATGTAACGTCAAGTCCTTATCATCAACAATCGAATGGACTAGCTAAGAAATACGTTGGAATAGTGAAAAGCTTACTGAACAAATCTCTAGCCGATGGGAAGGATCCGTACATTGCATTGTTGGATTATAGAAATACACCAATCAATGATGTTAATTCTCCGTCTCAAATTCTAATGAGTAGAAAACTGAGAACAAACATTCCCGCAACCAAGAACCAACTAAAACCAAAATGTGCCGATCTGAAAACAACTCGTTCAAAAATGACAAACAATCGTAACAAGCAAAAATATTACTATGATCGAAATGCTAAAAGTCAGAATCAGTTCAAAGAGGGACAGTCAGTTAGATACCAAGAGAGTGGAAAGTGGAAAAAGGCGATGATAACTAAAAAATGTGACACTCCGAGATCGTATATACTGGAAAATGAACATGGACATTCATATCGTAGAAACTCAAAAAACATCCGACACAGCAATGAAAACTTTGAATTTAATAAGTTTGATGAAGAAACAGATGACATTGAACTATCGAAAACAAATGACATTGAACTATCGAAACAAGACAAGGAGTCTACTACCGATTCGAATCATCTCTATACAACCCGTAGTGGAAGACAAGTTAGACCGCCGATTAGATTCCAGGATTATGTGTGTAAATAATCTGCGTTGTGCCGTAGGGTCAGAATAATACCCTATACGCAGATAGTTAGGTGTTAGGAAGGCAGGGCAGTCTACCCTGACCTTAGTAGGATTACAGTAATGTTACTTCTTGTATTATATTAAAATAATCAGTTTATTGTTTAAACTTTATTTGGCTTTTATTTATTTCAAAATTTTATTTTGGAATAGACTATAGATCTACTTTATTTTCAATACACTAAATTTCTTATGGCTGATTATTTTGGTTGGTTTGTAACATAACTGTTAAGTTAGTTTGACATCTGTTTGTGTAAATATTTTCATGCTTTTCTACTTTAATGACTTCGTCTTTATAAACACAAATTGACATTTCACAGAACTTTTCATAGTCAATCATTTTTATGTTTTTCTTCAGAGGGGGTTGTAATGATATGAAGTAATGACTCTTAACACGTGCAGTTAGGACCGCCTTCTAACTGATTGACAGTTATCTTTGTAAAGCTTAAAATTGTATCTCTTGGACATTACTGTTTGTAATCATGTAGATGTTAGTCGTGTTTAATAAATATAATTATCATTATGGATTAATTATTATAACACCCTATCGAACTCGTTACAGAGTGGGGGCCTTGGTGATCACATGCCTCAGGTTTCTGGTTCAAATTTTATTGTGGGGCAGTGTGATTGACTCCAATCTTAATTGGCTAGAATTGCCAGTTTTTCTACAGAATTTTGGGAGTTTTATCCGGCTTCCTCTCCCAATAACACTGAAGTCACAAATATAGCTGAAAAATTGCTCATAGTGTATATAAACACCATTCAGACTAAACAATAATTTGTTCCCTTCCGGCTTGGCAAAAGGGGACTATAGGTTTGCACTCTGTCAGTCCGTCCGTCACACATGTTTTCCAGACTTTTTTTTCTAAATGCTTGCAGATATTGATCTGATATTTGATATGTGTCAACCATGATGAGTTACAGATCAGGTTGAAATATTGTTCCACTGCAATGATTTATGATGAATTTATGGCCCTTTATGAAAATTTTATTTGCCGCTAGGGACTTGGTATAACTTGTGCAATACTATCCACACTTGTTACAAGATGGGATGGTCTGATGGAACACATCAAAAGATACATTTTTTTTCATTTTTTTTCTAATTTGCTATAGCCTTCAATTTATCCCCATAATCCAATGGTTATAATGTCCATGTCCTGAATATAGCTGAAACATTGCTTGCTGGACTTAAAACATCAATTTATTCCCAATCCAATGCACAAGAACAAATCCCTCCCTACCGCACTAAACACTTTCTAAATAAATGTAGCATTGCCCGTACTTGAAATGTATTTAGTGTTGTCTGCATTATGTATCAATAAATCTCTCAAAATATTGTTATTATATTTAAACAAATAAAGTAAGAACAATTTATGTCACTTTCAGGGACAAACATCTACATCATGGTGGTTGTACATGTCATTGTGAGAAGAAGCCACATGGAGGTTTGCTACTTGGTATGCAGGATGTTAAATTTAATATCCCTGATGATGTAAGTACTGTTTGTTATTGCTTTTTGTACAAAGGTTTTTTCCATAAATAGTCTGTTCCACAAAATCCAAAAATGCCTACCAGCAATTTGTAGTTTTTGCTCTGTAACTTAAATGCTGTAACAGCTACATTTAAACTGTGTGCACAAAAAGAATGAACAAGGCAAGGCCTACAAATCAATACTTAGTCCGAATTGTCAGATGACTTTTTTATTGTTATTGCCCTTTAAAGATAAATTTGGACAAATAATTTAGTTTTGGTGTTATTAATATAAACTTAAGTCTATAACAGCTATAGAGTAAAATTACTAAATTAACCAGATGGACATGGCCTACATATCAGTTAATTTTTCAAAAATGTTCTGATGGCACCTTATTGCCCTTATCAACATTTTTGAAGAAATTTTTAGTTTTTGCACAGTAACTTAAAAGCTACAATAACTGGACTGAAACTGTAAATTACAAAAATTTTAAGTTAGCTTAAAGTCATTTGTCCCATCAGGGGATTACAGGCCCCTGTGAGCCTCTAGTTTTATCATACCATATAATTATTATACCCCCCCCACAAACTAGTTTGGGGGGGTATATAGGAATCACCCTGTCTGTCTGTCCATCTGTCTATCTGTCTGTCCGTCTGTCCACATCCCTTGTAAGCACTTCTCCTCCTAAACCGCTTGACAGATTTTGATGAAACTTTACATGAAGGAAGTACATCATATGTAGATGTGCATGAAGAATTTTCGTCGTCAGATATTATTCAGGGTAGATAATTGGACTTGAAGCTAAAGGGGGGGGGGGGGTATCCCTTTGTGAGCTTGCTCAGAGTCCACACTTGTTAATATTAGTAAAGGGCACCTTTATAAAAAACATCCATACAAATTATACTTAGGGAAGTTGGTAAAGGAATTATGTCGTAATCATTAATTGAAAAATATTTAAACACCAAAATAATGACCTATAGACGAGATTCAGTGGGTTGAAAACAAATTTTCAATGGTGTATACACGTCCTGAATATAGCTGAAATATTGCTTGCTGGACGTTAAACAACAATTAATCAATCAATCAATTGTGTATATATAATCTGTATTATTCTTTTTGAAAGGTTTTTAGTTGTTTGTTTGCATGGTGTTTAATGCCACTTTCAGCAATTTTTTATCTATATCATGGCATTACGTTTTTATTGTGAGAGGAAGCCGAAGTATCGGGAACAAATCCCCAAACTGTGGAAGGAAAACTGGTAATCCTTGTCAATTAAGAGTAGAGTCAAGTACAACCTGCCCCAATGAGACTCAAACCTGCAATCTCAGTGTTGACAGACTACATAATCAATAGTGGGTGACTAAATACCATAACCACTATGCCACCTAGGCCTCTTTTATAGTAAGAAAACAGAAAAAGGAGGTGGAAAATACATGCTAGAATATGGTTAAACTCTTATTCTAGGGGTATACTGGTTTACACCTGTCTGTGCTTCCATCCTTCCATCTGTAACATAACTTTCATAACAGTTTTCTCGGCAACTAATTATCATAACCACTTGAAATTTTATATGTGACCTTACCATGTGGTCCTATATTACGAGCACTGATTTCAGGTCTGTTTACTGACATAGTCAATTCAATGATGTGTATAGCGGTGGTATACCGAGTAAACAGTAGCTCATAGGTTACTAGTTATACCTCCGCTCGACAGAGTCGGGGGTATATAGTGGTCCTCATGTCCGTCCGTCCGGCCGTCTGTCCGTCCGTCGTCCGTTCGTCCGTCCACATTTGGTTTCCGGATGATAATTCAAAAAGTTTACATCCGATTTGAATGAAACTTTGGGATATTGTTATATATCAGGTTGGTAAGAAGCCTATTGATTTTGGGGGAAATCCGTCAAATTTCAAGGTCACAGTCCACGAAAAAATGTTAGAAATTTTAACAAAAAAGTTGTTTCCAAAAAGTTTACATCTGATTTGAATGAAACTTTGGGATATTGTTATATATCAGGTTGGTAAGAAGCCTATCGATTTTGGGGGAAATCTGTCAAATTTCAAGGTCACAGTCCACGAAAAACGTTAGAAATTTTAACAAAAAAGTTGTTTCCGGACAATAACTCAAAAAGTTTACATCCGATTTGAATGAAACTTTGGGATATTGTCATATATCAGGTTGGTAAGAAGCCTATCGATATTGGGGGAAATCCGTCAAATTTCAAGGTCACAGTTCACGAAAAACGTTAGAAATTTTAAAATAAAAGTTGTTTCCGGACAAAAACTCAAAAAGTGTGCATCCGATTTGAATGAAACTTTGGGATATTGTTATATATCAGGTTGGTAAAAAGCCTTTTGATTTTGGGGGAAATCCATCAAATTTCAAGGTCGCAGTCCACGAAAAACGTTAGAAATTTTAACATAAAAGTTGTTTCCGGACAAAAACTCAAAAAGTGTGCATCCGATTTGAATGAAACTTTGGGATATTGTTATATATCAGCCTTTTGATTTTGGGGGAAATCCATCAAATTTCAAGGTCGCAGTCCACGAAAAATGTTAGGAATTTTTACAAAAAAGTTGTTTCCGGATGATAACTCAAAAAGTTTGCATGTGATTTGAATGAAACTTTGGGATATTGTTATATATCAGGTTGGTAAGAAGCCTATCGATTTTGGGGGAAATCTGTCAAATTTCAAGGTCACAGTCCACGAAAAATGTTTGAAATTTTTACAAAAAGTTGTTTCCAGAAAATAACTCGAAAAGTTTTCATCCGATTTTAATGAAACTGTAAAAAATTCTTATATATTTTGTTGGTAAGAAGCCTATTGATTTTGGTGGAAATCCATCCAATTTCAAGGTCACAATCCACGAAAAACGATAGAAATTTTCACAAAAGCGGGGGTATCAGCGATCGCTAGATCGACTTTGTCTAGTTTTAAATTGCATCTTCAAAATTGAATGAAACAGAATGGTTTATATGATGATAAAAATAACATTCTATTGGCTGTTACTTTTGACAGGATTATATTTTTATCAAAAAGGGATATTATGATAATTTTCAAAATATTGTTATTATTAATAGGCTTCACATTCAAAAACAACTGAGACGTCTGATATTTTAAATAATAATAAATACAAAATGTGTTTTTAGATACTGTCAAGTGGAAAGTGGCACACACAGTGGATCTGCTTGAGAAGTAAAGGACAACCCCTGGAGGAATCTGATCCAGGTGGCTTACGTTTGTTAGAAGTCATTTCAAACTGTAATTATGAAGACTCGAAGGCAAAAATTCTGTCACGCCTGACATCACATATATCTAGAGACTCTTATCCAAAATTGAAAAGATTTATAGTTGGTTCATTTGAAGTCAAATTTCTCCCTAAATCTGACAAACCGGCTGTCATACCTCCGGAAGTGAAAGCTAAACTTCCGAAGTCTGTTTACTCAATAAGGATACAGATTGTAAAAGATCCTGAAGCAAATAGTGGAATTCATTCTTTCATAAATCTAATTGGAGATGACGGTGATCCACGGTCACAAAAGATAAGTGATATGAAACCAGTAACATCTGGTTCTGAAACAAAACTGGACATGCATACGTCAGAACTAGCCAAACATCTAACAACAAATGAAAAAATAATAAATACTTCATCTAAAAACACATCTGTACCTGCTGGACAAATCAAATTGTTAGGATCAGGTGATAAAGTAATGACTGCTCCCCCAATCGAGAGTCAACCAATAACTTCAGTTACTTCTTCAGGTTCCATTGTACCTGGTGGAATTTCGGGGTTAAGTCGGTTACAAATAACTCGACCAGCTGCTCCTCTTACAATTGTGCCTCAGACTGTGCCAGGAAATCCTGCGTCAAATAACTTAGCAAATTTATCTGGGGGACAGATAGTAAACATTATTCCTAACCCTAAATATGGCATTGGATCAGCTGTAGGAGGAACATCTGGTACAATTACAGTTCCTCAACCTATTAGTGTAATAGCTTCAGGGGGATTATCTACGACATCTGTAACAACTGCTGTAAATTGTCAGAGCTTTCCTGGATATACCACAAAAGGAGTTCCGTTAGCTGTTTCTTCTTTTGCGCCAACTCAGACAACAATATTAGGTACATACAGCAGCTTGGAAACTGCTAGAAATCAGCTGTCAAACATCGTCAATAGTCAGATGATTAGACCAAGATTTGGCATCGTTCCAACTACCTGCATTCCAGACTCTCAAATTTTAAAAAGAAAAGTACCTGAGGAGTTATTGGCCTCAGACCCAAAGAAGTCCAAACTAGACAGTTTAGTTCAGTCAGTTCCTAATGTTGTACCAATCAGACCACTCATGGCCCCTGTACCCAGTGTTGATTGCACAGACAATTCTATTGGACAAATATCGGTTTTACGTTGTGTCAGATGTAATGTTATATTAACAGCAGACGACATTACAAGTTGGGTTCTATCACAGGAGAGTGTTCAAGAAAAAATCTGTGTCAAGTGTAGAAATAGTCAAATGCATACCAATAAAACCACCATTACCACTACATCACTGCCACCTACCAAAACCACCACTAAAACTAGTCCAATTGTCATAGACATTGATGAACTTCCTAATTTATCAAAAGTAACAGAGATGGAAATAGACAGAGGAAAAGATCTTGTTGAAACAGTAGAGAAAGAAGCGAAGAAAATTAAGAATATTATGCAAGAAGTTGCAGTGCCTCAATTAGACTTGGACTGTGAAGCCGATTCTAGAGAAGTTAGTCAGCAACCCTCCGAGTCTTCTAAAATTGATTTGAAAGCTGCCAAAGGTGTCATTAATCTAAGTGATGATGAAAGCAATAGTGACAGTGTAAAGGTGCATTGTGATAAAAAGTCTCCGTCAGAAGAGGAAGACGAGCTGGAGGCAGCAATTAGGGATGCTCAAGACGATTTCGATAACATGGCTAGAAATCTCAGTGATGAAAATGAATCTCAGGAGGATGAAGAAAACACTGATTTTACCAAGTCAAATGTTATTGTGATAGATGATGATGATGAGGACAATGACACAGGAATGTCTATTAAACGAAAAACTAATGAGATGAATTTGAATGGGCCATCCGCCAAAAGGTCAAAAGAACAAAGCTCTAATGATGAGGATGAAGAAGTAGACATCACAACATACTCAGAAGTAAGTTTGTCTGAATAAGAGATGAATATTCTAAGATTTCTATCCAAATTTAAGGTTCTATGGGCTGCTACCTCTGAATAAAAGTAGACACTGCAGTATTTTTAGCTGAAAGTGGAAAAAGTTATTCTAAGAAATAAATAATTAATGCAAGCCTTTTGTTTGGTTACCTGATGTTCAGTCATAGTAAGCTGTTGCCAAAATTTTCATCTGTCATTTGTCAACTTTAAGTTTCAATATTTCTTCTTCCTTTTAGATTGTCTTCAAATATTCCTCATTTTGTGTTTCATTGCTGAAAAAACATGGCTGACATTGCAAATTCATGCTTCCAATTGGCTGAATTAAAAAAAAAAAATCTTCCCTAAAAATATGTGTAAAAGTGTTTTATAACTTGTACAAAAAAGATCTATGTAAGATTCTTTATGAAAAGATTCCTTTTTAGCTCACCTGGACCGAAGGTCCATGTGAGCTTTTGCTATCACTTGGCGTCTGTCGTAAACTTTTTCAAAAATCTTCTCCTCTGAAACCACTGGGTCAATTTTTTTTCAAACTTGACCACAATCATCCTTAGGGTTCCTAGTTTCAAGTTTGTACCCAGGGTGTTGATCAACAGACAAATATGGCCGTTGTTACTAAAAATAGAACATGGGGGTCACACAGGTTTTTGATCATTATCTCAAAAATAATAATAGCTATAGAGAAAACTGTTACTTCAAATTGATCAGCACATGAAGGTCTACAATAGTTGCTATTAGTGTGAAGTTGTGTATTGGCTTCTTGTAGGAGTTATTGCCCTTTATTGATGATTTTTGACAAAATTTTTGGTATTTACAATATAACCTGAAAACTATACAAGGTAGAGTGAAACTGTAAATGGCAAAAATGATCAGCAATAAAAGCCCTAGTACAATTCACTTGATTGGTCTGAAATAGTCAAATGACTCCTTATATGAGTTATTGCCCTTAAATGGTAATTTT
This sequence comes from Limnoperna fortunei, assembly GCA_944474755.1. Lineage (NCBI taxonomy): Eukaryota > Metazoa > Mollusca > Bivalvia > Mytilida > Modiolidae > Limnoperna > Limnoperna fortunei. The sequence goes on from OX104115.1 coordinate 60,753,096, forward strand.
TTATGAAATTTTGCGTTTTTGTCCTGTAACTTTAAAACTATAACAGCTAGAGTAAAACTGTAAATAGCAAAAATGATCAGCAATACAAGCCCTACAATTCACTGTATTAGTCTGAAATTGTCAGATGACTCTTTATAGGAGTTATTGCCCTTAAATGGCAAATTTTTTATGAAATTTTCCGTTTTTGTCCTGTAACTTGAAAATTATAGCAGCTAGATTGAAACTGTAAATTGCACAAATGATCAGCAATAAAGGCCCTACAATTCACTTGATTGGTCTGAAATTGTCAGACAACTCCTTAAATAAATGACAATTTTTTATGAAATTTTCCGTTTTTGTCCTGTAACTTAAAAACTGTAACAGCTAGAATGAAACTGTTAATAGCAAAAATGATCAGCAATACAAGCCCTACAAATTACTTTAAAGTCTGAAATTGTCAGATGACTCCTTATAGGAGTTATTGCCCTTCAATTGCAATTTTTTATGAAATTTTGTTTTTGTCCTGTAACTTAAAAACCATAACAGCTAGAGTGAAATTATAATTGCAAAAATGATCAGCATTAAAAGCCCTACAATTCACTTAATTGGTCTGAAATTGTCAGATGACTCCTTATAGGGGTTATTGCCCTTAAATGACAATTTTGTTATGAAATTTTCCATTTTTGTCCTGTAACTTGAAACTGTAAATTGCACAAATGATCAGCAATAGAAGCCCTACAAATGATTGCTTAGTCCAAAATTGCAAGATGACTCTTTATAGGAGTTATTTTCCTTTCATTATGAATTTGGACAAATGAACAGTTATTGAATTATAAATTAGTCTATAACACACCTACTAGCAGAGTAAAACTGTAAATTTCTAAAGTACCCTAAAGGACAATGCCTACAAACCATTTAATTTTCAGAAATTGTCTGATGGCACCTTATAGGAGTTATTGTCAGGATTGTATTTAACTAAAATTTTTGAAGTAATGTTTAGTTTTTGCACAGTAACTTTAAAGCTATAACAACTAAACTGAAACTGTTAATTTCAAAAATTTAAATATAGTTCTAGTCAGTTGGATTCCAGGTGAGTGATTACAGGCTCCTGGGAGCCTCTAGTTTTTATTGTTATTTGGTGTAACACATGCCTGCAATGAGCAATCCTTGTGTCTGATTGGCTGAAATACTAAAAAATTCCAGCAAGTTGGACAGCTGATTTCAAGATGTACAAGGCATTGCAAGAGTCCAGCATTGCAATTTGATGTGGCCAATTGAAGTACATTTTAGGTACTTGCACCCTCACCTACACATAAACAATGGATTTTTTGCTTTCACAGCAATTTTATACAAGATGAGGTGATATTATTAGTATGGAGAGTCTTTGTTATTCAGATGCTTTGTACCTTAGATTTACTACCTATTTCGGATTGTCTGAAATTTTACAATTGTGTGCTCATAAACTACAATACGAATAAGATGCTACTTTTTTTGCAGGATGGAAGTTCCTTTACCAGCTCAATTTTTGTGTATCAGGCTTGAACAAAGTTGCTTTGGCAAATTCTGGTTTCTGATTGGATAAAGTTTTCACATTTATTTTTTTCCTTTATGTTTTTCATTAACTAACAATATATGTGGTGAGTGTATAACATTTAAAGAATTGTCAAGAATGGTAATAAAAATGAAATAATATATATGTATTGATCTACAAATATAAAACTGAAAATTAGACATATGTCACTAAGTATATGTGTGCAGAGTGTAATCGAACATGATGAAATAAAATGTTTCTCATTATTTCAGAATGATCCCATTGATATTTCTCAAACTGTTAACCCTGCAGTTAGAGTACCAACATGGCATAGTTCATCATGTTCCTTACACAGTCATCTTATGAGAAAGAAAAGAAAACCACAACTAGATTTAATAGAAAATAAACAAATAAATGAAATTGAAATAAGGGAGGTAAGTCATCAATGGAGTTGACTCAAAGGTCGCAGTCCAGGAAAAACGTTAGAAATTTTAACAAAAAAGTTGTTTCCGGACAATATCTCAAAAAGTTAGCATTCGATTTGAATGAAACTTAAGGATATTGTTATATATCTGGTTGGTAAGAAGCCTATCGATTTTGGGGGAAATCTGTCAAATTTCAAGGTCGCAGGCAGGAAAAATGTTAGAAATTTTTACAAAAAAGTTGTTTCCGGACAATAACTCAAAAAGTTTGCACCTGATTTGAATTTAACTGGAGTATTGTTATATGTTAGGTTGGTAAGCAGCCTATCGATTTTGGGGGAAATCCATCAAATTTCAAGGTCGCAGTCCACGAAAAACATTAGAAATTTTTACAAAAGCAAGGGTATCAGTGATCGCTGGATTGACGTCTAGTTTATTCTTCTATACTTTCATAAGAAGTAATTCAAAGCCAATTTAAAGTCGGTATTCACATACAATTTACTTATAGAACAATAATGTCATTGATTTGTTTGGATGAAAGTCGATTCAAAACAAAACTTTCTTGCAGGGATGCATAAAAATGGATGTTGAAGAATACAGGAAATCCAAACTTAACAAGTAAGAAATTTGTGTTGGACCAAACATCCCCTCTCTGAGGAGTGGGGATATGGTAATGCTAGGCATCTGCCCCAGCATCTGTCTGCATTGTAAAGACATTAGAAAATGTATTTCTTATTTAGCTTTGGATAAAATATATGTATATACACCATTTTCTGTTAAATGTTCATTATTTTGTGTAGAAGTTATACCCCTTCATTAATTATTCAATTCATTCCTTTTTTGATTAGATCAAAATTTATAAATTAGCTTCAGCTCCATAATATAGCAACCAATGAAGTGGATATTAAATTGGTACATGTATTTGATTGAGTTCTGCCCCTTTATAACACGGAAGAAATGGCAATGTGTATATGTATCAGCTGTACAGAATCATTCCTTAAGAAAATTTAAGAATGAAATTTTTATTAAAACTACTTCCTGATAGCTCAAGCAAGTGTGAAGATGAGATTTTATTTGTAAGAAGTATATATATAACTTTGAAAGAGTGACAGTTAAGGTATCCGGACAACAATTGACCACGTGATCATATTTGGTGTCCCCGATGCGCATCGTTTTTCAATGGAGCAGACCTCTGTAATGTTCGGCAAACATCGGAAATACTATTTGAGTAACTAACTTTATTTGCTCAAAACTGTTAACATTGAGTCAAAGTAAAACAATATTATTAATTTGTATCATTAAATAGCAATACATTGATTTAATAAAGCTGTATTTCGTGGTAGAAAAATATAATTACACGGTAACTTCAGTAATGGGTCTGATACCTTAATGCTTACAATGGTGGGGTTGATTTATTAGATGTTTGCTTGATGTCAAGCAAGTATTTCAGCTTTATTCAGGATCAGAACAAGTTAGCATGCTCACATTTATTATCCATGGTGGTCACAAGCACATTTTAAAATCTGATGTCTGCCTGGAAATATGAAATATTCTTGGAGCTTTCTCATAATGCACCACAATGCTCTTTAGTTATACTAGAGTACTCATTTGTGTCATACATGCTCTCATGAGCCTCTTGATTTTTTTCAGAGAACGGAATAGGAGGTCTCAAATGAGGATCTTATATAAACAGATTAGTACCTTGGTAATGACGCAGCAGGAGTTGTCTGCCTTGAAAAACTACTCAAAAATTTCGCCTCATGTGGAGATATTAGACAAGGTATGTATTGTATGTACAAGTAGGAAAATATCAAGATGAATATATTGGTATTTTTTTTCAGTCTACTTTTAATTAAAATTCTTGATAGACAGAAAGCATGTAATAACCTTAACAGAGATCTATCCCTACATTCAGAATATATTGCAGATCCATTTGTCATTTTGGCTTATTTTTTAAGAATCTTTAAAAAAATTTAATGCTATGAACTGAATGGAGTGATAATGGTGATAAAAGAGTGTATCATGCATGGACATGTATAAGGGATTTTTAGTTAAATTGCTTGAAACAGATAACTGCACTGTACATAGATTCTGTGACACCAAACAGCTGATTTTGATATAAATCTACTCGAGGTACATTTTTAAAATTAATTAAATGGGGGTCAAGTGGTAGAATATGTCTCTTTAATGACTAATGAAATTGTGAATGCAAATGGAATAGTATTGATATTTCATGAAACAATTTAATCTACACATGGTTTATAAAAAATTATTAAATTTTCAAAAACATGTTGCACTTTAATCCAATCTTAATTGACAAGGATTGCCAGTTTTCCTGCCCAAGATTGGGGGTTTTCCCGGGTACTTCGGTTTCCTCAACCAATAAAAAACTGGATGCCATGATATAGCTAAAAAATACGTAAATGTGGTGTTGAACAATAATCAAGCAACAAAAACCTGTTAAAACTTGCACAGAGTTAAAATTGGTAAAAAAAATTAACGGTTAAACTACATTTGAAAAAAAAGTGCTGGAATCGTAAAAAAAAATATGAAACTATCTTTATAGAAACTTTGCTTTGACTGAAATATATATCACAATTTTGACATCCAAAAATAGAAAGAAAAAAACTAAAGTAAAAAGGGAATTATTTTAAAAAGTTCGAACTTTGATATAGAATGAAAAGATGAAAGTTGAGTAATTTGACATTTTTTTTTATTTGGATTAACATATAAACTTATTTTTAAAATGTTTAATCCAGTTTGATACTGTATCTTTAATGGAGATGTCAGTATAAAGGGAATTGTATCCATAGTTAAACAGTTTCAATGAAATGACCTCCGGTCAGTTAGTCTTTGTGTTCTATAAAGTACTGTAGTAAAACTGGAACTGAAGCTTAAAAGGTTTGTTTCTCTACTGAATGATTAAAATCAGCCCTACCAAGCAATTTTTTAGGCATTTGCAATAAATCAAAATTAAATCTTTCACTTCCCCTTTTTTTGTTATTGTAGTGCCTACATCCTATTACTGGTCAGACAATAACATAACATGGGTAGTAAATGAAAGATATATTTTAATTAGATTGATTTGAAATGAAAATTTAAGCAATTTTTACTACAAAAAAAATGTCTATTCAGGCTTCAACAATAATGTTTGTCTGTTTGCCTGGGAAAAGTGAAAATGTCCATCAGACACAGGAATTTAAGTAGTCAGTCGGGGAAATAAAGAATTTGGTACCTTTTCTTGAAAATGCTAGTTTGATTGGTCAGTAGTTTCCTGAATTTATTATCCAGTTCCATAACCTTTTTTTATACCCCATGCAAACTTATTTAATTTGGGGGGGGGGGGGGGGGGTATATAGGAATCACCCTGTCTGTATGTCGTCTGTCCACATCCCTTGTAAGCACAACTCCTCCTAAACCGCTTGATGAAATTTAATGTAACTTAGCATAAAGGAAGTACATTATATGTAGATGTGCATGAAGAATTTTTATTGATATTTCATTATATATCATTAAGGGGAGATAATTGGTCTTGAAAGCGAAGCTGGAGGTATCCCCTTGTGAGCGGGCTCACAGTCCACACTTGTTTTTATTGCCGATAAAATATCAGCAAACCTTATTGCAGGTTCAAAATTATGTATGCATAGCCATAATTACAGGCTGCAGTAAGGGAACAGTACAAATCTGATTATTATTCAAGAAAATGGAAGTAAATTTTGATAGTTACTTGTCCAAATTGACAAGTTAAAAAAAGTTATTGTAGAGGCCTGCTATTTAGAATAAAGTACAAAATGAATTGCCTATGCCCAATTGTTTGACAAGAAACTATAAACCTTGTATCTTGCTGAAGGATGTCTTGAATTTTCAGTTTTGCTTATTAATTGCAGGCATTGGAATATATCAGAGTTGAAAGATTAAAAACACCAAAACTAGAAAGCAAAGTGAAGGCTTTTAGACAGTATCAAGACAAACTTAAACATCGTCTTCAGGAACTGAAAAGTATGTATCTATGGGTCAGTTTGAAAAGTAAGCAAAATATCATTTAGATGCAGCAATTTCCTGAAATGTATGGTAATATGAGAACACTAAATTTTATACTGGGCTTCGAAGAAGAGGGTTATACTGTTTTACCCTTGTCCATCCATTTGTCTGTCCGTCTGTTCTTTCGTCCGTCCGTAACAAAAATTTTAGTCACAATTTTCTCACCAACTATACATGTAGGATGCAGAAGCCTGATGTTTTGTATATTGCCCTATTCTATAGTTCCATATGGTGTATGCTCCTTGGTCATCTACTTCCTGTTTACCGAATACTTAGTTTTTATCACTAATGAGCATTAACTCACAGTCCACATTTGTTTCACAAGTTGAAGTTTGCTTATTCAGATTCAGATTACCAAATTAATATCGCCTTGAATATAATTCAAATTGTTCGTCAGAACTACCCAGGTTGTTCGTCCTAAACTCACAAGATTTTGAAAAATGACAAGTACCAGAAACTGTTCATGAGTCCCAGCCTTATTAACGTAATACGTTTTATGCAATCGTAGTAGCTGCAGGAACTGTTTTTTGTTATAAAGGAAAAATGTGAGGGTTTTTTTGTGCTTATAATCTCATATAGCACAGAATGAGATAGGTATGCATATAGTTGTATGAGACCTGAATATATTGATGGAAGTCAAAGTTATAGTAGCAAGATGTCATTTTTATACCCCCCGCTTGAAAAGCGGGGGGTATATAGTGTTCATGGTGTCCGTCCGTCCTTCCGTCCGTCCTTCCGTCCGTCCGTCCGTCCGTTACACTTTCTATTATTTGCAACTCCTCCTACACCACTGAAAGGAATTTGATGAAACTTACACAGAATCTTTGTCTCATAGTGCCATTGTGCAGGAGATATTTAACATTTTGATCGGAATGATATTTGGGGTTTCCCATAGAAAAACATGGACTTTGTCATTGACCTAAGGGGGTCCCTATCTCATATGTGCAACTTCTCCTACACCACTGAATGGAATTTAATGAAACTTACACAGAATGCTTGTCACATAGTGCCATTGTGCAGGAGATATTAAACATTTTGATCGGATCGATATTTGGGGTTTCCCATAGAAAAACATGGACATTGTCATTGACCTAAGGGGGGCCTCATCTCTTATGTGCAACTCCTCCTATACCACTGAATGGAATTTAAAGAAACTTACACAGCATCCTTGTCACATAGTGCCATTGTGCAGGAGTTATTAAACATTTTGATCGGATCGATATTTGGGGTTTCCCATAGAAAAACATGGACATTGTCATTGACCTAAGGGGGTCCTCTTGTCTTATGTGCAACTCCTCCTACACCACTGAATGGAATTTGTTGAAACTTACACAGAATCCTTGTCACATAGTGCCATTGTGCAGGAGATATTTATTATTTTGATCGGAATGATATTTGGGGTTTCCCATAGAACAACATGGACTGTCATTGACAAAAGGGGATACCCATTTCTTATGTGTGACTCCTCCTACACCACTAAATGGAATTTGATGAAACTTACACAGAATGTTGTCACATATTGCCACTGTGCACTAGATATATAACATTTCGATTGGAATGATATTTGGGGTTTCCCATAGAAAAACATGGACTTTGTCATGGACATAAGGGATACCCATCTCTTATGTGCAACTCATTCCTACACCACTGAATGGAATTTGTTGAAACTTACACAGAATCCATGTCACATAGTGCCATTGTGCAGGAGATATTTAACATTTTGATCGGAATGATATTTGGGGTTTCCCATAGAAAAACATGGAGTTTGTAATGGACATAATGGGGTACCCATCTTTTATTTACAATTCCTCCTACACCACTGAATGGAATTTGTTGAAACTTATACAGAATCTTGGTCACATATTGCCATTGTGCATGTGATATTAAACATTTTGATCAGAATATTATTGGAGGGTTGCCATAGAAAAACATGGACTTTGTCATTGACATAGGGGATGCCATTCTTTGGGGGATTGGGGAGGGTTACATGTATTATCTGCAATTTCGCATTCACGTTTAACTAGATAAAGTTTCAATTTCATAATTAAGAACACCTGAAATTTCAAAGTAATTGTGAAGCGGGGGGTATCAATGGTGAGCATTGCTCACAGGTGTTTTTACTCTAGTTCTGAAAATGTGGTCGGTGTAAGGGATTTGGTGCAAATAATTTATTTTACCAAGTAATAAACAACTGTTTTGTCTTCATTTGGTCAATACCCAAGTCAGCTTAGCATTCTTAAAGCCAAAAAATAAAAAATTAAATAACAAATTCATTTTTGTCCAGTTTTATTAACCAGGTCTTCAACCAAAAACCTGGTTATTAGATTGGTGTATGGCTGGCGGATGGCTTCAAACGGAGGGTTTCCACTCAATAACTTCAGTTTGGATAAATCAATGTTGCTGAAACTTTGGATATGGCAAGCTTGCATAAAGACCTTGCTTGGAATTGGATTTAAGGCCATTTTGGTCAAGGTCACTGTTATTAAAAAATAGAAAAACAGTTTCCTGTCAATAACTATAGTTTTGATAAACCAATCTCTGAAACTTTGGATATAGCAAGCTTACCGTAGATGCTCGCTTAAAAGTCGGTCCGCATATAAGTCGGGGGGGTCTTTTTGGGCCTTAAAATCTGGTGTTTTGCTGTTGACCCTCGTATAAGTCGGTCGGAAGACAGACGTGTTGACATGTGGTCAGAATCAAATAAACATTCCAAATTTGTGAATATAAATCATTATATCAGTAAGACTTCTTGTTTATTATTTGTTTCTCGTGTTTTATGAGTTAAATATCGCTATAGTCATTTATCGTAAGTGGTTTGTTTACACTAGTGTACACGTGTTTTGAAAATGTAAACGTAATTGCGTAATTATCTCCCTGAATTTGCTATGACTAAAAACCATAAAAAAGACAAACACAAGTAAATATACAAATATTCATTTTCGTAATTATTTAATAGTTAAAGCGGAGTTTTTTTAAAATAAACCAAAGCTAAAATACAAAATATAAAGGGATATGGTTTGTAAATTAAAATAATAATTGATAAAAAAACGAATTCTGTAGCATATATGTATTAGTTAGTTTATCTCGATTTTCGGTTTTTAGTTGTATCATGACATCACCGGATGTATTATGCAATACATACGAATAAATCGATACTTGTGTAAACAGTGGTAAATACGAATGGAGATATGGAAACTGGATGAAATAAACAATACACAAGTAAAAACAATCTTTATTAATGTCTTAAATATACTTTATTTAGCATAACTAATCACGTATCTGTCTGTTTTCGTCTTTATAGTTGGCGATCTATGTACGGCCTTCAAACTTCGACCGGAATTCTCTCCTCTTGTTGTATGACTCGCTTATAAGTCGGAAACCTTCTCTAAAACCAAATTTTAACTCCCAATTTCCCGACTTATGTGCGAGTATGTACGGTACATAAAGACATAGCTTGGAATTGGATTTAAGGCCATTTGGGTCAAGGTCACTGTTATTAAAAAATAGAAAAACAGTTTCCTGTCAATAACTATAGTTTTGATAAACCAATCTCTGTGAAACTTTGGATATAGCAAGCTTGCATAAAGACATAGCTTGGGATTGGATTTAGGGCCGGTTGGGTCAAGGTCACTGTTACTAAATAATGGAAACATTTTCTAGTCAATAACTTCAGTTTGGATAAACCAATCTTGCCGAAACTTTGGATATAGCAAGCTTGCATGAAGACCTAGCATGGGAATGGATTTGGGGTCAGTCGGGTCAAGGTCACTCTTACCAAAAGTAATTGTAAAATCATTGAAAACCTGGTTTTTGTGGCATTGAAATGTTTCTTGTTTATTAGTCCTTTCTGAATAACATAAAGAAGCAATCACTAAATGTATTAAATGTGGTGGGTACTCATTTTCCTGGATCATGGGATGTTGTGCGATTTGCTGGTACTTACTTTCACTGTTGTATAGACTTAGTCCCATAAGAAATAATGTAATTTGTGGACTTTCGTCAGACTATTTTTCTCAATCTTAAGTGGATTGTGAAAATTTGTACATCACAAAAATAAATATGTTTACAGTATTTTTAATGCAGTATTTAACATTTAAAACAGTTGTGGAAAATAAGGTCACAGGGCATGGCCGACGATCTCAAATAAATTTAATAGTTTCATTCAAATAAAGAAAGTTTCATAACATTGTAACAAAATGCCTTATAGAAAGATGCTACTTTACAGAATGTTAGCACACTGATTTGGATTTGTTTTTTTCAGAATATCACATTGACAGAGGGATCAGCAAAGAGAAACTGGACTTCCAACTAGACAAGATAGCTGTTGTTTGTGATAAAATATATGAACATTTACCGGAAATTAAGAAACATATAAAAAGCAAAAAAGAACAATACTCTACCACATCGACTCCAAGCCCTGTAGCATTAGTCAAAAATAAAACCAATTCAGGAAAACAAGTTAAACAACGATCTAGATTAACGACATCCAAAAAACGTAATATGGCAGAAATTTATATAGACAATCCAGAAGAATATCGATATGAAAGACGAAAGAAACTTGCACCAGCAGCTACCCCATTAGTTTCTCTACCAGGTAGTTATGTCAAAGTTATGTCAGCTGGTAGTGGGCAGAACACGGCAGGAGCCAGTCATATACAACCAACTCTGGTAGGGCCTGTCGTAAATATTCCAGGAACAAATTTACTTGGGGTACCTGTACCTATAACACAGGTCTCTAACATACCAGGTACTGTTGTCACCATACAAGGGACCAATGTGGTTCCAGTGACTGGTACCTTAGACCTACAAAGTGTAGGAATAGGAATGCAAAGTGTAGGCATCAGAGTTCAGGGTTCAAATCCAGTCCGTTTCCAAAGTCCCAACACAGCAGGTTTGTCTAAAGCTCATATTGCAGGACATCCTTCAAATGCAATATCAAGAAATCGTGGAAAGTCAGCCTCAAGGTTACAGCAGCAAGGGGATAAAGATCATCACAACATGGTTCAGTCACCTCAAAGTTTTGTAAGTCTAAATTCTGATGCACCTCAGTGTTTGGAACCTTCATCATCAGCTGGACCTCAACATTCTGCTCTGTATTCACAATCATCATTTCAAACTCCACCGTCAGAGTTAAGTAAAATTCTGAGTACACCATCTGGTTTTAAAAACTTAGGACAGCATCCTTCAACATCAGCGTTCAGTGATGTCATAGGACAGATCATCAAGAAAAATATTGCTGAAGACTGTGATCTGGCAACAGAGAGTACTCCAAAATCATCAGATTCTCAAACTAGTTCCGAAACTAAAAAATATGTTTCACCAATACCTCAGTATGATGTTAACATGTTAAAGGATCAGATTTTAGATGATGCAACCGGAGAATTGATATCGGTTGTTATTAATGATGAGGACAATCAAAACGATAATAGTAGTGAATCGTCACAAAGCAACGAAAACGACAATTATTCTTTTAAACAAAATAAAACTGGTAAAGAGTCTTCGGAAATCGCACTATCAGATGAAATGTGTAGTGTTGAAAAAACAAAAGATGATTTTAAAGAACAGAAGAAAGCAGAAGCTGAGGATGAAACGAACATTGAATCTTTATTAGATGATATAAAGTCATTGTGTGGCGATACTAAGCAGCAGGAAAGTCCCAAGTTAAATTTAAACAGTTCAGGTGACATCAGAAATGACAATGACTCGGTTAAAGGTGTATTTCCTGGCAGTAAAACCGATCAAGTTGATGGAGACTTGTTTAACTTGAGTGGCAGCAAAGATCAATCGGAATCGGATTCTAATAACAGTGCTAGAACAAATCCTTATATGGAGGACTCTGACGGAAATGGCAGTTTAGTGGGTGATATAAATGATGATTTAGGTGATCTGGAATCAAACACACCAAAAATAGTCTCTGTAATGTCAATAGCTGATGTTTTTAATGATGGCTTAAAAAGCAGTGAAGCGTCACCAAGTGTAGGTCCACAGGGGGACAATGATTCCTTGCTAATTTCTGCAGTTACAGACAAAAATTAAATGAAGATAATATAATTTTAATGTTAAAGCTCATATTTTATTTTGTGAATTATGAAATATGAGAATTGATTTGAAAGTTGATAGAGTATTTTATGCTGTTTTTTGTTTAAATGAAATTTAGAACTCGAGTTCTAAAATGTTAGTAAAATAATCAAACATGCAAGAAATATTCTTTATACAAATTCATGATTTGGTTAGCAATTAATTTAATGAGCAAGAATAAAGAACATGAATATAAATTAGAATTTGCATATATGTGATCGTAGTTCTTGCACTATTATCTGCATGTGCAAGGTTTCTTATGTCAATAAAATGCCATAAATAAAAAAAAATATTAACATATAATGAATGAAGTAAACTGTACTATTTCTTTATTAGCCAAATATTATGTCCACTTTGACTTTATTGTTTAACTGAACTTTGAACTATATAGATTGAGGTACTGAAATATAATTACTGAAATTTATTACTTTTTAAAACTAAAAAATTGGTTCAAGTGTTTGAAAACTACCAATTTCTTTCAAAAATGTACTTAATTTGTGGGAACTTAACATGTAGTTTGGGAAAACAATGCAGTTAGACTGCTATATGCTGCAGAATTCTGATTTTTTTTTTTAATTGCTGTTTTAAATGATTCATGCCCAAACTCATTTTTCTAATCTAGTCAACCATTTCACATTTTCACACAAAAAGTATCATTGTTTCAAATTTAAAACATTTAGCTAGTGGAAGAACTACTGTAACACTGAACAATTCCTTAAGTCTTTGTTACATACAAGATGTATATCTAACATCATTTGTCCTTAAAACTGTACATTGCAATAGTTGCCAGATTGTAAAGTTTTAAGAAACACCTGTCCATGAAGTCTACCTTGATTATGTTTTTTGTTTGTGTTTCAATTACATTTACATGTGTTTTGCAAACTTGTCTGGGTTACCCGAATATTGCATTAATACATGTACCTGTGTATTGCAAACTCTTGTCTGGGTTACCAGAATATTGCATTAATACATGTACCTTTGTATTGCAAACTGTTGTCTGGGTTTCCAGAATATTGCATTAATACATGTACCTGTTTATTGCAAACTGGTGTCTGGGTTACCAGAATATTGCATTAATACATGTACCTGTTTATTGCAAACTGTTGTCTGGTTACCAGAATTTTGCATTAATACATGAACTCTTGTATTCCTTACTGCATGATTGTATATTGATATTGAACAGTCTATTCTTTGTTGCCAAAAACAAATGGATTAAATTCTTTCGTTGATCATGTTCATTACAGTGGTCTGTGATATTTTCTGATGCAGCATGAACCATTATGTATAGGGTGTCCATTCCTAATATCGTTCCACAGTCCACTGATTATAACATTGTTTTTTATCACTATTAAACCATTAACGTGTATACAACTTGTCACCATTTTGAACCATTTTGTATAAAATAAACCTTAAATTAATTGATATACAGTGCTGCAATTATATTTTGTAAAAACACAATGTTGGTCTTTTTATTGCCAATATCATTCAATATAAAAAAAACAAACACAACTTTATTATCCATATAAATACACAATATTCATATGTTGTCAGAATTTATAAAATGTATTTATACCCCTGCTTCAAAGAAGAGGGGATATACGGTTTTAGCTTTGTCAGTCTGTTCGTCCGTCAATCCATCTGTAACAAAAATTTCGGTCACAGTTTTCTAAGCAACTTTAACATTTAGAAGTTTAATATTTATACCCCCCGCTTGAAAAGCGGGGGGTATATAGTGTTCATGGTGTCCGTCCGTCCTTCTGTCCGTCCGTTACACTTTCTATTATTTGCAACTCCTCCTACACCACTGAAAGGAATTTGATGAAACTTACACAATCTTTGTCTCATAGTGCCATTGTGCAGGAGATATTTAACATTTTGATCGGAATGATATTTGGGGTTTCCCATAGAAAAACATGGACTTTGTCATTGACCTAAGGGGGTCCCTATCTCTTATGTGCAACTCCTCCTACACCACTGAATGGAATTTAATGAAACTTACACAGAATGCTTGTCACATAGTGCCATTGTGCAGGAGATATTAAACATTTTGATCGGATCGATATTTGGGGTTTCCCATAGAAAAACATGGAAATTGTCATTGACCTAAGGGGGTCCTCATCTCTTATGTGCAACTCCTCCTACACCACTGAATGGAATTTAAAGAAACTTACACAGCATCCTTGTCACATAGTGCCATTGTGCAGGAGATATTAAACATTTTGATCAGATCGATATTTGGGGTTTCCCATAGAAAAACATGGACATTGTCATTGACCTAAGGGGGTCCTCATGTCTTATGTGCAACTCCTCCTACACCACTGAATGGAATTTGTTGAAACTTACACAGAATCCTTGTCACATAGTGCCATTGTGCAGGAGATATTTATTATTTTGATCGGAATGATATTTGGGGTTTCCCATAGAACAACACGGACTGTCATTGACATAAGGGGATACCCATTTCTTATGTGCGACTCCTCCTACACCACTAAATGGAATTTGATGAAACTTACACAGAATGTTGTCACATATTGCCATTGTGCACTAGATATATAACATTTCGATTGGAATGATATTTGGGGTTTCCCATTGAAAAACATGGACTTTGTCATGGACATAAGGGATACCCATCTCTTATGTGCAACTCATTCCTACACCACTGAATGGAATTTGTTGAAACTTACACAGAATCCATGTCACATAGTGCCATTGTGCAGGAGATATTTAACATTTTGTTCGGAATGATATTTGGGGTTTTCCATAGAAAAACATGGAGTTTGTAATGGACATAATGGGATACCCAGCTTTTATTTGCAATTCCTCCTACACCACTGAATGGAATTTGTTGAAACTTATACAGAATCTTGGTCACATATTGCCATTGTGCATTTGGATATTAAACATTTTGATCAGAATATTATTGGAGGTTTGCCATAGAAAAACATGGACTTTGTCATTGACATAGGGGATGCCATTCTTTGGGGAATTGGGGAGGGTTACATGTATTATCTGCAATTTCGCCTTCACGTTTAACTAGATAAAGTTTCAATTTCATAATTAAGAACACCTGAATTTTCAAAGTAATTGTGAAGCGGGGGTATCAATGGTGAGCATTGCTCACAGGTGTTTTTACTCTAGTTTAATATGGCTTTATAATGCTTTATGGTGTAAAGCGATTTCATGCTCCTTGGTCATCTACTTCCTGTTTACTGAATACTTTTTGGCGGGGTATCACTAGTGAGCATTAGCTCACACACTTGTTGTATGAGCCTTAAAAACAGGTAGAAATGTGAGGCTCTGCCGAGCATTTCCCACCTGTTTCCCAGCAAGTACAAATAAACTTTATATTTTCTGACAAAGTATGGATACTAATTTGATCCAGCAACCCTAATTACACTGAATAGAAAACATAAAGAAAGTACGTTTCTAGACAATTTCTGACTTGAAATTTTCTGTGCTTATTCTTGCGATAGCCTGACGTCACAAACAAATTTTCGTAATTGACAACATGTTGTAAACCAGAACAGAATACTATATATCGTAAGAAGTGAGGAGAAGGGTACCAGGAAACTATTCGGCAAGCAAAAATTTATTCTGCTGCCTTTATTGCACAGCTAATGAACTGATTGCAGGATAAAACCTGTATCTTTTCCCAGTTTGCATCGGTTAAAGCAAAATAAATGGATTAGATGCACTATGGCTTCGGCCAGGGCGGATTTTTCCTCAATGGACAAATGTCCACTATTTTTACCTCTTGTTTGTGAAAATAGCGATAAATAGCATGTCCACTGCAAGGTTTGGCAAGTTAGACAACCAAGAAGTTTCTTCTTTATTGTGGAGCTGTGGACTTCGGTAATAAATGGACAAAATGTAGATGAAGTATTTTGAATGGTTGTCCAATGTCGTGTTTATTGTGAGAATGTTATGTTATTTTCAATATAAAACGCTGCTGGCAGGGTGCACTCGATTCCAATGTTAATTGACAGTTTTCCTACCGAAGATTAGGGTTTTCTCCTGGTACTCCGGCTTTCTCCGCCAATAAAAACTGGACGCCATGATATGGCTGAAAAGTTGGTGAAAGTGGCGGGAAACACTATTCATTCAAACAAACAAACAAAAAACCAATATATCAAGAGTACAAACCTCACAATGTAATTAATCACTAACGAATCACAGAAAATATAAAGGACATTACACTACTTGCATGTAATAGTGACCCTTAAAGTGTTCAGTACTTCTCCCCTTTATTGCATTACCATGGCAACAAAGACATGCAGCAATAAAAAGGCCCACTACACATGCACATTACAGAACAAACAGAATAATTCCAGTGATAACAGACACATGACGGACAATGGAATACAAATAAAAAAATTAAGAAATTTCAGGACATAATACAACAAATGGCGAGCATCAGTAGAAAATCTTGGATCTTTAATACAAAGGTAAACGAACAATATTGCCAGTAACATGGAAAACCGTAAAGGATATAGTTGAGCAAAAAAATTAATTAGGGTGAACAGGACAGTCTATAGTATAGACTGTCCCTGGGGTGAATTAGCTGAGTAATAAAATGCCAACTTATTTTTAGTTAACAAGAACAATACCAATGGATTTTACAGCCACCTTCAAACAGATGTGGACCAGTGGCTAAATACTCAAAATAATTAAATGTTTGAATATTTTTATTCAGCTGATTGTTTCATTAACAAATACTTGTATAGTCTTGCCTTAAGAAGCAGTTCACTAGCTTGTATTGTGTTTGTATGACAATTTTGCATAGTACGCAAATTTGGCATATTTCTTTCAAAAATGATACAATATAATTTTAGCCATCTTGTTATTGGTGATCTTGGAAAATTCCCTCAATAAAATATACTCAAGACATGCACTGTGGCAAAAACGGTGTAAATTTAACACGTTTTATTTGTCATCAGAAAATAAATGCTTATGTTGTATGTGCCAATTAGGCTAGTTTTGTAAAAACATAAATCAGATTATAAGCAAACCTGGCAGGTGTTGTCCCATTAAACATTGTTTACTCTCTCCCCTCCCCGCCCTAGTAAAACATAATACAGCATTTTCCATCCTATGTCTGGGACATGACTGAATGCAATTCTTCGTATCTGATTGCCTGCACAATACTGCATGGAAGGGTTCCTTGTGCTCGATCCATAGAGCAGCCCAGTGCATCCCCAGGTGGCAAATAGGGGAGACCATCTCCTTGGGGGTTGTCGGGTCATAATACGGAAAGTCTGACTGCGGACCACAGTGGGTAACGTGTTTAGCGAGTGCCACGCTCCTTGCATGATAAAGACCCCTTATTGTAGATATCGGAAAGAGTACAGGCTCATTGTAGCCGCTACAAAAGGCTACATTTTCCGCCCCTACCCAATACTCCATACTTTTCCAATGGGCAGTCAAAATTTTGTTCCCTATGTCCCACCCCTTTTTCCGTTGTTTTTTATCTTGTTCTCGTCCTGAATATAGATGAAATACTGCTAGCTGGACGTAAAACAAACATACAATCAATCAATCGATCCTATGTCAAAGCCTGCTTCGCTTCCTCATCGGAACGAATGGACTGAACGTGGACTCGAAACCCAGAATTGGAAAGATAGCAATTTCGGAACAAAAAATGTCCTATAAAACAAAAAATTTTAATCCGCTATATCTAAACTTTGTTTCAGAATCGGCCTTTGCTGAAAGAGAGAAGTTTAACAATCATTTGTATAAGGTTTTCGGACACATTTTTGTATTTGGAATATGCAAATTCTTTCTGGCGTTTAGGGTTTTGTAGTTTGATATTTGTGGCCAATACCCATTCGTATATAGACATTTCGGATTCAGTTTGATTTGTTGTCTGATTGTTTCGGTTTGTATTATTACGAGTATGATAATGTGTCGTGTTTATGCAATGAACAATCGGAATACGGGAGTTTGTGGATAGTGCCCCGCGGAAAATAGTCAGGATAATCAGCAATTTTGTCTCAGTTCAGTCAGTTGTTGCACAAATTAAAATAAATTCGTCGTGTTAAAACTTTTTAAGCGAGAAGACAGTTGTAATCGTGGGTACAACGTCAAGTATATACAAAACCATGATACTTTCACAATTCTTTCAAAATTTATGCAGTTTAATTGTATCGTTTTTCTAGGCGAGAGCTACTTATACCTACCTCGGACTTTAATTTATTTTCTTGACATTTCTTGACAATACATTTTTTCCTGAATTATCAAAGGGTATATAGAAAATTATGCAATTGTTGACATCTAGTAACATTTTTCCTAGACTAAGTGCGACCAGAATTAGAAATCCAGTCCACCTCCACTATTTTGCATACACCAGACAAAAAGTATAAAAAAGTGCTATTGCTAAGACAAAGGTTTAGTCAGGGACAGTCTAAACTAGTATAGACTGACCTTGGTTTAGTAAAACATAATAGCTAGTTTACAAGCATTGTAATTGATACAAAAGATCAACGAACTTCTACATAATTTTCTCATCTTCCTTTGTTAATTTTTATAAATAAATAAATAAATATGTACATTTTAAAATTTTTGTATCCTTTATGAGAAAATTGTATTTTAAACAACTTATTTTTATATCGAATTTATCTAATTACCCCGTTTATACCTCGAATATTCAACCCCAGATCAGCTGACTACTCTACCAATCAAATAACGTATTAATGGTTGACCTTGACAAAGTGGCCGCACTCCAGCGATTGACGTCATCAGAGGGAATTTTCCGCTACAAAATCCCGACCAGACTCGATTCTCGAATGAAATAATGTTAAACAGACAACACCAATAGATTCTGGGATTTAACGTAAACCAAATTGGTGTTCATAATTCTTTTAATATTCGAGAGACATTAATAATTTGTTTATTCACAAATCAGGAAATAAATATTTTGAACAAAGAAGGATCATCGCCACATTTCATGTGAAATGAAGGAAATGCCTACAATGGCACATATTACAGTGTCTGACGTGACGGGTAATTATGGTAAAACTTTATTTAAGAAAAAACTATTTGCACTGAATTAAATAATTGACACTCACACTATAGTTAATATAATTAAAGTATAGGCCTTTCCCATTTGACATTGTAAATTGCCTCGACTAAAATTTCCTCTGTTGTTTACAGGCGTGCACTCTCGTCTCGATCAAATATCAATTTTGAAATTATATGTGAGTGAATGCCATTTTACTGATGAAATTAAACAGGGAAAACTTGAATAGTGAATTGTGACTTCTTGCATATTTAGAATAATAATAATAATTAAACATTAGCATATATATATGTTATTATTTTTTTCATTAAAACGTTGACTTCATTGTTCATGGAATAAAAAGTTGAATGAAACTGAAAGCACTTATCATGACTCCACATAGAATCCCACTATGTTGACATCACTCTTTTGTTATCTTCACAGACAGATTGAAAATATATAGAATTAATTTTTTTTATGACTGCATGATATAAACGGATATAGTTATAAATTATATTATTGTTATTAAAAAAATTAAATCGTTCATTATTGCTAGCGGAGTAACATATACGGAGTTGCTTTTTCTGTTTTTGTTAGGTAATATACTATTTTCACAATAAGTAGTTACATGTGCTGTATATTTATTATATCACATTGTTTAGAAATATTTATGAATCAAAATAATGATTTATGCCAATAGTCATAGGAAAAAATCCACAGATTTGAACAGGATGAGAGATGCATACATGTACTATTTCAACAAAATCGTGTTCCATTAGATTTCAACTCAGCAAAAACCATCTCGTTTCACTTTTGTGGCTTCGCGGTTTATTAGGTGTAAACAGACCCAAACCATATTATATCGTATAATCTGTTAAGAAATTTGAGGTATTATTCCTTAAATAAAACTACTGCATAAAATATACATTTCTTTATATAGGTCTTGCTGAATTGGCTCACAGAGAATATCAAGCTGGAAATTATGAGAATGCAGAACAGCTATGTATGCAGTTATGGAGACAGGAACCAGATAACACTGGTGTCCTGTTGTTGCTGAGTTCCACACATTTCCAGTGTAGAAGACTTGACAGGTTAGCACCAACTCTTGTCATTAAATTTTATTGAGAGTTTATGTTTACTTAATATTTTACAAGTGGCAACATTGAAGTTTAATTTCAGATAAATGCATGTGATATTTTACAGAGTCTGGAGTGTTGAGAATCTGGTGTGAGATTTTGTATTTTATTATAACCTGTATTTTTTTTTCTTTTCTGCATTGTTTGAAAATGATTTTGATGCTGAGAAATTTTTATATGCCCATCTATGACAGACATATTATAGTAGTATACAATGCCTGTCCGTCATCTACATGTCACAGTGTACCTAGAGAGTGCCTTCACAGATTTTCTTCAGAGTGCACACAATTGTTAATTATTTTAGTCTCATGGATTGTATACTTATTGTTATTTTAATAGTTTTTACCAATTGTTACCTTAACAGTCTTACAAGATTTTGTATTAGTAAGAATTTGTTTTTCTTTTAGATCAGCATACTTCAGTCAGTTAGCCATCAAACAAAATCCAATGTTAGCAGAAGCTTATTCAAATCTGGGCAATGTATATAAAGAAAGAGGACAGCTACAGGAAGCTTTAGAAAATTACAGACATGCAGTTAGACTAAAACCTGACTTTATTGATGGTTACATTAATTTAGCAGCAGCATTGGTTGCAGCTGGGGATTTGGAACAAGCAGTACAAGCATATGTTACAGCATTACAGTATAACCCTGTAAGTCCACATCTTATACTTTGTGTAATTTAGGTTATGTCCCTTTAGAATTGATATTGCCTCTGCAGTTTGTATGACAATTTCTAGTATATTTATTTATTCTTATTTCAATACCTAGTCCTATGATATTTTGCAATATGAAATGGTCTAGTTACTTTCATAGCCATGTTTGTGCAACTGCTGTCTTAAGAAAAAATGCACAATTGCACATTTCCAATCAATCCTACCTAAGAAAGATAACTCTTTATAATTTGAGAAAATGGATACTGTTGTAGGACTGTTGTGTTATAAATTCTGCTACATCTGGTTTTTTTATGTGTTAAAAAAAAATTAACAGGAACCCTGTCATTCTGTTACAGCTGATACAATTTGTATGAGGTCTTAATGTATTTGAAATTAAACTGTTTTTATTTTTTTTCAGGATCTGTATTGTGTACGCAGTGATCTTGGTAACCTTCTAAAGGCTTTGGGAAGATTAGATGAGGCCAAGGTAGGGACATTAATAACTTAACGGAGAGAAAGGGTAAAATTAACGATATTTCATCTCAAAGTTTTCTTGATCAGTCTTGGAAAATATATGAAGGAGGATAAAAAGGCTTCTTGTCAGAATTGTTTTTTTTTATGTACCTTGGAAGACAATTAAGATGCATAAACATGCTGCAGATTAAATTATCTTTAACTATTTTTGCCTTGAATGCTACATTGTTAAACTATACACGAGTAATTTGTTGAATGCTAATAATATGCATCTAGTAGTTGTCTTCTAGGGTTGTATGTGATAAAATGCAACATATTTCAGAACACAAGGACAGGATGACATCGTGGACAGCGAAAGCTTTCTTGTTACGACTTGTCTTTCTTGGAATTGAGGAAGTAAATTAAAATTAAACTGCATTTAAACCTTTTGTTTTAAAACATTTGTATGAAATAATTTCCCCTTTTTCCAATTATAAGACAGATTCGTGAAAAGAAACCTTAAAGTCTTGCAAACATGTCATCCTGTTATATTGAAGAATTGCTTCATTGCAGAAAGAAAGAGATAGTAAATACTAATACACTTGCACATGAGCTATTTGTTCTGTTATGATGTCCAATAAACTACTTTTTAACTACAAAATTAAATATAATATTTGAATTTCCTTAGAATTGCTTAACCTAAACTGTACACTGTGCAAGGGTATTGATATTTCAGAGAATACATTAATGGCTATTTTGATCTGAGAAGAGCCTTCTTATCCTTTCAATTTATTGATTTTATTGATGGTTCTTTTTGATCATCTTTATGCAGTCTGTGTGTGTCACTTAGCTAGCCCCTCCCAATAATTTCTTTAAAAAAAATATATGTAAATTAAAGTATATATATATGTAGGTTAATTTTCAACTCATTAACTATCCACAACTGAATAATTGTTCATTAGAACCAGTTTGGGAAAATAAACATTAATTGCAGTGGGAATTGTAAATGTAAATGAATGTCATTATTTAGCTATTTGGTACATGCAGACATATATCAGTTTGATGGAAAAATGAAAACATTGATAACAAGAATTTACTAATATATTTCTACTTTACTAATTTAGCATCTTTTTTATCGTTTCGAACATAGAAAGCTGATATCAAAATCATTCCATGCTGGGAGTCGACAGGACAAGCCACCAGTGTGTGACCTTTAAATGGTAAATACTGCTAAACGTCGAGGTAACAATGAGGTATTGTATGAAGAAACCACATTGAACCAGCTTTGTTTTTATATTTGGCAGTATCAGAAAGAAAAAAGTTCTAAAATTCTAATGGCTCAAGTTTATACTTTTTTTAACAATTTTGATTTGAAAATCACAAAAAATATGGTAGAGATTTGGATTATACCAAACAAATTGCAATATACTTTTGGCTTCGAAAAATGGAAAAAATTTAAAACTAACTTTTCAACTAGGCAAAATTTTGAAAGGTTCATACACAAGACTTGGAGGCGCTTTCCCAAGCACGCGCTTTGGCAGTCGCATGCAGTCGCTGCAGAGAAGTGTATTTTTCTATATTGAAGTGACTGTAAGAATACTGATTCAGTGGTTTTATGTTTGTTTTGGACTCTTTTTCAGTCATTTTTAAACCTTTACTTCAAAAATCATTGAAAGGGTTATATTATGCAAGTCCCATATGGAAGAACACTTCTCAGTATCAGAATTTTTAAAGTGGAATTGTAGGCATGTAGCACATGGTCTTCATTGCTAATAAGAACCTTTTTTTTTACAAAGCACATGCAAGAAACATGTAAATCATAAACATGATTAGTTTGTAGCTAGTCATGTTTTGGCATTGCTAATGCATCAATAGAAATAAGCAAGCAATATTTATTTAAAGCATTTGAAGACGATAGAATTCATGCTAGCAGTACCATTGACAAGGAAACTCTGTATTTAGAAAAATTGTACTACAATTTGTTAGAAATATTATGGGTTTTTTTAAGGCAATTTTCAGGCATGCCTAATTAACACAAAGAAGTACAAATACAGAATATCGGGGTTCCTCTGTCAGAAGTTCAAGATACACCAAGCGCTAGCGTAGGAGCGCAGCAGAGCGTGGCAATGGCAATTAATTGCGATGTTGTGAAAAAGACATCATATTAATGAATGTTTTTTCCTAAATTTTTAGGCATGCTATTTAAAAGCTATCGAAACACAACCAAACTTTGCAGTTGCTTGGAGTAATCTGGGATGTGTGTTTAATGCTCAGGGTGAAATATGGTTGGCAATTCACCATTTTGAGAAGGTAAATATTTCTTTCCATTAAATCTTCATTAAGCAAAACTGACTTTAATTCTAATGTGATTAACATTATTAATGTTTCAATTCACACTTGCACCTTATTGTAAACCAGTCTCATTTATTTTGGTAATTTATATATATATTTTTTGGGGCTGGGGATAGTGGGATGTTTAGACCTTTTAACTAATTTTAACCATCCCATCTATATTATTAGGGCCCCGCCACTTTGTGGCGGACACCCTATAGTGATCAGTCCATCCGTCTGAAACTAATCATGTCTGGGCTGCAACTTTTTTATCTTTTGAGGCAGGCTTTTGATATTTGGAATGTGGGTAGATAATATCAAGGCGATGTGTTGCATACCGTGGTTGATCACCTTTGACCTTGAACTTTGACCTTAAGGTCACATTATTGCTTTCTGCATGACAAATTCATGTCTGGGCTGTAACTTTTTTATCTTTTGAGGTAGGCTTTTGATATTTGGAATGTGGGTAGATAATATCAAGATGATGTGTCGCATACCATGGTCACTGACCTTTGACCTTGAACTTTTATCTTATGTCACATTATTGCTTTCTGAATGACAAATTCATGTCTGGGCTGTAACTTTTTTTATCTTTTGATATTTGGAATGTGGATAGATAATATCAAGGCGATGTGTCGCATACCGTGGTCGATCACCTTTGACCTTAAGGTCACATTATTGCTTTCTGCGTGACAAATTCATGTCCGGGCTATAACTTATTTATCTTTCAAGGTACGCTTTGATATTTGGAATGTGGGTAGATAATATGAATGTGATGTGTCTCAATACCATGGTTGATGACCTTTGACCTTGACCTTAAGGTCCGCTGGGCCCACAGAGATTGGTACTATCTCAATGATATCTAGTTTAAATTAAATAACATTAGGATTCTCTTAATTATGTTATAAAATATGAAAATTGTCATATATTTTTTAAACAATTTCTGTTTCATCTTTAAATTACACTCACCTTCAACTGCCTAATTTGTGTAATATTTTATATTTGAACAGGCTGTTGCATTAGATTCCAACTTCCTGGATGCTTACATCAACCTTGGGAATGTATTAAAAGAAGCAAGAATATTTGATAGGTAAAAAAAATACTGATTATTATGAGGAGTTTTAAAGCATTTTTTTAATCAATTTTAAATTTGTAATATTATTTTGTGTTATGTTATAATGCATGCTGAACAGTAAATGAACATATGAAATGAATGGATAGATTGCCTTTAAGGATGTTATAGCATTAGAGCTTGGTGTCATTTCAAACTTGTTTTAGAGTGGTTAACAGTTTAAAATGTATTCATCTTATACATTGTCTGTTTAAAAAGGAAAATCTCTTAATTAAAAGGTATTACACTGGTGTTATATATATTGAATTCTTGTATTTGTAGAGCGGTAGCAGGGTACTTGAGGGCTTTGAACTTGTCACCAAACCATGCAGTTGTACATGGTAACCTTGCATGTGTGTATTATGAGCAAGGGTATGTATTGTTGTATGCACACTGTATTTAATAACCATATTAAAAAACTCTTGATTAAATGAAGAATATTATGAATGAAATGTCAGACATTCTAATACATAATTTTTTTTAACCAATTCCTGAATCTTAAATTCACATTATACATTTTACTATTATTATTATGTGGTTTACATGAACTTAAATCTTGAAGTTATCTAGAATACATTATTTTTCCAGATTAATAGACTTGGCCATTGATACCTATAAACGAGCAATAGAGTTACAACCAAACTTCCCAGATGCGTACTGTAATCTTGCCAATGCCCTCAAAGAGAAAGGAAAGGTAGCTTATTTCTGGCAGTTCAGTTGTTTCTTGTTTTATCTTATTTCTTAATTTGATTTTCAAACAAGGTGCAATATCAGATGAATACATGTAATTTAAAAACTTTAAAAACTTTATTGTGACTTGCTACATAGTTGAATTGTAATACAAAAATTTGTGATCATAGATGTTTGTAGACCTTCCCTCCAAAACACACACACTCACACACAAATTGGAAATAGGTATGTAAAAGCAGTGAATTGGGGAAAATATTTTTTTTTTACTTATTAAATGCCACTAATATGTACAACTACTCAGCTGTGTTGTAAATATTATCATGGATTTATAAGTTTGTCAAAAGAACAACTGAGTCATAATATTAGTCAATTTAGACTTTCTGAAAAAACATGTCTAAAGGCAAAGGATTTATCCCACAAAATTTCCACTTCAACCCACACCTTTCAGAATCAGATGTAACAAATCAAAACAAAACATCTAATTGACAATACATATTAGTTTTATTTCTAAATCACTCAATTTTATTCAGAAAACAAACAATATGTAATAGTATTCAAATCACAAAGCACAAAACTTGACAGCATCAGAAGACAATTTCTTAATTTTGACTTAAAAAGAACCATGCAGTGTGAAACAGGAGTACAATTTCTATAGAACTTCTGGTAAATCAGAAAAAAGTAACCAGAAACATACCCGAAAAATCCAGATTTTAAATTGATGATTTCTGCGAATGGGATTTTTTTACCAGTAGCATCATTCCTGGTAATTATGTACTGATTTACATTTTTCTGCAGTTTTATAAGTAAGTAATCAAAGCTCTATTTGTGTAGGTTGTCGATGCAGAAGAATGTTACAACACAGCATTAAAGTTATGTCCAACACATGCAGATTCATTGAACAATCTGGCAAACATCAAAAGAGAACAGGGTTATACAGAGGAAGCTGTCAAGTTATACCTTAAAGCTTTAGAGGTCTACCCTGAATTTGCCGTAGCACATTCTAATCTAGCCAGTGTTCTACAACAGCAAGGCAAATTACACGAAGCATTGCTACATTACAAGGAGGCTATAAGGTAACTTCTCTCAGTATGTCATACAACTAGAGTTTTAATATTGGTTTATACTATTTGATATTAGTTTATGCTATTTATTAGTAAATAATTGATTATTTGTCATATCTGCTTACATTATGCAATCAATAGTGTAAACAGATGCATTTAAAAAGTTATGAAAGCTCATAGAATTCAATCAGTAGGACTTTGTAAAAATGATTATCCAATGCAGCTTGTTTTATTAGGAAGATGTATAAAATGTTGGGGATTTGTTTGTAGGATATCTCCTACTTTTGCTGATGCCTACTCCAACATGGGTAACACATTGAAGGAAATGCAGGATATACAAGGAGCTCTACAGTGTTATACGCGAGCTATACAGATCAACCCAGCATTTGCCGATGCACACAGTAACTTGGCATCAATCCATAAGGTAAGGAATTGGTGTTGTTACATTTTGTAAGGTTACAAGGAAGTGCCATTGTTTTTATGTCCTGCCAATGAAAGATTTCAGTCTGTTCGTCCATTCGTTTTATGTCCGTCTGCCCCACTTCTGTTTTACCATTTTGATGAAGCTTTTTTTTATGAAAATGATCTTCATCATGAAACTTAGTACACAGTTATAAAATGGTGAAATCTAACTGGCAAAATATTGTAGGTAGGGCTGTGTTGAATACTTCACACTTGACTTATATGTGCAAAATGGGACACTACTGTCGCTGAAACACATTTTTGGTGTTTTTATTGTTTTGTTTTAATTCCAACACAGATGTTTACCTTTACGTCATACAATCACATTTTTTCTGTATTTGAAGAATTATATATTTTTACACATGATCTCAACAGTGGAGTTGTAAAATGTTGTTGTATTTTCCAGGATTCAGGTAACATCCCAGAAGCTATAGCTTCATACAGAACAGCACTCAAATTGAAACCTGACTTTCCAGATGCTTATTGTAATTTGGCACATTGTTTACAAGTAAGTTGGAGTGATTATTGGTAAAAACTCATTCTCTTACCATTTTTTATATGAAATTTACTATGATTTATATATGTTTTACCTTTGGAAGGTAAATGTGCAATTAAGTAAAAATGGGAATATTGTCTAAGGATTTTTTAAACGGTCATATAGAGGTACTGTATAAATTTTATCGTAATTGTTTGATTTGAGTTTAAAATAGTTTTTATTCACAGTATCATGTATTCTTTATGTTTCATTTTGTAGATTGTTTGTGATTGGAGTGATTATCCATCCAGAATGAAGCGTCTTGTACAAATAGTACAGGATCAGTTGGAAAAGAATCGCTTACCATCAGTTCATCCTCATCATAGTATGTTATACCCACTGTCTCATTCCATGAGGAAAGCAATAGCAGCTAGACATGCTAATCTTTGTTTAGAAAAGGTAGGTAATTAATTGTGTGTTACTTGCTATTCTATTGTAAGTTCCATGAGGACAGCTATAGCGGCTAGACATGCTAATCTTTGTTTAGAAAAGGTAGGTAATTAATTGTGTGTTACTTGCTATTCTATTGTAAGTTAGTAAAAATATTAAAATGAAAAGCTAAATTTATATTGTTATGATATTTCAAGTTGAAATATAAGAAATTTTCTTCTTAAATTGAGCATCAGACATTAATCCTAATTCAGTGCTATTTTTTTTTTAGATAAATGTATTACACAAGCCATCGTATGAACATCCCAACACCCAGGTTGAACCCGGTACCAGATTGAGGGTTGGTTATGTCAGCTCAGATTTCTGTAATCACCCTACATCACATCTCATGCAAAGTATTCCCGGTGCGCACGACAGAAATGAGGTCGAGGTAACATTACTAGCGTCTTTTTTAATATATGTTCATATTGTGGTCATTTTTTATTTGAATTGTGTTGAAATTGTAGATGAGTGTGTGTTGGATGTTTGTGTAAAACATAAGCTTAAAGTTCTAGCAAGGATTGTTAACTCCACAACTATTGACCCCTGATATTTATTAGTTTGAAATTTCTAAATAAAAGCAATGGTCACTTGAACGGTTATTCAAAAAATTTTGAATCTTTAATGAAAATTTTACCCTAATTAATTTTTTTCCCAGATATTTTGCTATTCACTAAGTCCAGATGATGGAACAACATTCAGGAATAAAATTGCTGATGGAGCAGAGCACTTTATTGATTTATCACAGGTATAGTTAGTTAACTGTTTTTGTTTATCATTATGGGATGTTGTAAAGGGGTTTTTGACAATATGCTATGTTTTCAAACGAGTGTTCTGTTGCTCGTCATCAGTCAGTTTTGTGTTCAGTTACATTAAATTGTGTATTGGATTTCCAGTGTAATGTGATACAGTCTACCAGTTAATTGATAAATGCTTTAAAAATTCAAACTTGTACAAATATTTATTAAATACACATTTAATCAATTCATTACGAATAAGATTTTGAGGGTCCCCAGTGGCCAAGTGGGTTAAGGTAGTAAGTCATCTACTATTGATCAAGTGCCTATCAACACTGAGGTTGCAGGTTTGGATCTCACTGTGGGCAGGGTGACGGTGTGACTCGAATCTTAATTGACAAGGATTGCCAGTTTTACTACCAAAGGCCAGGGTTGTTCTCTGTACTCTGGCTTTCTCCCCCAATAAAAACTGAATGCCACAATATAGCTGAAAAATTGCTGAAAGTGACGTTATATGCCATTCAAAAAGAAAAAATTCACTTTTTGATATGTTTTGTAGATACCATGTAATGGTAAAGCCGCAGACAGAATTTATTCAGATGGAATACAGATTCTAGTCAATATGAATGGCTATACTAAAGGAGCACGTAATGAATTGTTTGCTCTTAGGCCTGCACCTATTCAAGTAAGTATTATCTTCTGTTAAAATTGCTTCGCTTCCTATAAATAAAACATCAAGTGATCTAAAATCTGAATCAGATGCCTGTTAATGTAGATATACAATAGATACAGTTGCAATTTTAATACCTTATATTCCTTTTAGAAATGTGTTGTATTCAATCTAAACCACTTCAAGTTTTGAAGTACTAAGCAACAACGTTTATATACAGAACCTGCCACACCGTGCTTAGTTTCATATTTATTCTACAGAAATTTTTTAAGGCATGCAGTTTTAGTCGAGAATTTTTAAGCTTTAAAATAGAAATATTGTATAACTGGTAAAGTGGTAAAAACTGTAACACACAAATTTTCAGAATGGATTTGGCAGTATATTTTTAATCGGAACTATTTTTAAGTACATACATATTGTTTTATAGGTTATGTGGCTGGGTTATCCTGGTACGAGTGGAGCTTCCTTCATGGACTACATTCTCACAGATGAAGTCACATCTCCATTAGATCTTGCAGATCAGTATTCAGAGAAATTGGCATATATGGCAGATACATTCTTCATTGGTGATCATCAGCAAATGTTTCCAC
Source organism: Limnoperna fortunei (assembly GCA_944474755.1). Classification (NCBI taxonomy): domain Eukaryota; kingdom Metazoa; phylum Mollusca; class Bivalvia; order Mytilida; family Modiolidae; genus Limnoperna; species Limnoperna fortunei. Next base: position 60,783,000 of record OX104115.1, read on the forward strand.
ATTTGAAAGAGAAAATTCTCATTGAAGTTGATGGAAAAGTGTCTGACAACAATATTATTTTGAATGGTATTGATTTAGAGTCTTTGAGGAGAACTGCAGAAGTTAAGGTATATTATTTGTGTTTTTTTTTGTATTTTTATACCCCCCGCAAACTAGTTTGGGGGGGTATATAGGAATCACCCTGTCTGTCTGTCCGTCTATCTGTCCGTCTGTCCACATCCCTTGTAGGCGCTTCTCCTCCTAAACCGCTTGACAGATTTTGATGAAACTTTACATGAAGGAAGTACATCATATGTAGATGTGCATAAAGAATTCGTCGCTGTCGGATATTATTCAGGGGAGATAAGTGGACTTGAAGCGAAGTGGGTGGTATCCCTTTGTGAGCTTGCTCACAGTCCACACTTGTTACACCTCATCCTTTATAAACATTCATGGAAATATCACATCCATATATAAGTATCAAAGATCTACTAAAAATACAGAAGAAGAATTGCAACTATGGATAATTACAATATGTTTAAAGTGTCTTGTGTTTCATATATGTTTACATAGAACAACCTTAACAGGAAGGAATATACATACCAGTTTTAATCTGACTTTAAAATTTGGCATCTGATACACAAAATATTTCTGTTCTCTTCTAATGCTGACAATCAAATGTGTATAAACTTAGATTGATACTCAATATTGATATCTCAGTTTAATTTAATTTTTGGGGCCTCTGTGGCTGATTGGTAGTTTGTCTACTATTGATCACGTGGTCTGTCAACACTGAGATTGCTGGTTTGATTCTCACTGCAGTCAGGGTGTGCTCGACTCCAATCTTAATTGACAAGGATCGCCAGTTTTCCTACTGAAGGTCGGGGGTTTTCTCAATGTACTCTTGCTTCCTCCCCCAATAAAAACTGGACGCCATGATAAAGTTGAAAAACTACTGAAAGTGGCGTTAAACAATATTCAAACAAACAAACAAAAATAAATTTAATTTTGTGCTGACTCAGTTGAAAATTAGAAGAAAATTAGAAACAGATTGTTTTAAAAGAGGCTGAACTGTCCTAATTGAAATTTACTGATACTGTGTGTAAAAAATTCAAAGAATCTATTTGTTTACAGAGAGTGACATATGAAGCAGAACATGGTGAGACCACAGATGAAGATGATGGGTCTCCAGCAAGGATCAGCTTTGATGTCATGGACTTGCCTGTGCAGGATATGCTTCAAACCATGATACAGACAGGATTGTCACATTCAATGATAAATGAGGTTGTCGTTCAGAATGGTGTCACCACGAACCAAACAAACAACAAAGCAGCAACAGGAGAGGAAATACCACAGAACATCATTATTAGTGCACGTTGTCAGTACCATCTACCAGATGATGCTATTGTCTACTGTAACTTTAATCAGCTGTACAAGATAGATCCAGCCACACTTGACATGTGGATAGAGATTTTAAAGAATGTACCCAACAGTGTGCTGTGGTTGCTACGGTTTCCTGCTGTGGGTGAAACCAACGTAGTAAAGCGTGCAACAGCAGGCGGTCTTTCCGCTGATAGAATTGTCTTTTCACATGTAGCTCCAAAGGTAAGTCTTGTTTAAGTGCTATGGTTTACAATATTTTGTTTTGGCCTCTTTGGCCGAGTGGTTAAGTTAGTTCGTGTTCAATTGACCACATTTCCTGTCAACACTAAGATTGCAGGTTTGAGACTCACTGCAGGCAGGGTGCCCTTGAATACAATCTTAATAGGAAAGGATTGCCAGTTTTCCTACCGAAGGTCGGGGTTTTTCTCCTAGTACTCTGGCTTCCTCCCCCAATAAAAACTTGACGTCATGATATAGCTGAAAAATTGCTAAAAGTGGAGTTAAACAACATTCAAACAAACAAACAAACAATATTTTGTTACAAAAATGGTTTGTTATCAATACTGAGTATGAGATGTTCGCCTTATTTCATTGACATCAACATCAGTGCATGGGTATTATGTTAAATTTTGAAACGGTTCTATATAAATGTTGAAAAGATCAATATTGGTGGTGCTCTATAAAATTTCTGCCTTCTTCAGTTATAAGCTATTTAAATGGAATAAATATTTTACAGTGGACTGCATATGATAACACGTGTAACACGAATGCTATTGACGGTTTCCGCTATATTTACCTACAAAGAAAACAATAACAAATGTTAATCCACATAATGTCAAACATAACTTTTTGTGAAATGTGGTAAATATCAATGGTAGTTGTGAAGATATTATCCAATATTGTCCTCGATACAACATTTTGGATGATGAACTGCAAATCGGATACTTTGTAACAATTTGTGTATCCAATTACCCGCAGTCTACTGTATTAAATTTGCATAACAATTTACAAGTTTATTGGGTCAGGTCTCAGTTTATGATGGGTTAGACATAGGTTATCAATGACCATAATCCTAATGGATACTGCTAGGAATAGTAGTTGTGAATCCTTTTTAAACGACTGTTCTCATATACTTCTTAAAAAAATATCCCTAATCTGTTATAACATGCAGTATTGGTGTATAAAGATATTGATTTTATTATCATTACAGGAAGAGCATGTAAGACGAGGACAGTTAGCAGATGTATGTTTAGATACTCCATTGTGTAACGGACATACAACAGGAATGGATGTTTTATGGGCAGGCACACCTATGGTGACTTTGCCAGGTCTGACACGAATAAGTAATTCAACAGAATACATACCATACAGTAGAACTTGTCTAAGCTTTCAGAAAAATTCATTAAAATATGTTTTCATGTTGCGACAGTCTGGCTGTTAGAATATTTGCTATAGACAATCTCATCTGTATTTCGTAGTAATTAGAAATACTGTTAATTTCTTTTTTAAAATTCTAAAAGTTTGGTTTTATTACAGTTTTTACACAGCACTAACAATAAGTTAATAAAATTATTTGAAAGTTAAAATTTTAATTTTCTGCCATACGAGAAATCCCTAAAATTAATAGTTTATTATGGCTTTTCTTGGAAAAACAAAAAGGCTTTTAACATTTTTATTGAAGAACAATTTGGGATTGAATTAGGAAAACAAAACAAAACTATATTTATTATAAACATACATTGTTTATATTTTTAGGCGAGACTTTGGCATCAAGAGTTGCATCTTCTCAGCTACATGCACTTGGATGCCCAGAATTAGTAGCAAAGTCCAGAGAAGATTACATCAAGATAGCAACAAGACTTGGTGTTGAACCACGGTAGTGAGTATTTATTAGGGCATCATTTTGTCAAATAGTATTAAATAAGAAAAATAGCAAAGAAAATGGACTGAACAACAAAAGCCAAAAGTCAAGGGACAGTTACAAACCTGGATATAGACAAACACAACACAAAAACCAAAAACACAGAAAAACGGAAAGAGAGTAACCCAAACCCATTAAAAACCATAGGTGCACTCAGGTGCTTTTGGATTGCAAATCCAAAGATTTTAATGTTTAAGAAATATTTTCTTGAAACTATAAATCCAATATTTTGGATAGATAACTAAATGGAATCTTGTATGCATTTCAGTTAGGTCCAATGAGTGTTGCTGCAACACAAGCTTCATTTGAATGATAGACTGCCATTGAAACAATATTTGCAGTAAAAATATTCTAAATTTTTGTTAGGTAGATGTTTACGACCATCGTTTGTATTCTATTGTATCATTTCTTGTATTTTTCAGCATGAGAAGAATAAGAGCTAAAGTTTGGAAGGCTAGGACATCAAGTCCCTTGTTTAACTGCAGACATTATGCACATAATATGGAGAAATTATTCAAAGAGATGTGGAGAAAATATGAGAATGGAGAAGACATTGATCACATTGTTAAAACTGAAGATTAGGGTTATATTAACTATAGTGATAGTGCTGTGGTGTGTCTGATTTTTTATTTCAGAACAATTGTGTTCAAATTTATAACGATGTAAATAATTGGATCTAAATGAACATTGTAGCTGAAATTGACTTGTTTTTAACACTGAAATATTTTGGTTTTACAAAATAACAGTGCTGTACTTTATTGTGTACATTTATGTATTGTATCATTTTCATTATCATTTTTACAAAGACTCGTGCATTTGTAGAGATTTTTGTACATACTGGTATATACTGTATAATAAGACAGGTGTTTAAAAACTTAGTGAAACTTTTGGTATGTGTGTGATTTCATTGTGATCATTCTCGATGTTTTGTTTATATCAATCACTAGAGTTCTAAGAGCAGACTACTATTTAAAGTTTGCAGACACATTACATGAAATAATAAATTTTTTTCAGCAGTTCTGTGAACTTAAGTCCATCACCTTGCATTGTAATCTGTTGTGGTTCTGTATAAATATATTGTAAAAAAAATTTGAACGATAGTCAAAAATATTGTATATATATACCCGAGTATGATTTTAACAATACTTGTACATAAAAGGAAATCAAAATCATTTTCATTGTACATAGTAACATAGAGTTTTACTGGAAATGCTTAGCATTTTATGTACTATTATTTATTGATGTATGAATGATCACTGTCTAAGTACAGCTATAAAAAGTATTCACAGATTTCTTGTTTTATGTTTATGCCTTTTTTAATCAAGTATCATAAGTAAAAAATATTTTCAAAAAGCTGTTTCAAGTGCCACTTATAGTTAAGGTCAAGGCCATGGAGGGCCAAATAACTATTGAAGTTGTAATTTCATGTTCTAGGTGTGCTCGACTCCAGCCCTAATTAACCAGGATTGCCAGTTAATCTGTTGAAGGACTGCGGTTCTGAACTGGGGACATGAGGATATGATTTCATGTCCTAGGTGTGCTAGACTCCAGCCCTAATTAACCAGGATTGCCAGTTAATCTGTTGAAGGACTGCTGTTCTGAACTGGGGACATGAGGACATGATTTCATGATTTCATGTCCTAGGTGTGCTTGACTTCAGCCCTAATTAACCAGGATTGCCAGTTAATCTGTTGAAGGGCTTCGGTTCTGAACTGGGGACATGAGGACATGATTTCATGATTTCATGTCCTAGGTGTGCTCGACTCCAGCCCTAATTAACCAGGATTGCCAGTTAATCTGTTGAAGGACTGCGGTTCTGAACTGGGGACATGAGGACATGATTTCATGTCCTAGGTGTGCTCGACTCCAGCCCTAATTAACCAGGATTGCCAGTTAATCTGTTGAAGGGCTGCGGTTCTGAACTGGGGACATGAGGACATGATTTCATGTCCTAGGTGTGCTCGACTCCAGCCCTAATTAACCAGGATTGCCAGTTAATCTGTTGAAGGACTCCCCTTCTGAACTGGGAACTCCTTTTTATATCCAAAATAAAAACTTGGTTCTGTGATTCAAGTTTTTTTAATTCAGGATTAGTTGAAAATAAACAGACGGCCTGATGAAAGATTATATTCCCTGTGTGTCAACTCTGATATGGAGGCAAAAATACACATTGTTTAAGGGTCTGTGACCAGAGGATTTTTCTGGCTGCATGCTAGTCCTCTGGTAAAATTCATCAACAAAAAGAATGACATTTTGACAACGTAAGATGTGTAATTATAGTGTCCACGTGCCAAGGATACTAGATGTACATTCCTAAGTCCAGTGCAATAGAAAATAGTACCACTGGCTATTTTGATACACATCTGGGGCGGGGTGGTACTGGCAATTATTAGGGCCCCGCCACTTTGTGGCAGATGCCCTATGGTGATCAGTTTGTCCATCCGTCCGAAACTAATCGTGTCCAGGCTGGAAACTTTTTTATCTTTTGAAGGCTTTTTATACCCCCGCTCGACAAAGTCAGGGGTATAAATTGGTCCTCGTGTCTTTCCGTTCATCCGTCCACATTTGGTTTCCGGATGATACTCAAAAAGTTTACATCGCATTTGAATGAAACTTTGGGATATTGTTATATATCAAGTTAGTAAGAAGCCTATTGATTTTGGGGGAAATGGGTAAAGTTTCAAGGTCGCAGTCCATGAAAAACGTTAGAGGTTTTTAGAAAAAAGTTGTTTCTGGACAATAACTCAAAAAGTTTGCATGCGATTTGAATGAAACTGGGATATTGTTATATACTATGTTGGTAAGAAGCCTATCGATTTTGGGGGAAATCCGTCAAATTTCAAGGTAAGAGTCCACGAAAAACGTTTAAATTTTTTACAAAAGTGGGGGTATCAGTGATCGCTAAATCGGCTTTGTCCAGTGATATTTGGTATGTGGGTATATAAGATCAAGGCGATGTGTTGCATATCATGGTTGATGACCATTTACCTTGACCTCAAGGTCAGCGGGGCCCACAGAGATGGGTACCATCGCACTGATATCTAGTTCTAATTATTTGGATGTATTATAAGAAATGCTTGTCAATTGGACAAAATTTCATTATGATGATCGGTTGGCTGAATAAGCGTAATATCCAACTATTTGAGATAAACCTGAAAAAAATGTATGTACTGGTGGACTTCACTGAAATTAGTTTCTTTCTTTTGCATAATTATCCCTTTTAATTTATTTTAGCAAAAACCAGGAAATGACAAAAATACAATATTTTTACAACAGCTAAAAATGTTCATTGAACTGGCTAGTGGGTGAGCTAGATAACCATAGCAATGACTTATAAACAGTCCTATTCACTTCGCTTTCATTTTATAGCATTAGCTAATCTTGACAAAAATGCCCTAACTGGACGGTTATTCTAGCACTGAAGTCTCGTTGGTCATTTGTATTGTACGCATATAGGAACGTTAGAACTTTTAACTGAACTGAAAATTCATTATTATATAAATTAGGAAGGCATACTGTGTCTAAACTGAGCTCGACACACTGACATAAACTTTGGGTTTTGATATAAATTATTAGTGGCTACTATCGTCTGCAGATTTGACGGACGGCCTATACTGAGCTCGACACACTGAAAAAACGTTTGGGTTTTGGTATAAATTGTAAGTGGCTAATATCGTTTGTGCTGATTTGACGGGCCTGTTCTGAGCTCGACACACTGACGTAAACGTTTGGGTTTTGGTATAAATTGTAAGTGGCTAATATCGTTTGTGCTGATTTGACGGGCCTGTTCTGAGCTCGACACACTGACGTAAACGTTTGGGTTTTGGTATAAATTGTTAGTGGCTGCTATAGTCTGTACAAATTTGACGGGCGGCCTATACTGAGCTCGACACACTGACGTAAAATCCTCAACCTGCATGATATTAGTTTAAATGGTATTTAACAGCACTTTCAGCATTTTTGGCCGGGTTGCACGAAGTGCAAACCCGGGTTATAGTATGGTGAAGTCGGGCTTGTTTCCTTATTTTCCAGAGTTGGAAACTTAGTCATTTTTCAGAACATTTTTGGAAGTCGGTAACTCATTTTGTGTAATCAACTCCTATAGTTTTCAACCCAGATCTCTGAAACTTCATAGAAAGATTGCACATGCATTACATTTGTGCACCTGCTTTTATGGAATTGCTCGAGAATTTTTGTTTAACAGCATTTCTGGCAGGATTGCACGAACTGCAAACTCTGGTTTTAGTGTAAAGTCGGGCGGGCAGGCGGGGAAAATAGGGTATCTATTTTGTGTAATCAACTCCTCCTTACAGTTTTCAACCCAGATCTATGAAACTTCACAGAAAGATTGCACATGTATTTAAGTTTTGCACCTGCTGTTATGGAATTGTTCGAGAATTTTTTTCAGTCTTAAAAACCCGGCTGTCATAACGAGAAGTTAGATATAAACATGGCTTTAAAGCTTCCAAGACGTAAAAAACAAATCGTAGATCTACGTAGACAAACGTGGCAACAAAACTAAACAAAAGGCTCTAGAAAGCCAATATCGCTCGCTTAGTTAGAAGTTCTTGGACGTCTCATTGACAAGAAATGAGAAAATTTGAAATGGGATCTTCTACATATCATTACTCCTACAAAATTACACCCAATTTGGTAATTTAAGTGAATTATATTTTAATTTTCGTCATTCAAATGACAGAAGCCATTCTAGCCATTTTGGTAGCCGTGCCGTTATTTTTCCATTAAAATCGATGGCAAAGGCTTTATTTGATAGATTTCACTACTTTCCATCCAAATCGAGTACACCCTGCCTGCAGTGGGAATCGAACCGTTGACAGTCCCACGTGATCAATAGTAGACGAACTACCTTAACCACTCGGACACCGAGGCCCCTATTGGCTTGGTAGAACGCACCTGCCAAAGCTGGACACATGAAATTATTGAGTATACCAAATGTTATCCAGTTTACAAGGTATAATTTATGTTAACCAATTTTCGGAGAGTGGAATGAGACATAAGAAAAACATTAAATATATTGCAAGTTATAGTTAAACAACATTGGTTGTATCCAATCTAAAATTATCCCACCTATGGATTGTACAATGTGAAGTTACCCCACCTATGGATTGTACAATTTATAAACAAAAACGTATACTTTCAACAAACTACAAGGTTAATTAAAAACGTATTTACAAGTCCTTCACACAGTAAACAGGATACTTTAGTATCGTTTACACAAGTCACCTTACTCGTATGTGAATGTCACGAAAAGAATACATTACCTGTGTCATGTATGATCTGATAAATCTTTAATATCCTCTGGAATAACAACACGTCATTATCGTGTCAAACATATTACTTGCTTATTCGTGCACGACAGAGATGGGATTTTTTGGGTCATTTATATTAGGCTACAAGTCAACTTGTATGGGGTCAAATTCCCTTGATAGTGATAAAGCCTAAAGTTGTGGGTATCCTTATACCTCCGCTTGAAAACTAGAGGCTCCCAGAAGCCTGTTACTGATCACCTGGAACATTGATTAACACCCAGCATTCAAATTTGAAACTAGGTACTCTCAGAATGATTGTAGTCAAGTTTGAAAAAGGTTTCAGAGGAGATTTTTTAAGCGTTTACGACGAACGACAGACGACGAATGTCAAGTGATGGCAAAAGCTCACATGGGACATTTGGGGGTATATATGGATGGGGTGTCCATCTATCCGTTACACTATATATTATACACAACCTTCTACACCACTGCAGAGAGTTTTTTTTAAACTTTCAAAGAATCTGTGACAAATAGTTCCATTCTGCATCTAATGTTTTACATTTTGATCGAAATGATATTTAAGGTTGGAAGCAAGGTGTATTAATTTGGGAAGTTGTTAAGTTTTTCAAGTTAAAAATAAGTTCACCAAGTAATACAGCAATGTATGTACGCCTTCAAAATCTAGAAAATGCATTCACAACAATCGATTGAAATGGGATTATTAGTTTAAAATTATACCAACTGACCTTCAAACCTAGATAATCTGTACGACAAACGAATCAATAACAATTATTATTAAATCACCATTGTATATGCCATGCACATGGCTGCACAAAAATAAAATGACCATGGACAATATAAGATACTCATTTATGGTTCTCAGTACGACACAAAAACAATGTATGTGCAAATAAAGACATTGACTGGATTATATTGCATAGTATTATTACTATTTCTGGTCACACAAATGAATATCGTTGAAAGTGAGGACAAGAGTACCAGAAGTTAGTCATATACTGCACGATTAAAGCAAATACTTGTTCGTTTACCTTTATAGCAACAGCGTGTACAAAGATTGCAAGGAAAATAGAACTGTCTTTCGTGTTATGCATTTCTTTTATTAAAGAGGGACTTTAGGCTACCGTCTGCTAGCAGAGTTTCGTGACAACTTAAGGTTACTGTATTTCCTGCAAAAGGGTTTTAATAATATCCACACTTCTTACGTTTCTATGACAACAGTCAACGTTTGATCTCGAGGTTTATCTCGACTATAAATGATTACAAAAAAAAAAAAAAAAAAATTGACAAACGACGCTCAAAATCATTAATAGATTCAGAATTGAACGTTACATGAAAGAAATGTCTGAACACAGAAAGCCATAGGGCACAGTACAAACAGCATCATGACAGTATCATATGTACAGAATGAATATAAATATAACTGAACATGATGTACCAAACTGGCAATAAGGTAAATAAAAGCATCGTCACTGTACACTGTACATGCAACAAAAATAGGGCATTTAATTTAAAAAATACACCGCCACGTTGCATTGTTTTTAATATTCATGAACACATTTTACTGAATTACAAATCAGCCTCCAGGAACAGCTGAGGATGATAACAGTTCATCTTAGAAGAAAATTTTGCCTTGACCCTGCACCTATAAAAATTATTTCAAATTGGCACAACTCAATACCTACAAATGGGATGATGCTGAAAATTCAACACGATCTTCATTTTATAAAACAAATTAAATAGTGCTGAAATTGAACTTGATCGCCCATTTTATAGTATTTAATAGCTGTACAAAGTTTAAATAAAATCTGTTGACGCGTTTTCAAGTTATCATCTGGAAACCACCGAGGCACGGACAGACGGACCGGCGGACCCTCATATCCATACGGAGGGTATCACATAATACCCCACCACTTTGTGTGGCGGGGTAAAAAAAAATTCATACAACACAATAACAAGACAACAAACAATGTAATTTATTACACACAAAGCCAATAATAGTGAAGACAACAGACACGAGTGACAGCTTTTGGCAAGCCAATTGAACATAAAAACTGACACAAAGTCAACACAACACTATAGAAGACAACAGACAACAAACTGCTGCTAAACCAACAGAACACAAATGGACAACGAATAATGACAAGCAATAAGAAAAAAAAAAATACTGAAGGCATTACACAACACAACCAATGAAGAACTTACATACCAGTAACACTATTGGCCATAAGGAACAACGGACACAAAGCCAACAAAACAATATTGGACAACTCACAACTAATGACAAAATTTGACAAAAATAATCTGTCAACAAAGGAAATCAAAGCTTAGATAAAGAAACGTTCTTTAAGACGACCCAAAAATCCCCCACAAACCAACACAAAATACAGGAATCAAAACAAATAATGGCACGACAAAAAACGTTAAACACAACAAACTCGACACAAAACCAAAAACAAGTCAATAGAACAGTACTGATGTCAACACAGAAAACACTGAAGACAAGCCTATACTATTATACCAAAGAGAACTACCGAACAACATAACTGATAATTTGCCAAAAGAAAATTAAGTAAGAAAAGTCAGCATTACTGATAATAAACAAACAGAACAGCACACAAGACACCAATGAACACAATAAATTACAATCTATATAAATGAAAATTATAAAAGACAACACAACAATTGACTGCAAGGCAAAAAAAAAAAAAGCAAAACAAAACAAAACCTCTACGGAAAACAACAAACAACACAATCGATGGCATACCAATAGTAAATTCAAAGAACAATACTCTATCAACACATCTGATAAAAAGCTGATAGCAGCACTGCAATAATTAAAGAACAGAACTAATTACAACATAGGATCTTTGTGACCGAGGGATTTAGATAGTTGGTCATCTACTATTGAACACGTGCCTGTCAACATTAGAGTTGTGGGTCGAGTCTCGCTAAGGCAGGGTGTGGAAGACGCCGATTTGAATTGACAAGGATTGCCAGTTTTCCTACCAAAGATCGGGGTTTTCACCAGGTACTCTGGCTTTCTCCCCCAATAAAAACTGGATGCCATGATATATCGTAGTTGAATTTTTTTTTATGAAAGTGGCATTAAATCCCAAACAAAACAACCCCAAACTGAACACAAAGGATTACAATCCAAAAGAACACTGATAAAAAGAACAAGCAAAACAACTGATGATTGAAAAAAGCTTATAACCAAAAGGCGGCAAATAACACAATATATCAGAAGGCAAGCGAACACATCAATTAATTAAGGGATGACAACTGACTGAGGACAAAAATAAACACAGCTAATTTGATTGATTGCTGTTTTACATGCATCAAGCAATATTTCAGCTATATTCAGGAAGTACAGCTAGTTAGATCTCACAAAACATTACTAAAGAAAGCATAAACATAAATTGATGAAAAGCCAAAAACATTAAAGAAGACACAAACAACTGACAAGACCAAAGAACAGTACTGAACATAACAGACCACAGATAACAAACCAAAGAACAGTACTGAACATAACAGACCACAGATAACAAACCAAAGAACAGTACTGAACATAACAGACCACAGATAACAAACCAAAAGGGCATTACTGAACATAACAGACCACAGATAACAAACCAAAGAACAGTACTGAACATAACAGACCACAGATAACAAACCAAAGAACAGTACTGAACATAACAGACCACAGATAACAAACCAAAGAACAGTACTGAACATAACAGACCACAGATAACAAACCAAAGAACAGTACTGAACATAACAGACCACAGATAACAAACCAAAGAACAGTACTGAACATAACAGACCACAGATAACAAACCAAAGAACAGTACTGAACATAACAGACCACAGATAACAAACCAAAAGGGCATTACTGAACATAACAGACCACAGATAACAAACCAAAAGGGCATTACTGAAGACAATATACACACAATATGACTAAAAATAAAACGAAAGACACAATTACAGACAACAAACAACTGTTAAATCAAAATAACATAATTAGACAACAAAATGACATTAGAGACAACCAATAACACAGCGGTATACTGATAATAAGCCAATATGAAACAAGTGTGCACTGTGAGCTAATGATACCCCTGCTTTCAGAAATATGACTTACATAAGTATATGGTAAACAGAAGAAGATGACCATGGAGCTTAAAATCACAAAATATCAGGCTTCTACATCCTATGGTTGCTTAGAAAACTGACGGAAATTTTGCATGTATGCCAACTATGTGCAATAATCTAAGTTTTCGGTAAAAAGGAAGTAGATGACCAAGGAGCATAAAATTGCTATACACCATATGGTACTATAGGGTAAGCAATATGCAAAATATCAGGTTTCTTTATCATATAGTTGCTAAAAAAAAATGTGACAGAAATTTTTGTTAAGGCGGATGAACGGACCAAGGAACAGACAAACGGAAAAGGGTAAAACAGTATAATCCCTCCTCTTAAAATCGGAGGTATAATTATCAAAGACAACAACAACTGATAACAGGCCAAACACAAACAACAACTGATACCAAGTAAAGATGACATTATTAAAGACAACAAACAACAACTGATTACAAGCCAATATGACATTATTAAAGACAACACACAACAACTGATTACAAGCCAATATGACATTATTAAAGACAACACACAACAACTGATTACAAGCCAATATGACATTATTAAAGACAACACACAACAACTGATTACAAGCCAATATGACATTATTAAAGACAACACACAACAACTGATTACAAGCCAATATGACATTATTAAAGACAACACACAACAACTGATTACAAGCCAATATGACATTATTAAAGACAACACACAACTGATATCAACACAAGATGACATTATTAAAGACAAAAAAAAACCACTGATAACAAGCCAAAATGACATTATAAAAGACAACAAATAAAACTTTTTCAACAAGTAAATGACAACAAACAAGAACTGATAACATGCCAAAATGTTATTATTAAAGACAACACACAATGACCAATAACAAGCCAAAATAGCCTTACTAAAGAAAACAAACAACACAACCAATAGCAAGCCATACAACTGATAATAAAACAAAATAAATTATTAATTACAACAACCAACAACAAGCCAAAATGACAAATAACTGAAAACAACAAACAACCAATAACAAGCCAAAATACATAATTGAAAACGGGGCCTCGGTAGCCGAGTGGTAAAGGTAGTTCGTATACTATTGATCACATGGTCTATCAACACTAAGATTGTGAGTTCGATTTTCACTGCAGGCATGGTGTACTCGACTCCAATCTTAACTGACAAGGATTGCCAGTTTTCCTATCGCAGGTCAGGGTTTTCTCCGGGGTACTCCGGCTTCCTCCACCAATAAAAACTAGACTCCATGATATAACTGAAAAATTGCTGAAATTGGCGTTAAACACCACCAAACAAACAAACCAACATAATTAAAAACAAACAACCAATAAAAGCTAAAACTACATTATTAAAGACAACAAACCACAACAGAAAACAAGCCAAATGACATTACTGAAACAACAAATAACCAATTACAAGCCAAAATGACATTAAAGACAAACAACAACAAACCAAGATAACATTACTGAAGACAACAAACAAACACCACATTTATAACAAGCCAAAAAGATAACCACTAATAACAACAGTCAAACAACACAGCTAATCAAAAGCCAAAAAATAACATTACTAGAAACTCCAACAACAATTTTAAATATATAAATGGAGAGTTCATACTTTTAACAGTGCCTGGGAGTAATACTCCACATATAAATATATCATCCTAATCAAGCAATTAAAGACCGCAATGCCAAAACAAAGTATTTCAAAAGTGGGGAACTACAAAGAATTTCAACATTTTTTGTAAAAAGTATTGTGAAATTAGTTCATCTTTTAATGTGGCATAATATATAAATTAAATTGGCTTTTGCTCAATTTAAACATAAACCGGAACATCTTCTATTACATTACCTCTGTGCTGTCTGAGCTGTGCATTCTTTCTTGTAAAACAATTAAAATTTACTTAAATATGTATTTATGCATGTTTTAAAAAAAAAAATCATATAAAAATCAAATGACATATTGTGAGTAAATGAAATGCTTAGACTATATTTGTAATATTGGTAAGGGGGGTGGGGTTGGTTGGTTTCAGTGGTTAACCAGTCTATTTAATTAGATATCAATATTAATGACTGGTGTGTCAACAAACAGGTGCAAACCTGATACGAGAAAGGTGTGCTAGACTTTGACCTGAAGTTTTCTGCTTACCTGTAGGTCAGTGGTTCCCAAACGCAAACTAATCATCAAGACAACCCTATTTTTATATTCTTTATAGCATGCATGATATACTATAACAAAACACATTTTAAAATAATTTATCTTAGTTTTATAAATAGCTATAAGGTTTTGAAAGACATAAACAACATTTGTTTGCAGACACAACAACTTTAAAAATCCTAAAATCAGCAAAAATTACTGGAATAAAGAATCCGAGGTAAATGCTCCAGCCAATCGGAAATGATGACCACTCACTATGCTACAGAACATTTTCTGTGGTAAGGATTTAGAATATGGTGCTGGCCGTGGTGCTACAGTCCGCAGTATATATTCTCTGGCTGAAGGTTGGGGAAAATCTGATATTGCACAATTTTTATTGTCTGATAAGCTCTCTTCCTCTCCTAGCATGTTAACTTCCTGAAATACAATAAAACATGTCATTAGAGGTCAGATTTACATATTCTTACCAATGAGACAATGTGGTATCTATTTTTAGCCAGTGGAGATATCATTCTCTCAACCCCAGTGTGAGATAAGAATTTCACACTCCTTTTGCTGTAAAAATTCTCAATACCGACTATCAGTTCAACAATACCAATCATAAAATAATGCCATGTTTGATTACTCTGCCCCTTTATATATTGCTATGCAACAACATATTTGTGCCTTCACAACTCAAATGTATGACACAAAACTGGTACACTTCAAAACAAACATGTATACATGACAAGAGGCTTACAGGAGCCTGTAATCGCCCACAGTGAAGACAAATAACTTCAAGCTATCTTAACATTTTTGCAATTGACAGTTCACTCTAGCTGTTATAGCATTTAAGTTATAGGGCACTTACTCCTATAGGGAGTCACTGGACAAGTTTCAGCCAATAAAATGATTATTTTGCTATTTTACAGTTTTACTCTAGGCATTACAGTTATTACTTTCTAGAATAAAAACTGGTATTTTGTCTAAAAGTGTTATTAAAGAGCAATAACTCCTCTAAGGAGTCCTCTAACAACTTCAGCCAAATAAAGTGAATTGTAGGACCTATATTGCTGATCATTTTTGTCATTTACAGTTTCTCTCTAACTGTTATAGCTTTTAAGTAATAGGGCAAGTAATGAATATTTCATAAAAAATAGAGCCTCCCAGGAGCCTGTAATCGCTCACTTAGAACACAAATGACTTCAACTATCTTAAAATTTTTGCAACTTACAGTTTGCAGTCTAGTTGTTATAGCTTTTAAGTTACTGGGCAAAAACTAAACATTTCTTCATAAATTTTAGTTAAGGACAATAACTCCTATAAGGTGCCATCAGACAATTTCTGATTGGTAGACCTTGTCCTTTAGGGTGATTAAGTAATTTACAATTCAACTCAAGGTATTTTAGACTTTAATTTATAACACAAAAACTGACTATTTTTCTAAATGCGTAATTAAAAAGGGCAATAACTCCTATAAAGATTCATCTTGCAATTTTGGACTAAGCAATGATTTGTAGGCCTTGCTTTGTTGATCATTTGTGTATTTTACAGTTTCAATCTAGCTGTTATGGCATTTAAGTTACAGGACAAAAACTACAAATTTCACCAACAATTTTTATTAAAGGGCAATAACTCCTATGAGGGATAATTTCAGACCAATAAAGTGAATTTTAGAACTTATATTGCTGATCAGTTTTGCCATTTACTCTAGCTTCACTCTAGCTGTAATAGTTTTTAAGTTACAAGACAAAAACGGAAAATTCCATAAAAAAATTGTCATTTAAGGGCAATAACTCATATAAGGAGTAATCTGACAATTTCAGACCAACAAAGTTAATTGTAGAAATTTTATTGCTGATCATTTTTGCAATTTATAGTTTTAAATTTTTTTTATAGTTTTCTCTATACCTATTTTAATTTTTGAGATTTTGATCAAAAATGTGCATTGACAGCCATGTTCTATTTTTATTGATAGTTGTCATAATTGTCACTGGATCAACACCCTGGATAAAATTTGAAACTAGGAACCCAAAGGATGATTGTGGCCAAGTTTGAAAAAAAATTGGCAAAGTGATTTCAGAGCAGAAGCTTTTTAAAAAAGTTTACGTGGGGCGACGAACGACAGACAATGCATGACAGACGATGGACGCGAAGTGATGGTAAAGCTCATTTGAGCTAAAAATATTGTTATTTAAGGGCAATAACTCCTATTAGGAGTGGTCACAATTATGGACAAACTTTGTGATTTGTAAGCATTGTCTTGCCGATCATCTTAGCAATTTATAATGTCACTCTGTCTTTTAAATTTTCAAGTTACAGTGCAAAAATTGAAAATTTTATCAAAAATTGTAATTTAAGGGTAATAACTCCTACAGGTAGTCATTACACAATTTTGGACTAATAGGAACATTTGTAAAGCTTAAGATACTGTTCAATTTGAGAAAACATGTTTTTTTTCTTGAGCTATTATAATTTTAGAGAAATTGACCAAAAGCATGTTGACCTTTTTTCCAGTGTTAGTAACAGCAGCCATCTTTTTCTTTGATCAAGGCCCCAGATATGAATTTGAAACTAGGTATCCTAAGGATTAGTTTGGCCAAGTTCGAAAAAAAAGAAAAGGCCAAATGGTTTCAGAGGAGAAGATTTTTGAAAAATTTAGTATTTGGACCAGAAATCGTTTCACCTGGGTTTCAGAGATTTTTCTGTCTTACCCATTGGTGTCTGATTCTTCATATCTTTTATACATTTTCCAACTATAATATTACATAATGTCAATTGATTATTACTCATGGGCTACCATACATTTTAATTATTAACAAGATACAGTTTCCTGATAGCTGTAATAGGAGCAATGATGAAATCATAAAATTATGTATCCTTGAAATAGAAACTTGTTTTCAAACCTAGAAAATTGGTCTCATTGATTGATTGATTGATTAATGGTGTTTAACGCCTGAGCAGCAATATTTCAGCTATATTCAGGCGATGAACATGAAATGGATGATAAAATGAACATGAAATGATGATGAATGAAAATGGGATGGGACACAAGGAAAAATAGGGGTAACGGATTTTAGATTGCCACTGGCAAATGGGAGGATGGATAGGGTCGGGCAATTTAGCCTCCTGTAGCGGGATCGAAATCCCTACTCATAGCGAATACTACAGCAGCGTTCTTTAACGTGCGAGGAACGTGGCATTTTTCCCAACACGGTGCACTAATATGGTTTGCGGTCAGGTTTTCCGTATTATGGCCTGACAACCCCAGCTTGCCAGGGGTACCCCATTCAACCACCTGGGGCACACATCCCAGTCGGTCTTTAGGCAAACCGACCTGACACTACGGTCAGGGTACTGGGCGCTATTTAGTCGCCTTTTACGACAAGCTAGCGCGACTGCGGTCTATTCTTTTAGCCACCCGGATCCCGCACGGGGCGGTCTCATTGAAACTGAATGACAACTGACTATGCTAAACAAATAAACATATTTGAAGTATTTGAATAATTTTCAACAATGGAAATATAAAATTATAAAAGAATGTGTTTTATAACCAATTATGTCTTATTAGTTTTAAATCGTTAAAAAATTCATAACTATTAAAAATTTTCTTTCAAGAATGGGTCTTATTTAATGTTTTGTTGATATTCCAACAGAAGTACGAGACTACTCAATATAACTTTCTTTGTTTGAGATATTTAAAAAAATTAATAATTCAATTCAACATCATTATAATAAAAAAAAATTTTGATTGATTGATTGCTTTATTGGGGCAAGTGATTATGAAATGAAAAATAATACTGTGTTTCTTACCTTCTGCTGAGCTATAAATAACTGATGTATACATGATCCTACAGTTCCTTGAGATGACCCCTCAATTTCTACCTCTGGTTTCTGTAGCAACTGTGTCAAAAACTGAGAAAGCTCTTCTTCCTTGTTACTTCCCTTCAACAACTCTTTAGTAAATTTGTTCCTAAGGGATATTGCTTGAGCTATCATACTTTCTAAAGAAACAATCATCCTTAAAAGTTCCTGAAAAGTAAAAGCATCAAATCTAAATTTAAACACAATTTGAAAAGCAGAAGTGCTGCACTTAAAAAATCGACAGATTATAGAGATGGATTCATAAGCACACCTACTGACCAAATCATTTTAGTTCTGAATAAAGGTTATTTATTATAATGGCCACTTGTGTTTTATTATTATTTCAACAAGAGCATATTGTTCCCACAGAAAAAACATACTTTTTCTGGACTAAAGCATAGTTTATTGTACAGACGGGTGTTTTTTTCAGTTTTTACACCAATTTTATAAAGACTTAAGATCATGGCAACCAAAAATTATTGGGGAAGGAAGCTCAAGCACAAGTGAGGATTCCCAACTATTGTCCTAAGCAGGATCCAAGAAACAAATCCCAGAAAAAAATGTGGATGAAATGTCTGTGTGATTTAAGATTTCCAACCCACAATTGAAGTTACCGTTTAATTTTATTTATCGACCAAGAAATGCAACTTCATTAAATCAATGTATGATACAAATTAAATATGTTTTACTTTGAGTCAATGTGAACAGTTTCGAGTAAAAAAAAGTTTGTTACTAAAACATTTCCGATTTTTGCCGAACATTACCAAGGTCTTGCTCCATTAAAATCAATGGACATCTGGGACACCAGCAATGATCATGTGGTCAGTTGTGGTCTGGATACATTAAAATGCAATCACCTTAAAAGTGAACTTACTTCATACTGTTTAGCATTCTGGTTAAATGACCTTGTGACCTTGGAAGCCCGAGTTATCACCTGTTCCAAAATCTCCTTTAATCTTGGTATATCTGAATCATCTATGATAAAGATTCACATCTTTGAATGTTTTCAAGATATTTTTTGTGTACAAAAAACATTAATGACACCAATTCACAGAAATAGTTACTTTTTACAGAAAAAAACTGCTCTGTTAACATTTACAAATGTGTCTGTACTTTAACTCTTGAATAATAAGTCAAGTTGAAGAAATAAACTGGCATGTTCTTTAGCAACTGACAACAGAGAATGGACTAAAATGATAACAGCTTTTAAATAAACACAGAACTGTAGTAAATGCAGTGACATAGGTTTATCTTTGCATTTTTCATGCAAACCACAGTCACACAACAAAAACAATAGGCTTGAGTCCGCAGAGATATGCTGTATGGTCCATCAATCAGACCAGCAGGATAACTACATTTAACGTTTAGAAAAATGTTACCCAGTAAAAAGATGTTGATGTATAAATTGTAATTTCAACCATTTTTCAGAGAAACGAAGTATTTGTTACATGGTTGTCTGTTAGTTTTTTTAATTCATTTTTCTTCTGTATTTTACATTAAAATAAAAAAGTATCTTTGTTTGTTTGAATAATGTTAACATAACTTTCAGTAATTTTTCAGCTATATTGTGGAATCCAGTTTTAATTGTGGGAGAAAGCCAGAGTTCCAGTTTCAAATTATTGGGTTTTCGAATGATTGTTACAGAAAATTGTATACAATACAATACCAAAATATTTAAAACATAAAGATAAGTTTCTGGAGTATAGATGATAGAAAACTTAGGAAACAGGACAGTCTCCATTGATTTTTCATATGCATAAATGTTTTGTCACTAACAGGCATGAAGAGATATTGAGTATAATAATAATTTTTTTTTTTTTGCAAAATGTTTGTAATGAAATAATATAAAGAAAGTTCAATGGGTAAATAAAACAAATTTATTGCTCTGAAATGTATGAAACGGGAGATGTTTGAAAAAATTCCTAAAAAACGTGACGAGAAAACATCCATAAAATTTGGTTCTTACCATTTTCCACTACTTTGATAATAGCTGCATGAATCAAACAAGGCATTAACTGAATGATCACGTCTGCTGGTCTCATGGCCGATAAGAAATGCAAAACCTTTATTAATAAAAAGTGAAATGCATATTGAATCTCTAGTTTTTATACTAATTACATTAAATATACCGAGATAAATCAAACATTGATAACACAATTCAACTTGTATTACTCTAACAATACAGACATTCAGAAATGCTTTGCTCTAATATAAACTACAAACCACTAAACAAAATCTGGAGAAATTCATAGTACAGAAACATAGAGAATCATACGGCTAGATGTAATTCTCCAAATAAAATGACAATGCCTTCTTTATTAAACAATGCAGTTGTAATCATAAATATTACAACTACATCAAAACACAATGTAAGAAATCGCAATTCCAAAATGGACGGGTAGCAAAGCAAGCACCTTAATAAATAGGGAATGGTTTACATTTTATTGGAAGAAGGTTTTGGGTCTGTTAAAAAAATGTAGGAGGAGTTGATTACACAAAATAGGAACCATCTTCTGCAAATGTTCTAAATAAAAAATGACTACCGTACTTTCCGTAGTATAAGCCCCCTCGTAGTATAAGCTGCCCAGCCAAATTTTGGGGGGAAAAAATATTTTGTACATATATAGTCCGCACCTCTGTTTAAGCCGCATTTAGCGAACTAGCTGCAAGACACGTGGGAGGAACATGGAGACGTCTAAATGAACTAATTATTGTATTTTATTTTACAGATACGAATTACAAAAGAAGAAATTACGATTTATTCAATAAAAATATTATTTTATCAATAAAAATGTTGTTACAATTTGATAAATACCGGTACGTTTTAATGCCATATGGTGTCGTAAATAAACAAATTTCGTCATTGTAAGTATGACAGATTGTTGTGTGTATATCTAATAATTAGCGGTTTGTTTTGAATACAGTGATAGTAAAAATTTATTTTCATTCATGCTCTCATGAAATCTACTCAAGCCATTTACTGGTAATTATCTAATCACTGTTCAATCGATTACAATCAGCTGACAATTACCGCCATATGCAAATGACCTAGCATGGACGCCAACCTTTACATTTTATCTCCTAGCTTAAAATATATTTACATGCCAAGTATTAAAGCTGCCTTCCCTTTATTTTCCATGTGAAGAAATGTTTCTCCCTTTAAAAATAAAGTTTGTAAGTGTTTTATAGTGGTGGTTATGGCAAACGCGATACGACCTATTTGTTGACATTTTGAAATCTACGTCATACTATATTTATAGCCAAGTTTGTGGGGCCCAAAATGGGATATCTTATATTATCAAACATTAAATGAAATATTAAATTTTAATATTTAAACTCATTTTATTTAAACGTTAATTAAATACAAACATTTTTATAAATAAATATGCAATAAAATACTAATTATTGGCCTGTCTGTCTTTGTGTATATATTGATAAAACACACAAACCGATTGTTGATAGAAATATTAAATTTTAATTTTGAGAAATAATGGAAGCCATTATGTCCAATCAAATTAAACGATTAATTAAATTTTAAGATCATCGCAAGCTTATCTTTGAAATATATCCCTACACCGATGATGCAGCAAGTGATTTGTCATCCGATGAAGACGACGTACCACTCTCCAATCTCCTGCCTTCAGCAATAGCAGAGTTGTTTCATTCAGATTCGGAAGACGAAGATTTTGATGGCTTTTCCGACTGCTAAATGTGACACTTTTTTACCGGACATTAACTTATTGTTAGTGCTTAAATGTATTATTGAATTTAGTGCTCTCATTTATAGCTCACCTTTTTTAGTTTCGTTGTATTGTAGTCGTTATTTAATATTATGCATCAGTAAAATGAATAAATGATAACTTTATATTTCGTTACTTTTTAATGTCATTCGTTTCCCTTTACAGTACCTCAACCGGAAGTTTCAAAACTCAGGTTTATCTCCCTTTATCAGTTATACATCGATGTTTAATAGATGTGAATACACGGAACAAGACAATAAGAAAACTGTAAATGTTTTTATTACAAATGCTTTGTACATCTTCAGTGATAACAACAACGATTTCAATGGCAAATCTATTTATTTTCTACAACCAAAAACCGAAAAATACATTTTTGGATACCGTCTGCTAATAGGAAAAATACACATATTAGCCGCACTGCTTTATAAGCCGCAGGACAACTTTCAAAGGTAAAAAATAGCGGCTTATACTCCAGAAAGTACGGTAAGTTCCCAAGGCTGGTAAATCAGGAAAAAAATCCTGGAATAATAGCATAATAGCAGGTGCACAACTTTAATAAGTGTGCAATCTTTCTGTGAAGTTTCAGCCATCTGGGTTGAAAACTGTAGGAGTTGATTACACAAAATCAGTACCCTATTTTCCCCGCCCACCATCCCACCCGTCCCAATTCACCATACTATAACCTAGGTTTGCACTTTGTGCAACACCGCCAAAAGTTGATCGTTTTGATTCTTTAAAATTGATTCTATACAAACCTTTTCAGCCTCTTTTGTGTCATCAAACAACCTTTTCTGTCTGTGTGCTGGAACAGGTTTGGCACTCTGCCAAGCTTCAAACCATACATTGCCAGGAATCTGCATTCTTTGGCTCAGATGACCTAATCCATGAAATGGATTTCAATCAATCATTTAGAAATATTATTTAAAAAAAAAGAAAGATAAAAAAAGTGATATTTTTAGTGCATAAATGGAGAAGTTAAGAAATTTTTGCCATCAAAATCTGAATCTGTTGCATTACACAACTAGAGGCTCCCAGGAGCCTGTATCGCTCACCTGAACCTGAAACCAAACAACCCTTTTTATCCAGCTTTTCTTTGCTATAAGGAATTGCCCAACACTTCTGTAAAAATCATTAATTTTGACCTTTTAAGTGAAATAACTCCTATAAGGAGGATATTCTGATGGTTAGAGGGAGAAGGGAGGTTCACTTCAAATTTTCTGTACCTGTTATACTTTCTTAACTATCAGTCGAAAACTCTCTCGACCCCACCCCCCCCCCCCCTTTTTTTTCATTTTTTCTATTTTAATCCAACGTAGCTATGTAGGTAGTCAGGTGTCATGATTTAGACAATTTTGGTAGAGGACATCCTAAAGATGATGTATGCAATGTTTCAAAGCAGTCCTTTCATTGGTTTAAGAGGAGAAGATTTTTTAAAATCAAGTAAATTTGATTAAAAAAATGTTCAAGGAGAATAATTCCTAAACGGTTCATAAGACAATCTTGACCCTTAAGTCATTTTTGTAGCCCTCATAGAGCAGAACAATTAAGCAATGCTAACTTTTTCTCTAGTTCTAATAATTTTCAAGATTTTGAGGCAAAAATGTCAAAAATAATCAATTTCGACAATTAAAGGGCAATAACTCCTATAAGGAGTCATCATACAACTTCAACCCAATGGAGTGTTTCGTAGAGCTTTTGATGCAGATGAAGGCATGTCTCTTCGGTTTTCCAGTATCTGTTACACTTTTTTAAATATAAGCCAAAAACTGTATTTTACCGCCCCCCCCCCCCCCCAATCCTATTTTTAGCCATGGTGGCCAAGTTGGTGAATCTGCAGCCATGGTTGGTGCAAACTTGGTTGAGGACATTTGACAGATGATGTCTACAAAGTTTCAAAGCAGTACTTTCAGTTGTTTCAGAGGAGAAGATTTTAAAAAATCAATTAAAACCGATTAAAAAAAACAGTTCAAGGGGAATAACTCTTAAACGGTTAATCAGACAATCTTGACCCTTAAGTCATTTTTGTAGCCCTCACAGAGCAGAACAATTAAGCAATGCTAACTTTTTCTCTAGTTCTAATAATTTTCAAGATTTTGAGGCAAAAATGGCAAAAATCATCAATTTTGACAATTAAAGGGCAATAACTCCTACAAGGAGTTATCATACAACTTTGACCCAATGGAGTGTTTTGTAGAGCTTAAGATGCTGAAGAAGGAAGGTCTCTTCGGTTTTCCTGTATCTGTTATACTTTTTGAACTATAAGCAAAAAACTGTATTTTGACCCCTCTGTTCTATTTTTAGCAATGGCGGCCATGTTGGTTGGTCTGAGGCCATGATTTGGGCAAACTTGGTAGAGGGCATTTTACTGATGATGTATGCAAAGTTTCAAAGCAATCCCTTCAGTGGTTTTGGAGGAGAAGATTTTTGAAGAAAAGTTAACGACGACGACGACGACGGACGACGAAGGACGACGACGGACGCCAAGTGATGGCAATAGCTCACCTGACCCTTCGGGTCAGGTGAGCTAAAAAGAGCTCATTGAAAAGACTTTAAAATCAAATAATTTCACTCATAATTTCAAATAACTTTAAGTAACAAAAGTTGTTAATCTGAGAATGTCCCTTAGTAAATAGCAATTCTATAATAGACTACAATGCAAACATCAAGTCTGACAGTGTAATAAGTAATCACATTCAAACCTTTTCTTTTTAATGGTGTATTTTCATTGGAAGACTCGTCCTCTATCCAATCCCTTGGCGAGTACCACCTGACAAAATCTTCTAAAACACAGCCTGGATTTGCCGCCTGAAAGACAACCAGCAGACGGAAACATAAAAATATTTTCAACAAAATTTTATCATATTTCTACAAATTGAAGGTTATCATTTCTAGTTCCTCCTTATAGTTTCTTTTTCTGAATTTATTTTAATAATGTCAACAGTAAGGAACATAAATTCAGATAATCATCAAATATACTATTACTATTAGCATCAGATACAAGTATGGCATTTAATTCTTATCATAGAGGGGCCTCGGTGGCCAATGGTGAAGGTAGTTCGTCTACTATTGATCACGTGGTCTGTCAACACTGAGATTATGCCTTCGATTCTCACTGCACGCAGGGTGTACTCAACTCCAATCTTAATTGACAAGGATTGCCAGTTTTCCTACCGCAGGTCGGGGGTTCTCTCAGGGTACTCCGGCTTCCTCCCCCAAATAAAAACTGGACGCCATGAAATAGCTGAAAAATTGCTGAAAGTGGCGTTAAAACACCATTCAAACAAACAAAACAAATCTTATCATAGACTTATTAAGTCAAAAGACTGAGATTTTCCAGCTACCTAAAACTTATCAATCAAACATTACAGTTCTACATACTTTGAAAGACTCCATATCAGATATTAGACAAGCACTTTGCATCCTAGCTCGTAGCTGGGCTCCCTCTGACGAAGTGCCTAGCCTGAAACAATACAGATGTAATAATGCCAAAACTAAAATGAATCAAATTTATACTTTGTTGGGCTTTTAAAATTTGTGGTTTTCAAACAAAATCTGGTTTACTGTGTGATGTATAAGTCTTTCACAATACAAAAATACCTTTATACCTACAAACAACTATAAGGAGACTACCTGCCCATTGGACTGGGCACAAGGGGTCTAATTATAGTGAAGGTTATCTGTCAACTGTGGACATGTGGATAAGGAACAATCCACAAGTACTGTAGTGGAGAAGGTACAATCCACCATTACTGTAGTGGAAAAGGTAAAATCCATCAGTACTGTAGTGGAGAAGGTACAATCCACCAGTACTGTAGTGGAGAAGGTACAATCCACCAGTATTGTAGTGGAGAAGGAACAATCCACCAGTATTGTAGTGGAAAAGGTACAATCCACCATTAGTGTAGTGCAGAAGTTATAATCCACCAGTACTGTAGTGGAGAAGGTACAATCCACCAGTATTGTAGTGGAGAAGGAACAATCCACCAGTATTGTAGTGGAGAAGGAACAATCCACCAGTATTGTAGTGGAAAAGGTACAATCCACCATTAGTGTAGTGCAGAAGGTACAATCCACCAGTACTGTAGTGGAGAAGGTACAATCCACTAGTACTGTAGTGGAGAAGGTACAATCCACCATTAGTGTAGTGCAGAAGGTACAATCCACCAGTACTGTAGTGGAGAAGGTACAATCCACTAGTACTGTAGTGATACATACATGTATAAACTTTAAATTTTTAATTGCCATAAAAAAAAACTTGCTAGAGGACCATCAAATTAATATGACTGATATTTTTGGTGGCAATTTGTTCTACAAGGGAACAAACCATTTTAACATTTTCCTCTAAGTTTTTATCTTAAAACAAGTCCTGCGTCATTAGCCAGATTCTGAACAAATAAAAAAATGTATAGAGGACAATCAAATAAACATATATATACAGCTTGGCTTAATCAGTTTCGTAGTTTCTGAGAAGGCATTTGAATATTTTCCTTTATGGTCCAAGGTAAAACTTATCAGGCAGTGTTGTCTTATAAGAGATTTGGATTTGAATAAAAAATATAAACTTTGTAGTGGACCATCCATTGAACACTGTGATCACGTTTGGTTTTAACTGGATTAGTTGTTTCAAAGAAAATTGAAAAGTAACAGTTTACAGGTGATGATGGATGCAATGTAATGACATTATCATCTCAGCTAAGCACTTGGGTCTAACAATGGGATGGAAAGGAAACGTACTGTTCAAGAAATCCATCAATTTCAGAAAAAAATATAATGTTTTAATACAAACTTGGCAAGTATTTCTGCATGCTCCTCTAGCATATCTTCTGTCATTGGAGCTGGTTCCTGAGTGACAGGAATATAGAGCTGGTCCCCTGTATGTAACAATCTTAAGTCACTACATGGTGACAATTGTCCCTCTGGTTTGTATGATACTGAGTCATTATAGGAGGATGTTTCGCTTAATGATGTGTCCATTTGCTCATTAAAATCTTCCTTTTCATCAACATCTTTTTCCAAGTCTGCCTGAGACTTTGATACAGTATCTTGACATTCATAAAATTCATCGTCTGCTGAGCTACTGTCACTATTATGTCTAGCTACTTTTTTAACATATGTTTCTGTTTTATTTTTACTTGTACTTTCACTTTGGTTATCTGAATCACAATTGTTTTCTACCTCCATTTCAGAAGAGTGTAAATCAGCATTAGACTGACTAGTGTAACCTTTGTATAAAGTTTCTCTTTGAATTTTCTTCTGTATGCAACAGTTTAACATCTGAAAGAAAAATAATCCATATTTATTGAAAGGATTGTTCAAACAAACATTATCACCATTCAAATAATAGATTTATCCATTTTTATTCATGGGGAAAACATTTTCCTTAAGTCCTAATTAAATGTCATAATTCATTAGTAACTACCGGTAAACAATTAAGAGAAAATATGTTATTTACCATTTGGGACAAACCATTTTCAGATCTGGTTGGGCAGGTGATATTTTATTGAAAGAATATTTTGTCTAAAGGTGACAAATAATTGTTTAATTGATTGACAATACAAGTACCTGATTGGTACATATGGAATATTATTGTGATACAGAATTTATCAGTAATAAACCTATTGACCCAATAAATTCTGTGATAAATGCCAGTAAATTGTTACTGACTTTATCATCAGTACACATAAAAGGGAAAACATACAAATTACCAACAAAAATTCAATATTATGGGATCATATTATTTTGAAAGAAATATCTCACATATCATAAGATTATGCCATTTCTTTGTAAAAAAGTCATATCGAGTTATCAAAAAAGCCCTTTATTTATGTGCAAATTATGTACATGTGGTAGCAGGTTTGTTTTAGAACAATCAGAATTACATACATTTTTTTAAATATATCAATGTGTAGCTTGGCTAGATCCCAGAGGTCTTTACTTGCTTGTATGCTTTGTGAGACCTATTTAACACTGAATCATTTATTCTAGTTAATATTAAACTATAGACTATGTTCTGTTTGACCGAGTTCTTTACCTGCATGTATGCTTTGTGAGACCTATTTAACACTGAATCATTTATTCTAGTTAATATTAAACTATAGACTATGTTCTGTTTGACAGAGTTCTTTACCTGCATGTATGCTTTGTGAGACCTATTTAACACTGAATCATTTATTCTAGTTAATATTAAACTATAGACTATGTTCTGTTTGACCGAGTTCTTTACCTGCATGTATGCTTTGTGAGACCTATTTAACACTGACTCATTTATTCTAGTTAATATTAAACTATATACTATGTTCTGTTTGACCTACTTGTAGTTTCTGATATAGAAGACAGGAACCTAGGTGTGGCGCTGATTTATTTACTCTGAAAATAAACAAAAGATCTAATTGATGCTAAAAATACACATTTATTTGATCAGACTATTATAATTTGAATAACTCTGAATTTTTTTTCTCCTGCAAATAAGGTTACCTGAGGGCAAAGACATAGCGTTTAGATACAGAAAAGGAGATGTGGGATAGTTGGTTGGTAAGAAAAAGGTTAGGTTATAAATCTTTAAATGATAAATTTGGATTGAACGAACAATGTCAGACCTTAAAGACGAGTGGGCATCCACTCTTTACATTGAATAAGGGGTCATCCATAATTGTCAACATTTTTCACAAGTTTGCAAAGCACACAATAGAGGGAGAGGGGTTTAATTTCAACATTTTTTTCATCCATTTTTTTTAAAACTGTTTTCCGCTTTTGAAACAAATCTCAATCTGCAGGGCCCTTCGAAACCTGGGTTGGTTAAAATTAAGGAGAAATAGCCTATTTACAAACATCCTAAGACTGAGTATAAACATTTTGTCAATCAGTTTTATTGTCAAAATTGAAAAGGTCAACCACGAGACGCTGTAATCATGAGGGCAAACAAAGAATGGAGGTTCTTGGTTTGCCCTCCTGATTATGATGTATAATATCATGGTTGGCCATTACAATTTTCACTCTGAAACTGATTGACTAAATGGTCATATGTAGTCCTTGGATATTTGTAAATATTTTTTATCCTCAAAACAAAGACAAGCTGTTGAAGTATCAAAACCAGGAAAACCATAAACTTAAAAAAAGAAGGCAAAAAAATTTAAACAATAAAACTGTTTCAGTAGTTTATATATATATATATATATTTTTTATTTCTTTCTGGTTCTGGTTGTGTTGTTTATACTTTCCCACCTTGGTTGTTGCTTTCAATATAATATATGTGTTTTATGATAAAATAAAGTAGAATAAAAGAAGTAGAAAAGTGGTATATTGGACAAAGAGACAAAAAACTTAAGAAGAAGAGCAGTTCAAAATTATGGAGAACCACATACAGGGACAGAAGTTTTTCAATTAATGACACAATCCTGCACTCGCCAACATTCAAATTAAGCTTATTGTATACTAGACTAGTTTCCAGGAACAAAAAGGTGATCACAATAAAAAATTAATTCAAATCGCAGAGTGACAGTTTCCAGGAACGATAAGGTGATCACAAAACAAAATAAATTCAAATCGCAGAGTGACAGTTTTGTTACATACTGGTGACATTGGTAATTGGTGATTTAAAATTTCAATTATACTGCTATATTGTAAAAGCCTTAAAAATGTAGAAAATTTCCTATATGATTTGCAAAAAACCTTTGAAACAATCGCAAGAAGATTTAATAGGAATGGCTATGAAATATATCAATTATTAACCCTGCATGTGGATGTGCAGACTAGCAAAAATGTTGATGTACTCCTTTGGAGGGAGAGAGGGGGTTTTCAAAAAAGAGTGCTCTTTGCAAACTTGTGAAAAATGTTGCAAATTATGGATGACCCCTAAAACTGTTTAAATTGTACAAATAATATGTAATATTTCTTTTGGTTATAACCCTGAGAAATGCTTGTGCCATTAAAAAGCTATTCTTTATCCACACTGAAATCTTCAGCTCTCTGAAACTGTATAATGATGCCTTTTGTTACTGTATCATATAATTCAAAGCACTGAGATATTCAAGACCGAAGTTGTTATACATAGGATACTAGTTACCTAATGTAATGTTTATGTATAAGGACAAAAATTCAGCACTGAAAATTACAGTCCACATTTATTTAAATCAAAAATGTGAAAAAAGTGAGAAAAAAAATAAAAGGTTACTACGAGACACAAATATAGAAAATGAAACTGATCTTACCCTTCTATTTCATACTTATTCTCCCATCTGTACCTCATTTCTAACACAAACTCTTGCCATAGTTGGGCTAAACCTTTGAGACCACCATAATTTTTGTTGACTATACATAAACAAACAGCTAATTTGTACACTAAGCTGTCTGTAGGAGCTGTCTTTAAACGCTTTGGTATTGACTGAAAAAGTATTCTTTCAATTAGAGAGTAAATTTAGCCATATTCTCAGTTTTTTTTTCAGAAATATTATCTTAAGGATCAAAACAGACTGGCTAAATCACCAACTCAGATTATCAGAATGAAAATTTTCAAGAAAAATCAATAAAAAACAAACAGCAACAAAGGTAAAAAGCCTTCCCTGACAGTGAAGGTCTTGTTAACAGGGATTAAAAATGAAAAAAAATTGAGCTGAAAAAATGTTATTGACCAATTAAGGCAAAAAGAAAGAATGTATAAGACAATGACCTAGAACAGACATAAACAAATAATGTGGTGAATGTAAGAAAAATTAGGAAATTCTATGGTGAAGTTAGATAAACCTATGAAAGCTTAAATAAACTTTCTAGCTGTCCTTATTGTGTGTCATGCTTTGTGAAAAGTGATCATTCAGCATAGAAAACACTTACAAACAATAAACAGGTTCTTTGGCAATGGTTGGTATCTGAGGGACAACAAACTTGCTTTAAATGTCAGTCAGTCTGTATACCAAATTAATACCAAGAAACTCTTCCAATTTATAAGAATATTGAACTACAAACATTGGACTACAAACTTGCAAAATTACTACCAATTCCAGTCAATACACAAACCAGAGGCTCTTAAGAGCCTGTATCGCTGACCTGATTTTATAGGCAATGAAGATGGCATTTCCCTGATGTTAAAGTAAGTCCTGTAATTTTCAATAAACTTAAATAGGACCATTCAAACAATATTACTAGAAAGTTTTGTTTCCATTGGTTAACCGGTTGTATAGAAAAGATCTTGAAGATCTTTTTTATTTGCCCATAGGGTCCTATGTTAAACTAAGTCCTGTTGTGGTGGCCATTTTTAATTTCCAATTGGCAATAAAAAACATAAACTTTAAAGAAGACCATCCAAACAATATTGTCAGTAAGTTTTGTTTCCATTGGTTAATCAGTTTCAGAGAAGAAGCCTTTTTAACTTTTTTCCCATAGGGTCCAATGTTAAACTATGTCCTGCGTTGGTGGCCATTTTGAATTTCCAATTGTCATAAAAAACATAAACTTTACAGAGGACCATCCAAACAATATTGCTAGTAAGTTTTGTTTACATTGATTAACCGGTTTCAGAGAAGACGCCTTTTTTAACTTTTCCCCATAGGGTCCTATGTTAAACTAAGTCTTGCCGTGGCATCCATTTTGATTTTCCAATTGGCATGAAAAACATAAACTTTATAAAGGACCATCCAAACAATATTGGTAGTAAGTTTTGATTAAATTGGTTAACTGGTTTCAGAGAAGAAGCCATTTTAAACTTTTTTCCCATAGGGTCCAATGTTAAACAAAGTCCAGCGGTGGTGGCCATTTTGAATTTCCAATTGCCATAAAAAACACAAACTTTATAGAGGACCATCCAAACAATATTGCTAGTAAGTTTTTGTTTCCATTGATTAACCAGTTTCAGAGAAGAAACCTTTTAAAACTTTTTCCCATAAGGTCCTATGTTAAACTAAGTCCTGTGGTGGCGGCCATTTTGAATTTCCAATTGCCATGAAAACACAAACTTTATAGAGGACCATCCAAACAATATTGCTAGTAAGTTTTGTTTTGATTGGTTAAACGGTTTCAGAGAAGAAGCCCTTTTAAACTTTTTTCCCATAGGGTCCTATGTTAAACTAAGTCTTGCGGTGGCGGCCATATTGGTTTACCAATCCAAATAAAAAACAAAAACTTTGTAAAGGTCCATCCAATGAACATTATAGCCAAGTTTGGTTTCAATTGGCCAAGTGGTTTCAGAGAAGAAGATTAAAATGTAAAAAGTTTACAGACTCCGCCGCCGCCGACGACAACGCCGACGCCGACGGACGCAAGGTGATAACAATAGATCACATGACCCTTTGGGTCAGGTGAGCTAAAAAGTTAATAGCTTTTCATTTTTCTAAGTGCTTCTATTAATAGTATTTTACCTCTAACAAATCTGCAAATTTAGAATTGTTATTGTTTTCTGATTGGTTCTCATCTTCTTTATCCTCTTTAGACTTTTCAAGTGGATCTTTAGCATCGGGAAATAAAAACTGTAAATAAAATTAATAATGTATAAATATACCACAACTTTTTTTTGTCTTAAAATTTAAGCATTGGCTTTACTAATAATGAAAAAATTTCTAAACTAGAGTAAAAAAACCTGTGAGCAATGCTCACCATTGATACCCCCCGCTCACAATTACTTTGAAAATTCAGGTGTTCTTAATTATGAACTTTATCTTTTTTTAACGTGAAGGCGGAGTTGCAGATAAAACATGTAACCCTACCCCATCCCCCAAAGAATGGCATCCCCTATGTCAATGACAAAGTCCATGTTTTTCTATGGGAAACCTCCAATAATATTCTGATCAAAATGTTTAATATCCGGTGCACAATGGCAATATGTGACCAAGATTCTGTGTAAGTTTCAACAAATTCCATTCATTGGTGTAGGAGGAGTTGCAAATAAAAGATGGGTATCCCCTTATGTCCATGTTTTTCTATGGGAAACCCCAAATATCATTCCGATCAAATTGATAAATATCTCCTGCACAATGGCACTATGTGACAAGGATTCTGTGTAAGTTTCAACAAAATCCATTCAGTGGTGTAGGAGGAGTTGCAAATAAAAGATGGGTATCCCCTTATGTCCATGACAAAGTCCATGTTTTTCTATGGGAAACCCCAAATATCATTCCGATCAAAATGATAAATATCTCCTGCACAATGGCACTATGTGACAAGGATTCTGTGTAAGTTTCAACAAATTCCATTCAGTGGTGTAGGAGGAGTTGCACATAAGAGATATTATGTCCATGACAAAGTCCATGTTTTTTTATGGGAAACCCCAAATATCATTCCGATCAAAATGTTAAATATCTCCTGCACAATGGCACTATGTGACATGGATTCTGTGTAAGTTTCATCAAATTCCATTCAGTGGTGTAGGAGGAGTTGCACATAAGAGATGGGTATCCCCTTATGTCAATGGCAGTCCATGTTTTTCTATGGGAAACCCCAAATATCATTCCGATCAAAATGATAAATATCTCCTGCACAATGTCACTACGTGACAAGGATTCTGTGTAAGTTTCAACAAATTCCATTCAGTGGTGTAGGAGGAGTTGCACATAAGAGATGAGGACCCCCTAAGGTCAATGACAAAGTCCATGTTTTTCTATGGGAAACCCCAAATATCATTCCGATCAAAATGTTTAATATCTCCTGCACAATGGCACTATGTGACAAGGATTCTGGGTAAGTTTCATTAAATTCCATTCAGTGGTGTAGGAGGAGTTGCACATAAGAGATAAGGACCCCATTAGGTCAATGACAAAGTCCATGTTTTTCGATGGGAAACCCCAAATATCATTCCGATCAAAATGTTCAATATCTCCTGCACAATGGCACTATGTGACAAAGATTCTCTGTAAGTTTCATCAAATTCCATTCAGTGGTGTAGGAGGAGTTGCAAATAAGAGAAAATGTAATGGACGGACAGACAGACAGACGGACGGACGGACGGACGGACACCATGATCACTATATACACCCGCTTTTCAAGCGGGGGGTATAATAAGAAAATAGTGGCCATAACAAGGAACACAATTATCAAAGTTCAAAATGAAATAAAAAAGAAAAGACGAATGAATGATTCAGCATGTCAGAATGTTGTAATAGGGAAAATTTAATATAAAGCTAGGATCACAGCACAAAATGTTTTAATCAAATACAGATGAGAGCAACTTTCCTCTAATAAAATATGTATTCTTATGCAGAAGGGAGAGACTAGTTTTAGACTCATACTTATCCAAGATGTCAGTCTTCCTTTTAATGAAAAGTCCCTTCCACTGAAAGCCTTTATTTCTATGTGTGTGTGTGTGTGTGGGGGTGGTGTGGGGTGGTTGGTGGGTACAGCTACTGTTTGCAACTAAAATTTTTATCACAATATACAAGTATCTTCATTTATCTGGCATGTGCTGGTAAGAAAACACCTATTTAACACAAATCTCACAAAAATTGTTCATCATGCTGATATAACATACGACTACTGCAGAAATTGTTTGTATATAGTTTCGCACAACTTTAAGCAGTTGAGATATAAAATGGGATCAATTTGTGTGTGTAGTCAGTCAGACTCAAACTTTGTTAATTAATGAAAAAAGTGACACATGTGCAGGTCATGAATAACAGGATAGTAAAAATATTGTCAATTATACCAGCAGTATTTCATTGATGGTGGTTTGTGATATGGGAGCTTCCTCTTGTTTGACCGCTAATCTACTTCCTGCTTTTGATACGACATGACTGAGGGAAGGAATGTTGTAGCCAACTTTGTTCTCTGTCAATTTCTGTAAAGCCTGGCTAATATCTGCAGCGTTTTCTGTAAGCACACATGTAAAATCATCAATGTAATGCTCCAAAGGATCAAAGCATGATAACAACAGTAACAACATAAATTAATAAAACTCAAATACACAAGCTTGTCCAAGCAGAATGATACCTCTAATGGGTCTTTTTTATGTAGCAGGGGCTACAGTAAACACTCCAATAGAAATAACATGTTGACATTGCTACAACATGACACTGTAACTATACTGAATGTAAACTATTTCCTTCATAGGTTAAGATACTACACAAGTGTGGACACAGAAAAACGTCTCGCCTGAATTCAGCATCAGTAACGAAAATAAATTTCGTCATAAGCATTACGTAAATAGCATTAATTATGAGCAGCGGCCTGTATACCAAATATTGTCACCATACTATGCATAGTTACAGAGGAACTGTCCTAATACAAACACTTTAACGTAGTCGCTGAAACGTGAAATTGAGGTCAAGGTCAGGTGACACCTACAGGACAATCATGTACTATTCATCAGCAACCTATATACCAAATATTGTCATCCTACCATGCTTGGTTACAGGGGAACAGCAGTAACCTAAAAACTTTAACGTAGTCACTGGACCGTGAAATTTAGGTCAAGGTCATGTGGCACCTACCAGACAGTCATGTACTATTCATCAGCAACCTATATACCAAATATTGTCATCCTACCATGCATAGTTACAGAGAAACTGCAGTAACACAAAAACTTTAATGTAGTCGCTGGACCGTGAAATTGAGGTTAAGGTCAGGTGACACCTACCAGACAGTCATGTACTAGTCATCAGCAACTTATATACCAAATATTGTTATCCAACCATGCGTGGTAACAGAGGAACTGTCGTAACCCAAAAACTTTAACGTAGTCGCTGGACCGTGAAATTGAGGTCAAGGTCAGGTGACACCTACCAGACAGTCATGTACTAGTCATCAGCAACCTATACACCAAATATTGTCATCCTACTATGCGTAGTTACAGAGGAACTGTCGTAACCCAAAAACTTTAACGTAGTCGCTGGACCGTGAAATTGAGGTCAAGGTCAGGTGACAGGTGACTGACTGGCAAGTACTCATCATAAGCTACCTCTGTACCAAATTTGATCGACCTAGGGCTTGGGCTTACAAATATATGAAGCAAGATGTCAAGTGTTTACGCCGCCGCCGAATTCCCATATATATGTCTCGCCTCCTGCGACTTTTGTCACAGGCGAGACAAAAACTGGTGGAGTATACTGCAAATTAGGAAGCTTTTAAAAGACAAAATTAAAAAAAATTGACAAATTAAGAAATGGAATCTTATTAATTATAAATAAAAATGAATAATTTATGAAACTGATTTATGTAAAAGAAAAACTTATTGTTTATTGTCTAGGGGAGGTAACTCCAGAATATTCTTTACAAATATAAAAGTCACCATTTTCTCCATAAAACCATCACATTAGGAAACACAAAATTAAGAACAGGAAATATAAAAGATGTTGTGTGTCAAGGATTTAAATTTGCTGGAAATGTCACTTTGATTGATCTGGTCATTTTCTTACCATTTTCAGTTTCATCAGATAAAATGTTCCATAACAAATCTTGTGTTGTTTCTTTACTATAACAATGCTTCAAAAACTTGTGAATGTAATTTCCTACAATAATAATTAACATTTTGTTCTTAAATTATACTAGTTTTTTCACTTCTCCACAACTAAACTTTTTGTAAATCAAATGGCAAATTTTACCATGTCAATATAAGAACTGTATTTGACACAGAATCCAATTTCTTGTGATTAAAATTATTCTGGGAAATATAGGATCTTACATTGGTATGAGTGGATTATTCGATTTTTCCAATAAGATAGCTAAATTATGGTATTGGCGAGGACTTAAAATTCCATAATTTAACTATCAAGATTGGAGAAATACGATAATCCAAGAGTACTAATGTAAGATTCTGTTTCTCTAATTTTAAAAAGTAGTACATATACAATATTCGTACAGTGTCAGAAAATATATAATTTATTTGTACGAGCCTTAGAAACAGGTAGAAATGCTGCCAAGCGTTTCTCACCTGTTTCGAGGCAAGTACAAATAAACTTTATATTTTCTGACACTGTACAAATATTGTTTTTATCCTGCAACCCTAAAATACATTAGACAGCGATGAAAAACATGAAAAATTAGCACTTTTAGCCGTTTTCTGACATGAAATTTTCGGCCCGTTTTCTAGTGATAGCCTGACGTCATAAACAAATATCGCTTTCAACAACACGTCATAAACCAGAACAGAATGCTAAATATCAAGAGAAGCGGGGACAAGAGTACCAGAAGACTTTTTTCAGCACTGCCGAATAAAGCAAAAATTTATTCGGCAAATGTAACGGTTGCAGGATAAATACAAATACATGTACTCCTTACCAACGACTGGAATACATGGTAAATGGAAGTTGTTTTTTTATGGCAAATTATTTCTGTTTATGGTTTATTATTTTAAACCAATCAACAAAGGAGAACCAAATATTCACTAGTGACAAGAAATATTTTTTCCAAACTGGTCAAGCTGTTTTAATTAAACGTAAAAATTACAGAATATTTTCTCAAACTTTTTTTGTCTCAAACTTTCATATGTTCAATGAATGCCAACAAGAACATGTTACATGCAATTTTGTTTACCATCTGTTCTGTCAGCTAAGAAAGAACTATAACATGAAGATTTGCAGGCATCAATTAGTCATTTAATGGTTGCAATTGAGTTAAGAAAGAGGAGCAAGTAAACAGATATTTGTGACCATGAAATCACCAATTGGAATTAATGCCATGAAATAATTGTCCAATCAGAATCAAAGTTACAACCAGTGCTACAGTAGAATTTCATATAATCTACAGTGTATAAATGATTTCATTACAATGATTCTTTATAACGCTAAACTACTGTTATTGTACCTATTAATGATCTCAGTGTCTTAGACATTTATTGAGGTATTCTGGGAAAATTAGTTTGTACTAGTTATTTGAACTTAATAAATAAAGGCCTCTTATGATTACTGACACAAATATATCCTTATTAGAACAGTACACCTTAAAATTTATTTCAGATTTTGAATACTGAAAGACCTTTCACTGGTAATGTGTTTTCTTAAATGTTACAGTGTATATATACAGTGGACAGGATTCACAATTACAAAATACAATGTTTTCTGGCTATAGTTCACAACTTTTTTTACTGAAATTTGAAACAATGCTAAAGACCCATTCCACATAGACTCTAAGTTAAAATATAATTATAAAATACACTACCAATCCCTTCAAGTAACTGTTACATGCCACAGGCTTGATTCTCTTGGTCTTAATTGTGTTGATGCTTTGGGGTTTTATGCATGCTTTTTTCCATCTTTTTTTTTAACTTAATTTTTCATTATTTTCAACTTTGTAACTTGTTGTGTATGTTTGTCTTGTTAATATATTCAACATAAAGTTAAAAACTAGATAAAATTCTGTATAAAATACTACCTAATAAACACTGTGGATCTTCTGATTTTATTACTTTAGCTGTCCACTGTGGTGCTTGAAGAGGGTCAAGGTCACTACACAAAAGAATATCCATAAATTATTAGAAGTCAAGGTCATACACAGATAAAAAGTATTTATAAAATTTTGCCTATGTCTGAACATGTGGTTTTATTTCACTGGTTAGTTAACTTTGCTAGAATAATTACTGGGTAATGATGACCCCTAGTTCTTGCTATTTTTCTGTTTCTGGTTTTCGACTTGACAATAGCTTCTGTACTGTTTGGAGGATGTTAAACATTAATCAATTAAACAACTGACAGTTTTCTCCACATTCTAGTTCTATTATTGGAACACCATATCCTGTTGCCCTTTCTTTGACATCTAACTTTACCAATACTCAATCTTTTGGAGCATAAATGAAACTGTACGACCTGGCACAGATTTCTCAGAAAAATTATAGATCAGTTTGTGTTTAAACCACTGTTTCAGCTAATCTAATTACACTCTAGAATTTTTATGTTGCTATGGAAGTTTCGATTTTGCTTAAGTTTGTATTGAGAAATCCAGAGCAGATCTGACTTAAACATTTCTGAGAGTTTGTTTTACGATTTAATCAATATCAGTTGTAGTAAAAATGTTTCGGTTACAGACCTGTAATTTTGATTTTCTACAATCATGTCTTCTGAAAGACTGGACCAGGTACAAAACAGCTGCAGTGAACTGAAAATAATGATGATAAATAATTTATTTCGCTTTGTAAGCTGAAATCTGATTGGCCAACTCCAATGGAGAAACCCATATTATATGATATAACTTGCGCTCGTCACATGATCTATTCTTACGTCGTTCAAATTCAAATAGTGCCACGACGTCACTGCTATTTTTACTGTAAAAATTGTCAAAATTGATGGTTAAAATTAAATAATAATGAATATTTCAAATTTCTGAACAGGTTATACTCTCTGTTCAGAAATTTGAAGTATTCCATAAATATATTCTGTTAATTAACAAAACTAATATATTTTTATATTTTTCATAAATTGTGTAAATTCATTATTTTATATTTTCTTTGGGTGAAATTATAACGACCTAGGGCTTTAAAAATCAAGATAATTTCCATTTTA
The DNA here is from genome assembly GCA_944474755.1 of Limnoperna fortunei. Taxonomy (NCBI): domain Eukaryota; kingdom Metazoa; phylum Mollusca; class Bivalvia; order Mytilida; family Modiolidae; genus Limnoperna; species Limnoperna fortunei. The sequence goes on from OX104115.1 coordinate 60,822,886, forward strand.
ATAGGTAGAGATTAGAACGTGTTTCTTTTCACTTCTGTCCTCATTCATTCAACATTGAATTGTGTATTCCATGACTAAATAGATGCTTACTAAAGTGTTCAATCGAAAGATTCAAAGGTCTGTTTGTTTGAATAATGTTAGCCAATTTCAGCAATTTTTCACTATATCATGTTGTCCAGTTTTTATTGGGGGAGGAAGCCAGAGTACCCGAAGAAAACCCCCGACCTGCAGTAGGAAAACTGGCAATCCTTGTCAGTTAATTAAGATTGGAGTCGAGTACACTCTGCTTGCGGTGAGACTTGAACCCACAACCTCAGTGTTGACAGACTAAGTAAACAAATAGTAGACGAACTACCTTAACCACTCTGCCACCAAGGCCCCAAGATTTAAAGGTAAGTGAAATAAACACATTTTTAAACATTGTAAAATTCATTCAATGTTCAAGCGAAACATTACTTGACCATGGTTTAGAATTCAATTACATTTGGTATTATCCATGCAACTTAGATATAAGAATGTTTGTTTGAATGGTGTTTAATGCCCCTTTCATCAATTTTTCAGCTATATCATGGCATCCTGCCGTTAGTGGGTGAAGGCAGAGTACCAAGAGAAAAGCTGGACCTTCGGTAGGAAAATTGGCAATCCTTGTCTATGTAGATTTCAGGCTTTCAAGCTACTTTTTTGAAAAAAATAAGGGCCTTTTTAAGGGCTAAATTCTCAAAAAATAAGGGCTAATTTTAGGAATTTTTAGGGGTTTTTAAACAAAAATAAGGGATAAAATGTGCTATTTTCTAATGATTTAAGACTGAAAAATTAGATTTAATCACCATTTTGGGCACAGAACAATAGTACAAAAGTTAATTACCAATTCACAAGACCATTTGAATGACCATCAAATAGTCTCCTGGGTGGCAAACGCATATTTCTGAAAGTATACTAAAGCTAGCTTCATTTAACTTTAATCTATTTTATATTAATTTTTTATTTTTATTTTTGAAATTTTGAAAATTAAAAAATTAGGATTTTAACCAAAAAAGTATGGCTTTTTTAGGATTCTACAGCTTTAATTAGGAATTTTAGGGCTGCTTGTAAAAAATTAGGAAAATTAGGAAAATAAGGGCCCGCTTGAAAGCCTGAGATTTGAGTCGTCAAGTGCACTCTGCCTGCAAGGACACCTGAACCCCCAACCTTGTATTAACTGATGGAATCTTATGTTGTATTAACTGACGGAATCTTATGTTGTAATACCTGATGGGATCTTATCTTGTAATACCTGATGGGATCTTATGTTGTATTACCTGATGGGATCTTATGTTGTATTAACTGATGGGATCTTATGTTGTATTACCTGATGGTATCTTATGTTGTAATACCTGATGGGATCTTATGTTGTATTACCTGACGGTATCTTATGTTGTATTAACTGATGGGATCCTATGTTGTATTACTTTATGGGATCTTATGTTGTATTACTTTATGGGATCTTATGTTGTATTACCTGATGGGATCTTATGTTGTATTACTTTATGGGATCTTATGTTGTAATACCTGATGGGATCTTATGTTGTAATACCTGATGGGATCTTATGTTGTAATACCTGATGGGATCTTATGTTGTATTAACTGATGGAGTCTTATGTTGTATTAACTGATGGAGTCTTATGTTGTATTAACTGATGGGATCTTATGTTGTATTACCTGATGGGATCTTATGTTGTATTAACTGATGGGATCTTATGTTGTAATACCTGATGGGATCTTATGTTGTATTACCTGATGGGATCTTATGTTGTATTAACTGATGGGATCTTATGTTGTATTACCTGATGGGATCTTATGTTTAATTACCTGATGGTATCTAATGTTGTAATACCTGATGGGATCTTATGTTGTATTACCTGATGGGATCTTATGTTGTATTACTTTATGGCATCTTATGTTGTATTACCTGATGGGATCTTATGTTGTATTACTTTATGGGATCTTATGTTGTATTACCTGATGGGATCTTATGTTGTAATACCTGATGGGATCTTATGTTGTATTACCTGATGGGATCTTATGTTGTATTAACTGATGGGATCTTATGTTTAATTACCTGATGGGATCTTATGTTGTAATACCTGATGGGATCTTATGTTGTAATACCTGATGGGATCTAATGTTGTCTTAACTGATGGGATCTTATGTTGTATTAACTGATGGGATCTTATGTTGTATTAACTGATGGGATCTTATGTTGTATTAACTGATGGGATCTATATTAACTGATGGGATCTTATGTTGTAATACCTGATGGGATCTTATGTTGAATTACCTGATGGGATCTTCACTTGCACCAAAGGGGAGACTACCAAACGATGAACAACCAACCTCATCTTCCAAAGGCGATGATAAATCTACAAAAATACATAAGAATAGTAAACTATCAAACTGTCTACCTACTTGCCATGTAAAAATTAAAATTTCCAAGATATTACATCAATCAAAATAAACTTTATGCTTTGCTTGAAGGTCACAGTAACCCCACAAAATAGAATACGGTATTATGATAAAATTTGTTTACATACAATTGTCCCACTCAGAACCAAACATTTTACCATTATTTCAAAGGATTGTGTGTTCACTTTTAACTGAGTCAGCTTTTTGCATTGTTTAAGAAAGTGCTGAAATTTTAACCCTCACATAATATTCACTTGGAATCTGTTATATTCTATAAATTATGGTGGGAGGATTCCTAGTGCTCGACCCACAGACATGCCCAACACATCCTCAGGTGGCAGATAGGGAAGGCCCTCTCGTTGGGGAGCTGTCGGGTCATAATGTGGAAAGCCTGGTTGCGGACCATAGTGGGTGATGTTTTTGGAGAGTGCCACGCTCCTTGCACCATAAAGATATATAATGTGATGATTCAAATAAGCATTCACTGTATTATCAACAAATTCTAAAGAAACCTTTCATGATATCAAAGTAAACTGAAAAATAAATGTATTGATTCATTTATTAAATGCCTGTGGGGCTTATGTCATTATTAGAAATGTATATTTATATATATATCATCAGGAGTTGAAATAGAATTGGGTTAATGCCATTTTCTTTTAAATAGTGTGACTTATGACCAGTGTAGTTCCTACTCACATGTCTGGGTCATACAATTGTTTATTACGTAGGTTCAATAACATGCTTCAAAATTATTCTTATGCTTAGTGTTAGATTCAATTCATGCTTTAAAGCCAAAAAAAAAATTGTTGCATATTTACAAAACAATACCATAATTAAACACTTGACATTTGTTTATGTTCTTTCTGACATTCCATAATGATCATGCTGTTAACAGTGGGGCATTAAGCATTAACTTGTAATTTAAAAATAATTGCATTGAAATTATCTGTTTTTGTCATTTAAAGGAAGCTAGAATGGTTCTTCCTTCATAAAAAAACCATGATTGCCAAATGAAATAATTCCTAAGGCAAATCCATGCAACTTACCATGAGAGCCAACTGATAATAGAGAATTAAAAAAAGGGGAGTTGAAAACAGAAAGTAAACAAAATAAAGAACCAAAGTATACAAAATTTAGAATCAAAGTTTACAGTTTTGAAAAGACTAAAAAATACCTTCAAAATCCCATTAAGAAAAACCTTTTAAATGTTTTCATTTTTTGAAACGATTTCTTATATAAACAACCAGTTAAAAATAGTTTAATTGTAAAATGTATTGTGTACTATCTAGACAAAATATGTGAAAATAAACTGAACAACATTTACTTTGTCAATGAAAACTGGTGATGTGCATTTGGTTTGCATAACACATAAGCATAAAAAATGGTTGTTTTTCATAAATGTTAACATCAAGTATGAGAAGAAGGGGGGGGGGGGAATTTTGATGTTTGCTAGAAAAGGGTATGCTAATCTTCAGAACAATAATTTCAATAGAAAAGCCAAAACAACTGGGTACTGGTGATAGTTCCCTGGGCTCTACTGACAGAGATATGTAAACCATCCCAGTTAGCAGATGCCTCCTTAATGGGGATAATATGGTAAGCATGGCCACTGACTATAGTATGTGATGTGGAGAGTGTGATGATATATGCAAAATAAACACACCCCTTTTGTAATGTTTCAAAGGAGAAGGCTCATTGAAACTGTTATGAATGCCAAATACTCTGTCCATACCCAACTCTTTATAGTACAAATTGCCTGTCCAGTGATAAACAAACTTTTCCTAAATAATGTATTATTTGTTTACTCATTGTGCTGAATAGAGCAGAAAAACTGCTGCTGGATGTTTAATCAATAAAATATTTCAAAGGATGGAACATTAAACTTTTTTTAATTTCAATTTGGAATACAGATGACAATATACATATGGAACTCTATGTACACTGAAAATATTCAATCATTATACCAAAAAAAAACAAAAAAAGAAAAAATAATATATCAACCTGGAGGTTCCTGTGGCCAAGGGGAATTAACCCATTCTTGTAGATTGTATGTAAATCTAACTGCTACATCTACAGTTGGCCGTGGTGTAATCTGTGTTGCCTGAAATTATACCAATGTTTTATGTATATCTACATCAAATGTGAAATTAAATACCAAAGTTGATTTCACTGAATTTTCTTATGAATGTCTGAACAATAAGCATTCTGCTAAAAAATGGTTGTCTCAGGGTTCAAGCAGAGATGAAAAAATATCAAAACAGTGAGCTTCTACATGTATGTCTAAAAATAAACCATTACTAACTGAAGTGAATGCCAGAGATTGATCCAGTTGGAAGATGGTTTCTCTTACCTGGATAATAACTAAATTTATAGAGGATATTTTTTTTGTTTGGGCACTCCCCTAAGAACACAAAAACAGTTTTTTTTCTAGAAAGTCTGGATCCAGTTCCGATTGGGGACATTTCTTCGGACACCTTTTTGTTAAATATGCAGGATTTACAGTTGAACCTCAGTAGCTCAAACTCGGATCGCTCAAACACCCAGGATTTCTCGAACACCGATCAAAGTACGGAACTTTCCCGTTGTATAATTAATGTTAAAATTGCTTCGATTTTTTTGAACACCGATTTCTCGAAATCGAATTAAATCAGCAGTCCCAATACTCAAAATCCATTGAAAAAACCATGAAAAACTCGAACTAAAATTATTGACAGCTTGCACGACTAATTGGTTGTAAAAGGTGTAAAGATCGCAGCCATACCTGTAAAATGCCAAGCTTGATCTTTAATGATATAATCCCTAATAATTAACTTAATGTCCTCAATATGTGTTTATGTACGCCTTTGTAGACAAATTTGTTGATATAGGTTTTAATTAACTAAAATATGCTCCAATTTGCTATCAAATCTGAATCGAGGTCACTGACACAATTACGTAATACAATAATACATATCAATCCTTGTGCACAAAATTAAACAAGAAATACAGTAAACATTTTTATTTTAATAAAAACAAAATATGTACCTAAAAATAAGATTTATGTATGAAATGCAATGAAGAAATACAATTTTATTAATCCTATGTGACACTAACCTGGTCTCCTGGTGCAATATTTTTCATTGACGCGAGCTTCACTTCAAATATAACACCAGGTCAAGACCTCCGATATAAGCATTTTCATTGGTTGATAATATGATGCCATTTAATATCACATGCACATGTCAATTTTTTTAAAACCGGGAATACAGTTTCTTTATAAAATTTAAATATAAATTACATTTTAACATCACGCTTAAATTTTGAAATCTCAATGTAAACTCAGCTAAGAAATGTAAACAATGAATGTCATAAAGAGAATGACGTCACAATACGTTCGGTCTACCTGAACTTAACTGTATTACAAAATGGTTAGTCTAGAGAATGCCCGAACGTCAAATTTCAACGCTCTCACCGTTGAAATCCAATGCTCCTGACCTGACGTTATATCCGAAGGCCGCTTAGGCTAAAGAGGATATCATCGTCAGGGTACCAGAATAATGTGACACAGGAAATTAACTGAAATATATAAGCAGATATCGATTCCGGTTTGCACATGAATCATTTCTGGACATTACAAGCCCTGGTTTCTCGAACTCCTGATTTCTCGAACTATTTTTGTCTGCCACCTTCAAGGTCGAGCCATCGAAGTTTTCGACTGTATATTGAGAACTAAATTACCACAAAAAACAATTTATTTTATTTAGAGGGAAACATTACCACAGACCTGAGCTGACAAAGGAATACACTTAAGACTGTCCTTCTAATCATGATTATTGTTGTCTGTATATGTTCACTCTTGTTTATAGATAAACATTTAATAATTATGTCCTGTGATTCTAATTATTATTAGTATTAAATGTAAATGTTCCCAATTATTTGTGATAAACATTTCAAAGGGTTAATGTTTCTGTCAAACTTCTGTTCAACTTTAAACATGAATTTTCATTTAAATGAAAAAGTTAAAACTCTTTGTTGTAACAGAAGAATTTTAGTACCGTAAAAAGCTGTGTATAGTCCGCATTTATGTATTGTCCGCACCCCTTTCTTGGGCCAGAAAATTGGGGAAAAATTTGTATATGCATGTACAATCCACACGTAAAAAATTTCAAAAAACGTCTCAAGATGAAGACATCGAGTCCGACTTGGTCACGCTTTTTAACAATTTTTTACTGTTATATGTAATTTATTCTCTCTTAAAATATCATTTATATTTATAGTTTTATTCATTTCTAGGGATTGTAATAAATTAAATAAAAATAGTGCATTCTCACATAGCGTCTATTTTGATCGTTGTTAAAACGGATACTCACACATTTCGAAACCAAAACAATTTGTCAACTTTCATTTATCAATGAAAACAAAGAAAACAAAAGATTACACGTTTAATTTTAATCCCTTAATGATTGCAATCAAAACATCGATCTTCAAACATTTGAGGTTACATAACGACGCCATCTGCACTGTATGCAATACAGGTTACACATCAGCTATTTTCGCGTCTGTTTTAATTTTTATTTTTCCTATATAATTATTATAACATTACTAAAAATAATTTAAGTAAAAATTAATATCATTACGTGTTTATATTGAAGTTTGTAAAAGAATCATGTTAGAATAGTACGAAAATACCGCATATAACACAACAACAAAATGGCGACCGCGATTGACAACATTCAACGGGACAAAACACACTCTATTGAGTCTGTATTTATGTATAATCTGCACCATTCCTTTCCAACTTAAATTAAATGAAAAAGACCGCGGACAATACAACCCTAAATACGGTAATTTAATTTTTTTTCCCTCAAAAATACTATTTTATATTCCTTTTTTTTGGACTAGAAATCTAGACATTTCATAAAAATCTTGACATTACAAACCATTTTTGACTTAAAGACATCTAGAAGACCTGCAAGATGGCAGTACTGTTGTGGAATACGATTTAGATGTATGACATCAAACTCTACTGACATCTCCGGCATCACACTTGTCCCACAATACATCTGTCTCCATGGTTGCTGGATTTGAATAAACACAGGTAATGAACTAAAAATAAAACAGATATATAGTATGAATGAGGTAAATCTGTGAGTTAATGCTCATTAGTGATACATCCACTTTCACGAAATGTATTTGGTAAACAAGAAGTAGGTGACCAAGGAGCATAAAATCGCTAAACACCATATGGTACTATAGCACAAAGCAATAAGCAAAATATCAGGGTACTGCATCCTATAGTTGCTTAGAAAACTGTGACAGAAATTTTTGTTACGGACGGAGGAATGAGTGGACGGATGGACAAGGGTAAAAGAGTATACCCCCTCTTATTCCAAGTAGGGGTATAATAAACATTCAGACTTATTTTAAATTCTGTACAATCCTTTTTGGTAGATTTTTATGGAGTGGAATTAAAAATTCTGACAATCTTCATGTATAGAGCTTAATTACATTGTTACAAATTAAAATAGTTCTTCATTTAATTTCTGTAAATTTTAATTCAAATGATTTATGAATAGTTCATGTTTAAACAAGACCCATTGTATATAACTATATATGACAGAACTCGTGTTATTTTTAAGTTTAAGCTGATTTTGTTAGGAATAACGTTTGTTGTGGTAGCATATTTTATAATATATTTAATTGTTCAAATAAAATTGTACAGTATTTCTGGATTATCCTTTGCAATGAATAAAACAAAAATTAATCCCAAATGAAAATGAGCATGTGAATCTTGACATGGTTATTTTTAATCAGATGCTAATTCAACTATTCCACAATGTGAGTAAAGTTTAAAGACATATCCTACTATTGTTTCTGCGCATTTTGATTTTAAACGTTATTGTTTCGTAATTCGTTTATGACGTCGTCGTCGTCGTCAAAATTCCGCGAAATTTCCATTTCAATTACCGTACTCTTTATGGATCAACTTAGAGATTTTTTTATGAGTAAAAAAGCAATACAGTCTTTTAGAATTTGGGAAAAAACAAAATTAATCACTTTGCAATAGCAAACATACACAAAAAGAACTATTTTACTTTCGTGATTGTATTCTGCGCTACAAATCTAGAAAAGATATTGCAGTTTATATACGAAGAAAAACGTGCCCTTTCCTTCCCGCCAATTCTGGCCTATACTTATTTTTCTCAAATATTTTTCCCCCTGATTCGGTGACCATATTTTTTTATTTATTCAATTTGGAGAGTAAGTTATCATCTATCTTCTGTGAAAATATAGTTTTATTATCATAGGTCAGTTTTTTGCGATCTGCGATTTTGTGTATTCCGAGTGCATAACAAAAATGGCGGGAACGTATTAATTCCACATTTATGCTCGAAACTTACGTATTTTTAAATAGATTATGGCATAGTTGTTTTCTACATGCAATGAAGCCTTCAAAACAATTTAAGTTGATTCTAACAGTAAACTATGGGAAAAATATAACTAAAATAACACATAATCCTAGTACCCTAAAACAGATGATACAGATGACGTCATAACTTTTTAATACGGTCGGTGACCACTAATTTTTGTTAGCTGTATTTAAAGATTTTGTCATAAGGAAAGTTAAGACAAAATATTAAGAAAATATCATATGAAGATCGAATAGTAGGATATGTCCTTAAGGTGATTTTGTTATATTATAATTATCTTTTTAATTTGCCTACTGTGTTAAAACAAAGTAAAAATGTATTCAAGCAAATACACAAAACATCTGTACACATAAAAGTTAAATACACACAGATAAATAAACCCTTACCTAGAGGCATTGGTCAGGGCTATGGACACAGAACTTAACAAGACTTTGGCTCTACTTTCACTGTCTATAGCTTTATTTCTCTCTGCTGGTGTTATAACTATAAATTCTTGTAAACCATACCTGTAAAAACACATTTACTGTTAACTCATTTGTCTAATAAAGGTGAAAAATGACTGTTGTTCTGTTTTTCATCAACCACATATTAACAGAAACACTACAAAGAATATTGTGTTATCAAGTACAGATATTTTAAAGAACCAGACAGCCATTGTAATGCAGTTTATTGAATTAACATCTGCTAGGCTATGCGCCCTGGCACAATTAAAAATTGTTTACTAGAGAATTTTGACATTCTCAATTTCTTGTTGGTCGTTGTTTGTTTTTTTGTTAGAATGTTGTGTAACATGGCATTTAAATTTTTCACATGTATCATGACATCCAGTTTTTTTTACTGGGGAGGAAAATGGAGAACCAGAAGAAAACACCCGACCTAAAATCAAGGTCAGTTCAAAACTTTTGACCTTTTAACATCATACATTTGAGCCATTATGAATTTTGCATAATCTTATTGAACATTTATTAAGAAATGGTTTCTTTCACACTGTGAAAAGCCAAATTTCGATGTCTTGTTGACTTTTTCGTAAAATTATTTTCTACCTCTACATCAGATACAATGTTTTATTAGCTGTACTCTAATCATGGATGACAACAGAGGGGGGGGGGGGGGGGGGGGGGGGCATAAAAAGGGGATATCGGAAAATAGGCACATTTACGACAGGAGATTGCGGGGGGGGGGGGGGGCGGCACTTAAGGCTCCCAGAAGCTCTTGAAAAAATGGTGCAAAATCCTGCATTCTCGCAATATTTAGCATCAAAATGAATTTATTTAACACAAAGTTTTTATAGTGTTCAGTAATCTTTTTTTGTGTACAGTATACAACAGAGATATCATAATAAACGAATTAGTACCGTTAATGCATTGGATCCGCCACTGCAACATGGATGATAAACACAGTAAGTAGTAGAACTTGATCTTCAAACAGTTTTGATACAGGCAAATGAACTAAACACATTTAAGAGCACTAATGAAAATGCACCAGTATAGTCCCAGTGTTTGAAGTTTAGCTGACCATGGATAACTAGACAAAGTCGATCTAGCGATCGCTGATACCCCCGCTTTTGTGAAAATTTCTAATGTTTTTCGTGGATTGTGACCTTGAAATTGGATGGATTTCCACCAAAATCAATAGGCTTCTTACCAAAAAAATATATAAGAATATTTTACAGTTTCATTAAAATCGGATGAAAACTTTTTGAGTTATTTTCCGGAAACAACTTTTTGTAAAAATTTCTAACATTTTTCGTGGACTGTGACCTTGAAATTTGACAGATTTCCCTCAAAATCGATGGGCTTCTTACCAACCTGATATATAACAATATCCCAAAGTTTCATTCAAATCTGATGCAAACTTTTTGAGTTATTGTCCGGAAACAACTTTTTGTAAAAATTTCTAACATTTTTCGTGGACTGTGACCTTGAAATTTGACAGATTTCCCTCAAAATCGATGGGCTTCTTACCAACCTGATATATAACAATATCCCAAAGTTTCATTCAAATCTGATGCAAACTTTTTGAGTTATTGTCCGGAAACAACTTTTATGTAAAAATTCTAACGTTTTTCGTGGACTGCGACCTTGAAATTTGATGGATTTCCCCCAAAATCAAAAGGCTTTTTACCAACCTGATATATAACAATATCCCAAAGTTTCATTCAAATCGGATGCAAACTTTTTGAGTTATTGTCCGGAAACAACTTTTATGTTAAAATTTCTAACGTTTTTCGTGGACTGTGACCTTGAAATTTGACGGATTTCCCCCAAAATCGATAGGCTTCTTACCAACCTGATATATGACAATATCCCAAAGTTTCATTCAAATCGGATGTAAACTTTTTGAGTTATTGTCCGGAAACAACTTTTTTGTTAAAATTTCTAACGTTTTTCGTGGACTGTGACCTTGAAATTTGACAGATTTCCCCCAAAATCGATAGGCTTCTTACCAACCTGATATATAACAATATCCCAAAGTTTCATTCAAATGGGATGTAAACTTTTTGAATTATCATCCGGAAACCAAATGTGGACGGACGAACGGACGGACGGACGGACATGAGGACCACTATATACCCCCGACTCTGTCGAGCGGGGGTATAATAAAAAATTTTAAACTGACTATCCCATTTTCAAACTACTTGCCACAGCTGACTCCTAGGATATTAAAATGTTTTACTTCACATTAGATGCTAATACATACCATCTAACTAAGCAGTGAGCTTTACTTGGGAAGTCATTGTATGTACTCATTATGTCTGTTAACACTGTTGGTACCACATCTACAAATTAATATATTTTTAAAAATTTATGGCAATAAAAGGAATATTCAAAAGTCCTTTACATGACATAAGATTATTGGTTATACTTAAGACTGCAGGACAAAAAATTAAAACACTGCATTAATGATGAGAAGAAAAAAGCAGAAGAACAACCTTAAAACAAAATTTGCAATACCTCCAATAGATATGGTTTTTAGTCCTCAATATTTATTATTTTATCTGTAAGATACACCTCTCGGGGATAAGATTAAAGACAACAGTGATATATATCATGCCTTATATATTAAAGGAAATGAATTTTAAAAAGTTCCATAAAATTAATAACTATTTTGTCACCCTAATTTTAAATCGTCAAAAAAACTCCATACATATCTCCCAAATCCTATGATATATTTCCATAATTCTGGTTTCTGAGTCTTACATCTTTTATATTTTATAACACTTTTTCATACCTTCTTTCCTTTCATCATCCTCAGCATCATTATCCGGACTCTGTCGGTCCAAGGATTCATTTTTACTTCCTTCTACATTTAGAGAATGGTATGTTATCAAAAACTTAAAATCTGCAAAACATATATCCTCTTTCTTCTCTGACCAAGTTCCATTGGTAAATGCTTCCTGCAAATTTATCAATAATTTGTTTCAACTTGTTCAAAGATGAATTATTTTTACCATACAAATATTATAAAGATATTTCCAAGATGTCTGCCTAACAGAGATGCTCAATCACATGTCATATATTAAAAACAAGACCTGCTGTTTGCACGCATTCTGGATTTTACAAGTCATACTTGTAAAAATTGGTTCATAGGAGGCGTACTGTGAGGCTACATGTTCCAGCTATGTTATTTTCCCTCATTTGGGTAGATTACAATTTCTTGATCCCTAGTCACCCCATGCCATGCCCCTTTAGGAATACCTGGTAAAGGTTGATTGATAATTTCTTCACAACCTCATACATGTATAGCTAAAATATTTACTAAAGGGCATTAAACATCAACTAATCACAGATATTCATTGCAAAAAACAAAGGCAAACAATATCAATTCTTATAAAACACCATGCAGAATAATGTTAATTTGGTCGTTCAACAAGCTGTCATGTTTTGCTGAAAATTTTTACCTCTGATAAATTAATTTCTCAGAGGAACTTTTGTAACATTTTTATGTCAATTCCAAATTTAATGCAAAATTTACATGGAGAATTATTCAAAATTGACCCTTTTATTATTTTTAAAAATAGCTTAATAAGTACTAGTAAGAATATAAAGAAGTCAAAATTATACAAAGTGACAAAAAGTGAACCTTCAAACGTACATCACATTATTGTTTACTATTATAAACTACCTAGTTTTGCATATCTATTGTTTGTTAGTATGGAGTTTAATGCCAGTTTCAGCAATTTTTAACTATAACATTCCGATCCAATTTTTTTTGTGGGGAAGAAGCTGGAGTACCTGAAGAAAAACTCCACCTTCTGTAGTTTGCATCTAGACAAGCGTCTTATTTTCTGCCAATTTATTTGAAAAGCAAGTATGCAGTTATTTGTTTCAAGTTTTTGTACCTCACTTCAGTAAAGCAAAATCAAATCACTTGCCAATAAAGATCGGCTTTCAGTAAACAAGTGTGTTATTTCCATTAGTTAAAATGTTCAGATTTTTCTTTTTTTTAACATTACCTTCAATGCCGGTGGTCTTGGTTTATTGTTAACTAACTTCCACTCATGTAAGACCTCTTCTAGTCTGGCTATAAATCTGCAGAATAAAATAAATATTTGAATAAGTTATGATCAATTGATGTCACTTCATGATTTTTTGTCCCACTCAAATCAGTAAGCTTTTACTGGTGGAAAAAGCTGAATTAGTGTAGAAAGCCACTGACTGATAAAGTAACTGAAAGAAGCCGAGTCATTGAAGGAAGCCACTGACCCTGATAAAGTATCTGAAAGAAGGTGAGTCACTGAAGGAAATCACTGACCCTGATAAAGTATCTGAAAGAAGGTGAGTCACTGAAGGAAATCACTGACCCTGATAAAGTAACTGGTAAACAATAAAAACTTAATCAAGCCTAGTGGAAACTGTCTAGTGCACTTTTTCAAATCATACCAACATGACAAAGGATGCTACAAACTCACTCACGAGAACAATCAGCCACAAACAAATTTATGCCAATGAGGCAGAATGTAATCCATACATGTACATCCATATTAGCCCTCTACCACAACAGGCACTCTAATAAGATAAATTAAAGTTTGTTTTTGTTTACAAAAACGATGTCTCCCAACCATCCCCAGATTCAAAAGTTCAAAGTCCATAACTGATAGAAAATTTAAAGGATAAAAACTTCCTGGTAATATCCACAACTAAATATGGTAACTGCATATGGTGTACTAGCTATTCACCAAGTTTCGTAAAAATTTCTTTGGGTAGTTTCAGAGGAGTTGGGCAGAAACCATGATTTATAAGGAATTTTTGGACAAGGGCCACAAAACTTGTGGTAATATGCACAAACAACATATGGTGTACTTGTTTCTTAAAATTTGGTTAAGTAGTTTCAGAGGAGTTGAGCGAAATAACTTTGTAACGGAAAGATATAAGGGCGCGCGGGATGGACGGAGAAGACAAATACAATATGTCATCCCACCAAGTGGGTGGAGACATAACTACTAGTTTAGGTAACTTCTTCTAAACAGGTGGCAGAGTGGTCAAGGTAGTTCCTTTACTATTGATCACGTGGTCTGTCAACACTGAGATTCCGGGTTCGATTCTCACTGGAGGCAGGGTGTACTCGACTCCAATCTTAATTGACAAGGATTGCCAGTTTTCCTACTGCAGGTCGGGGGTTCTCTCCGGGTACTCCCGCTTCCTCCCCCAATAAAAACTGGACGCCATGATATAGCTGAAAAATTGCTGAAAGTGGTGTTAAAACACCATTCAAACAAAAACAAACAATTCTTCTAAACAACAACTTGTTAAATGAAGTTTAGTGATGACTTTTCTTCTGGATAATTAAATTTATTAAAACTATAAAACTCTCAGACATACATGTACGTCTTTTTATCCCTTTATTTAGTTGACAAAAAAACATTTATATTGATACTAAAGGATCCAGAGTGTATATCACTAATTTGGTTAATAAATGCTATACAAGAATTTTCTACTAGTATGTTAGCAATCTTGGAAGTTGAGTGAAGCAAAAATTTATGAAAATTTAACAAGGCTGCCCATGCATAATTCCTACACTGTATGATTTGGCATTGACCTTTCAAAGAAGTATCAGCACACAATTTGGAATCTTTAAAGACCTAAGGTACTACTCCTAACCTTTAGCCTTCTACTCCTAACCTTTAGCCTTTACTTGTTCAACATGAATTGAGGACCTTCTAAACACCATTCCTGCAAGTTACTAGTAGGTTTCAACCTGCTAAGTTGTTTTACATGTAGCAGAGAACATTAAAATATGAAAAGATAACAGTGTCAGACAGTTAAAAGTAGCGATCTAATGAGTATAGCGACGTATACATTTTCAAGATTTAAAATTATAAACATAAATTGAATTTTGGGTTTTCCTAATAGAAGATTAGAAATGAAGCATTCATTTATGTTTAATGTTGTGTATAGATGTTTTTAATTAAGATGTATTAAACAGTTTGCAGAAAACAACTTATTACCTTTCCCAATCAGAAGCTGTTGTGAAATCTGTAATTTCAAAAACATCAGTATCCTAAAAAAAACCAAAAACAAATTGTTGAAATTATAAATAATTTACCTTTTACATAAATCAACTGTCATCATAACATTCCGACAAATACAAGTATGTCCCTTATGAAGTGAGAATGACTTTATTGAACATTTGTATTGAGGGTCTTGATAATACTACAGCATATTGTAAATGTGATAGCTAGTGTAACTGATTGGATGGATTGCCATAATATCCAATGTTTCATCAATTCTGATCAGTCATAGACGAAATTTTTCCAGCACAAGACAGTAAAATAACACATATACAAATCATATTACCATGGAAATGTAATTATTTCCAGGTAAAACAATATCTAACTGAAGTGTGAATTCTTTAATGATACTTTTATATGCAATTCTTTTTCCGCAATCGATAACCAAGCTTATGGTTATTAAGCTATCAAATTTACATTAACATGGCGCCCCATTTATTTTAATACTCAGTTACTACATGTACTTCTAACAAATGCTATTGTGACTTCTTCAAAAATCCCCACCTTGCCATCCAAAAAAAACCCATATACTATTTTAAACAGTATAAGTACAGTTAAAAATGATTATTCCAAACCTACTGCACATTTGGATCAGAATTTATATACACATGTATACATGTACATGTTTATACTTAGGCTTAAGTTACATGTAGATCTACACACACTGTACATTATATAGTTTAAATAAACAGATTTTAAAAGAGTTTTGTGTTCGATAAAGTTAAACTGGTTTTTTTTTAACTAGATAAGTAATAACCCGTAGGAAAACCATTTCCCACTGCAACTTTTTGATGTTCACTGAGCATTAAATATCATTCAATGCTTGTTTAAGTCTGAGACATAAATCTTAAACATGTACATGTAAAATGTATATTAATTATATTTCTTTGTTTAAATTTACTAAAAAAATGTTTGATGAATGAAAAGTTTCATGTTACAAAGCAAATTATATTTATTGTTTGTTAGCAGTGTTGACAGGCACATGATCAATAGAAGATGACCTAAATACCTTAACCACACGGCCAAGAAGTCCATAGACTTAAATATACATGTTTAATGTAATTAATATACAATATATAGAGCCTCATAAAATTCATTATGTAACAGATGGTTCCAGAAATATCATAAATATTTTATACTTGTACAAAATTGTATACATCTGGACTAATCAATGTGTATGGTCAAAGACGGCCATTAATTAGATAATCATGCAGTTTAATAATTGACTAATTTATTCTTAATTGGAGGCAAAAAATTACACTATGTTATTTCATATTAACTAATTAATTTCCAAAAACAAGTAAATAACAGCTACTAGTAAATAAAAGAGGTGGTTTAACCAGTGAATGGGTACATGTATTTACATAGGTACTATACCAGTAGTCATTTAAAGGGGTTGTATTTAAATGAAATATGAAAATAGCATTAACGTTTTTATTTGTTTGAAAGAGGTTTCAGCAAATTTCAGCTATATGATGACATCCAGTTTTTATTGGGACCTTATTAATCCTTATCAATTAACTTAGAGTCTGGCACCTTGCTTCACAACTTACAATCCCATTGATCACATACTGGTGATTAATAGTAGATTGCTTAACTACATGTACCGTCCGACCAAGGGCATTAAGTTGTCGGTGTAAAAATTATGAATAAACTTTAATCATTTACAGAAAATTTCATTTTTTTCAGTGCAAAGCCTTTTTTCAGACATAAAGCAAATTCATTATATTATTGCATAAAAGTCATTTGGGATTTGTAAAATGTGACACTTCACGCCAATACACAGATACTGGATGACAAATACCAGAACAAAATCAATAAACCTTCTGATACAGACAAATTATCAAACAATAGACACAGGATAATCGATTGAAGGTGTTAACAGTTTAACAGGACACAATCCATTACAATGAAATTATTAAGGAAAAAAATTTGATAAGACCATAAGAGAATGCAGACTTGAAATGCCTAATTGAATAAATCAAGAATGCAAATTAAATCAGAATAAATAAATAACAACGATTTCATCTGATATTCTACAGAGATGTACTGTGAAGGATGTCACAAATAAATCTAATTGTGTAAAACAATTTTCCCAACAATTAACGAAAACTGTCTTTGATTTATGGATGTCCACATATGGCCTACATGTGTACATGTACATACAGCTGTTTTTAATGGCATATGTATCTGTAACAGTAATTCTTTTTTACTTTTAGGAGTTTATAATCGCTGTACAGAAAACTTCAGCAATGTAACAGGTGCACAAAACCTGTTAGTATTAGCTTCTCATTACATTAAGCCTGCTAGTATTTGTACATTTATTTAAAGCAAGGGTACTTTCTTTTCTTTTTAGGAATATTATTTGATTGGCAAACATTCAAAGAAATGTCTGCATTCCATTAATTTTCCTTTTGAACAAATGATAGAACTACAGCTGGTGGTATGGCTTCTTGCCAAATTTTTGTCTTGGCCCTCCTTTTTAGAGCCTAAAAAAATGCAATAATGCATCCAATCCTTTCTAAAATAAAAAACTCTTAACTAAGTCTTCAGGAAAGCAAGAATTTTAAATGCAAAAATGTTATTCTCATATACAAAATGCCAGTTTGTAATATAACATGGCTTAATATGGAGCGCTCAACTCCAATCTTAATTGACAAGGATTGCCAGTTTAATTACCTACTAAAGGTCAGGGGTTTTCTCAGGGTACTCGAGATCCTCCCCCCTCTCCAACCCCCCCCCCCCCCCCCCCCCCCAATTAAAACAGGATGCCATGATATAGTTGAAAAATGGTGTTAAACACCATTCAAACAAACAATATAAATTTGAATATACATGTATGTTTCTGCATTTTTACCTATTAAACGTACATCTGTTTATCAATATTGATCAACATTTGCAAGGAATAATATTATGTAAATTTTACTATATGCAGATGTAAATTGATATCCCTGAGTAATGATCAAGCAAACAATGACATATTGTTATTTAAAATAGTCACAATGTCAAAAATTCTTACTTTAAGAAAATTTGCATGCAAGGAAAGATGTTTCTGCAACTAAAAGTTCAATAGTTAGTGAAGATCTTTCAATATGAAAAAGATTACTGATTTCACAATTAAAAACCAGCATTGTGGACATAGGCTTTCAATATACATGTAAATAATACAAGTCAGAAAAAGGGCCTTGGTGGCTGAGTGGTTAAGGTAGTTCGTCTACTATTGATCACATGGTCTGTCAACACTCAGGTTGTGGGTTTGAGTCTCTCAGAGTATAGTTGACTCCAATCTTAACTGACAAGGATTGCCTGTTTTCCTACTACAGGTCAGGGGTCTTCTTTTGGTACTCTGGCTTTCTCTCTCAGAGTACTGTTCTACTGTTCTAGCTGCCAAATACTGGCACTGTCTGCTCTACAGTCCCTGCTGCCAAATACTGGCACTGTCTGCTCTGCAGTCCCTGCTGCCAAATACTGGAACTGTCTGCTCTACAGTCCCTTCTGCCAAATACTTGCACTGTCTGCTCTACAGTCCCTGCTGCCAAACACTGGGACTAACTGATCTACAGTCTCTGTTGCCAAATACTGGAACTGTCTGTTCTACAGTCCCTGCTGCCAAATACTGGAACTGTCTGCTCTACAGTCCCTGCTGCCAAATACTGGAACTGTCTGCTCTACAGTCCCTGCTGCCAAATACTGTAAATGTCTGCTCTACAGTCCCTGCTACCAAATACTGGAACTGTCTCCTCTACAGTCCCTGCTGCCAAATACTCTAAATGTCTGCTCTACAGTCCTTGCTGCCAAACATTGGAACAGTCTGCTCTACAGTCCCTGCTGGCAAATACTGGAACTGTCTGCTCTACAGTCCCTGTTGCCAAATACCTGCCCTATTTGCACTACAGTCCCTGCTGCCAAATACTGGCACTGTCTGCTCTACAGTCCCTGTTGCCAAATACTGGAACTGTCTGCTCTACAGTCCCTGCTGCCAAATACTGTAAATATCTGCTCTACAGTCCTTGCTGCCAAACACTGGCACTGCCTGCTCTACAGTCCCTGCTGCCAATTACTTGCACTGTCTGCTCTACAGCCCTTGCTGTCAAATACTGAAATTGTCTGCTCTACAGTCCCTGTTGCCAAATACTGGAACTGTCTGCTCTACAGTCCCTGCTGCCAAATACTGGCACAATCTGCTCTACAGTCCCTGCTGCCAATTACTTGCACTGTCTGCTCTACAGCCTTTGCTGTCAAATACTGAAACTGTCTGCTCTACAGTCTCTGTTGCCAAATACTGGCACAGTCTGCTCTACAGTCCCTGCTGCCAATTACTTGCACTGTCTGCTCTACAGTCCCTGCTTCCAAATACTGGAACTCTCTGTTCTAAAGTCCCTGCTGCCAAAAAACTGGCATTATCTGCTCTACAGTCCTTACTGGCAATGTCACTTTACAGCCCCTGCTTCCACATACTGGCACTGTCTGCTCTGATCTACTGTCCCTGCTGCCAAACACTGGCACTGTCTGCTCTACAGTCCCTGCTGCCAAATACTTTCAATGTTACTCTACAGTCCCTGCTGCCAAATACTGGCAATGTCTTCTCTACAGTCCCTGCTGCCAAATACTGGCACTGTCTGTTCTACAGTCCATGCTGCCAAACACTGGCACTGACTGATCTACAGTCCATGCTTCAAAATTACTTGCACTGTCTGCTCTACAGCCCTTGCTGTCAAATACTGAAACTGTCTGCTCTACAGTCCCTGTTGCCAAATACTGGAACTGTCTGCTCTACAGTCCCTGCTGCCAAATACTGTAAATGTCTGCTCTACAGTCCTTGCTGCCAAACATTGGCACAGTCTGCTCTACAGTCTCTGTTGCCAATTACTTGCACTGTCTGCTCTACAGTCCCTGCTGCCAATTACTTGCACTGTCTGCTCTACAGTCCCTGCTGCCAAATACTGGAACCCTCTGCTCTACAGTCCCTGCTGCCAAAAAACTGGCATTATCTGCTCTACAGTCCTTAGTGGCAATGTCACTTTACAGCCCCTGCTTCCACATACTGGCACTGTCTGCTCTGATCTACTGTCCCTGCTGCCAAACACTGGCACTGTCTGCTCTACAGTCCCTGTTGCCAAATACTGGAACTGTCTGCTCTACAGTCCCTGCTGCCAAATACTGTAAATGTCTGCTCTACAGTCCTTGCTGCCAAAAATTGGCACAGTCTGCTCTACAGTCTCTGTTGCCAATTACTTGCACTGTCTCCTCTACAGTCCCTGCTGCCAAATACTCTAAATGTCTGCTCTACAGTCCTTGCTGCCAAACATTGGAACAGTCTGCTCTACAGTCCCTGCTGGCAAATACTGGAACTGTCTGCTCTACAGTCCCTGTTGCCAAATACCTGCCCTATTTGCACTACAGTCCCTGCTGCCAAATACTGGCACTGTCTGCTCTACAGTCCCTGTTGCCAAATACTGGAACTGTCTGCTCTACAGTCCCTGCTGCCAAATACTGTAAATATCTGCTCTACAGTCCTTGCTGCCAAACACTGGCACTGCCTGCTCTACAGTCCCTGCTGCCAATTACTTGCACTGTCTGCTCTACAGCCCTTGCTGTCAAATACTGAAATTGTCTGCTCTACAGTCCCTGTTGCCAAATACTGGAACTGTCTGCTCTACAGTCCCTGCTGCCAAATACTGGCACAATCTGCTCTACAGTCCCTGCTGCCAATTACTTGCACTGTCTGCTCTACAGCCTTTGCTGTCAAATACTGAAACTGTCTGCTCTACAGTCTCTGTTGCCAAATACTGGCACAGTCTGCTCTACAGTCCCTGCTGCCAATTACTTGCACTGTCTGCTCTACAGTCCCTGCTTCCAAATACTGGAACTCTCTGTTCTAAAGTCCCTGCTGCCAAAAAACTGGCATTATCTGCTCTACAGTCCTTACTGGCAATGTCACTTTACAGCCCCTGCTTCCACATACTGGCACTGTCTGCTCTGATCTACTGTCCCTGCTGCCAAACACTGGCACTGTCTGCTCTACAGTCCCTGCTGCCAAATACTTTCAATGTTACTCTACAGTCCCTGCTGCCAAATACTGGCAATGTCTTCTCTACAGTCCCTGCTGCCAAATACTGGCACTGTCTGTTCTACAGTCCATGCTGCCAAACACTGGCACTGACTGATCTACAGTCCATGCTTCAAAATTACTTGCACTGTCTGCTCTACAGCCCTTGCTGTCAAATACTGAAACTGTCTGCTCTACAGTCCCTGTTGCCAAATACTGGAACTGTCTGCTCTACAGTCCCTGCTGCCAAATACTGTAAATGTCTGCTCTACAGTCCTTGCTGCCAAACATTGGCACAGTCTGCTCTACAGTCTCTGTTGCCAATTACTTGCACTGTCTGCTCTACAGTCCCTGCTGCCAATTACTTGCACTGTCTGCTCTACAGTCCCTGCTGCCAAATACTGGAACCCTCTGCTCTACAGTCCCTGCTGCCAAAAAACTGGCATTATCTGCTCTACAGTCCTTAGTGGCAATGTCACTTTACAGCCCCTGCTTCCACATACTGGCACTGTCTGCTCTGATCTACTGTCCCTGCTGCCAAACACTGGCACTGTCTGCTCTACAGTCCCTGTTGCCAAATACTGGAACTGTCTGCTCTACAGTCCCTGCTGCCAAATACTGTAAATGTCTGCTCTACAGTCCTTGCTGCCAAAAATTGGCACAGTCTGCTCTACAGTCTCTGTTGCCAATTACTTGCACTGTCTGCTCTACAGTCCCTGCTGCCAATTACTTGCACTGTCTGCTCTGCAGTCCCTGCTGCCAAATACTGGAACCCTCTGCTCTACAGTCCCTGCTGCCAAAAAACTGGCATTATCTGCTCTACAGTCCTTAGTGGCAATGTCACTTTACAGCCCCTGCTTCCACATACTGGCACTGTCTGCTCTGATCTACTGTCCCTGCTGCCAAACACTGGCACCGTCTGCTCTACAGTCCCTGCTGCCAAATACTGGCAATGTTACTCTACAGTCCCTGCTGCCAAATACTGGCAATGTCTTCTCTACAGTCCCTGCTGCCAAATACTGGCACTGTCTGTTCTACAGTCCTTGCTGCCACTGGCACTGACTGATCTACAGTCCATGCTTCAAAATTACTTGCACTGTCTGATGTAGTCTGCTTCCAAATACCTGCCTTGTCTTCTCTACAGTCCCTGCTGCCAATAAACTGGCATTATCTGCTCTACAGTCCTTACTGGCAATGTCCCTTTATAGCCCCTGCTTCCACATACTGGCACTGTCTGATGTAGTCACTAGTCTGCTGCCAAATACTTGCACTGTCTGATGTAGTCACTAGTCTGCTGCCAAATACCTGTCCTGTCTGCACTACAGTCCCTGCTGCCAAATACCTGCCCTGTATGCTCTACAGTCCCTGCTGCCAAATACCTGCCCTGTCTGCTCTACAGTCCCTGCTGCCAAATAGCTGCCCTGTCTGCACTAGTACATGCTGCCAAATACCTGCCCTGTCTGATGTAGTCACTAGTCTGCTGCCAAATACCTGCCCTGTCTGATGCAGTCACTAGTCTGCTGCCAAATACCTGCCCTGTCTGATGCAGTCACTAGTCTGCTGCCAAATACCTGCCCTGTCTGCTCTACAGTCCCTGCTGCCAAATACCTGCCCTGTCTGCTCTACAGTCCCCGCTGCCAAATACCTGCTCTGTCTGCACTAGTCCATGCTGCCAAATACTTGCACTGTCTGATGTAGTCACTAGTCTGGGCCACATTTAAAAATATGTTTGTTTTCCCATTTCCGACCCTAGATTTTACAGGTGGGTAGGTAGGTAGGTAAAAAGTTGTTTTTTTTTTGCAGCAGCATTCTCTCATAGTTTCAAATTCACATTCAACGGAAATCTAGAAACTTCCGATCACCTCCGGTCATAATATAACCATGATCGGTACTGGACCTGTACCAAGTTTTTTCCGGAAATTAAAAAAAAATGGCTAAAAAATCAGAGAAAAAACTTTTGGGTCGGCGGGCATTTCTCTGGGTCGGTAGGGCGAGGGGAAACACACTATATTTTTAATCTGGCCCTGCTGCCAAATACTTGCACTGTCTGATGTAGTCAATAGTCTGCTGCCAAATACCTGCCCTGTCTGCTCTACAGTCCCTGCTGCCAAATACCTGCCCTGTCTGCACTACAGTCCCTGCTGCCAAATACCTGCCCTGTATGATGTAGTCACTAGTCTGCTGCCAAATACCTGCCCTGTCTGCTCTACAGTCCCTGCTGCCAAATACCTGCCCTGTCTGCACTACATTCCATGCTGCCAAATACTGGCACTGTCTGCTCTACATTCCCTGCTGCCAAAATGAAATACTGGCACTGTCTGCTCTACAGTCTCTGCTGCCAAATACCTGCCCTGTCTGCACTACAGTCCCTGCTGCCAAATACTGGCACTGTCTGCTCTACATTCCCTGTTGCCAAATACTTGCACTGTCTGATGTAGTCACTAGTCTGCTGCCAAATACCTGCCCTGTCTGCACTACAGTCCATGCTGCCAAATACTGGCACTGTCTGCTCACAGTTCCTGCTGCAAAATACTTTCACTGATTTCCAAATAAGCAAGTTAATTCCCAATCAATATGAGTTTTTCAAGATTGGTAAAATCCTCCAGAATTATTTTAGTTCTCTTCCAAACTGCTCAGCCTTTTATGTAGATTGAATAACAATGTGTTTCAGTCTAGCTCCATGTGTTTTACTGATACAGAAATTCTAGCAATAAATTTAACTTTCATTTATACGATGGCGTCTCAAAATGGAAAATATTATTTCAAATTGTAAAAGGATTCAATTTAAAGAATTAAAATAAAACATGCATATTTTTAATTTGCAAACGAGATGAAAACAGAGGACAACAATAAAAATATTGAGTGCAATGTAAATGACTAATAATTACCCAGAATAATTAATTGTCCCCTCCCACAAAGAGAATGGTTAACGTTGTCATTCCAATTTATTGCTTAATACTTATGGTAAGTTCCCTTATTCTGCTTCCTCTGTTGGCTCTAAAAGTCTTACTCCTAATTAAATGCTGCAAAATAATCATATTAAACCCACTGCCAAGCATGCGAAGGCTGAATCTTAAGAGTTGTCAAACTACTATATTGTTAATAAGACACTTGATAAAAATCTGGTTTCATGTATTTCAACATATGCAGTGTGTTCTAAATGTCTCTAATTTGTTTGTTTTATTTTGATAATCGTATCAACAAAAACATTAACATTTTTGGTCTTAAATATAGGTTTAAAATGACTTTTGGTGATTTTCATACAAATAAAATGTTGATTAAATTTCACAATTCAGCTGAAATGGCATTTCCCCTATGGGTCTGAAAAAGCCCTGGGTAGCTAATCATGTCCATACGAAATTGCAGAATTGTTGAATCAATGTGGTTTGAACTTCATACTAAGCAATCCACAATACTTGTCAACATTTCATACAGATCCGAACGTCAATCAGGTATAAATTTTTGGACTCAGTTTGAACAAATGATTCTCAGAAATATGGACCAAAATTAATACATGTAATAACATTATATCTCTTGGTGACCTTAACAAAATTTTTTGGCAAGATTACCTACAAATGTGTCTGATATTCTTACAGTAAATGGACTAACTAACATAATCGTAAACCAAACTAATTTTTTTTGGTAACACACTGAGACATTATTATATCCAATTCTAGTAACAGATAGTATACCAGTGGTTGATTTATCATTCCTATAAACAGACTGATAAGTGACCATGATGGTACACACATACATTACAATAAAAACTGGTTTCAATAACAAAAAATCTTTCACACGAGACATGTGGAATTAAAAGCGAGGTAACTACGACCTTATGAAGGAAACAAACTGGTATGTTTGTTTGTTTGATGGCATTTAACGCCACTTTCAGCAATTTTTCAGCTATACATGTATCATGGCGTCCAGTTTTTATTGGGGAAGGAAGCCGGAGTACCCGGAGAAAATCCCTGACCTGCGGTAGGAAAACTGGCAATCCTTGTCAATTAAGATTGGAGTCGAGAACACCCTGCCTGCAGTGAGAATCAAACCTGCAATCTCAGTGTTGACAGACCACATGATAAATAGTAGACAAACTACCTTGACCACTCGGCCACCGAGGCCCCCAAAATGGTATGAACTTACTAGTATTTATAAACAGACAGATGTTAACATAGCTTGCACAATTTTTATCGAGTAATCGACACATTTCTAAATATTTGTAAACTTTGCATTCCTTCACAAAAAGTAGTTATCAGAGAATATGACAAGATATGGTTTAAATCGGATTTACAGAAATCTATAAGACAAAGAGACAGACTTCGAAAAATTTATTTGAAAAAATAAAACCCCTCACAACCACAATAAATTTTTTAAAAAGCGCAACAAGGTAAAAAATATGAAGAAACATGCAAAAACATCATTCTTTTCTAATGTTAATGAAAATCTTAGTGACATCTAATTTTTGATTATTGGAAAACGATTAAAATGTTAATACATAATGAAAATCCGGACAACAATATGCCACCATTACATAAACCTGAAAATAATATGAATTTAATTTATGATAATAACAAAAAGTGATATACTTAACAAATACTTTTGTTCTGTTACTAATTTGGAGGTTACGAATAAGGATATACCAATATTTGAGGATAGAGGTCGAGAAACACTCTATCAAGTTGTTATTTTTGAACATAATATTATAGATATCATATCAAAACTCAACCCAAACAAGGCTATTCATGTACGTATAATAAGTAATAAAATGCTCATTGCTGTAAAACACAAGATTGCTACTCCTCTCTGCATGTTATTCAACAAATCGCTAAAACAAGGTATTTTCCCGTCTGATTGGAAACTAGGATACGTTATTCCTATTTTCAAATAGGGGGATAAATCTTTTATGTCTAATTACAGACCAGTTGCATTATTATGCTGTATAAGCAAAGTTTTAGAGAAAATTGTATATAAATATATCTACCTGGTACTAGTATAACCATTTATTTTCAAATTCCCTTGTATATAAGTTTCTTTCTGTATTTATGCCAGGTCATTCTACTAGCCATCAACTTGTCGAAATATGTCACGAAATTTTATTAGCTCTCAATAATGGGCACAACACAGCTGTAACTTTCTGCGATATAAATTGTGCTTTTTACAGAGTCTGGATCAAAGGTCTCATTTAAACTAGAGAATTATGGTATAAAAGGAATCCTTCTAATGTGGGTGAAGTCCTATTTAGAAGAAAGACAACAGAAAGTTGTTCTAAAAGAAGGCATACATTGTATCTAATCTTAAATACTTAAAAGCTAGTGTACCCCAGGGATCAGTACTTGGTCCTCTCCTTCTTGTATATGTTAATGATATTGCTGAATGCTGATGAAGTATGAGGATTATGTTGACTGTATGCCAACGACACTTCAGTGGGGCATACTGCTCCCAATGAACAAACTCTTGTAAATATGGTTAACATTGACTTAGAAAATATCTCTCTAAGTGGTCTAATGATTGGTTAGTCAAACTGAATCCAGAAAAAAACTGATATAATGGAATTCAGCACTAAAGCTTGACACTCAACATAGCGATTTAAATTTAACAACATTCTCATTGACCCAGTTGTCTCTCCCAAACACCTGGGTTTTATATTCAGTTTCAATGGCAAATGGACTGTGCACATTAATCAGCATTATTGATAAGGCTTCCAAGCCATTAAACATTTTGCGAAAACTTTAATTAAATCGAGAATACCTAGAGCGGATTTATCTGACATTTATTCTGCCAATTCTAGAATATTCCTGCGAGGTGTGGGACAAATGTGGTCAGGTCAAGCTAGGAGCCAACGATTCACAGGTATTTGAGCTTTCATTGTAAAATGGATTTGCATCAATTTTCGCCCTCCTTTTTTCCCTTTGTTTCTGTTTTTTTGTTTTGCTACCCGACTACTTTGTACTACATGTATGTACTTTGTGAAATGTACAACCCAAGTGAATGTTCATATGGATTTCTTAGGTCATGTATATATCCATGTCTGCCATAGTTGATTGTAAAATATACCGTTACTTATACGATATCAGTATACGTAGCTGTCAATATATTTATAATGTGTACATCACGGAGAAGGCAATTCTAAATTGTAATAATTTGTGCCTGATCGACTGTCTTATGTTTTTGACAACAAAATATGTTTAAAATAATTGACCAATTCCAGTTTTACATGATTTATCTCCCCTTTTACTTCCGGTTAAAAAAACTACGGCTGTAATCACTAAAGATGCTAAAGGACTATGATATTTGAAATATAGGTTTTGTATTGTTTTTTTATTGTTTGTCTATGCCAATTAAATTTTCATCTAATTAAAATCATGGCAGAATGTTACTATAGCCATAGGCAACAGGTGAGTTTGAATATTAGAGAACATGGATGTCACTGGTAAACTTGTTTAATCAAGATATAAAACAGCTGAGGTTCTACCTTTAATAAACATCAGGTAAATTGGCAAATAAACATCAGTTAATTAATTAACTATCATGTTAACACAGCAGGGAGTTCTAAGAACATCCTCACTCAGACATTGACACCTGTCATTCACCTGAAGCATGAAAATTTATTAAAGACAATTGTCCATTTCAAAAGTTTTAAACAGGACAAATTGCGGCTATACAGCCACAGTGTTTAGTACTGGAAGTGGACACTAGGACACTTTATAATATAAATAGAAAAGTCAATTGCAGGCTGGAAAGTACATTATAATTCCCATCCTCAACCATAGACTTTAACCTATGGTGAACTATGTCAATGGAGTCATTTCATATATAAACAAACAGCATTTTTCTAACAGAACACAAAAGGGTGAATACTACACTACTCTGACAAGTTAAACGCAATGTTTTGTTTTTGGCAACTTGTTTTGTTAGATGCGAACTAGTCACTACTCACTGACAAGTATTTAGTAGTGCTTGGTTAGTGACCGATCATAATAAACAAGTTCTGAAAAGATGTCATATCTACTGTTCGTGTAGATGACCACAAGTTCAGTTAATAATCCCAAAATCTCGATATCTGGAGATCGAGAGTATGAAATTGATCATGTTCGTTAATGAAGCTTATGAGATCGGATAATAACTGATGCCACTTTGAATTAGTCGCTATCGTGGTCATTGTTTCCCAATGCACGTAATTAAGGAATCAAAGGAACTGCTATTAGATACAAGGGGTGGAAATATTTTGTTTAAAGTAATATACAAACTTCATCAGATGCCATTTCTTTCTGTTGACGTTTTGCTGGAATAAGGGAGATAAATATTGTACTTCCGGGTTATTGGGGGACCATGTCAGAATCTCAGAGTAACAAGGTAGGCCTTATTTTTGTCATAAAAATTTAAAACGCGTTGGCAAAATGAATAAAAATCATAAACAAGGAAAACTGTGGGAAATTACAAACTGATAACCCTTCCCCAAACAAATCTCATTCCTACGGACTTACAAATTTTAATTCGCTAACGAATTCCCAAATCCGTGATCCCAAATCAAATTCGTTAAAAAAATCTAGAATTCGTGACCAACGGATTTTAAATTTGTTATAACGAATTTCGAGAATTCGTGATAACGGAATTTTTATTCGTTATATTGAATTCCAGAATTCGTGATCACGGATTTTAAATTTGTTAGAACTAGCCTGACTCTCATGGTGGTCAAAACAGGCTTGTATACGTGCGGTAAAACTGGATTCACTAACATTCTAAAACCCGCGACAGAGAAGATAGTAACTATCATAGAATAAATTATTTAAAATTAATTGAAATCAGATATCACGATCTATTCTGGAATCCGTTAAAACGAATTAAAAATCCGTGATTACGAATTCTGGAATTCGTTATAACGAACTTACATTCGTGGTCATGGATTAAAAAATGTTTTTGGTCCTAAAGAAGCTTCATGAGTACATTCAAAAGCGAAATGTACAAAAAAAAAAAAAAAAAAAAAAAAAAAAAAAAAAAAAAAAAAAAAAAAAAAAAACTAGCACAATGGCACGTGTATATGTGACCTATGTGAGGTTCATAAAATTCCATTCAGTGGTATTTTTGGGGTAGCGGATATACTGTGGAAGTTATATATTTCTGTGTAACAACCACTAATGCTTCTTTTTTGTTCTGCATGCCATTGTTTTAGTGTACTGTATATTATGTATTGTTATGTTTTTATTGTGTATATTTTGTACAAATATCATTATAACTTATGTTTTATTTTTGCTTTTACATGTACCTTGCAGAACCAAAATAAACTTCTCTATGTTTATATCTATGTTAATCAAATTCCATTTAGTGGTGTACATGAAGACATCTGACCAGGTATGGTACTGCTATAATTTTAGATTGGTTTTATTTTTTCCTACTGTTGGATGGTATGAGAAACAGTCAGATGATGGAATGTCCACTAGACAGTTGATTGTTGTTTAGAACATGGTCAAGTGTGTATTTGTCATCCGAGGCTAGTGTCTCCCACTCTAGTCGGTCTACTATGTAGGTTACACTACATGTATTCCTGTGACATACATAATGACCTGGCGTTGTACCATTTCTAATTTCTTTATGGACTGTATGATGTATGGGTAAGATGGTTTCAGGGGAAATCGACTCCGAGATACTTATAGTTGTATCTGCTGTTTCTAGTAAGTATCATTTGCCCTATAATTTAACAACGATAATGTCATCCCGACAGATGATCTATCTATCTTGGGGAGTTTTTTACGTCCTACACCGACAACTTAATGCCCTTGGTCGGACGGCCGACAGATGATAATGCAAGCCTCGACACTAGAATGTTCCCTTCAGTCTTCCGTATATATGTATACCCTTCACTTGGAGTATTCCAGAAAACGAATAACCGACGTATAACGTCAGACTTGTAAGTTGAAGATGAGTGGAGTAAAATTAATCAATTAGGACCCATTATGTTGAAAAGCGCCACCACCAAGCAAACATGTTGCCGACAATAAATACATAACATCAGATTTAGTTAGAGTACACGTTTTGTTTCAATGCCGGCGTGATTATTCACATGGTATAAGTGCCAAAGGAAATATCTACGTCGGGTTTTTTTCCAACCATCTTTTGCCATTTTAAATGGAATATCAATAGGAATTTCATAATACAAGTCTATTTAAGCATTATTTATTTGTCTATCAAATACTCAGTTTGAGGATTGTTGTGAGGTGTGGTTAGTGGATGACATTTTTCAAGAGTGTTGCTCGACTTACACTTCGAAATTTAGTTATTGGTCCATAACCTTTCCACAATTGAATCAATCAATCAGCCAGTCAGTCAATTAAATTATTTAAACCTTTTCTCAAAAGATGATGAATTTGTTTGTTTGTTTTGGTGTTTAAGGCATCTCAGCAATTTTTCACTTATATCGTGGCGTCCAATTGTTAATGGTGGAGGAGGCCGAGTATCCGAAGAAGAAAACCAGAATTACGGTAGCAAAACTGAAAATATGTAAATTAAAATTGAAATTCGAGTAAACCCTTCATGCAACGAGACTCGAACCCGCAGTCTCAGTGTTTACAGGCACGTGATGATAGCAGATGATACCTTAACCATTCGGACACCGAGACCCCTTATGGTTTTGTGATAACTGCCAAAATAAGAGAACTAGAGGCTCCCAGGAGCCTGTATCGCTCACCTGAACCTGAAACCAAACAACCCTTTTTTATCCAGCTTTTCTTTGCTATAAGGAATTGCCCAACACTTCTGCAAAATCATTAATTTCGACCTTTTAAGGGAAATAACTCCTATAAGGAGGAGCTTTTGATGCTTAGAGGGAGAAGGGAAGTTCACTTCAAATTTGCTGTACCTGTTGTACTTTTTTAACTATCAGTCGAAAACTCTCTCGACTAACCCCCCCCCCCCACCCCCGCCTTTTTTCATTTTTTCTATTTAAAGCCAACGTAGCTATATAGGTAGTCAGGTGGTAGAGGACGTCCTAAAGATGATGTGTGCAATGTTTCAAAGCAGTCATTTCATTGGTTAACCATTGGTTAAAGAGGAGAAGATTTTTTAAAATCAAGTAAAATTGATTAAACAAATGTTCAAGGAGAATAATTCCTAAACGGTTCATCAGACAATCTTGACCCTAAAGTCATTTTTGTAGCCCTCATAGAGCAGAACAATTAAGCAATGCTAACTTTTTCTCTAGTTCTAATAATTTTCATGATTTTGAGGCAAAAATGTCAAAAATAATCAATTTCGACAATTAAAGGGCAATAACTCCTATAAGGAGTCATCATACAACTTCAACCCAATGGAGTGTTTCGTAGAACTTTTGATGCAGGTGAATGCATGTCTCTTCGGTTTTCCTGTATCTGTTACACTTTTTTAAATATAAGCCAAAAACTGTATTTTACCCCCCCCCCCACCGTCCTATTTTTAGCAATGGTGGCCATGTTGGTTAATCTGCAGCCATGGTTGGTGCAAACTTGGTTGAGGACATTGGACGGATGATGTGTACAAAGTTTCAAAGCAGTACTTTCAGTTGTTTCAGAGGAGAATATTTTAAAAAATCAATTAAAACAAATAAAAAAAACAGTTCAAGGGGAATAACTCTTAAACGGTTAATCAGACAATCTTGACCCTTAAGTCATTTTTGTAGCCCTCATAGAGCAGAACAATTAAGCAATGCTAACTTTTTCTCTAGTTCTAATAATTTTCAAGATTTTGAGGCAAAAATGGCAAAAATCATCAATTTTGACAATTAAAGGGCAATAACTCCTACAAGGAGTCATCATACAACTTTGACCCAATAGAGTGTTTTGTAGAGCTTTAGATGCTGAAGAAGGAAAGTCCGTTCGGTTTTCCTGTATCTGTTATACTTTTTGAACTATAAGCAAAAAACTGTATTTTGACCCCCCTGTTCTATTTTTAGCCATGGCGGCCATGTTGGTTGGTCTGAGGCCATGATTTGAGCAAACTTGGTAGAGGACATTTTACTGATGATGTGTGCAAAGTTTCAAAGCAATCCCTTCAGTGGTTTTGGAGGAGAAGATTTTGAAGAAAAGTTGACGACGACGACGACGACGGACGACGACGACGGACGCCAAGTGATGGCAATAGCTCACATGACCCTTTGGGTCAGGTGAGCTAAAAATGTGTATCAATCAATATTCAAACAATTAACAAAAATCAATCAATTATTCAATTAAAGTATGTAAAAATGTTTTTTTAATGCCGATAAATATGTTATATAGCTGCACAAATATGAAAAAGTGAGTACGGATGGTGAGTACATTTAATTTCTTGTCAGTTCTAACCAAATTTGAGCTTACTGTCTGCCCACTATTCAAACTGAGTTGAGAAGAAAAAGTAAAATAGGCAAGGATACGAGAAGATGACATGTCTGGCAGAATTGAAGGATACACTTGTTGAATAGGTTGCTGTCAGATAGTGGCTGTCTGGTAAGTGTCACGGATCTCATTTCACGGTCCTGTTACTACATTCAAGGTTTTGGGTTCGATCAGTTCTTCAGTATCCATGCATTTTATGATGACTACATTTGGTATTTAGATTGATAGCTTAAGCCCTAAGCCACAAAGAACACATTATAAGTACATGTATTGTTTATAAATTTAATATTTAAGTGATTAGTTTATTAAAAAAATTATATTGACCTACTAGTAGGCCTATTGATTTTTATGTTTTTTTTTTAAATAAAAACATATAAAACAACTTGTATTGTGTTTTAGTATATTTATTGAAAGGGACTATCATGTCATATATATAATAACACAGTGTTCTTTGTAGAAAAAAAAAACAGAAATAAACAATCATAGAGATTTTATACAAATCCCTACTCCTTATCATTCATTATATTCCAATTCAAATTGGTCTAGCTCATACATACAATGCCTTCTAATATCTAGATTACAACCATTCATGAATTAGAAGAAAAACCATGTAAACTGAACCATGAACAATCTAATTAAAAATAAATCTTTCACGTACTTGTCCCCCTTTTTGCTATGGTCACTGTTTGATCCATGAATGAATTGAAATCATGTGTAAAAATAAATTTCAGTAACAATATTTGGAGCTGTGTATATTGAACATGTCTTCATTTAATACCCATCTAATTCTACCAAAAATTTAAGTGCCAAGTTAGCTTTTTGAATGTTTCACAGTTAGAACTTAATTTTCTTTGCTGATAATTTGGCACTTCATCCAGATTTGGAAAACTTGAATATGATTACATATATAATGATGTCTAGTATGATGTATCATTGTATATGTTAATAAGTCTTCAGGACTTGGAATCAAAATAATGGATTAGGACAGTAATGAACTTTGATTATATAGGAGTATATATGTTAGACTCAGATCGAAGTACGTCCTCAAATCGAAGTCGCTTTCTCAAATCTATGGCAGATGACCTCACAGACGAAAGTAACTTCTATGATCAATGGTCGATGACGTCACCAAACGTTGATGAACTCTAAACTAAACAACTGATAATATTTCATAAATCATTTGCAATAAAACCTTGAAAGTTGGATAGGAAAAATTCTTAAAATTCTTTATCAGATTAACAAAAAATAATTCGCATGTTACTTTTTTCTTTTCATTTTGTTTTTTGAAAAAAAAACAAAAGGTAAAAAACAAAGAAATTATTACACAAATTTTACCCCTGTTATATTTTGAGCAACCGAAATGTGCCATGAATTTGAAGCGTTTATGAATTATGTGCCATAGATTTGAGTACCTTCAAAATCGGCCATGTATTTTCCTATTGTTTGACGTCATCTGCCATAGATCTGAGAATATGCTGTCGATTTGAGGACATACTTCGATCTGAGTCTAACATATATATGTATACAGGACTAAATAACAATATAAAAATATATTTGTAAAGATTTGATTTTGAATGAAAAGTAAGTTCTCAATTACTCTGTTCCAATGTGTAAAGTACTCATGTACAATCTGGATTTTAGTATTTAATTGCTGTTGTCTTCAATATAAAATTGGTCTCCCTTATTGTATGGCTTAACTAAAATTATCCAATTTCCATCTTAATTACAAGTCATTATTATAAGTCATTTCAGTGACACATTTTACAACATGTTTGAAGTCTTCAGTTATAAAAACTGTCAAGACCTATAATAAAACTCATTACATAGCTCAAATTTGAAGAAAAGCATAATTGTCCTATTATATGAGATAACCACATCAGGAAGATAGATGTTGATTTTGGAAAAGATAATGGATAGGGAAGCAATAAAGCAAGTTAACAAATAATGGAAAAGCACAGAAGATTCTACTATTGAGCTTAAGTTACATTATGTATTACCTACCGAAGGTTGGGGGTTTTCTCTGGGTACTCCTGCTTCCTCCCCCCAATAAAAACTGGATGCCATGATATAGCTGAAAAATTGCTGAAAGTGGCGTTAAACAATATTAAACAAACAAACAAACATTATGTATTACAAATTAAAATTTCTTTGTTATCACAACAAATTTATTATAAATAGGATACTGCATGGATGTATGCAATCAATGAAAGATTTAAATGTTACACATAGATGGACTGTCATTACAAACGGCACAGTACTACAAAAAAAACAAGGAGATCAATAAACAACTTTCTATATACATGTAATGTGTGTCTCGATCAAACATCAAAATAAATATCAACTAAACATGCCAATGAAGCTATCCCTCTGCATTAAAACAACCAGTTTAACTGTCAATTCAATATGTATAGTAATGTTGATATAGAAATTTGTTAATAGATATTTTTTGCACACACTATAATAGGGAATTAAAAGTTAAAACATTAAAATATCAATTACTTAACAAAATAACAACAAATAACCAAACATTTACTAACAACAACTAACAAAGGACATATAGGAGGGTATAAACCACAGGATCAAAACATTCATGTCGAGTGGTTAAACTGGTTACATTAATGATTTGGTGTAACCAGTCACTCTGGCATCCTCAACAGTCATGTGGAGTGGTTAAACTGGTTACATTAATGATTTGGTGTAACCAGTCACTCTAGCATCCTCAACAGTCATGTGGAGTGGTTAAACTGGTTACCTTAATGATTTGATGTAACCAGTCACTCTGGCATCCTCAACAGTCATGTGGAGTGGTTAAACTGGTTACATTAATGATTTGGTGTAACCAGTCACTCTAGCATCCTCAACAGTCATGTGGAGTGGTTAAACTGGTTACATTAATGATTTGGTGTAACCAGTCACTCTGGCATCCTCAACATTCATGACGAGTGGTTAAACTGGTTACATTAATGATTTGGTGTAACCAGTCACTCTGGCATCCTCAACAGTCATGTGGAGTGGTTAAACTGGTTACCTTAATGATTTGGTGTAACCAGTCACTCTGGTATCATCAACAGTCATGTGGAGTGGTTAAACTGGTTACCTTAATGAGATGATGTAACCAGTCACTCTGGCAGCCTAAAAAGTCATGTGAAGTGGTTAAACTGGTAACCTTAATGATTTGATGTAACCAGTCACTCTGGCAGCCTAAACAGTCATGTGGAGTGTTTAAACTGGTAACCTTAATGAATTGATGTAACCAGTCACTCTGGCAGCCTCAACAGTCATGTGGAGTGGTTAAACTGGTTACTTCAATGATTTGATGTAACCAGTCACTCTGGCAGCTTCAACAGTCATGTAGAATAGTTAAACTGGTTACCTTAATGATTTGATGTAATCAGTCACATTGACAGCCTAAGTAAAAAATTACAATCCTGGAAGGTAATGTGTATTGTTTAATGCAAGGTGAGCGTTTTTCAGCTGTACCATGTTGAGAATAAATTATATGTCTAAAAAATGCTTTTACATGTGTGCTACAGGATAACTTACTGTTGAACCCTAAGATGGTGCCCACTTTGAGTCCTTAAACTTTTTTTTTTCAGAATATGATTAGAGTAACAAGAAAGTTACAAAAAAGAACGACTTTCACTATCCAATAACAACAAAAAATAAATAATGTGCACACCGTTACTCTTATCCAAAATTATTATGAGTTGCTGTCTCCTCAAGTAAAACACAAATTAAGTAAAAGGTTTTACAATAAAGATAGCCCTAAATATGTTTTAGAGCGCATAGTGCACGCATATCAGTATTAATTGTATACAGTTTCTTTTTCTCAATGCAAGGCCATTTTTAAAATGTTATGTTTTTTTGACTGATCGTTAAAATTTTGTACAAAACTAGCTAAGATTCTGTATTGGACCTATTTTAATGGTCAGCTCTGAGACACATGGAACTGTAATAAATGGATTATTTATAATGTATTTTAAGTCATACATTAATGAATACACATATATATGATATATTTATGTAATAGTACGTATAAATCTATAATACTGTTGTATGAATGTGAAAATAACACAAAAACAGATAATGCAGATATTTTAGAAAAATGAAAAATAGCAAAATTTAATCATAACATTGGTCCCTATAATTATTGCACCTGAAAATTAACATTTATCACATAAATCACAAGTATAAAATATACATCTATATGTTTCTAATTATTGTAACAATTTTGCCCTGTATGGCTTCATAATTAGAATATGTTACCTTATTTAATTACAGCAAGGCTGTCATAAAATAATTTGAATATCTTACAAAAGCAGTCAACAACACACATTTCTGCACAAAAAAATGAGTACAAAAGTCACAATTCACAGCAATGTAATAAGTGTTATACAAAACTTGTGTGTTGTACTAATACAATCAAAATATACAATTGATAATGGAAGTTTGTTTTAAATTACCATAATTATGTAAATTTAAAATTTAGTACATGATATAGAGATGTCAACCAGTACCATGTGGAGAAGTTTAGTGGAGAATCAATCCACAACTGGTTGAATATTTACCTACTATTTACTAAATTAGTGTACCAGTTAGGCATTTACAAAAAACAATTTCCACCCCCTACCATAGTGCACCAAGTGTAAACTTACATTACTACAAGATATTGGCAAAATGAAAATTTTATGATAAATATGCTGAGCAATTTTGGCTAATTCAGACAAAGATCTAACCTTTTATAACCTCTAACCTCTATATGTGAGCCAGTGCTCCTAATCAAATTCACAAGTCCTAAATTTAGATGTACATTGGCTTTTGGTAATAGCATAAGAACAAACCATTCAATGAAGGTCAAAACAAAATTCCAAACACCAAGGAAACTGTCGCAAATTTAAATTGGGATGTTGGAAACTGATTTCAGCGAAAATGTTTACCAAGTATGTGTATCCTCAGTACAATGTATTTTCCACGATGTTTGTTTATTTTTCAAAATATATCAAATGTCAACAAAAAAGCATTCATTTATGACATTAGGTTAGAACTACTTTTTCTCATTTAGACCTTGAAAATAAGACAAACAAAAGACACTACCGTAATTTATTTTATCTGTTTTATGCACCCAATTCAATATTCTTACAACACCCAGTGTAATTAATTTAACTTTCAATTATTTAATTTGAAGTGTACAATAATACATAAGGCTGACTATATATGATCATTTATGTGCAATACAAAAGATCACCTGATCAGAATATGTGACTCCCCCAATAAAAACTGGACGCCATGATATAGCTGAAAAATTGCTGAAATTGGGGTTAAACACCATCAAACAAACAAACAGACTATGTGAGTTAAAATAGGTTAAACATTGGATTGGGTGAGTATAACCCATCTCATAATATGTCTTATACACAGCCAATTACGGTAGATGAAAAATAAAATATTCAGCTGATTAAAGTGCTGTCTTTAGGAATGTAAACCACACACTAATAAAACTAGAATGTATTTGCAATCTCCTTTAATGATGAATATGTCCCTGTAACAAATCCTAGAAATCCAAAAGCTATAATTAGAACGTCCTTCAATATTTTCCACCATGGGAGTTGTCCTTCTTCCATTGAAAATGTCAATATTTCAATAAGTGGAGGAAGCATTAGAGCCAAAGCACAGGCAGCAAAGGCACCAATAAGGGAAATTAATAAATCTAAGTGTGGAACTAAAGCTGCAACACCAACTGAAAAAAATGCATTTTAAAATTTGAATAATCATTGCATGTAGAAAGCATGTCATACATTTTTTATCAATTTAAGCAGAATTTGTTAGAATTAGTGCTTAGTCACAAGCAAGCTGAAAGAATTCAATTCAATTGAGAATTCAAGTCCCAATTAATTATGTTGTAAGACCATTAATAGAATATAAAGTTTCTGACAAAATAATAAAATGCT
Source organism: Limnoperna fortunei (assembly GCA_944474755.1). Taxonomy (NCBI): domain Eukaryota; kingdom Metazoa; phylum Mollusca; class Bivalvia; order Mytilida; family Modiolidae; genus Limnoperna; species Limnoperna fortunei. The sequence continues at coordinate 60,861,585 of OX104115.1, forward strand.
TTAATACATAGTTTTAGCACATCACTATGTAATCAATATACTTGTTCTGAGTAGAGATCGTATACAACTGTAGTGTTTAATGCCACTTTCAGCAATTTTTAGGCTATATCATGGCCTCCAGTATTTATTGGAGTGGAAGTTAAGAGTACCAGGAGAAAAACCCGTACCTTTGGTAGGAAGCATAAATAGAACACACACAAACAAGTTCAGAACAATTTACAATCGGATGCTCTTTGCAAGTTACTTGATTATGGTCAACGGTAACTTCAATCCACTGGGAACCAAATCCATAAGGGTCACTTTTTTGTGCAGTTGTAGTTTTCGATTTTTGTTGTTGTGATATATTTCTGTATGTTAATGGTGTTAGGTTCCATTTAACTGGTTCCCTGCAACATGTTTTATGTGACTGGTACCAAACAAGTAGTTTAGGCTCTTGCATTTGTCCTTTATTTTAGTCCCCTACCTCTCTCTCAATAGGTTTGCACTCGGTCTGTCAGTCTGTCACACATGTTTTCCAGACTTTTTTTCTAAACCCTTGCAGATATTTAGCTAATATTTAGTATGTGAAATAACAATGATTAGTTGCAGATCAAGTTTGATTATCGTTCCAGTACATTGATTTTTGATGAAACTATGGTCCTTGTAGTTGCAGATCGCAGATCAAGTTTGATTATCGTTCCAGTACATTGATTTTTGATAAAACTATGGTCCTTGGACTTTTTGTAATTAACAAAAATGTAAGTTTTGTGTTTGGTTTATCTTCTCTGTATACATAATATTTCATTTGGTTTTTAAGTGTGAAAAACTTGTAAAGACAGAGAAATACAACAACTGACACACAGCCATTACATGTCTGTACATATTAATTATCACTGAGCTTTTGGTGCATGAATGTTATAAGGAATTTTACATGAAATTTTTTGTAATTTCAAATGTCCTAAATATAGCAGAAATATTGCTATCTTGACATTAAAAATCAAATCAAATCAAATAAATGTATGAATGAATGAATGAATGAATGAATGAATGAATGAATGAATGAATGAATGAATGAATAAATGAATGATTTTTTCCAGAATTCATTTGAAATTTTTATACATTTCATGGGAAATTTGACACAGACAATTTCACCTTAAATTCATATGTAGAAAAGTTGTATTAACTTGCATTTTTTCTAGTTAAACTGATACTTCACATGAAACTGTCCAATGTTAGTAATATGTTTGTGTATTCTAAACCTTACATAATACTTACAAGACAATAATACTACAACTGTTCTATATATATACTCTGAATACTTCTGTAGTCTTCTGGAACTCATTCGTTTGGCAAAAAATGGCCATGTTATATTAATAGGTACGTAAAACTGTATCCCATAAGTTATAAATATAGACAGTGCAAAAATCATATTTACTGATATATATAACCTGAAAAAAATACATAAATAATGGTTACAAAAAACACTTATATAAAAGAATAATTTTCTATGTAATGCATAAAATGTTAACGTAACTCAATTAATAAAAAAACTATCAATAAAACTGTTGAAAGATTAACTACTCCCAACTTTGAGGTTGCCATCTAAAGTCTATATAGATGTTGGATGGTGGGATTGATTGATTGAATGTCTGCTGTACATCCAGTGATCAGTATCTCAGCTATATTCAGGACGAAAACAAGTTGACAAACAATCAATGGAAACTGTGGGTGGGATGGGAGACTGTGAACACAATTTAGACTGCCGCTGGAAAAGTATGGAGTTTTGGGTAGCCGCTACAGTGATGTAGATGTTGGAAACTACTAGCATTGGAAATTGGCATATACATAATAAATTTAATTAAAAAATGACTTCTAAACTTCACTATACTTGGAGCGCATATGAGCAATTTTAGCACTGGAAGTAGATTTTATCTTTTTTACTGGATAAATAAAATGTTTAGCTATTTACCTCACCAAACTATAGGGTTTTATGTTATCATTTAGAAATAAACTGTAACAAACCAGTTCTTTTGAGGCAGATTCAGAGTAACACTCCCTAATGCTGATTCCCCAAATTTCAGGTAACCATAGAAACCAGTTGCTGTATACAGACAAGTGACAATAACCATTCCAAGGTTCATGACACCAGTCATACCCCCAAAATCTTGAGGAGTTTTCATTTTGTTCTCTATTGGCATCACCTGTCAAGAAAAATTAAACTTTTTCTTCATAAATAATTTAAAATTTGATGTCATTTTCTACAAAATGGCAAGACTTTAGGTGTATAGGGCTATACCATGCTCTTTGGAGGTATCTGACTCTATAATGCTCTTTGTGCTAATAATGTTGGGGCATTTAACTGCAGAATGCTCTATAAATGTATTTTTGGATACAAAGTTCTTTTTTTCTCTGAATACTCCAGGACCCTCCCCCAATAACTGGATGCCATGATATAGCTGAAAAATTGCTGAAAGTGGCTTTAAACACAATTCAAACAAAACAAAATACAATGATTTTTGGAGTATTTAACCATACATTGCTCTTGGAGGGTACAGTACTTGAGATTGAAGACGCAACACTTTTATCAATCCGTCAGCGATCCGTCAGTGTTCCAAAATCAGTCACCAATCAGTTATCAATCAGTCAAATCGTTCCCAATGCGTCAGATCGTTCCCAATCCGTCCATCCGTCAATTGACGGATTTTGGACCGATTTGACTGCTCCAATCCGTCCATTCAACTTCCGGTTAGTAAAATTAATATTTCGAAATGTGAAAATTCGTTTCACTCGCAAATATTAGAAGTATAAAAATGTCAACTGTTATGTCCTCATTGATGGATCGTTTTATCTAATAATAAGGCTAAAACTGGTCTAAAGTTATCTATTAATAATGCATCTGTGACGAAATATAAACATTACATAGAGTAATTTTATTAACAAAATAATTAAAACAAAGTAAATTTAAAAACGCACACACACAATAACTTTAAAAAAGCATCTCGGGTGCCAAGGCGCACGTCCGTATTTTTGATTACGTCTAGTCTAAAGTTATAAATGATAAATGGAAATCCCCCCCCCCCCCCCCCCAAAAAAAAAAATATATCAGTAATGTATCTTTGACGGCATATAAACATCACATAGTGTCATTTTATTAAAAAAATAATTAAAAAAAGAAATGAAAAAAAAACCACACACAATAAATTCAAAAAATATTTGACCTCGCATGCCAAGGCGTACATCTCGTATTTGTCTTCGAAAAGTTTTAAAGCGAGAAACACGAAAAACGTGAAATGGAAATCGTAACATTTTTTCACTTCGCCTTTTTGCGTTAGCATTATATGTATGTTTGAAGGTTTTTTACCACTATTTTTCAAAAAATTTATTCGTTTATATAATATGACGTCCAGTGTTTATTGGGAAGAGCTGGAGTACCCAAAGAAACAGCAAAGTTTCGACAGGGAAACTGGTGCTCTTTGCAGATTTATAGGGATGTGTCGAGCACACCATCTCGCTGTAAGGATCAAACAGACAACTTGGTGATCAATAATAGGTTACTGCTACCTTAACCTCCGAGGTCGTGGTTTTTTTATTGTAAACACTTAAAAAGATCATTTGTCGTGGTTTGATCAGTTTTTTTTCTTTGCCACAGTTCCTATGAATTCCGGTGTTACTGAATAAGATTTACGACAAAAGCGAAAACATCTATTTATATATTTTATTCACTATATATCTCATTGTGTCACATGAATTTACAGATAATTAAATCTCAAATAAAGAATAAGGGGCCTCGTTGGCCGAGTGGTCAAGGCAGTTCATCTACTATTGATCATGTGGTCTGCCAACACAGAGATTGCGGGTTCGATTCTCACTGCAGGCAGGGTGTACTCGACTCCAATCTTAATTGACAAGTATTGCCAGTTTTCCTACCGCAGGTTGGGGTTTTCTCCGGGTACTCCGGCTTCCTCCCCCAATAAAAACACCACTCAAACAAACAAACAAATAAAGAATAAACTACTGTGCCACAATTCCTAAGAATTCCGGTGTATAATACTGAATACGATTTACGACAAAAGCGAAAAAACATCTATTTATAAATTTTATTCACTATCTCATTGTGTCACATGAATTTACACAGAATTAAATCTCAAATAAAGATTAAAATACTACTAGCGTTTGTATATCGAAGCTTATGAGTTAAAAATGCGAACATGTAAGCGTAATACGAAAATCAATTCTGCTTTCGCATTTTAGCCGTCGCAATTTGTTTATTTTATGATGTCTGTTAAGTCATTCCACAGTTAATTATATATAAGTATAAATGGTTTCCTTTAAATTCGGAAGTACTTGAAATTAGTTGATAGGTTTAAAAGAGCAGCCCAGCGCGTCCTCAGCTGGCGGACATGGGATGTTCTCCCATTCTTTTTTTTTTTTTTTTTGAGGGGGGGGGGCTGTGGGTGGTTCAGGTCATATTAAAATTGCCGCGAACCATAGTGACATGTTTAGAAAGTGTCACGCTCCTTGCACGAAAAAAATGTAAACCTTACTCCCCAACCCATACCCCATATTTTTTCAAAATTGCCCTTTTGTCCATCTTTCTATAATTGATGGAAGGAGCCAAGTGGTGAAGTTAGTTCATCAACTATTGATCACGTGGTCTGTCAACACTGAGGTTTCGGGTTCGAATCTCACTGCAGGCAGGGTGCACTCGACTTAATTGAAAGGGAGCCAGTTTTCCTACTGGAGGAAGGATGTTTTATCCGGGTACTCCGCCTTCCTCCTCAAATAAAAAATGGACGCCATGATATAGCTGAAAAATTGCTGAAGGTGGATTAAACAATTTCGATTGGTTAACAGATTTCAGAGCCTTTTTAACTTTTTTCCCATAGGGTCCTATGTTAAACTATGTCCTGCGTTGGTGGCCATTTTGAATTTCCAATTGTCATAAAAAAAAAAAGAAAAAACTTTATAGAGGACATTCCAAACAATATTTGTAGTAAGTATTGTTTACATTGGTTAACCGCTTTCAGAGAAGACGCCTTTTTTAACTTTTCCCCATAGGGTCCTATGTTAAACCAAGTCCTTCGCTGGCATCCATTTTGATTTTCCAATAGGCATAAAAAACCTTAACTTTATAAAGGACCATCCAAACAATATTGGTAGTAAGTTTTTATTCGATTGGTTAACTGGTTTCAGAGAAGAAGCCATTTTAAACTTTTTTCTCATAGGGTCCAATGTTAAACCAAGTCCTGTGGTGGCGGCCATTTTGAATTTCCGATTGGGATAAAAAACATTAACTTTATAGAGGACCATCCAATCAATATTCCTAGTAAGTTTTGTTTCGATTGATTAACAGATTTCAGAGAAGAAGCCTTTTTAACTTTTTTCCCATAGGGTACTATGTTAAACTATGTCCTGCGTTGGTGGCCATTTTGAATTTCCAATTGTCGTAAAAAAAATAAATTTTAGAGGACCATCCAAACAATATTTGTAGTAAGTATTGTTAACATTGGTTAACCGCTTTCAGAGAAGACACCTTTTTTAACTTTTCCCCATAGGGTCCTATGTTAAACTAAGTCCTTCGCTGGCATCCATTTTGATTTTCCAATAGGCATAAAAAACCTTAACTTTATAAAGGACCATCCAAACAATATTGGTAGTAAGTTTTTATTCGATTGGTTAACTGGTTTCAGAGAAGAAGCAATTTTAAACTTTTTCCCATAGGGTTCAATGTTAAACAAGTCCTGTGGTGGTGGCCATTTTGAATTTTCTATAGGGATAAAAAACACAACCTTTATAGAGGACCATCCAAACAATATTGCTAGTAAGTTTTGTTTCCATTGGTTGGACGGTTTCAGAGAAGAAGCCATTTTAAACTTGTTCCCATAGGGTCCTATGTTAAACTGTCCTGCGGTGGCAGCCATTTTGAATTTCCAATTGCCATAAAAACATAAACTTTATAGAGGACCATCCAAACAATATTGCTAGTAAGTTTTTGTTTCCATTGATTAACCTGTTTCAGAGAAGAAGCCTTTTAAAACTTTTTCTCATAGGGTCCTATGTTAAACTAAGTCCTGCGGTGGCGGCCATTTTGAATTTCCAATTCCCATCAAAAACACAAACTTTATAGAGGACCATCCAAACAATATTGCTAGTAAGTTTTGTTTTGATTGGTTAAACGGTTTCAGAGAAGAAGCCCTTTTAAACTTTTTCCCATAGGGTACTATGTTAAACTAAGTCTTGAGGTGGCGGCCATATTAGTTTACCAATCAAAATAAAAAACACAAACTTTGTAAAGGTCCATCCAATGAACATTATGGCCAAGTTTGGTTTCAATTGGCCAAGTGGTTTCAGAGAAGAAGATTAAAATGTAAAAAGTTTACAGACGCCGACGACTCCAACAACGACTACACCGATGGACGCAAAGTGATAACAATAGCTCACATGACTCTTTGGGTCAGGTGAGCTAAAAAAGGAAATGAAAATGAGGCACTTTAAATATTAAATGTGGACATAAATGCTTGCTGATAGAGTTTGAATTAATTAATTTATATAAACATCATTTAGAGCATATTACGTGTATTAAGGTAAAAAAAATTGTGGTAAAAGCTTACTTTGATTCTTATACATAAACTTTTGCATTTCAAAACACTTCATTATTTTGAATAATGTTAATAATAGTGTTAATACTTTAGACAGCTTAATTTGTTACAAAAAATTATTTTTCTTTAAAACTAACACTTTACTCTTATTTTGGGAGTCACATTCTAACACGTCCACGTTTCTGACAATGTGCTATTATTGTATATTTATGAGTTTAACTGTAACACAAATGTAGGAAACATTGCCATTCTAGTAGGCTGTATTTTATTGCTATGATTTCTAAGTGAACAACGAGAGACTAGCTCAGTGGCTAGTACAGGAAAATAGATATCATTACAACTTAACTTTGATTATTTAGTATTCCAATGTATAAAACAACAATAAAGGTTATTCTATTAAAAAGACAGAGGCAGGGAAATAAGGGATCATTGTAATGTTGTTACATAGATTATCCTTAAAATATCCTTAAAATAGAGCACACAAAAACCTTTAACTTCTGTTTTACACTCCCATTTACTTATAATGGAATAGCCCATACATAAAAACTGGTCACAACTCCTCTTTACTATTGAATGGAATAGCCCATAAATGAAAACTGATAACAAATCAATACTATACTTACCAGGCCTATACCTTCAAAGGCATACATTGCTGTACCAAAATACAAAGGTAATGTAGAGAAAGGTTTTGTCGAAGGCCGTTCTCTGGAGTCTGGTAAATTTTGAAATAAGTATTGAAAGACAATAATGAGACCAACAAAGTTCAGTATGTTAGCGAATGTTGAAAATGGTGCTAGCTTTTTCAAATCACGAACAAATGTATATGGTATCATAACCGCTGTTGTTATCACAAGATACTCAGTTATTGTCACACTGTTCTTATGGAATGAATCAATCACCTACAAAAAAATACAAATATTTAAAATGTAAAATATGACTAGTATTGTACTTTAATTATTATTTTTTTGTAAAAAATTCTTGCTATACTTAATGCAACCTTTCACAACAGATAAAATAAATCAAAAGAAAGAATGTAACTTTTCAAAGATTAATGTGACATAGTACGACTTGTAAGCGTGAGTATGTTTGAGCATTTGCCATAAAGCCTCCTTCCACACAGTGGAAAACACTCTTTATAATGTTGGTGTAATGGGTTTTACCACACCACACCATGGAAAACACGCTTTATAATGTCTGTGTAATGGGTTTTACCACACCACACCATTGAAAACACTCTTTATAATGTTGGTGTAATGGGTTTTACCACACCACACCATGGAAAACACTCTTTATAATGTTGGTGTAATGGGTTTTACCACACCACACCATGGAAAACACTCTTTATAATGTTGGTGAAATGGGTTTTACCACACCACACCATGGAAAACATTCTTTATAATGTTGGTGTAATGGGTTTTACCACACCACACCATGGAAAACACTCTTTATAATGTTGGTGAAATGGGTTTTACCACACCACACCATGGAAAACATTCTTTATAATGTTGGTGTAATGGGTTTTACCACACCACACCATGGAAAACACGCTTTATAATGTCTGTGTAATGGGTTTTTTTCTAATACTTTCTGTTTTCTTTTAAAATAATACCAGTTTCATACAAAATGTGGCACCACTCTAGCTATGCCCTAGGGATCAGTTCCAAATACAGTGTAAACCGGTTTCCCCTTCAAATCAGCTGTTTTAACAAGTCCCAGTCATTACCCAGTTAATGTAAATTAACTTCACAAAACCGGCCACCTATACAAACTGGACACCAGCCACTTTTCTTAAGTTTGCTTTAATTAACCAAGTAGATTTCACCCAACTTTACCGGCCAGTTATAAAACTTAACCTGTCATAAATCACTGAAGAAACAGGAAATCATTACATAATAGTTCACCTTTGGAGGCCTTAATTAGTGTTAAGTGTTGTGTTCACAAGCAAGCACTAATTCGTACATTATTTTTAAGACCATTTAAGAGTAATTTATGCAATTTTAGTGTGATCTTTGTCTACGCTAATAAATTATGGTTTAAATATAACTAGAGGCTCCCAGGAGCCTGTATCGCTCACCTGAACCTGAAACCAAACAACCCTTTTTTATCCAGCTTTTCGTTGTTATAAGGAATTGCCCAACACTTATGCAAAAATCATTAATTTTGACCTTTTAAGGGAAATAACTCCTCCCCCCCCCCTTTTTCATTTTTTCTATTTTAAGCCAACGTAGCTATGTAGGTAGTCAGGTGTCATGATTTGCAAAATTTTGGTAGAGAACGTCCTTAAGATGATGTGTGCAATGTTTCAAAGCAGTCCTTTGATTGGTTAAAGAGGAGAAGATTTTTTAAAATCAAGAAAAATTGATTAAAAAAATGTTCAAAATGAATAATTCCTAAACGGTTCATCAGACAATCTTGACCCTATAGTCATTTTGTAGCCCTCATAGGGCAGAACAATTAGGCAATGCTAACTTTTTCTTTCTCGTTCTAATAATTTTTAAGATTTTGAGGCAAAAATGTCAAAAATAATCAATAATCAATTTGGACAATTAAAGGGCAATATATCCTATAAGGAGTCATCATACAGCTTCAACCCAATGGAGTGTTTCGTAGAGCTTTTGATGCAGATGAAGGCATGTCTCTTCGGTTTTCTTGTATCTGTTACACTTTTTTAAATATAAGCCAAAAACTGTATTTTACCCCCCCCCCCCCTTTTTGTCCTATTTTTAGCCAAGGTGGCCATGTTGGTTAATCTGCAGCCATGGTTGGTTCAAACTTGGTTGAGGACATTTGACGGTCGATGTGTACAAAGTTTCAAAGCAGTACTTTCAGTTGTTTCAGAGGAGAAGATTTTAAATAATCAATTATAACCGATTAAAAAAACAGTTCAAGGGGAATAACTCTTAAATGGTTAATCAGAAAATCTTGACCCTTAAGTCATTTTTGTAGCCCTCATAGAGCAGAACAATTAAGCAATGCTACCTTTTTCTCTAGTTCTAATAATTTTCAAGATTTTGAGGCAAAAATTATCAATTTTGACAATTAAAGGGCAATAACTCCTACAAGCAGTCATCATACAACTTTGACCCTATGGAGTGTTTTGTAGAGTTTAGATGCTGAAGAAGGAAAGTCCATTCTGTTTTCCTGTATCTGTTATACTTTTTGAACTATAAGCAAAAAACTGTATTTTGACCCCCCTGTTCTATTTTTAGCCATTGCAGCCATGTTGGTTTGTCTGAGGCCATGATTTGGGCAAACTTGGTAGAGGATATTTTACTGATGATGTGTGCAAAGTTTCAAAGCAATCCTTTCAGTGGTTTTGGAGAAGAAGATTTTTAAAGAAAAGTTAACGACGATGACGACGGACGACTGACGCCAAGTGATGTCAATAGCTCACCTGACCCTTCGGGTCAGGTGAGCTAAAAATTGATTAACATCAATTAAATTTCATTGAATATTATTGTTAAAAAATATACGGTAAATCCATCCACCTAAGCATGGCATTAACATCAACATAACTTCTTTGATATTTGTTAATAAATCTTTAAAATAGATATATTTTGAATTGAATGCCTATGAAATAATTTTAACGAAAAATAATGCTTAACACCAGGCAAATAAACGAAGCATGTGACTTACATCCGTTAAATCAGCTCATGGATATTAATGAGATGATTGTAAAAATTGAAACATGTGCTTGCTTTCTCTTGGAATATTTCTTACAACAGGACGTAATTTTTCTTCAATTATACTAGTTGGATGATCATTATTTGATATTTAGCTAAAATTTGCAATGAAATTCGAAGATGTTCAGTCTTTAAGCAAACTGAAGACCACACTTAATGTTCAGTTGGAAGATACAGAAAATAACGTTACTGGTTTTACTGTACAAGCGAAATCATGAAATTGGGGTGATCTATCACTTTTTATTGTTAGCAGTGGACATTTCTCAGCGGCAATGGACATTAATTTTTTAACTTGTCTCAAATGAAACATGCTATGATAACTTAACGATAAAGTAAAATTGATTTAGGACCTCAACTGTAACCATAAGGGCGGTAACTGAAAATCACGGTAGATTTCACTTAACCGGCCACCTCTGTACACCAGCCATTTTTCTCTGTCCCACTGGCGGCCAGTTTAGAGAAGTTTCACTGTATTAGAATTCCAGATTTTAATTGTAATTTTAAAAGCACTTTTCTAACAAATTTTAAACACCATATTGGCACATTAATTTGTAAAATATATTCCCTCATTTCCATAATTTTATTTCTAAATTTACCAATGTCTTACCTCTTTGACATTACTTGCTATAAACACCAAATAAACACAACAAAATCCCATCTGAGTCAGAACCAAAAAAATGTTCACCACAACCCTACAATAAAAAACAATTTGTTTGTTTGAATGGTGTTTAATACCACTTTCAACAATTTTCCAGCTATATTGTGGCGTCCTGTTTTTATTGAGGGAGAAAGCCCTAGTACATAAAGAAAAACCTGACCAACAGTACGTAAACTGGCAATCCTTGTCAATTAAGATAAGAGTCAAGTGAACCCTGCCTGTAGTGAGACTGGAACCTGCAACCTAAGAACTGACAGATCATGTGATCAACAGTAGACAAACCACCTTAACCAAAATAGAAATGAAATATAGTCACAAATAAAAACACAATAAAAATGCATATGTGAATTAAATTAGTTTATTAATGTAGAATGATTATGGAAGGTTACAGTGACGGAAAACAATCAAGTACAAACAGTTTGTGCCAGATGATCTTCAAAATATACTTGACAACAAATTCGTAGTGCTACTTAAAAGTAGAGCTACTGAAACAAGTAAAAAAGAAATGGATTTTCTGTATACAAAATAACTTCATTCATGTTATGGCTAATCAAGGTGCAAATTTTTTTGCAGGAAATATTGGAGTTCTTTTAACCAGTCATGTTTTCTGATCTTTATAACTTTCAATAAAATGCTTTAAATTTAATCAAAATTTAATGCAAATAGAAAATTCTATTAAATTTTGTTTCAAGTGACATTTAAGACTATTTGCAATGCCTGTTGTTTTGGGGCATAAATCACTTACCATATATACTTAGTATGTTTATTTTTTATAATAAAGAACATACATACAGTCTCGTGCCAAAAGTATTCGCGGAAAAATGGCAGACGTTTTTAGATATTTCACTTCGCGCTGTTTTGATTTTATTTTTTGATACCAATTATCTTGCGATTTTTACTTTGAGAACTTGACCGTGTACTTGAAAGCATTCCAAATCAATGACGTAAAAATCGTCTGCAATAAACTATTACATTGTAATATTTTTGATGTAAATAAACATGGGTCGCAAATCAAAAGAATTGTCACAGGACAAGAAAGAAGTGATCGTCAATTTAAAGTCTGATGGATATAGAATAAGTGAAATATCTAGGATGTTGGGAATACCTGAGAGTATCGGCAGATCGATTTTGAAAACTTACAAAGCACGGAAAAGTTTTGAAATAGGCCATCGTTCTGGACGTCCAAGAAAAGTGTCAAAACAGGGCGAATCCCGATTGAAGCGTCTGGTGAAAAGGCATCGCGGAAAAGCTCTAAAGGATATTACCACCGAATTTAATGTTGGAAATTATGAAAACCGTGTTAGTGCGAGGACTGTCCAGAGATTTTTGCACAAGAATCAGATTTACCGGCGAGTTGTGAAAAAACGGATGGTTGTCAAAGAGGCGAATAGAAGGAAGCGGATAACATGGTGTTTACAGAAAAGAAGATGGACCGTGAATGATAACTGGAGACATGTTATATTTAGTGATGAATCTCAAATAGTTATAGGCCAAAACAACCGTGTATATGTGTGGAGATCGTCCCAGGAAGCGTATCGTCCAGAATGCATGTATGCAGAGTGTGTGCCTAAGGTTTCTGTTATGGTATGGGGTTGCATCACTTGGTTTGGTGTCGGAACTCTTTGTAAGGTCGATGGAAGTATAAATGCCCAGAAATATATTTCAATACTTGACGATCAGTTATGGCCAGTTATAGCCCGTCATTTCCCAGACGATTCCTACACTTTCCAAGATGACAACGCCCCCGTCCATAGGGCTCGGATTGTGGAACGTTACAAGCATGAAAATAATATCCATGGTATGGTATGGCCGGCCCAATCTCCGGACATTAATATCATAGAAAACTGTTGGCTTAGAATTAAAAGAACTCTACAAATACGTGTTATGAGAATAACAAAACCCCAGGAACTGTTTGATGCAATTTTTGACATCTGGCAAAACTTCACGGTTGAATATGTACAAAACTTATATAATTCCATTCCAAGGAGAGTTTTGGCTTGCATAAGATCCAAGGGACACCTAACAAAATATTAAGGTAAGTCACAGCTTTATTTTAATATTTTTTGCTTGTTTTACTATTCAAGGCGAGATAACTCCAAGATGACGTCGGCCATTTTTCCACGAATACTTTTGGCACGAGACTGTATGTCTAATAAGCTTTCATGAACGATATTATGGGATTTTCCTTCATGTAAATTAAAAAAAAAAAAATTCCAACTTCTAACCTCCATTTCAAACATACTAGTACATGTACATTTTTAGTAACTGTTTTCAGACTTTATGCGGAGGCCCACAAAATATATATATTGACCCCTGAGCTTTAAGACTGTAAACATACCCTCCTAAAGGTAATGCCCCCTGAGCTCTCCAAAATTAGTCTGTAAACATACCCTCCCACAGGTATTGCCCCATGAGCTCTCTAAAATTAGTCTGTAAACATACCCTCCCACAGGTATTGCCCCCTGAGCTCTCCAAAATTATCCTGTAAACATACCCTCCCACAGGTATTGCCCCATGAGCTCTCTAAAATTAGTCTGTAAACATACCCTCCCACAGGTATTGCCCCATGAGCTCTCTAAAATTAGTCTGTAAACATACCCTCCCACAGGTATTGCCCCATGAGCTCTCTAACATTATTCTGTAAACATACCCTCCCACAGGTATTGCCCCATGAGCTCTCTAAAATTAGTCTGTAAACATACCCTCCCACAGGTATTGCCCCCTGAGCTCTCCAAAATTATCCTGTAAACATACCCTCCCACAGGTATTGCCCCATGAGCTCTCTAAAATTAGTCTGTAAACATACCCTCCCACAGGTTTTGCCCCATGAGCTCTCTAACATTATTCTGTAAACATACCCTCCCACAGGTATTGCCCCCTGAGCTCTCTAAAATTAGTCTTTAAACATACCCTCCTACAGGAAATGCCCCCCCATGAGCTCTCTAAATGTAGTCTGTAAACATACCCTCCCACAGGTATTGCCCCATGAGCTCCCTAAAGTTAGTCTGTAAACATACCCTCCCACAGGTATTGCCCCCTGAGGTCTCCAAAATTATCCTGTAAACATACCCTCCCACAGGTATTGCCCCATGAGCTCTCTAAAATTAGTCTGTAAACATACCCTCCCACAGGTATTGCCCAATGAGCTCTCTAACATTATTCTGTAAACATACCCTCCCACAGATATTGCCCCCTGAGCTCTCTACAATTATTCTGTAAACATACCCTCCCACTGGTGACCATTTCCTCAGTCTCTCAGGACCTGTCTTAATAGCTGTCTCCAACACAGAAGCATAATCTATAGTTGTCACATTTACTCTGCAAAATATAAATGTTTTTTTCAGTAAATTTTATATTCATAATTCATGTATAATAACATTTAAATTTAGAATGTCATAAACAATATCTGTACATTGTCAGAAAACATAAAGTGTATTTGAATGTGCCTTAGGAATAGGTAGAAATAAAGGGAGTACAAATGAACTATAATAAACTCTCTGACAATGTAAATGTAGAATTGTTTTAAACCTACTCAGATGAAATACAATTTCTATATTGAAAAAACCATAAACAATGCATTACTAGCTCATTTCTGTGTTGTTAGTTTTGGCCACTTATCACTTGGTATCTAGTGTAACTATGATGAACATATTTATTCTACAACATCTCAAAGACTGATACTAAATGTTGCTTGAAGGTTGAAGTTATCAGGAAAGATCATATGTATACATGTACCAGCCAAATACAACCAAATTTTTTGGCCTACCTTTATTGTACATCAAATGTAATGATTGCAGGATAAAAGCATAAAGATATGTTTTACTTACAGACAAGCAAACATGGATTTTTAACCACTACTGTGAACAGTCAAAATACATGAGTATTTCATAACATTTCATGGGTGGGAGAAATAAGTTGCTTATAAAATAAGAACTAGCGTAAAAAAAAATAACTAGACAAAGTTGATCTAGTGATCACTAATACCCCCGCATTTTGTAAAAATTTCTAACGTTTATCGTGGACTGTGACCTTGAAATTTAACTGATTTCCCCCAAAATCAAAAGGCTTTTTACAAACCTGATATATAACAATATCCCAAAGTTTCATTCAAATTGAATGCAAACTTTTTGAGTTATTGTCCGGAAACAACTTTTTTGTAAAAATTTCTAACGTTTTTCGTGGACTGTGACCTTGAAATTTGACGTATTTCCCCCAAAATCAATAGGCTTCTTACCAACCTGATTTATGACAATATCCCAAAGTTTCATTCAAATCAGATGTAAACTTTTTGAGTTATTGTCCGGAAACAACTTTTTTGTAAAAATTTCTAACGTTTTTCGTGGACTGTGACCTTGAAATTTGACGTATTTCCCCCAAAATCAATAGGCTTCTTACCAACCTGATATATGACAATATCCCAAAGTTTCATTCAAATCAGATTTAAACTTTTTGAGTTATTGTCCAGAAACAACATTTTTGTTAAAATTTCTAAAGTTTTTCGTGGACTGGGACCTTGAAATTTGACGGATTTCCTCCAAAATCAATAGGCTTCTTACCAACCTGATATTTAACAATATCCGAAAGCTTCATTCAAATCGGATGTAAACTTTTTGAATTATCATCCGGAAACCAAATGTGGACGACGAACGGACGGACGGACAGACGGACATGAGGACCACTATATACCCCAGACTCTGTCGAGCGGGGGTATAAAAATTATGTTATTCATAGACATAGATTTTCATAAAAATAATTTATTACTGTATATTGTAGAATAGAAATAGAATGGAATATGATTTTCTGTTAGTGAATATAAATTAACACTAAATACAACGAATGTTTATGTTAAAGAGCGACAGTTTATTATTTTCTATGCATGTACATGTCAAATAGTCAAAAGGCTAGTTACTGAATCTTATATTGTTTTTATACAACCAATAAAATGTACATTAAAAATAAATCTGCAATGTTCTATTTAATACAGTATACGTACATTGATTTAACTTCTGAAAATCAGAGACAGTTAAACATCTGATTTATTGGCAAACTTAGCCCCAAACTGTACCCTACTCTTTGTCCAGTTTTATAAATTATTACTTTGTTTGAATTAAAAAAGTTGTCTTCCTTTGTATTCAACTCTGTATTTTCAAAACAGAGTACTATTACCCTAAAAAATTCAGGTTTTTTTAAATAACTTATTCACTGGATAACTACTGCAATTACATGGAGCAAAATCCGCAACTTACCGTCTATTTAATTACATGGAGCCGAATCCGCAACTTACCGTCTACGTAAAATATGACTACAGTTCAGAAGCATATGCATGCAGTGTATAGCTATTCCTCCTATTGCTAATACTCCCAGGGTTCCAACCTAGAATTACAAAGTTTGGGATTTAATGCAAAACAATTTTTAAAATACCTTGTCTAGAAATTATTTCCCAATATTCTGACTACACTAATACAGTACACAATGTTACAAGTCCCTAATTAGTTGTGTATAATACCAATCAGTGTGTTATACCTATCAAAACAGTATTCTTGTAACAAGTTATCTTACCGGCAGTAATCCAGTGAGGGGGGGGGGGGGGCAATACTCCTAAAATATTTCTGCAATAACCAGGTCTACGAAAATTGCCCCCTTAATTTTCTTCATTTATAGATATTATTAAACATGTTCTTTAAGTTTGCATACAGTTTTTATTTACATTATTATATTAATAATAATGAGCTGTACAAATTTAATTTCAAATATTTAATTTAATTCTCACATTATCAAAGAAAATAGTAATTAAAATATTTATATTTATTTAAAATTATCCAAGTTTTTATTGGGGGGAGTGAGCTGGAGTACACAGAGAAAACCCTCGACCTTCGGTAGGAAAAAGTGCAATCCTTGGCAATTAAGATTGGAGTCAAGTGCACCCTGCCTGCAGTAAGACTTGAACCAAAACCTCAGTGTTGACAGACTATGTGATTAATGGCAGACAAACTGCCTCTAACCATTTGACCACCGAGGCCCCTATTATAATATATATGAGCAATTATGGGTTATTATTTTGCTTTCAGGTAATTACAAATTATACAGTGATTGTAACTTCTTTTTATTAGATATATATGAATGAATAGAGCAGAAAAACTGTGACACCCTCATAATATCAAAAACTATTTTATTTACAGTGCACCTGTATATCGAAATTAAATACGCTCTTTATTAGCTATAGTCATCATATTATATTATTTACCTAAGTAGTAACGATTTGTAAATTTTTACACATATTTACTTTATTTATATGTGGAATTGGGTGAACCCTTTCACAAGTGTAGTCAATATCAACCCGTAGTATGTCACATAGTTCTAATATTGTTTCTCTTTGCATTTGCTATCATAAAAACTATTTCCACATTGCACAGACTGTCTAATGGGTTAATTGTTATGGTCCCGATATATTCTTTGTCTTATCATACTACTTTTCTCTTAAAAGAGGATAGCAAACAACACTGCCATTTTGGTTGTTGGGGAATGTCAAAGATTTACGAGTTAAAAGTACCAATAACCATTTGTAACTTTACAATAAACATTTATCGTAACTCATAACTTCTATTTATTAGTGAAAAAATTGTAACTCTTAAGAGTGCACATACATGTACATTTACATTTAGTGAAATGGTCACCTGCCTCCTAAAAAATAAATCAAAGAATATTTTCTATTTCTATAACAACATAGGAAATCTTAAATTTGGATTGGATGAAATGCATAATAAAACAATTTTGTTTAAATTATCATTCTAAAAATTTTTCTAGCGCTAGATGTCCTTATTTTTGCTACCAGAGAGTTATAATTTGGTGGCTACATGTATATGACTAGCAAAGATGAAAAGGATTTAAATTTGGAGTTATTACACTTATGTTTTTGCTTTCTATATGTAGATTTATTTTGATTTTTCTTTTATGAATTAAGTGGAACATGTAACTTATCAATAACTATTTTAAGTAATATGGCTATGTATACTGGCAAATACATTTACTGTTTTTTTATTGAGTTATGTTTTGTAAAAGTTGTAAATTATGAACCCACACAATTAATTTTTCTCAAATTTTACCTTACCCATAATCCAGCATTTTTGACAGCAGACGGCATTGCAAGAATTCCTGTGCCTATATTTCCTTTCAACAGATGCATCAAACTTGACATATTTCTGAAAATAAAATTAGCACTAGATTTCAATTAAAAGATTTTATTTTCAGCAAATCTTTATGACAAGACTTATGTTTGATAACAGATTAACATACATGTATTGGAAGTTGTGTGAACTACAGTGTACATTTTCAGGTATTTTCCTGCAACTATTTAGTTTTTGAAAAATTGTATGCAACAGAAAGTCAAAATTGAATAAAAAACTTGTTAAAGATTTTATAAATAAGAGTTAATTCCTGTTGACATAAAATTAGTTAATGACTGTGTGAGTGAGTGGATGTTCATTTATGTCATGTAAGTAATTTTTAAGCTACATCATAAAAAGGACAAGACTGTTCTGTGCACTTTTAAATGTCTGTACTAAAAACATTCAAATTGCTAGGCTGAGTTTATTATTGTGCTAGCACACTGGAGTAGCTAACTGTATTTAGATACATGTATATCATTTTATATGTGTATTGACACAATACAAGTATCCTTGTTCTGAGTTCAGGATTCAGGGTTGCATGTTCAAGGCACACAGCAAGTAGCTGTAGGGTGTACTCGACTCCAATCTTAATTGACAAGGATTACCAGATTCTCTAAAGTAGCTTGATTGTTTTCTCTAGGTACTCTGGCTTACTCCGTCGATCAAACCTGGATGTCATGATATAGATGACAAATTGCTTAAAGTAGCATTAAACACCATTTAAACAAACAAACAAAACAGACTTGAGAAATGTAATCTATTCAGTACTAACACCTAATAATAAGGTACATGTACATTACTTTCCGATACTAATAAAGAACATTAATCCCCCTTTAACCAGGCCCCCACTAAACACAGGTCACCTCACATTTATATAATTCTCCTCAACAAAAATAAACCCCTTACCAGAGGCAACCTCATTTATAAGGCCAAATATTTACAACTGTACATGTAATTACCCCACTTTAAGTTGCTGGACACTGTCTTCCGTGGTGATAGTAAGTTGGCTTTGTGGTACGTAGTCGTACTGATCACTGGTCTGTATCTCAGTTGATGGTACATGTATCAATGACTTATCATCTGACTTCTGATTCCTTCCTTTATTAACTGGTTGTATCAACCGAGAATACTCATCTGAATCCTCCATAACTGTCTACAAAAAAAGAAAGAAGAATAAAAGGTTAAGGTAATCTACTATTGATCACGTGGTCTGTCAACACTGAGATTGCGGGTTTGAGTCTCACTGAGGGCAGGGTGTACACGACTCTAATTTTATTTGACAAGGATTGTCAGTGTTCTTACCGCAGGTTGGGGGTTTTCTACGGGAAGGCAGCTTCCTCCCCCAATAAAAACTGGACGCCATGATATAGCTGAAAAATTGCTGAAAATGGCGCAAAACATCATTCAAATAACAAAAATACTGTCATTTTTTCTTAATTTTGATGACCAAGACTACATGTAAATGTATATATTCTTTAAGATAAATATATAAGTTGTCATAAAATGATTTATTTACTCCAGAATATAACATAACAGGACTACAATAATGACCATGGAGGTTGATTGTATTTACTGAAAATACATTGTAAAGTAAGAAAATAATAACGATTTTAAGGAAAAATGTTGGAAAGTACATGTACTAGTAGGTGTTGTGATAGCACAAGCATAGAAATCGACTTAGATAAACTTGAATGAAAGGCAAGATATGGAGAAAAGTAACAAAAAAGCAATTTACATTTATAGTATAACCAAGTACCTAGAAAGAAACAACACTGGAATCTAATGATATTGTATGAATTTCGCTTTCGTGTATTTCTTTAATTACCGAAACTAGTGTGGTCATGGATATGACTGCATTCACTGACTACTTAAGCATGTTAAGATGCCAATCGACAATGCCCTGTACAAGACACTGGCACTTTATTTATATGTTAATAAGTGATGTATTTGATGTACAAAAAATACATTGTTTGGTATGAATTAATTCTAAAAATTGTTAGTTGTACTGGTCCCAGTAAGGTTAAAACAAAGCTGCCTAGTATGTTTTTTCTTGGATGTTGATGGCATATAACCAATAAGACAATTATATTATGACACAGGTACAAATGTATTAGCTACCCAGATATGTATAACATAACAACAGCATAACAGTTTAGATTTTACAACAAATAGAAAAATTAAGCTCTGTATAACTTTTAGCTGACTATATATGGAGATGCACTAAGCAGCATGGTGGGTAAGTAAAGGCCATGGGAACTGTCCCAAGTATCCAGTGAAATTAATTGGAAAAGTGTTTAATGAATGACTTTTCAGTGTGGGAAACGGCCACTAGCCTACTCGCCAAAATAGAGTTGACATGAATTTTGGCAAGTTAAATTCATCTGCAACTGACCAGTTTGGCGTGCTGAAATTTTGAAGCGAGTTCAAGAAAAAATTTACAAGTCAATCTCATACTTTACAAATGATAAATGTATCTTATAAGAGTATGTTCGGTGTATTGTCAATGTTAATTCAAGAATCTTTTAATTTTAAGATCTTTATTTACCCTGTGTAAATGTTAAATGGTGTTGGCTGTTGTTGAAAAACTTTGAAAACCGTCTTCCCAACTATGGCTAGTCGATTATTAATTCGGTGAGTACTATTATTTTGGTACTAGCTAGCCAGAATGGAGAGCTGAACAAAAATTTCATTTCCCACACTGCTTTTCCTTGTCAAATTTAAAGTACCCATTGAATAAACTCCAATGAGAACAATAGGTATTGTATTCAAACAATGGGACAGTTCATCTTCCAAAAATTTAAATACCCTGACCAAAACCAACTTATACTCAAGAAAGGTTTTATGTGGTCCACTAAAATACATTAAAAATTCATGACAGTTATACACTGTAAATGTTATTCTGTGTCATTACGAATTTAAGAATCTTGCTTTTTTTACTGATTTTTTAAATTAAACAAGATTTTTTGTGTTTGATAGAAACTATAAATACATAACAGGATGGAGATGTTCTTGTGTACACTATCAAAAAAATGTTTTTGAAAAGGGAACCAAAAAGTGTGCTTATTCATCATATTTCCTTGATTTCCTTGATTTTTAAAAATCATTCTTCTTTCAGAATATGAGAGCAAAAGAAAATTTGTGTTTGTAATACAGACATAGATCGTTTGCATCTAAGGGGACTGTTTAAAAACTTGCTCTGACTTCCTGAAAACTGGGAAATATTTCATGATATGTCATGTGAAATTATAAAAACAAGAAAAATAATATCTGATGAAATGTGACAAAAATATGAGATGGTTGGCCTATAGATTTTAAATTTTGCATTATGAGAATAAACATATATTATAAAAAGGTCCAACATAGTCATAATAATATACAGAGGGGACAACGTGTTTTTTATAAAAAACACTAACCCACCATGGAAGTTAATCCTTTTCTCTATCACCCACCATGGTATATCCACGCCTACTATCGTGGTTAAGAATCTTCTCAGGTAATCTTACCACGGTGGATGCATATGAGGGAGTTCTGTCTACCATGGCATGTCGCCACAGGGGTCCGGCCACGATATCTCCGCGGTGGTACATGACAACATAAACGTTGTCATTTAATTGATTGCGGGTTTAAACATCGTTACTCGAATGAAAAGAGAACATTTTAAAACAGTGCTTAAGAATAATTTGTACATGCATTTTATTTGTTGATAATCAATAATGATTTAATGTGCCAGTAGACTTGAAGATCGAATATTTGTTTAACCGGATGCATGTGTTATGCATTAAATATTACCCTGAACAAGTTCGGTAAATTATCCGGATTTGAATTGTCACATTACGTTTTTGTGTATTACAAAGTATAACGAATTGTCCTGAAGTTGTACGCGAACTCTCTTTAATCAATTATAAATCCTTTTCGACAGAAAACGGGCAGTTGAGCGGCGATCTTTTTCTTTATTTGGTATTTAAAACCAGAGTTGTTTTAACAAACGCGGACAAAAGTTTACATCACGTATAGTTATATAAAATTCGTTAACAGGATGGGATACAACAAATAAATTACTAAATTGAAGCCAACATGCAGCAAGAATAATAAATATGTGAAAAGTTTATAAACGAGAATCGCCACATAAAATATAGTTTAACTACGATATGGCACAGGCGCCTGTTTCACAAGGTTGAATGAAGTCTTACGTACGCACAATTCTAAATACACATTTACTTTGGACAATGGCGTTTTAAACTATAACAATTAATATAACAGGTTTATATAAAAAAAGTAGTGATGAGCTTCTGAGCTAAATATACAAAACTGACAATTTTTCAAATGGAGGCAGAGCAGACGTGTTATTTGTATAAAGTTCCCGTTAAAATTAACTCGCAGTTTCGGTGTTTTTGCATGACATAGTATTTATTGGGATAAATATTCTCGAGATCAGACCCCTTTTAGACTTGCCTTAGTTCTCTAAATACAAATACTTATTCTTAATATTTTGTTGTATTGTGGTACATTGATCAAATAATAAAATATGCATAGTTACTTACGTCTGTTATAACATGAACAAAACAAATCGGAATAAAATTATTTTTGAAGACGAAAGAACTGATTTGTCCACACTCATATCAATATAAAATAATTGCCCGAATTTACTCAACAGTATGTAAGTTTGTTTTCTTTTGTTCTTTTTTGTTTTTTGTTGTTGTTGGTTTTTTTTGCGCGCCGATACGAATGTCTGTTTGCGGACATAGGGTCTTGTCGTAACATTATAGAAATTATAAGGATGCTACTTAAGTCTTTTCTACAACAAAAGTTGATGATGTGTCAGGCTTTTAACACTGAAACGACTATTATGGTTGATTCTATATCAGGATTGTATTTTTTTAACACATGTGGTTCAACACCGACGAATCGAGTATAAAATCATTCGTGGAACAATATATTCTGCGACATTTATATTAAGTAATAATTCAGAAAATTTGAAAATGTAGCATTTTAAGTCGTATATTGATTTTGACGTTTTTAAAACGAATTTCTTTACAAGTCTCGCATTTATTGTGTATTTCTTTACAAGTCTCGTATTTATTGTGTAATGTGCTTATTTCTTTACCGTTAAAAATGTGAAGTCGCGTGTTCACCTGTTAATTATAAAATTATACAATACACAAGTTTATTGAAATGTTTGAGAGCACGTGCTTGAAAAAATGATGACTGGACAATACTTAGATAATCGATCGATTTAAGGTGTGACACAATTTACATCCGGTAAAAGTTCAAACGGTTGGAACATTAATCAGAGGCGCTGACAGGGAAATTTTGACGATAGAATAGCAAAGATTTTGACAATTTTAAGGGCAAAATGCGGTGTTCTAACCTTTTAGAACACGTTAAGGGAATAATTGTCAATCAAATCAGTGACAATAAACTTTAAGGTATTCTGTATAATGAATAGATAAACAGAACGCAGATTAATTTTGTTGTCAAACAAATGTATTAAAACGGCATATTTTAACACAAATATCTAAATTAAATCGCAACATTTTAATTTTTTCACTGTGTAAGCATGAAAGGAAATTGAAAATCCACCGTGGTCAACACGGTGGGTCACGATATGTAGTGGACATAACACGATGTACCGCAGAATACCACCGTGGCGTATGGTGGTGAATTTCTTAATGAAAAAACCACGACCACGGTATATAGTGGGCAATATAAAAAACACGTTGTCACGTCTGTAATTGAGTAAATAAGTCGGTGAACTTTATTAAAATTTCAAATATATTTACTTTAGAAGCATAGTTGCATGAAGTTTAAATAAAATAAATTGGTATTGTATTGTGTCAGTGTAATTTCTGCATTATCATTTCGTCTTATCCAGTCTTGTTTTTGACCAGGTTTTTGTATTTATTACTCTAAATACATAGCAAGTGACATAGCCCATTAGTTACACTAGCCTGACTAGGCACAAGGTAAAACTGCAGGAAAATTTTTGTATTGTCAGAATACAGTGAAATGTGCAGACTTAGACTCCTGTTGCAAAATTCTCTTTTAGCATAGCATATTGTGAGCTCTTTGAGTCTCTCACATACCCACAGGAATCTAAAAAGCATTGGTCAGTGAGGATTCTGGGACAAAATGTTTTTACGGGTACAATTATAGTATGTTACTTATATACTATGTAACACAATCGGCAGCAACCCTACCCAGACCTCCATTTCCTCTGCTGTTTTAGACATAGTTCTTAAGAACTGGCTGGTACACCCAAGCAATCAAATATAATACACACCAAAACTTGATTTATCCGAACTCAAGGTAAAAAATAAGTTTCACTATCATGAATCATATGATCAGCTGATCAAGATAAAATGTAAAGTTTTCCGATAAATAAGTTCGAGAAGAAATGTACCTCGCCACATGCAACACCTTTTTATCAAACTTACTTCTCTTATAAATCTTCAAATAACTACTTTTTCATAGCATACAATTTAATACTATTCAGTGTTAAAGTGCGGACGGTTTCAAGTGGTACTTTCTGGTTCCCAAATTTTCATTTTTCAAAACCAGTCCGTGACGGCAAATGTTTAAGTTTGTAACGGAGAAGAAATGATTTTTTTCCCGTATATTTGTGGGACAAGATACGGTTTTTCATTGTGTAATTCGCCGATTTTGAATTAAGTGATGATACCACCCTTATAGGGGTGGATAACCGCGATTTACATGTATGACTCGCACATGCAGTTTAATAAAACGATTTAATAAACTGTACAAACGATTTAATAAACCGTACAAACGAAATAAATATTTGTTTCCGTTTGTTGTTTGGCACGAATAAGCCGTCGTATATATCCGTTAAAAAATGGTGAAAATATTATTTTACCTTCTGCAGGTTGTCTCTAACTATAAATATAGTCAATTCGACATTCAAAGTCTCTCGAACATTTAAAAAGTGAAATAAAAAACAAACAATTAGTAACAAAAATATCCCGGAATATTTCGCATATATATTGACCATAAAAACAATATAATTTTAACCCAATATTACAATGCTCTGCATCATCTTAAATATTGACCTATTCAGAGCTAATATTGCCACAGACTCATCCTGTCGTTGTGCCTCTGCAATTGAAAATACCTTATAATATCGTAATTGACCTAAATAATACTAGTTTTTGGAAACCGGAGTTAATTGTTCATAAAAATAAAATTGTATTTATTTTACCATGTTTATGCATTTATAATTCTATTCATGCTGTATTTATTTATATAAAGTGCTTTGATTGGATAAAGACACTTAAATGGCGTCTTCTCAGATAATTTATATATCGATATTTCCTCTGAGCGGACTACTTTCAGTATCCAATGTAAACAAGATGGCGTTCTCCTAGCGTATCGTCAGGGAGAGGGGACAATGTTTTCTCTTCCCCAATGATTTCAAATTAAATCGATTGAGATTTCAAATAAAATGTAATATAAATACAATTTAGTGTTTCATTTTGTTTTTTTCCTTATCAATATCTACAGAACCGCGATTCCTTTGGTTCTATGTTTTGCATATCCCTACGTGTTCCGGTCTAGGTACGTTGTGAGGTATATTTGGGTTTCTGTAACTGTTTTTTTCTGTTTTATAAATTTCAATTTCTAAGAATTATAAGGATTAAACACTGGGTCTTAGGACTCCCTCACAAACTTGACATAAAGTCCTTCGGACTTTATTTAATTTAATTGTGAGTCGCCGGAGTTTACACATGGATAATTTCATAAAAGCCAGTGTTTAATCCTATAATATTTTTTTTCTGGAGAGGACGTCATAAGTATGATTTACTTGTGTCCAATCCAGGATCTGTCATAACCAAGCAGTAATTCATCTATAGCTCACGAGTGTGTTATTTTTGCTAAATAAAAAACTTTTAATTATAAAAATTACCAATAAGTATTCTTATTATGTATTAGCAACTTAATCAATTGAATTCGAAGTAAAAATTTACATTTGTGTACATGGCAGTAACATTTGTTATAAAGGTAGTAAAAAGTAATGGTTGTATTTCTGTATTGTACATGGTAAAGCATGGGATATGTAACAAACCTCAGAAATGTTATTCATGCTTGATGTTTATAGTGTCACTTGTTTTGTTGAAACTTTTATCGTTAATAATTCTTCATCGCTTCATATAATTACTTAAAAAATCCTATTAATACATGTAATATAAACAAAACAAAAAAAAAATTGTATATTTTTACCGGACGCATAATTAATTGGTGATTACAATTTAATTAACACGTACTCAACAGTTCGATATTTGCTCTTGGCATAATCTTGTTTTAGAAAATAATATATAGTCTTAATTGTCCTCCCTTGTTTTTAATTTAATTTTGTGTTTTTTGTTTACAATATTCATTTATGTTGGTTAGACAAACAATTAATATTTAACAGTGTTTAAGTGTGGGGAAAATACATCTTTAATAAAACATGTGCAGTAAAGTTTCCACGAATACGCTCTGTAAACACATAATTTGAACACAGATCATGATAATGTTACCTGTAGGTCTGAAATATAAATTTTCTTTATAGTATTATATTAACATTAAAAAGCTTAGAGTATTGGCGTACCACAGCCGATGAGGTTTATCCGAGGCGTGGTTATTGCTAATAAAAAATCCATTTTCCTTTTGGAGGTGCTAATCACTGGGCAAAACGGTTGTTCCCACCTTCCCTAGGCGCCAATAGGAGAACTGGTACCCTGAAGCAAGGGTTTAAGTCCAATAATAGCTGTGTCCATTTACTTTTAATTGAGATATTTCTTAGGGAGTGAGGTAATTGAAAGGATGTGGGGTAATTCTAATGAGTTGTAAGGGTTTTAGGAATGGAATAGAGAGGTTGGGTAAATGGGGATTGGTTCAAGTTGGGGAAATGAGGGTTCAAGCGTTAAATAGGAAAGCTTTTAAATTACAATGGAAGATGCAGGGTGTTAAACGGGTATGATGGTAAAAGGGGGTTGGGCGTTCAAGAGTTAAATGGAGGTTCAGGGAAGGGCGGGGGAAAAATATGGATGGTGGTAATTGGATATAATGGTGCAGGGGAGTGGATGGTGAATACTGATAGCGGTTCAGATAAGGTAGGGTGGTCAATGGGAATGGAGGGTGAATGGGAAAGGGTGGTTAAGGGGGAGGTGAATGGGAATGGGTGGTTAAGGTGTGGGTGGTGAATGGGAATGGGTGGTTCAGGGGGAGGTGAATGGGTGGTTCAGGGGGGAGGTGAATGGGTGGTTCAGGGAGGAGGGTTAATGGGAATGGGTGGTACAGGGGGGAGGGTGAAAGGAAATAGGTGGTTCAGGGGGGGGAGGGTAAATAGGTGGTTCAGGGGGGAGGGTAAATGGGTGGTTCAGGGGGAGGGTGAATGGGAATTAGTGGTTTCATGGGGAGAGCAAATGGGTGGACCAGGGGTAGGGTGAATGGGGAGGATGAATGGGTGGTTCTTTGGTGGAGGGTGAATGTGAATGGGTGGTTCAGGGGGGAATGGGTGGTTCAGGGGGGAATGGGTGGTTCAGGGGGTTCAGGGGGAATGGGTGGTTCAGGGGGGAATGGGAATGGGTGGTTCAGGGTGAGAATGGGTGGTTCAGGGGGGAGGGTGAATGGGTGGTTGACTGGGAACGGTGAATGGATGGTTTAGGGGGAGGGTGAATGGGAATGGGAGGTTCAGGGGGAGAGTGAGTGGGAATGGGTGGTTCAGAGGGGAGGTGAATGGGAATAGGTGGTTCAGGGGGTGGGTAAATGGGAATGGGTGGTTTAGGGGGAATGGGAATGGGTGGTTCAGGGGGTGAATGGGAATTGGGATTGGGTAAAGGGGCTTCCTTTAGACGCATTGGAGGCGATTAAATGTGGATGGGTTAAAAGGGAATGAAGATGGTGGTGTAGGGGTGGAAATGTAGTAAAGGGAGGGGTTGGATGTGGTAAAAGGTGAGGAATGGGGTTGGTTAACAGGGTAGAAAGGGAGGAGGGTAAGTGGTGCGCCATATGCGCGCCAACTTCCAGGAATCATGTTCGATAACTCTAGTTTACATGCAATTTGTAGTCGGTATACAAGCCATTACATAAATGTGTCACACTTTACCGTCAATAAACAATCGGCACCTACGTAGGTAAAACCTCCATTAAATAAAAGTAGGGTTTACAAATATGTATCAGATATACAGACTTTTCAAACCTTTGTAGAATAAAAGTGCATTTAAAAACTCTTAATTTATAAGTATACACAATAGGTGTAAACCTATGAACTGTGGTTAATAAGCTATTAATAAATTGTTAGTATAAATTTCTTTCCAACTTTGTGCCCCTAGGAAATTATTTACATGTTCACCGGATGCAAGATACTACATGTTGCTGCCTGAAAAAAGGTGATGTTTTTGTGGTGTCTACAAATATACGTGTAATATAAATGACATAAATTTATATTATTACTGGTATATTTAGTTATTATACATGTATGTCTCTGATGTGTGTGAGCACGGATTCAATAGGTTGACAGTTATCAATTACGGATAATTTAGTGATTACATACACCTATAAAAAATATCCCGCTAAGAAGCTTCTTGTACAGGTGACAGGTGTTAACTGGAAAATGTACAATTGTAACAATTGCCATGGGAAAATGTTTTGCTTGTTTCAGATTCAGATCGGTGTGACTTTTTACCAAACACACCCAAACTTACCCAAACTATACCCAAAAACATTTTAATATAACATTTTTTGGCAGTATTATCCTATTTAACTGTGCTATATGATCTATTTTAACTGAAAAAATGTTATTTTAATGTGTGTTTGTGTATAGTTTGGGTAAGTTTAGGTATATTTGGGTAAGTTTGGGTATAGTCACACCCGATTCAGATATACCTTCAAGGAATTCAAGGAATATTTTACCCACGTGTTTTAGGATAAGCATTTTCCAAATTGCAGTCGTAGGTTTAGTGAAAAATATCGCAAATAAAATAAATTAAAATTATTTCCCTTTTAAATTTTTTTAAA
This sequence comes from Limnoperna fortunei, assembly GCA_944474755.1. NCBI lineage: Eukaryota > Metazoa > Mollusca > Bivalvia > Mytilida > Modiolidae > Limnoperna > Limnoperna fortunei. The sequence continues at coordinate 60,890,683 of OX104115.1, forward strand.
GAAACTATTGCAATCCAGAAAGGTTCATCGTTTAATTGCAGTTATTGTACAGATGTATTAACAGGTGATTTCTAGTCTATGAAGGATTTCAACTCCTTTTGTTAAGTTTTTCCCTGAAAGTTAATGGTAAGCATATATATACTGCATGTGTGAGTCATACATGTAAATCGCGGTTATCCACCCCTAAAAGTGAGGTTACACCACTTAATTCACAATCGGCGAATTTCTGTAAGCCGTTACTCTTGAATACGTATTTTCATTGATAACTATATTGTTGATTATTTAGTTATGAGTAATTAATAATTTATAATTTGTCATGATTTCAACAGGCTATAGGCATTCCTATGGGTACTTCAATATGCCATGCCGAGAAATAACAGTCCGAAAACCAAGTTTTCGTATGATGTAAGTCATTATTGTAGAAATCACGCAGCTTGTGTTAAATGTGTTCTTACAAAATAAAACACACAATTACATCGGGGTGAAGAGGGTGGCAGGGAGTAACCAAAATTATAGTCTTGCTACAAATAAGTCTCATGCATGCCCGCTAATTAACACTAATGGCCACAGCGGAACATATTTGAACCAACTTGAAAAAAACTTGAGGTTATTTTGCGGCATATCCTCTCCTCGCCGACCTATTGAGAACTCTAGAATCCGAGTTCTTGAAAGTCTACTGAAGTAGAAAGAACACTGGTCCGTGACAATTTGCATTTAAACTTGATTAAAATTAAAGAACCACAAGTAAACTATATAAGGGCTACCTCTTACCTAAATCTTTTGACTTGAAATAGATCGGTAAAACTACAAAATAAACTCTCGACAATCCTTATGACTTCAACTTTTCTATTTATATTTTATTGTATAAATAGATATATCATTGAACATACAATCAATACAATACAAGGATTCTGAAACAAGCTGGGAAACTTTTACAAATCCGTGTCCAGTTATGACATTACATATTGTCAGATACATGCTCTGAGATGTTTGATAAATTATATTTTGAAGAATTAAGGGAAGAACGATATAGATGGGAAAATATATGTGATAGGAAAAGGAAAAAAGGAAGAGGTTGATGAAATGGTTTGAGGTGTTTAATGACTATGCATCTACAAAATGTTTACTTTTTAGTATATATAAGATTACACTTTAAAAACACTCAGTATTCTGTTGCATTGTTAGAGCATCTGACTCGTACAGAAGTAAATATAAGTCAATTTGTAAGTGCTAATTCAAAGCATGAACAGTCTTTCGACGAAAAGCTAAATATTTAGGACAATAAAGTAAATTTATGACAATAATGATAATATTTACGTAACAGGTTGTGTCTTGGTGAAGATAACTTTATTTGGATTCAGAATGTATGATACAACAAGTAACATAAGGTTTAAAGATTACAAGTCACACTACTCAGTTACATAAACATCATCATTTCAACATAACATCCCTGAATAACATAGACAAACAGATTTGCTGTAAAAAAGTTTAAAAAAAAATCAGATTTTCATTTTACATGTAAGGCCAGCGTATTGACTTGTAATCACTAGCTTAAATCATAAAAGAGTTGCTGTCAAAATCGGAAAATTAAACAGAGTAAATGAGTATGTGAGCAAAGTGCTATACAAAACAAAAAGCAAAATAACATTTATTATGGAATTCTATAAAAACAACAACCACTTGATCACAGAAATTATGTTTGTTTGTTTGATTTTGTTGAACGCCACTTTCAGCAATTTTTCAGCGTCCAGTATTTATTGGGGGAGCCGGAGTACCCGGAGAAAACTCCTGACCTGCGGTAGGAAAACTGGCAATCCTTGTCAATTAAGATTGGAGTCGAGTACACCCTGCCTGCAGTGAGAATCGAACCCTCAATATCAGTGTTGACAGACAACGTGATCAATAGTAGACGAAATATATTGACCACTCGGCCACCGAGGCCCATCACAGAAATTAAAATAATTGCACGACTGAAAGAGAATGAAAGTTGAAAAAACAGACAATTGAAATTTAAATGAAATAGACTGCATATACGACCGCGGCGATATATTTGTAGTTATTTCCGTTGCTAAGGATATCTAAAGTATGAAATATTTCACAATATGCTTAGTTACCATTAAAAAACAGAACTTTGCGAAAAGTATTTCAAACATTTAGTTAAGTAAAAAATTAAGATAAAATATTACGTTGGACTGCAAAAATGCTGGGGTGATAAACCTGCATAAAAAGCAGTTTTATATATATACATTTCCAAAATATGCAACACACTTTCTGGTCTGTAATTTGTTTTACTAAGTTTTCTGTTGGGTTACAATGGGGTAACCCGAGTCTTTTCAAAGAGTCTGGAAAAATACCAGTATAGACATAGTAATGCTGTATATTGAATCAATATAATTGGTTTGCAGTGTTAGATTACTTTATCTCGTTCATGAATGTTGTCATAACCTGTAGCCTTTTTAGCGTCAGTTTTTTTCTCTCTAAATTTTGTGTCTGAATAATATTTTTAATTGAAATCAATTTTCAGAATTTATTTTTTTCTTTAATTTTCTCAACATATGAAAATATATTGTAACTTTCTTGATTATTTGGACTGTCATCTCTACTTTGTTTTAAAAGTAACTATTGTATAAATTTAAAAAGATCTAGAAATTGAATTGTATAATTGTTTAATTTGTAATAACTTATATATGTCTGTTATAAATGAATATTTTCTCAATATTTATACTACAATATTGTTGCACTTTAAAAAATAACTATCATGAGGGCAGATTTACAAACGACCACTGCAAAGTCCACTTTCAACGAAATTCTGAGAGTTAAATATAACACATTTGACCCTGGCTTAAAGGTAAACTTCGCGAAAAAATGAAAATTTGATATGTTATTCTTCAAATAAAAAGAAACACTTTTGCCTCTAAAAGTTTTATTATATTTTAAATGGTTAAGTTTCTACATTGAATTTACCCTGTAAAAAATGCACTTATGGAGGTCCGCCATCTTGTCACTATGTCGTCGCTAGATGGCAATACTAGAGATACCCGGACATCTAAGTACCTTAAAGTCGCCGTATGATAATAACGCGAAACGGTCAATAACAGAAGGTTGTACTATAAGACAAGGTGGTGGAAAAACCCCGATTTGTGTACCAAATAGTTTAAAGACTTTAACTTAAGACAGGCAGCAACAACTTCATGCGAATATCATTTTCCAGAATTTAATGAAGGATAGTTTATTGGTATGGTGACCTCATTTTCATCGAATATTCGTTTGAATTTTGTCCATAAATATTAATTAAATTGAAAATTATTCGTATTATTATTGTTAACTTAATCAGATTATGCAACTTATTGAACGAAACTTTTTTTTTATACAATATCTTTGCGAAGTTGACAATTTTAGAAATAACGGTCATTAAATGATTTAGTTTTAAATACCCTGTTTTCGCTCACGTTTAGTACATTTATTATTATTATTATATATACTGGTAACATTTATTGTGCGTGTGCGAAACAGTTTCCAAAATTTTACATGTGTATATTTTGAGTCAACGTGTCAGTTTTACGTTTCCTCTGACATGGCATCGAAAGGTATTCGAAATCTTATATACATCCTGTGTTCTGACACTTCGGTGTATTCAAATCCTACCTGTCCCTCGGCAGGAGGGGGCGTGCCGTTCTAATTTCGAAGTACATGATTAACCTTCAATCTAATTAGGTTTTGAAAATGTCCGAATATTCATACTTCAAAGTCGGCGTCAAATGATCTAGAAATTACAATAAACATCCTGTTTGTTTACCTGCTAATACTGTTAATTACCCTTCAAAAACGAGTAAGGAATTACCTGTAACATTTTCACGTCCAGGTATAACTGCCGTTGGAAAACGTACAAAATTTACTGGATAATTGCATTTATCACGTCACAAACGCAGTCACGTGATAAAATACTGTCAATATGGCAGCCCACATACACATAATTTTACCACCTTTAATCCACTCTAGAAGCGTAACGGTAAAGAATACAATAAAAGATCAAAAGGCAATTATATTTCTTTTTTAAAGAATAACATGTCAAATTTTGATTTTTTCACGAAGTTTCCCATAAGGTGTTTCAACAACACTTTAGACTAATTGGTAAACATTGTATAGATATGTTCAGTTCCATATAGTATACAAACTACTCTTTCTCGTATCATTTCTTGTCATAACAACTAAATTATTACCTTTATTAGAACTTGAGAAAGATCAAGATATTTACAACATAAAGACGAGGCGACGGCAATGCGCAGACATCCGACCCTCCTGTTACATTTACAAACACTGTTGAGTACTGATCATAGAAACTGAATATTTTATTTCACAGAATATATTACTTGCTCGAAGTTAACTTAAAGCAGTCAGAATCCCTGCTTTACAAGTTAACTAGCATGTTATGTTAGGACTATACCCAACTGTAGATCTTTGTTTTTATTCAGATTTTTCTGAGATAAGTGAATTCAATGTATTCAGCATTAAATTCTTTTATCGAAGGAAGACTGACCAGTATAGTTGTTGGCTGTTGTTGCTTTCGCTCTAGTATTCCTTAAACACATGATTGGCGATTGGTTAAACCTGTCCTAAAATAGAAAAACCAAATCGAGGTTCGGTCTTTTTGAAAATCGTCTGCAAGGAGGAGACAGGAAAAATGTTGGTTTGGCAATCTAAATTTTTTAAACCCTCCCACCCACCTCCATTACATAACACGCACAAAGTAAATACATTTTGTAATATATTTTGCTAATCATCTTGTTAATGAAATTGGTACTTTCTTTTCTTGAATATTTTCAGGTATTGGGACAGCTTGGAGCTTGAGGATTGAGGAGCCTTGCAAGTAAAAAGCACAGTCTTGGTATCGTCGTGGAGTGTGAGAAGCGTGCAAATGGTGGTTTCGGACAATAAGGTAGATTTTGCACTGCATTGGCCCCCCTTTTATTAATTGTCAACTTGCAAATATCTAAATTCTGGAGTAACCTCTGTTTCCCAGGGTTGCTCATCCCCCATATATATCAGTTGATAATTCATTTATGGTCTACCATCAAGTATATAGGCTTGAACTTTAATCATATCTTATATTTCAAATATATATATAAATAAGTCTAGAGAATTATGCAACGATACAAATATAAGATGTTTCTACTATAAAATAGTTATATTAATAAATATGACAAAATTTTCGACCAACTGATGGCCTTCTTCAGTGTCAATATCAATCTATAATAAACGATAAAATTTGGATATAGGTACATCAGCATCCGGTGGTGATGTGGTCGGATCTGATTTTATTGATCTTGAACTTTCTCGAATCACATCTATCAGTCATTACATAAGGGAGTACTGTACAATTGTATAAACCATCTTAACTTTAACGTCTTGATATTCATGAATTTATTATTTATATTTTAAATGATATTTATTGTTTTTTGTTTATTCCATTGGGGTGTACAGAGCAGAGCTCTTTGATCCAGAATCTCTCTCGAGCCTCCCGTTCAGAGTCTCGCCACTTGCAGTTCTGCTCGATAATTAGACTTCAGACTGCCCGACCACACTCCAAAGGATTTTGATCGAATAAAAATTCTAATTATCGAGCAGAACTGCAAGACTATGAACGGGAGGCTCGAGAGAGGTCACGCCAGGGGTCATATGCATAGATTTTCCTTAAGCCAATCAGAATCGCTCCTAGAAAATCTTAGTATATACATTCGGAACATCGGGAAATTTGCTTTGTCCATACGACGCCAAAGTGTTGCAAATGTTTTACAATACGTCAACAAGATTGTTACCTAGATGTAAACAAACCAAATTACAAATATGGAATCCACTTTATAAACAACGGCACGAAAGTTGAACATACGATCCGAAAATCACAATGTGTGTGTTATTTGTGGATTTTTATTCGTGCAAATGGAAGCTACACCAGCCGACCAGGACCAGGTGGAAGTGAAATCGAACGGAACTCGGAAGCATTTTTACACACTGGAAACGTTGAAAAATAGCGGTATGTGTCCTCCAGTAAAAAACATTAACTCACAGCCTCTTATTTAAATTTAAACCGTCACCAACGAAGATAGTGACCGAAAAGGGGCGATTAGATCATGCGATTTATATCGGCCTTGAATGATTATAGTTTGTAATTGGATAAATACGTATTATTTTAAATAGGAACAGCAAATAACACGCATAGACATGAAGATGTCTTCAAAATATGAAGGACATGGCTAAAAAGTGAAAAGGATGTGGTGACAAGAAAACCAAGTTGGTCATTAAAAATGTTAAAATGCAATGATTGCTTGAGGCAAATTTGTTTGACAAGTGCAATCATAAAATTTATATGAATTGTTACTTTGTGTAATGTCACACCATCATAAACCAAAGGAACCCATACATGGCTTTAGAGATCAGTCCATACATTATTCATTTTTTATTGTTAATTTACAATTATGACAGAATAAACATAACACCTTACCTGAACTTCGTGTTCATATTTGAAATTGCTTCTGTTACTGAAATTTCCTCAACCGAACCATGTGGCTTACACACTTCCTATAGTAAAACTTTCGGCATATCCTTTTTTAATTTCCATTTGAAAAAATTAGTGTTCCATATGTGATTTGATTTCAAATTCATGGCGGGGTATGTTGGTCCAATTTGAAATGTTATTTTTTTGCTACTTTCATCTAATTCATGACCTTTAGTTTTTATTAGGAACCTGAGTACCTAGAGAAAACCCCAAACCTCCTGCTGCCTTGTGAATTAAGGTTGTAGTCAACCACATAATCAATAGTTAATGATAAAGTACATTCAACAGTCGACCTCCTTTTTACTTGGTTAAATAGTAATAAGGATGGAATATTTAATTTTAATTTGATTGAGTCAAGTTTTCATATTTCTTGTTACAAATGTACACAAAATGAATTATAGGCCAAAAAGACAAATCCAAAATGACTACCTTATAAAGCAGGCACATGTGAAAGGATTCTTAATACTCCTTCAAGGTAAACTAGAGCTGTAATATTCGTGTCAAACATGTTTACAATATGTGCATTACTAAAATGTGAAATATGTCAAATGAATGTTAAATACATGTATATGCCTATACTAGTTTAGTTTCCACAATGAAAGGTCCAATGTCCCAATCTCTAGCTTCGGTGCGTCCAGTTTTAGTCTACATTAATTTATTTGCATTTATATCGTGTACATGAGTAAAATGTATTTGTTCCCGTTGGGGACATACAGGTTTTTGGTTCCTTTTTTCGTCCCCTCAATCTCGGGTTTACCTTTGCATGAAGCATTTTTTTAGGAAGATGACATCACATCTGTAAAAAATTTGGCACACAGTTACAACATAATGACATCTCTAAACTGGCAAAATTTTGTATTGTAGTGATGTGCCAAATATTACCGGCTTGAGTGAACTTAGAAAAAGGGGTGTGTTTACCAATATGTGTTAAGCCAGACTTCAATGTCATTTTCTCATTTTCAAATTGTATTCAGGTGTATGTAATTATAGCCCGACTTTACAGAAGTAATGATTTTCAAGTGGTATTGGTTTAAAGTAGTATACATAAGTGAAATTTCTCCTACTGGTCTGGAGTTTCTTTATTATGTGCATTTCTTATTTTTAGGTGGCTTGGTCTTCTCTTGATTACAGAGCCCTTTGTGGCTGAGTGTTTAACATAGTCATCTTACTATTGATCTAGTGCCTGAGGTTCTGGGTTTGAGTTTAACTGCGGGAGGGTGTACTTAACTCCAATCTTAACTGACAAGGATTTCTAGTTTTCCTACCTTTATACCAATTATTGTCATGGTTACTTAGGAACTAACCTTATCCAATAACTTAAATGTAGTCACTGGACAATGAAATTGAGGTCTAGGTCAGGTGCATGACTGATAAGTATTCATCATAAGCTTCAACTGGACCAAATGTGATTTACATAGGGCTTAAGGTTACACAGATATAAACAAATACAGTGTTTATGTAGTTGCCAGATTCCTATATTTTGACTCCAGTCCCCACAGGCAAGACAATACAAACTTGAAACTAATATAATTGAAAATGTGTTGAAACTGACATTTAATCCCAGTTGGTTACATGACTGTTAACACTGAGGTTGCGGGTTGGAGTCTCATTATGGACAGGGTGCACTCAAATACAATCTCAATTTAAAAGGATTGCTAGTCTTCATGCAGAAGGTCAGGGTTTTCATCATGGTACTTCAGATTGCTCACCAATAAAACTGGATGTTACTATATATATAACTGAAGAATTGCTGAAAGTGGCATTATATTTAATGCCACTTTCAGTAAATAAAAACACATATTTCTACAAATAAATTTGGTATGGTAGTTGATAATCATAGAGGTACATATATGTACATGTATTTGATGAAATGTTTAGCTTGGTACCAATAATGATCTATAGTTTTATACTTGGTTTATAAAATATACTGATAACTTTTTTTCTTTCAACTGTTTTAAGTTTTGCTCTTTTGTGAGTATTTGTAGGTAGTACATGTAGCACTTTGGACCGGAACAGAGAAGCCCGCTATGATGATCTTCTTCCCTGTTTAAAGAATTTAAAACATGAGAAAATAAGAGCAATCACTTGGAACAAAATAAGAACTTTAATTTCGTATACCATTCTGTAAAGTAGAAATTCTTGTGTAGCAAGTTTCTTCCCTGTTATTCCGTCAACTGCATACTTTTATAGGAAATGGTTCAATCATTTTAATTCAAATTTACAATTTGATTAGCCCCTTTAATCGTTGCCAATGAATGAAGTTTACAAGCTGTACAAATGCTGTTATAAATCAATTTACATGTATTTATCTAAACAATGTGACCACAAAACCATAATAAGTATTGTAAATAAATATTAAAAAGCATTTTTTTAAAAATTGCGTGTCACTGCACTCTTTGAGCAAAGCCTTTTCAATTCTTGATTAATTATATATTGCATTTTAATTACTTGCATACAGAATATTATAATACATCTATGCTGTGAGGTTACTTATAAATAACAATCCACATTATAAAGATCTATACATGTTAAAACTTTATTTACAAGATACATTGATTGTTCTAGTGAATTCAAAAACAAACAAGATGTAAACATTCCACTTACCTAGTTGACATAATGTGAAACTCATCTTTAATTTGAACAGAAACTTGTAACTTTTGAAAATTGCATCTCCATACAGGGTCACCAACTTGACTCGGGTAATGCACAAATGATATCTATAAATCCGTCTTTGATATTTTCAATCATCTGAAAAGAAATTGTTGATCATGTTAATTTATATATTTATTAGTGATTTTAATAACTATATAACTATTTTATTTGTAATATTGATTTTCACATACCTATTTCAGACAAATTATTTAAAACAAGTACTATCTTTAAAAAAGATAACCGACGCAGTAAAGATATAAATTGAGTTATGCATTGAACTACGAATCGCCTTTATTGTCATACAAATTCCCCGTTTCAATAGACCAGAAATATTTGATGGAAATTTTTTGGGGGAAGTACTGACGGACAATTATTACTACGTGCATGAAATCATGAACATATAAATTAACACTAGTCCCAGATGAATCGAGTTTGAAATTATTCATTTATACATGTGTGCCTTTTATTTACGTGTTTTCGATATTAACAGATTTACCAAGCATACAGTTAACCTAAAATTGATAATGTACATAAAACTACATGTACTTTGCTGTACATGTACATGTATTCCAGAAAGTTTATTGCTATTATGTATTGAAACCCAATGCCTAAGATATAGAAATGAAGTTTTTCTGCGAGCACCAAAGCAGTTATACAATAATGTAAACAAATTGAATATTATAAATTTTGTTTATAGTTTAAAATTTACTGAATAAGCAAAGTATACTTTACAATTAGAGCCACAACTCTCTATCTATGTGTGTACTACGATGGACGCCCAAGAACAATAATACATTTAATTTAATATCAACATGAATATAAAATGATTGTTAATTTGTATTTAGAAATTAATTAAAATTTCGTCTCTTCGTCTTTTTTATCCTCCATAAAAGCCCGCTAAAATCCAGCGTGTTAATATGCATTTAATTTGCGCTGTACTTCAAATAAAAAATATTTAACATTTTTGTACAAGTTGTTCAATATAAAATTGTACAAACTGCAGCCCATCTCTATCGTTTTTTATACTTAAATTGCACTATGAAATAATTTTATAAACAAACAGACGGTAAAATCTAAAAATAATAGTACACAATTTGAAAGGTGAATTACCACCCTGTTCCGAGCCCCTGTCCAATGTACCACCCTGTTCCGAACCCCCGTCCAATTGGTTTTTCACCAATCAAGAAACAGAATTACGAGAGGTGAAGTGTCATGAGGTCAAAGGGTAAAAAGTGAATATAATACCGACTGCGTCGGAAAAATGGTTGCCAGTATTTAGAAAAAACCACAACTTGTTTTTTTACAAATTATATGGTTTTTCATTTGTGGTGATCAATGTACCTAAAATTTATTCTGACAGTCAACTTAGCCATGAATGATGATTAAAACTGGAGCAACATGATGTACGGTGTACATTTAAATTGTAAGGTCTACCAGAAGTTTTATTGATAGTTTTCGTCAAATGTTTAATATAAATTTCCCTTCCTAATCTCCTGACCTTGTTTTATAATTAGTTACTGATACCATGGTGTATGTTTATCATATGTAATTCCTCTCCCCTTTTTTGCTTGTTAAAAAATTTGTGCTTACTGTGAAAAAGTTCATATTTTCGTATATAATTTACGTACTGACCTTTCTATGCTGCTGTTAAGTTTTGAACATCTGTTTACTTGATTCACCATGCAATGTCAAAAGCAGACCAACAACTCCAATTCAACAGCGCGATGAAGATTTGTTCATCTTTCTCTTCATTGGAATGTAATGATACAATTTGAGGTGGGAAGGATTTCCCTAACGCTTTAGGAAGAACGACAACGCAATCCTTTTCTTTCTCTCAACAATCCAAAATCATCTTATTTGAGTTCACGAGTAATAAAATAGTTGTAAAACTTTTCAGACCGCAAAAATCATATACGTCCAGAAATGTGTCCTAAATTTGACATATCCACATTTGTAACCCTGATATAGGCTTGGTTACATTCAGTTACATTGGTAACATTCATTCTTTATATTTATTTTAAAGTACTTGTTTTAAAAACAGTCTTCATTTCCAACTCCAGTTACATGTTTACATAGGTAACTCTTTGGTAACTCATAGTTTCACATAAAATAAGAAATTTTAAAATCCTCAGGTTACATGGGTTACAATGTTTGCATTGGTAACATTCATTCTTTATATTTATGTTTATGTACTTGTTTTCAAAACAGTCTTCATTTCCAGGTCCAGTAACATGGTTACATAGGTAACTCTTTGGTAACACAAGGTTACAGATAAAATAAGAAATTTTAAAATCCTCAGGGTACATGGATTACAATGTTTGCATTGGTAACATTCATTCTTTATATTTATTTTAAGGTACTTTTTTCAAAACAGTCTTCATTTCCAGGTCCAGTTACATGGTTACATAGGTAACTATTTGGTAAAACAAGGTTACACATACAATTAGAAATTTTAAAATCCTCAGGGTACATGGATTACAATGTTTGCATTGGTAACATTCATTCTTTATATTTATTTTAAGGTACTTTTTTCAAAACAGTCTTCATTTCCAGGTCCAGTTACATGGTTACATAGGTAACTATTTGGTAAAACAAGGTTACACATACAATTAGAAATTTTAAAATCCTCAGGTTTCATGGGTTACAATGGTTACATTGGTAATATTCATTCTTTATATTTATTTTCAGTACTTTTTTTCAAAACAGTCTTCATTTCCAGGTCCAGTTACATGGTTACATAGGTAACTCTTTGAAAACACAAGGTTTCACATAAAATTAGTAATTCTAAAATCCTCAGTTGACATGGGTTACAATGGTTAAATTGATAATATTCATTATATATATTTTAAGTAATATTTTCAAAACAGGCTTCATTTCCAACTCCAGTTACATGGTTACATACGTAACCCTTTGGTAACTCAAGGTTTCACATAAAATTAGAAATTCTATAATCCTCAGGTTACATGGGTAACAATGTTTACATTGGTAACATTAATTTTTTATATTTATTTTATGTACTTTTTTAAAAACAGGCTTTATTTAGTTCCAGGTCCAGTTACATGGTAACATAGGTAACTCTTTGGTAACATAAGGTTGCACATAAAATAAGAAATTTGAAATTCGAAAAACGAATGTTGAACTAGGAACTGCGAATGTTGAACTAGGAACTGCGATCCTTGAACCAGGAACTGAAAAATCGAATGTTGAACTAGGAACTAAAAAATTTGAATATTGAACAAGAAACTGTGAATGTTAAACAAGGAACTGCGAATGTTGAACTAGGAATTGAAAAATTGAATATTGAACTAAGAACTGCAGATGTTGAAAGAGGAACTAAAATTTTGAATATTGAACTAGAAACTACGAATCTTGAATAAGGAACTGCGAATGTTGAACTAGGACCTGCGAATGTTGAACAAAGAACTGTGTGCTAAATGTAGAACTGAAAGAAGAGGTCTTTGTCATTTATTTGAATGTTGAACGTTGAACAAGTAACCAACTTGATTCACGTTCAATTTAGTATGTTTCAATATCGTTTGATGCAACTAAGTGACATTAACCTTGATGAAAACATAGTACTAGTAATCAAATTCTGATGTTATTGGCATATTTCATTTTATGCTATAAACACAAAGTCACATAATTGCTGCATCTAAAATCACATATGATTTTGGAAATAGAATCATTGTGGCGTACTGAAAACTGAAATAAATCATTCATTAATTATTCTATCCATGGTGAATGCATATTGTTAGATTTAATTATAATGCACTTTGAATGTACAGAAGTATTCCAGCACGCAGTAGGTAAAAATAATGGTTAGACATGTAATTTTTATCCGCAATTTCTGATCGTCGAGAAACTAGGTATCCCGCTTTTTCCCACAGACATAGAAAAATGAAAGGCCATTTTGGAACATTGTTTTGCAAAAGCTCAAACGATACATAAAAACAATAATCCAAATTTATTACTTTAACTTAGTTTACTGGATTTTTTTTTCTACTCGTTAAATATTAGCTGTTGCGTTAAATATAATGGATCATTGTACTTTGATATCCATCCAAACAATGATTGAAACTTCTTAAAAGAGATAGATTGAGAAACGTCATTGCTCAGTAGTTTCCGAACAACGAGTCTCGCAATTGTGAGCATTCGTTTTACGAACTTAGCCTTGTTTGTTCTAATGTTGTTACAGGTGTTCAAGGTTCAACACGCACAAAAGCCGGGAGTGCATAACTATATATTGCAAAAAGTGCTGACGGTAACAACATAGCACATATTTTAATGTGAGGAAAAATAAACAATTTACAGATTTGTCGTCTCAGTCTCCAGTATTTTAAGGAAAGAAAAGACACTGTTAGAATTAGAGCATCACAAACAGAAGTCCGGTCTTTTGTGGAGTTATCTATTAATCCCAGAAAAACTTGGCTCGGACTGCTTCTGTAAGTTCTGTATTTTTCATATGTAAACGAATATATTATTATTTTAGTCTGAACAGTATCGTTATCTACCGTAACGATCCAACATCCCGTACGAACAATTGTTGACTATTTCTTTAGACTAATTATATATATATATATATATAGCTGAAAGTGGCATATAACTATATACAAACAAACAAATAAAACGTTTGTGCATAGCTGTGTCCTTATGATATTACAAAGTCGTTTACCCCCACCCCCACCCTAAGCATAATTTTGTGTGTCTGTTTCAGGCTAGGAAATTATAAGCCATTGTTTTGTAGTGGTTTTCATTTACGTACACAAAAGGTGTTTCTTCCTGTCTGTATTGCCAGTTCACAAATAGTGAGTAGGAACAAGATCTTTTAAAATCATCTTTTCAAAAATAGGGGCGACAAACATTATTTATCAATTAGTCCTAAATTGTAAATATTGGGTGAACATGTAAATACATAAATTGCAGAAAAGTTATAAACATTTGTATACTTGTACTCTCTGACAAGGTCTTTACAATTATATTCAATCGAACCCACAAAGATTGCCATATTTTAGTCCAATCAAGACGAATGAGAAATCTTTGTAGAGGACTTTCACATACATAATTTGTTCATTTGTACCTCTAAGTTACCAACAAATTTGAATTTCACAGAAGAGATGCAGCCGATTAAAAGAGGATTACCCATGGTAGTCTTGTGTTTCGTCCAATCAAGATAAAATAAGGGCTTTCTGTAGATTGATAAATTGGCGCTTTAATTGTCAAAGTCGTTTTTTAAACTAGAAGATTTAAATGTAAACAAGTTAACGGGCAGACAGACGAACGAAGGATGACGGGCATTAAGTAAATTCTTAAGATAACTGGTCGGATGTTAGTCATATGATTGCAAATGCCCTACATTAAAGAAAACCCAAGGATTGAAAAATGACCATTTTGTTGAAAGAGCTACATGCTACAGACTCTCAATTAGTTTGTACTTTAATAAATAAACATTAGGGCCTCGTGATCGGTGGCCGAGTGGTCAAGGTAGTTCGTTTACTATTGATCACGTGGTCTGTCAACACTGAGATTGCGGGTTCGATTCTCACTGCAGGCAGGGTGTACTCGACTCCAATCTTAATTGACAAGGATTGCCAGTTTTCCTACCGTAGGTCGGGGGTTCTCTCCGGGTACTCCGGCTTCCTCCCCAATAAAAACTTGACGCCATAAAATAGCTGTAAAATTGCTGAAAGTGGCGTTAAAACACCATTCAAACAAAAAAAAAAAAAACAAAAAAAAAAACCAATAAATAAACAACGTCACAATCAGACTTCGACTACAATATCCACTGAAAAGCGACATAGATCTGACATTTTGTCTAAAAATTCGTAAGAGGTAGGTCAAATCTGCTGAAACAGAACCAAAGATAGATTAGTAAGTAATGTATCCCATCAAAATCGGTTTTATATTGGAAAATTCAAATATTTATTTTTAAAGGTGATAAGTAAAACCTGATATTTGTTTACCTATTTATGTGAAATATTAAAAACAATGACCATTCAATTGGTACTGAAATTCTTGAACATCTCAGTTATCTATATTTTTAACTATTTTTAGTATACAAGTGCCACTGACTGTTTTGATGAGACAAAATACACGTATGGCGTATTAAAATTTCATAACCTTGTTATCTGACATTTGATTTACTATCAACAGCACATTCACTGCCGAATCAAAAGAAAAGAAATCCCATCATAATTGGAGAAAAAATTACTTAAATGTTGAAAAACCTGCTTCCTTTTTAACCATATTAATTTAATAAGCCAAATGATAGTAAAATTTCTGTGACATACTACCAATAGTTTAATTCATTAAAGAATCTAATTAGAAATTCCATTAAAATCTAATGCAAAAATAAAAAAAAATATTAAACCAATTATTCCTTTTGATCATTTAAAACAATGACACGATACAAAATACCAGTCGATACAAGAGCACAAGATCTTTTAATAAAAACCCATCAGGGTAAGATTTTAATCAACATATACGTCACAAGTGTTTAACTGGAACTATGACTAACTTTGTTGGAAAAGCTAGTAGAAGTACATGCAGTTTGAAATATTACGTTAAGGACGCGTTAAGATGCAATTATACAAGTAAAGAGGTCTATAACTGAGTATGATAGAAAACTCAGATATTACAGGGACCAGATAGAAAACCTATTAAAAAGCTAGATTCGAAGGGTTCATGAATGGTTAAACAGTTTGGCAGTTTTAAAAGAAGGAGTGTTGAAATCAAACCAGTCTATTATTTTCTATTATTTTCAAATATATGTATTCTTTGTTAAATAGCCGTGGTCCTAACTATAATCAATCAATCAATCAATCAATAAATTTACGTTTAATTCTGTTTTTAAATGATAAGTAAATCATAATCAAATCAATAACAGAATAAATTGTATTTTTGCAATCATTACAGTTGCATAAAAAATATACATTATTAAATACAATATAAAGCTGCAAATAACAATGGATAGCAGCATAACAGAAAATGTGAGACTTACACATACAGTTGATTTACTTTACAAACTTTAAACGTGCAATGAAGAATTAGACTATTAACGACTTTGTGTAAATTATTCGACTGCCACTGTGCATGTTTTTACTGAAGTGCTACACTGAACAATTTTTTAACAAAAAAACCTAATAATATCGTGAGCTAAAATCCATAAATTGGGAAGATGACTAAAATTCGTATAGATTCTGCGGAGGACTATAACAATAGTTTTCACTGGAAACAGAGGATTGCGATATCATTAACGGGAGGAACATATTACAATTTACAAACAAAACCTGACCATGAGCGCAAAATACTACTAATATTTTCCAAGGATCCATACATTGTTGACAGACAGTAAACTATTTGTGTTTCTGTTCTTGCCGACGTTTTCTTTTATTTTTATACTTTGGAATTTATACAAAGGCTACTGCGCATAAAATCTTAGGAGTTTGGTCCATCCTTTGGTTTTTTTATTTTTATGATATTATGTCTGCGGGTGAACTTGAAATAAGGAGGCCACAAATACTAAAATCCGCTTATACCTTAATATTTGCCTAGCAAAGGACGAAAAGATTAAGGTACAAATGGTACAAGACACGGGATGATTTAACCTTTTCTGTTGGGACTTTTGGTAGCAACATTTAAGCAGAACCGGTTCAGTTGATTAGTCAATCATACAACGTAGTTGATACGATATTTAAAGGGTATTTGAAATTTATTTTGACTTTCAGGATAGTTAAATACTGCTGTGACCATCTATGAATGAATTTGTTTTTTTGCAACGTTAAAATCATGAGCTTATGATGGATATATACATAGTGTCTGTCGAAAATGACACAAATGACTCCGGATTGTTTTATATGGTCGTATCTCTTTTAGTGTTTAAACTACTATTGTACACAATTTTGAAATTATCTTGATTAACAAGGATGTCAATTGTAAAGCAGAATTAGCTAAATCTAATACCAGGTTTAGAGGGTTACTTGTCTTTGTTTCTCTGTGTGAAACCCAGAGTTGTTTTCGAATGTCTGTTTGTTACGTTTGATATATTTATTCACGATATTTTATCACACCTTAACATGGTTAGCTTTTAAAATGCCAACAGAACATTTTTTCTTTTCTTCTTGGCATGTTTCAACAATTCAACTAAAGCAGTGAATCCTTTCCGTGAAGCTATTGATAATGGCGATATCCCTTTATTGTCACATATGTTATCAGATGCGCCCTTTTCTATCAACATTTCGGCTATGCGTCTATGATCTTTTAAACATGCCTTGAAAAGCGGGGTTTGACCATTTTCATCCTGTGCGTTTATTGTTGCATGATTTTGTATAAGTGTGTTGACAATATTAATGCTACCTTTTGTACATGCTATATGTAGAGGCGTAGTTCCAAAATTGTCAACCATGTCTACATTCCCATGTTTCAATAATTCTTCGACGATATCTATCTTCCCCTCTGTGCATGCAAAAAATAGGGGTGTCTGTCCATTGCAATCAGCTTTATTTACAGCTGCTCTGTGGGATATTAATACTTTAACCACCTCCAAGTTACCCCATAAAGCAGCCAAACAAAGTGGTGTTTTCCCATTTTTATCTGGAATATCTATATCAGCACCTTTCTGCAACAGAAGTTCAACTATTTTGGCGTTTATCTTTGAACAACTTATAGCCAAGGCAGTGCGGTACTCATTGTCTGATATTTGATTGACTTCTGCTCCTTTTGCTAACAATATTTGAACAATTTTTGTATGTCCTATTGCACAACTTTCATACAAAGGAGTAGAACTCGACTTACTGGTTTTATTAACGTTTGCTTTATGATTTAGTAAAATTTCCACAACTTTATAATGTCCTGCCTGACAGGCAAGAATTAAAGAAGTATCCCCATGTGCTGTATATTGTTCCACGTTTGCCTTTTGTATACACAATTCAAAAACAACGTTGCAATATCCATTCTCACAAGCTACATGCAGAGGTCCATTTCCATCTTTACTGAGTTTGTTAATATCACTTCTGTGCTTCAGTAGCGTATGAACGATGTCAAGACTATTCTTTTCACAGGCTATGTACAATGGTGTTCTACCCAAACCATCAATGCTGTTTAGTTTTGCATCTTGGTTCAGAAGATATTGTACCATACCACAACGATCGTTTATACAAGCAAGATGTAAAGGTGCAAGTCCATTCGTATCTTGCTGATTCAAAGATGCACTACATGTCAACAGATAACTTGCTATAGTTGTGTTCCCGTTTATAGCTACTAAATGTAATGGAGTTCTCGAATTCTCTGCCTTTTCATTAACATATGCTTTATGTTCTAAAAGAATTTCAACAATGCCTTTATGTTCTTTTGAGCAAGCTATATGGAGTGGTGTGTTTTTATGGTGATCTTTTTGGTTGATTAATGCACTGTCTATTTTTAAAAATTCTTTCAACATATCTGCATACCCATGCGCTGAAATTGCATGAATTATAGTAGACCCATCAGCAGTATCAACAGACAATCTTGCTTTCACATGTTTCGTAAGGTATTTTAGTAGAATAGTCCTAAATATTTTAAATTGTAATTGTGTCGGACACTAAACGGAGGAAAAATGAATTCTTAAAGCATTGATCAAATGTAATCCTCAACTTCTCATCAGGAACTGAATTTAAATGGAGCTGCACTCTGTCTTTCATAAATGTACAACTACTGTATTTTAATATGCAATTGGCAAAAGATTTTCCAACACATACGGAGACTGTCTCAAATAACGTTTCATTCATAAAGGAAAAACTTGAGCTTTTATCTTTAACAAAGGTACCAACTAAAGACGTAAATGTAGCAAATAACAAACTTTTTGTTGGTAACTGTCTAAATGAAGAATCTAAATACAAATTTTGAAGCAGTTCTTCATGTTGCTGGCAAGATACATTACAGACACTCATTTCCACATTGTTGTTAAGAATAACAAGAAGGACTAAAGCTAGATATTCAAATTCTTCCCTTGTCCTAAATTGGTTGATTTCATATGTCAAATAGTCGAATGGATGTTCAAAAAATTCTACAGTTCTTTTTTCTTTGCTAAAAATATCACACAATGAAGGCCAAAAATCGTATAACATGATAACTTCATCAATTATTTCATCTCCAACCATTCTCTCGACATATTTTTCGCAGATTTTCTTACGCTCTTTCAGTGTTAATTGTAAATCTTCTGACAACAAATCACAATGTGCATAGGAAATATACCCACATTGTAATATACATTTGTTATAAAGATTTGATCTACAAGTCATTATTATTTTTGTATTGGTATTGATGTTCAATAGACTTGTTAAAGCAGCACCATTCTGTTCAAGCCATTGTACACTATTCTTTTCAACTGTATATTTCCCAATAACATCATCAAGTATCAACAATTGCCTGGTATTTCTTGTACATAACTTTAATAGCTCACTCGTTGTAGCAGCAATTACTTGGAAACCTTCCCTTTGCAGTTCAAATGCTGCATAATATGCATTCACAGATTTTCCACAACCCATTGACCCTGTTATTAATAAACATTGTTTGGTTTTGATGGTGGCAAGTATTTTGTTCGTTGCTTTCGTAACAATAAAATTGGCTAGTTTAACTTTCTCCTTTTCAATTTCTTTATCTGGAAAATAGGACCAAGATAAAAGCAAATTATTTAAAACAACCATTTGAGGGAACTTCAAAAGAATAAAACGCCTTTTTAATTGGGAGAAAGAACGTCTCGAAAGCAAATTGGATAAGATAATAAGTCCTCTACGTTGTGATTTTATGCCTGTTATCCTTGAGTGTCAATTTTGAGTGTTATATATAAATGATGACATCGTTTCATTTAAAACTAATAGATTTAATGACTTTTTTTACAACACCGATAATTGTTCGGCTTCTTTGTCTTGTATATTTGTCTTGAAATGGACAAGCATAAACAGTTACAAAATATAGCCAAAGTTCAACATGTTCAAGGAGTGATTTCAATCTTCATTTCGTGAACTCCCCTTCCTTGACTCAGTTTTTGCGCCAATGATCAGCACAGGTCAATAAGGATAAAAGCTTTGTATTTTTAATGGGATTTTATTAGCAACCATTCGATGTTTCTATGCTCAAGTGCTTTTAATCTCTTATGGTATTACTAAGCTATTGGCTAATCAGACATCGGTGTTGGCAAGAATATTATTGAATTATTCAGTACATGTAATTGTTAAAATATTTTGGCCTGATATTTCTAAAACGTTTTAAATTCTAACATTTTTTAGATTCCATACACGTAGTTTGGCTTAACGGGATTTGGTATAACGTTTAGAATATAGGAAAAACATTTTTATTATTTTGCCTTCCAATATTTTGTTTAATTTGAGCGCCACTCACAAGTCTTGATATATGAAATGTGCTTCTAGCGTATTTATTTTTCAACCTTAGCATCTTAGTTGACAATTATTTACATTACTTTGTTGATATGTTACTTAAGAGCTTCCTTCAATTAAACGGACTTGAACGGACGGAGGGATCAGAGCTTGTTGATAAATACACAGTACATCTTGCACAGATTCCACTATACTTCAAATTTAGTAGAGTTTAATTTTACTTTGCATTTCTAAAAATTGACTTACCAATTAAATATATCTCTAAAACGCGATTAGTGTCGATAAGAATACAATGAATGTTACCTCAGTCTGAGCACTTGTTTCACTACTGGTTCGATAGAAGTCAGTTTCTGCGTTTTATCAAGATATTTTTGCCTGTATGCGACAGTCATGATTGTAGTAATTATAAAAAGTTTACTAAAACCTAGGAGACAACAAATTCTTTATACAGGTCATGACTCCAAAATTGTTTTTTAAAATTAATCAATCTATTATTACCCGCCAACTGTGTTTCAACAGCATCAGTTTCCTTTAAAACAACTTCGACATCAGATTTGTTGACTTCATCTGTTGAAATTTTCGTAAGATAGTATGCTACGTTATGTGCATCTGAAAATGAACGATATTTTAAATCTAACAATCTTCTTATCGTAAAAACGTATCTGAACGTTTAAAAGGTTTAGCGGATATGATAAGCTATATTTGCTTAAGTATTATTCAGTTCTAGTTTCTGACAGTTGCTGACATAATACAAAATATACACGGTAAGTAACTTGCATGTATTCAAAGACCCCAAAATGAACTAACCATGTATATGTTATATGAGGTTTATAACTGTATGTGAAAAGAATATAATCTACCGACCACAAAATATAAAGTAAAATCAATTTTCATGCTGTAAGTATCAAATTTGCTTTAAACGTTTACTCTTACTTACTTACCGTGTATATAATATACTAACCGTGTATAGAATATATGGGGTCACCAAGTGACCCAATGGTTAAATCTATATGACAGAAACAAGCGGTAGGATATATATTTATACATTGTAGCCAATATTGGTATGATTTCTGTTGTTTTTAATAACAAGTTTAGCCATTTCTAAACATGGCGTATTCAACCTCAGCATTTTATTTAGAAATTTATTTATAGCAGTAATATCACCAGCAGGGACTGGGTGAATATATGTTTGCCAAGAGGTTTCAAAATAAATATTTGAATTTTAAATTACAAAGACGAATAACGAAAACACATATCATCAATTAAAACCATACTAACACGTGAACCTTGATGTAAAGGTAGAATTTGATTAGCATAGGTAGATTCAATAGGTTAAAACGTATTAAATAATAAACAAAATCAAAGCAATTACTTACTCATATACCGGACGGTACTAAATACTACACCTACAAGATTAAAAGGCAAAGGAAGTAACAAATTCATTTCGTTTAAACATGACGTTGCTTTTGATTTTTAACTTGCGATTAAACACTTTTTGTTTCAAAAAGGATCCAGCTACAAAATAAAATATGTCGCTTGTTCAATATAAAAAGAAAATATTACCACATATTTATATTAAGTATTCTAATCATAATTAATCCTTTTTCTTGCATTCTTTGATTGTTGTTGTCAACATGTAAATGGCATTATCACACAAACAGCTTTGAACGTTAAGCATTTTTGTTTTTAATTTAATCAACATAAAATTTTAATTAATTTTAATTAAGCGTTGCCTCATTTCACATATTAGCAAGAGTAACGATGTTACTTTTTTTGATCACTTAACTTCTTGTACAAACTAATTATTAGTTATCAATTGTAAGTTTGCTATTTAGCAAAAATTTACCAATGAGTATTATACTGCCTGTTATAAGCGATGTAACTGCAACAAGGAGTATGCCTCTGCTGATGACTGACACTGAAAAAAGCATTGAGAATTAAGGCATAAAACGCCATGACTATCTCATGTATTGATATAGTTTCTGTATTAAATAGCTTAATTGTCATTTGTAGTGAGAACATTAATTTACTAGTTACATATATCCTACCAAATGCTCTTCTTTACTGTTTTATTTATGGTAGATATAGAGTCTATACGTAAAATGAGTTGTTTCAAAAACAATATGGCCAGTTAACGAAATTGTCTTATAAGAAAAGGGTCTGTTTCATACAACAGGGCTAATTAGTAACGTAGTAGTTGCAGTAATATTATTTGTTGTTTCAGTCATACACGGAGTGCTTAAATTAATATACGAAGAGCCTTCAGTTAAATGTCTCATTATTTCTTAAATATATGAAGAGGCTTCTTCATTAAACCTGGTGGTTTCAGTTATGCTAGTGTTAGTAATAGATGAGGCATTGTTTTGTTATTTATATTTATTTATAAACGTTCTTGTTTACGTCATTTTTGTTAATATTCAAGCGGCTCACCGTTGAGACGTTGTATTAAAAAAACTTTGTAGTAATGAGTTGGTAAAAACATTGGAAAACATTGCAAGGAAGTAACCTACGCACAAAGCGCCAACCGTCTTATTATAGTGAGGGTAAAGTAAAGGCGCGGTTTCAGTTCTGGATAATTTTGTCTTCACAAAAAAACGTAACACTTCTTTAAATCCTAGCCCTCTTGTCTTAAATTCCCCTCAATAGTATGCGTGTTTCTTCAATTGATGACAGGATCAATCTAAGAGATGGTAATTTAAGAATGAAAAATTTTTCTTTGATAATTACCTTATTAGTTTCGTAGTGAAAGGTTTGGGTTCTTTGGTAAAATGTGTTTTTACATTGCCTTTATATTCACTAATCTATTTGCAAGTTAAAAATCCAGTTGATTTTGTTCAGACAAAAAAGGTTGGAAAATTTTAGCAAGATAAAAATAGATTAAACATGGTAGCCATGTTTAACGGTAAAAATGAGCCTTTCAATTTCCAAAAAAAAAATAAATAAAAGATTTCGCCAATCAGAAACGAATAATAGCATTCAAAAATCATGTCTTACATGACTACCAATCGCAACAATATTTTTTTGTACGATTAAGACGAAATAAGGAATCTTGTATAGATTTATTTGAATTGAGATAATCATTTGTGTTAAGATACACAACATATAGAGTGATAATTTCATAGAAGACTTTCAAATTTCAGCTTCTAAGAAACATCAATATCCTTTTAAATAGCACATGATACTAGACGTATGACCACAAGGAAAAGTATCATCACTGTAAATTAACTCATGTGAATCTAACATTTTTTATGACTACATGTTGTATATTCATATACGTAAGAAATTTACTGCCCCTTTAACATACATGCACTACTAAAATTCCCTTGGTGAAGAATGCAACTAATCAATACTATCAAAGTTATAGAATATTGTGGTCCATTTTACAACCGTATAAGCCTTTTGTAACAGCAATAAACATCTATTAAAACATTTCTAAAAGATCATAAAACACGTAATTTCTTTCAAATGAATTACAGACTAAAATATTCACAACTTGGAATCGTTAGCTATTTTCTAATAAATGAAGGCAAATACCAAATACAGATCACCAAGGAAACACCAAAAAAAAAAAAACTCAACGCACAAATTGAAGTCCAAGAAACTCGCAAACTTTAGAACCAACAACCAAAAATATAGCAATGGTCCTGACCGGGTACAGGCATTTCAAAAGAGATGGTGGGTTCAACAGGCTTTAAAGCATGCCAAAATCCTCGCTGTCATACTTTGCATACTACTGCAGTATGCGAGATGTTGTTGTGTAAAAATGGATGGGTATCATATACCACTAGTCAGTAATATATGGCTACATGCATGTGTGTAAAAAAGTCACGTGATCCATACAAACAACAGAGGTAGCTGAGCTGTCAGAAGAAAATATTGCAGACGAGCACAAAAATTAATGTAAAAGTAGACACAAATAATTTTGACATCAGTAAAATTGAACAGTTGTTTTTTCAATTTTCACAACAAAACTGTCACACAAATGTTTGGCAATCTCAAAAACGCATTTATTTTTACGTTTTTTTGTAACGTCACCAACACATTAAAGACGTCAAGTCACAAATGAACTACAGATGCCAGGTTGCTCTGATATAACGTAATAAACCATAAAATATGCGATGCTAGGCTGTGCCTATATATTCATATAAAGACGTTAAAAAATTCAGTTCATAATACCGTATAAGTGGTTTTTTTCGCGTGGGGAAAATTTAGCGTTTTTGTTAAAAAACTGTGTGAGTTTATTTTGGCGTAATGTAATTTTCGCGGTCCGTAATCATAATGAATAACTCTATCATTGGTCTAAATATTTCGCGACTTTTTATTTTCGCGTCCCAACTTTAATCGCGAATATAGCGAAAATTATATCACCGCGAAAAAACCACTTATACGGTAATTCAGGAATAAATCGGCAGCGAGTGGGGCACAGTTTGTACCCACTTGAATTCCGATTGCTTGTTAAAAAACACATACTTCTTTCTTATGTTGTGGATCAGTAAATCTAGAATACTAAAAACCCTGTTTGTTGTTGTAGCACAATTTGTCTTTAAGTTGTTAAGTAGAAAACCTAAAGGGTTCACCTAATGAATTTAACCAAAACACACGTCTTTCAAAACCTTGGTTTCTTTGATGACTTTTTATTATCTGTAACATGTTTTATTATTGTGGGATTAATAAAATAAAAACGAAATAAGCCTCTAATTAGCACTTTTAAATAACGAACCTGCAGTTGAGTCTGCAAAGTGTGGCCCATTTAATACAAAAGCACACTATTGATATTATTATTTATTTTGTCAAAGGGAAAAGGGTTATATGAGTTTTTTGTTTTATGCTAAGTAAAGAATACAAGCAATATTCAAACTAAATATTTTTATTGGACCGTTGATCTGCGCTGAATGCCCAGAATAAAAATGACCTAGGATATCTTAGGGGTTAATCAGGTAAATTTAACCGGATACGGCAAAATGTTAATGAAGGAATTAGTGCCCTTTTGGCGTTTGTACATATAAGCTGTTCAAGTATTCTTTCGAAGGAAGACAATGGTATAACATAGAAATTCTCCATAAGGGCAGAGTATTTACTATTATTGCAGAATTCATGTATGAAGGTTAGGTAAGTATATTGATATTCATTGTAAAAAGTTTTTTTTACCTTTAACTGCAGTTGTGAAAGGCACGTTGTTTGAAGACGGCGGATGAGGTAAAAATCTGTCAAAACATAAAACAAAAACATTCTGTTATTATATTTTTGGAATGATACACAATAATAAATTAGAAATAAAACTTGAAATAAATGTTTGATCTGGCAGGCTTCATTCGTAAGCTTTCATTTAAATTGTATGATAATATGAATAGTTCTTCTAAGATCAATATCCCTTTTAATTTTGCCATATATCCACTATAGGTTATAATTGTTTAAAATTAAACACAAAATGCATTATATATATTTATTGCAATTATATATAAACACTACTTACGTTTTTTCCATTATATGTGGACATATAAATGTTTCATTCCAAGCAGATTCAGCTAAACATTTGTAATCTAAAATAGTTAATGTGAGAATATTTGACGGTTCATTACTATGAAGCCTCAAAAGCTTGCAATATTTACTCTATAAATGAAAACATTTAGGGAATATTGCAGAAGAAAGCATAATGACCTATGGTAATGTGTAATGCGATGTCACATACTAGAAAAACTAGTAAAGGCACACTTGTTACATGAAAAATATGTTATTTTACTTCTGTTATCCCCCCATGTAACACATAATAACGATAATAATTCATTTGCCGAAATGATATACTAAGAAAAGGAATATTTATTTAATTTGAGACATAATCTATATGCCATTCCAAAAAATAAAAAAAAATTTATAGTAGAAAATCATATTTCTGGTTTGTGTTAAATGTGTTTTACAATCATGCATCCAGTGTCAAACTTAGTTTTTTCAGCATGTCCCGACTGAACAATTAACTTTTTTGCACTCGTTCATTTTTTAAATTGACGACCGACTTAAAATATTGAACTCATCGATTCTTCCCATGCCCTCTTTTTGAAGTTTTTTTCAGTGCAACCCATAATACCAAAAGCTAAAGAGATAACAAATATTTAAATACAATGGTTATTTCATTCTTGTAAATGGTACATTATTACACGTGTTTATAGTTATAATAATGTAACAAAATTAACTAGAAGCCTCTGTATTCTGCAGATAACGAACATGTAAAAAGAAAAAATCAACATGTGTACATGTACAAACATTGTGAGTGTACGCAAACATTTGGAATTTTTGTCAAAAACGTTCATCTATTCAAAATAATACATGAAATAAAAACTGAAAATTGATGTACTTACATAAAGAAAAAATTAAGAGAGATAGATACCACACTATTCAATTAGCATAAAGCCAATAATTATCTGTATTCATCAATTAAGCGCAATCCCTTAATCTAACACATACACGATTTTTTTCAAAATGGCTTTACAGATAATTGACCTGCATTACCCATATTAAATATAGATCGATTCTATTTTCTGTTTCCCAACAAAACAAACTTTGTTTTCTATATTTAATGTGTTTGCCTTAATTTCTATAATTCTATCATCCATTGTCAGGTTTTTATATATTGGCAAAACTATGTTCACTTAAGATCGAAATAATCACCTTACTGTAGATGTATAATTTCATATCAATTATATTTAGTATAAGAATTTGTTATCTACGTAAGGCTGATCAATTCACATATGACGTCCTTTTATCGTCAACTGATATAAGCTTTAACGCATGCTTATTTTGTCAAAAGCCATAGCGTGGAACAAGTGTCCAAAACTTTATTTCTGAAATTACGATATTGATTGTGAGGTATCTTTTGTGAAACATATTTCATTTAAATATAGGGTGATTTGTTATTTTCGTATCCTATACTTTGGATTACTGGGTACAAAAAGATATATATATATATAAAGACCTTACCAGTGTGTAAATGAGTAACAAAGCAAAACGACAATGAGTTATATCTTAAGTTTATGCTAGAAAAAAAAGTATTACCTGGTGTAAGAACAAGTCCAACAGAACAATCTTTTTTGTAACAGGAACAATCTTCCTGTGATGGTATACAATAACATAGGTTAGCTGGCCTTGAGACAAAACTTAAACCCATGGAATAGTCACAGCTGCAAGCAGCGTCTGCTTCATATGTTCCAGCGTAAACTAATATTTGTCCATCTTCATTGCATGTAGATTTTGTATAAGTACAGTTGGTATTGCCATTAGACCAAAAAGTAAAAGGCTGATACCTTGTTTTCTCACAAGGCTTCCCTTGAATATTTCCCTGCATTACCATTTTGTACCCTGTAACACATTTATGGTTACACATTAAATATTAAAGAAACTAAACCATTAAAACCTTATACTTCAGAAGTGTAAAATGGAGGAAAGTAATATTACTTTTTGGCAAAAATTATGAGTAACCATTAGTATTTTAATGGTTTTGTTGCAGATACACCATAGTTTATTTAAAAAAAAACCCAGTTGTGTTTTAAAATAAAACTTGGTGTCATTGGCAGACAACCTCATGATGTACACAGTTCTAATGTCTACTGCCAAAGCACATAATATATAGTATCTTTGCAGGGGCAATCAATTAGTTTTTTACACTGTCGTAATATAACCTAGCTCGTGCTAGTCATACATCCAACCGCGTTGATTTTGTTGATAATAATCTTGTATATACATGTACATTTCATACAAATGTGAGAAGAACACACATATAGTATCTTTCCAGGGACAATCAATTATATTTAATTACAATGTCGTAATATAACCTAGCTGTACACCCCACCGCTTTAATTTTCTTGATAATAATCTTGTATAAACATTTTATACAAATGTAAAAAGACATGTAGGAAGCTAATTTAAGTTTTTATGTTCACAGCTCCACGTTGGGATAGGGGACAAAACTGTCCTCAGCAAATTTAGTATTTGATGGAAATAAATAATTAGCCTTTATAACCTTTATTAGCCTTTTTATCTCGAAAAAGATATAAAGTATCCTCTGATTTAAAACCGAAAGCTCACAAAATGATAAACTCTGTAAATATGTTAATGATTCACTATGGACAGTCAACTAAATAAAAATGTAGAGCCTGGAAGGTAAGCCATCTGCAAATAGACTACACTGTTGAATACGCTCGCATATTTTTACTATAATATGAGGTCAATATATTTCCCTGTCTGATACAATGTAATTTTACAGCATAAAGCAACTCTTTTAAGGCTTAATAAATTCAAGGTTGACTAATCACTAAATATCTTCTTACCTGGGGTTTCATACTCGGGATGCAGCCTACATAATTCATTATACTGCCTGCTGTTTTCATCATATAGGCAGAAATAACCATCTTTATGTTTACATACTTCATTTGCGCGTAGATTCCAGTGTGGTAGCAATGGACACTGAATTGCCCATGCTTGACAGAACTTCGAGGAATGATAAATTATCTAAAGACAGAATACAACATTAGTAAATTTTAGTGGATCAATCAAAATAATACACCAACCATTTGCTGCGCTGGCAGATTATCCCTTTGACATAACATAATTGGCAGATCGGTGGTCTACCTAACTAGGTGCACCTCTATCAATTCTAGGTACAAAAGGCAAGTATTTATCTAACGACAACCATGCTTTACGGTTGGAAGATAATATTTACTGCGAATCGTTACTAAACAGTCCAGTGACCTAACGATATAACATAATGTTATGTTGTTAAATTCAGGAATATTCACGAAAATATTGGGCACAAATCTCAAATGAAGCTTTATTAAGTCTCAGAAACGTTAAACTGGATTATCTTTTCCTTTTAACACTAAAGAAAACATCATATTAAAATCTTTAGATTAAATAGACTACCTTTTTCTTAATATAAGTCTTACCAAAAGCAGTTGACAAACGACGTTGAAATGCATCTATAACCTAAAAAAGAAATATAAGACGGTAGGTAAAGTTTTTAACATACACGACGCTTTATTAAATTAATACAAATTGGCCGGTAAGCCACCTGTTATCAAGGCATAGTTGTTCATTGTATAATCAGTCAATTATTCAGATGCTCATGGTCAGTTAATTTACTGTTAATTAAGATTACGTAACAGCTTGTGTGTTTGTATGCGATCATTCTGACAATTACAATCAAAGTGTAAGGTTCATATCTTGATTTTACTTATTTTTCAATCTTATTATGAAAAGTTTAAAAACAGCGTTGTTTTAGCGACGATCACGATTTTGTGATTTAAACAACTACTTGCTTTGGCCGATGGTGGAAAGATTATGAACATTTAATTGTGATTGGAGAACTATATGAATTAGCAGCACATTTTCAAAATACTTAACAAGGTAAAGGCGAACCTTATTATCTATTTATGTCTTAAATTTTATATTACGTTTGAGACATGGCCCGTCGTGCTTTAATATTTGGTCATTCACATATTGGAAACTTGCATCTTTCAAAACTGTAAAGCAGTGAGCTTAATAATTTAGGTTTAGACGGAACCGATATTCTGGTTGAAGTTTTTGATTTCGACGGAGACAATCTTTCTCCAGGGCCAAAACGTGTTCCACTAATATTATCAATATTTATTACCCGGGTTATGTTTTCCTTAAAATAGATGTTAAGAAGTGAAATACCGAACACGACCCTCTAAGTTATTTAAAGGGCAGAATTCATAATCACATGTTACATGTGGACTAGGTATTCTGAAGGCCGTATTCCGATAACCTGTTAAACAATTACAATCAGAAAGCTGTTGCGGTTAATAATGTGTTAAAACGATTGATGTGGGAGCGTAAAGATATTATTGGCAATACAGAAGGTTTAGGAAAACCACTCACTTTTCGTAAGAAAAAGATAAGGTACACCTTAACGATGAAGGTTTAACAAAATATGTTAGAAGCGTTCGAGCAGCAGTCAGAAGTTCTTTTCGTTGCTGATTGTATAGTGTATATATTATTATATATTATTGTTTTCTTTCTATATTTGAGCATGCATATTTTGCAAAAAAGTACAGGTGGATATGACACTTATCAGTTAGTGTTTTGGTATATTTACACTTATTTGAAACACAAGGTCATAATTTTGTGCACCCTTTGTTCTTATTTATATGGATTTTTACACATTGCACACATCTTTTGGTCGAAATTTATTTGTTACATATTTTTCGATCGACATTTAATGGTCATGTGTCCCTTAAAATTGCAAACTTAAAGACAATTGTTTCCACTGCAGCTACCCTGCACCCAGTACCCTCATTTACACAGAAGCCCAATTTAACAAAGCCACGATTGGTTGCTTATGGATTTATTTTACAGTACACTTTTTCAGAAAAGATAATAATTCTCCTACAAATTTTACCATGGCAGAGTTATGAGCCCTTTTGATATACCAACTTTCTCCTATTTTGTGTCCTCCCCATTTAGATTAGTATTAGAAAAGAAATCGCATTTAAATTAATTCGTGATTTGTCCTACCCAGAGGGCAATTAGGTAAATTCTTATATTTAGCCTAAATTTTCAGCAGTTCAGTACGAAAAATATCCTCAAAATTTATATGAATATTATTTAATAAATACAAAATTAAACGCAGCATCCCCCTTAAAGGGTTACAATATTTTTTGAGACTTGCAATGCAGATGTTAATGCAGATGTTAATGTGTTTCAAAAACATATCCAGGCAAATCAAAATAGGTTTTGAAACTATCCCGTTCTTCGTTTCACAAAGTACTTCTTGGCTAAGCACTATTCCTGTGGCATTGTTTATTTTCTTATTTAATCGAGTATCAATTTCAAGTACTTCTGCACAATTTGAACAAAGGGAGGAGAGATTTATATATTATTCTTTTATATTGTCACAAATATATTTAAAATATTTGAACAGCAGTTTAGATCCGAAACACAAAATACATGTATACTGTATTCAAAGTCACTTATGCAGGGAAAGCAACTATGGAAGGGTTCATCATTTAGCGTTTGGTAAAATTTATGAATGCACATTTAAATGCATGCAGACGAATCTTAATCTAATTAAAACAGTTGAATATTTTATTATTATATCGGCTCAAATAAAAGCAATAAATAAATTACCAATACGATTAGTGAAGCAGAATGCTTACTGTCATTTAAAAGTATTTTGGAGAAATTATCTTTGTTAAAGAATTCCTTGTTTCTTAAGGTCATAGTGTTGTGTATATGAACTGTAACTTCGGTTGCTGAAGATCGAGTACCCTTATCAATAAACACTTGGGTAGATGGAAATCTAAAGCTTTCCGGCAATATATCATGCTATATAATTGGTATGGAATTTACTGTTGTATATTCGTATAACATACCTGTAGACGTCAACCTGAACAGACTGTAAATGTATGTCTGTTTTTGTTTTAAATAAAGATGGTCATGGTGGCCAAACTGTCTTAGGCTAATTTTTATATTAACATGGCTTGCTCTACTATTTATATATGTTATTGTTTACATCTGAACAAGTCGTTTTTACATAATTATTATATTCTTAAATGTTTTCATGCAACCACTGTGGGTTTTTGTTTATGCGAGTGATAGTATAACGTGTGCTATTAGTCAGCTTTAACAAATTTCTTCAATTATTTTTATATGCAATTTGGCTTTCCCTTTTTCATACTTCAGTAGAGGTCAACAAGGCTTGCTCTACACTTTCAGGTCTTTTGTAACTGTTTGGTGGAGGTCAACATGGCTTGCTCTGCCATTACTCTTAGCTATAATTTTGCATCTGAATTAGTCAATTTCACAGATATATGTTTTAGGTTTATATGGTTTTATTCCACTTTTGAGGGTTTTGTTTTACAAAAAGAGATACACTCTGGTTTTCCTACTCTTTCATATTTTATGGGGAATTCTTGTAGGCTGGGGTATCACTTTCTTAGATTTAGTGGCATATTTTTTAACCCCACCTTTGCTTATGTTTCTTATTTCGCAACAAATTATTTATTTGCATGTTCATATATTATTCGTCATCTGTGAATAAATGACATTCTGGTCAACATGAGTCTTTATTTCTACCAGCAAAACTAGCTCGGCCTCCCCTTAAAACCCGGTTTGGAAACCTTGGCTGACAACAAAATCACTTATGACGCACTTATTAATTTGCATATATTTTATGTAACAGTCCGTAGCATCCTACGTCAAGAGGTTGTAGAAGATGCATAATAATGCTGTTGTTCTGTGGCCATTTAAATACATTTAATGTTACATGAGATTTATAACCATCTAAACTCAGTATGATGTTCTGATTTTGTGGTATAAATTTTGTGAAGTGGTTGCTCAAACAATCTAAAAACAAAAATGAATTGGACCATCCTGAGTCCGAGACAACCAACCGTTCGAGGGATTTTCCTTTAAGTAATCCATTAATCATTCTTTTTCCTGGATAAATGAGGTAAGATGGTATGTTATTTCCTATGGCATTACCGCATCCCAGCAATTTAGTTGCGTCACCTTTTCCTGAAATTACTTCTTGAGCAGGAACATGTATAATTAAATGTGGCCTATCTAACGCTTATCTAACGCTTTCTCTATCTCGACGACATGTTTGATAGAGTTGCGGCCTATGTTCTGCTTATTTCAAGAGACCTATGTCTGACTACCTGAGGTTCTGACCAGCGTTTCTCGACACCATAAAACCAGTTCATACTAAAAGGTTGGGCTTTACCTGGTTTTCTTGTTATGGAGGATAAAAAAATATGAAATATGTTGGAATAACTTCCTTTCTGCTACATGTATATCTATACCCTAAAGGGGCAATTTATTTGAGGTGCTTGTCATCAAGTGATAGCAAGGGCGATTTTACCATGGTTCAAAATTCTGGATCTATGTCCCTTGCAACTCAATCTCTAAAAGTGTGGAAAGGAATAACAAATATTTTGGAAGCATTCCTTATCCACATGTAATTTTCAATAACCTCCAAGTGTCATCTGTCATGGTTTCTGTATTGACCGGGTTGATCTGAAATATAACTAGACAAAGTCGATCTAGCGATCACTGATATCACCGCTTTTGTAAAAAATTATAATGTTTTTCGTGGACTGTGACCTTGAAATTTGACGATTTCCCCCAAATCGATAGGCTTCTTACCAACCAGATATATAACAATATTCTAAAGCTTCATTCAAATCACATGCAAACTTTTGAGTTATCGTCCGGAACAGACGGACATGAGGACCACAATATACCCCCGACTCTGTCGAGCGGGGGTATAAAAAGAACATGATATTGGTTTCTATTTATTATTTATTTATTAAAATTATTATTATTGATATTCCTTAAAAATCTAAAAATGAAAATAGTTTTCAAATAAAAATGAAATGATATTTTGATGTTGAAAAGGGATTTTCAAAAAGACCATGTATTATCAAAGGTAAAGCGAAGTTTGAAATAATTTAAATTACCAAAAATATAGAAAATTAAGATAGCTCATTCTATTACAAAAAACTCTTTTATATAAATAATTTAATATGGCAAAGACCCTGTACAATTAATTTGAATTTACCAATGGCCAATGCATTCTATACATGTTCAGATGTCTTTGAACTATATAATTGTAATATTTTGTCATTATGTCTTCTCTTATTTTTATTGTTTATGATATTATATTTAACACTAAAATGTCCCTCAGAAACGATGACAATGTGTAAGATGCTTGCTATTTTTAAAAATAAATAAATATTTTTTACTTTATCTGAAGCGATTTTTTAGACGATGATTCAAAATGGAATGTAAGTACTTCCCACTATGCCGCTGTCAAGGAATTTCTTTGAGGAAACCTGTTTCAAGCCATTTAAAGTTGGACAAAAAAGCTCTAGGAAAACTTTTAATTTATGATTGGAATATTCATTTTAAATTTACCTTTACAAATGTCATTTTTCTTCAAAACGTCAATTAAGCAAAACTAGGCTATTTTTACACGCTTGGAAGAAAACGTTGCGTAGTCAAAGTATTAAATAAGTGTTAAGTGCGATCAAAATGACCGAGCGATTAAATGAGATGACCGATGTAACGAGAATATACGATACAGACTACTGTTTTTAGCATTGTGTCTATGTTTATAATATTTTTGGTCTGTACGTTATATCACGTTTCTATACACATATTTTTAAACGTAATTAAACAACTGACCTTCCTTCGTATCAAAATTTTGTGCATATTATATAATATATAATTTTTATTATAAGTTTGCAAACATTTCAGGCTCCTTTGGTCATCATTCAACTTGTTCAACCTGTATTTCCACTGATTGATGGTTTTGAGGTAAAAATTGTCTATTCTTAAATACGCTTTTATGCGCAATTGATCTATTATAAAATTTTTGATAAGACGTCCAGGACGAGAACAAGTTCACAACAATAAATCATATGGAAAAAGGGATAAACAAACAAACACCAAATTTTAATTGCTTCTGAAAATGTATGGGGTATTTGGTAGAAACATAAAGTTTAGCCAACTCTTTTGGGTACAACCTACTTAAATCTACACAAAGATTCTTTATCGGGTTAGGTCTGTGACACTCTAAAAACGTTACTTCTATGATAAGGGTTCAGGCTTTATAACGTTACAAACCACCAACATGAGGGCCTCCATTATCTGCCACCCGGGTACACAAAGATAATTTTTGTGAGTCGAGCACTAGGAACCCTCCCAGTCGTAGTTGTTATTTATGTACTTTATAGCTGTGTATATGTAGAATGTATATGTTATCCTGTAAAACTTTTTATCAAAGGAATTAATGAAACCAGTCCAAAATAAATTAAGAAGGGATTTAAAATGTGTTTACTATCCTATAACATAATCTTAGTCCTATGTAACCAAGTAGTTAAGTTTATATTGCTCATCAACAATTGATCACCGGCATATAAATAATGGAATTGCGAGTTCGAGTCATATTCGGACGAACATCGATTGACAACGATTTCCATTCGTACTGTTGAAGTTCAAGGTTTTTACCACCTACTCAGGTAGAATTCAAAATTTAAAATGCTGTGAAAGTACTTACATTCGTGGGTATCAATTTTCGTGGTTTGATGAAATTTTACATGTTCGTGGGTCCTTAAATTCGTGGACTGACGGTTTCCGAAAATGCAAAAAGTAAGGTAGCGATGAAAATAAATGATGAATGCAGAATCATGTTCACTGTTGATAATAAACATCAACATATAAAGAAGACAAAACAGTGTCATTACATGATGTTGTTTACGTGCGTGGTAACGAATGTAAACTTAACAACACGGAAATCAAAAGCTAATTATAAACACGGTAATGTATTAAATAATAGATTAATTACAATAAAAACTACTTTGAGTCTATTTAATTCTCTAATTGATATCTATAGAAGCATTCCTAGCCGAAGGGCATTTGTCACTTCATGTGTTGAGTAGCAATAAATACAAAGGTGTAATTTAATGTCGTGTCACGATCGGTATTATCACAACATCCATTTGATATAGCGTGTCATTGATATGCACTAATAAAGATAAAATATAGCTTATCTTTTAAATATTTTATTTGTTATTTTAATTTATGTTCAAAGGAGCAACCAAACTCATAATTCCGATAATAGTTTGTTACTTTTTAACATCAAAAATGAACACCTCATATATCCCCACCTTGAACGGAAGTCGATGTTTCTTCGTACGCTTTACAATTAAATAATCCCTACATTTAATAAAAACACAATTTGAACATGAAACCTGTAACATAATCATTAAGATGGATTTTGAGCTGAACATTAGTAATGGATCGAACCACGAAATCATATATTACATTTACAAAATAAATGTCCGATCTCGGACATTTTCATATCGTTGTTCCCAAGTTCTCATCTGTTAATGAAATTTTGTTCTTCGTTGGATTTTAAATTTCGTGGTCCGAGGCCTCCACGAAAACCACGAAAATTATTACCCCACGAATAAAAAGTATTTCACAGTACTTTGTGTTAATGTTGATACTTTAGTTTTCATTATTTTCTTTTAGTTTTTATTTTAAGTCTTTACAACAGATTTAGTAATCAGCTACATCCGATTCAGTTAACCTTTAGAAGTGATCCGGTAATATTAGCTGTCAATGTATGCTGTTCTTGATTGCTTTTTTATTACTTAAGGCGTATCCAATCTTTTGCATTTCGTTAAATTGCATAGCGGACACAGGCAACCACCAAAGATGAAAATCGTTACAAATGAATTACTATCGCGGATTAAAAATTTTATGTTCAATTAAAAATTGTCAAAAAACCGTTTTAGTCAACTCTGAGCACGTTGTGAAGTCATAGCAAAATTAAAATGAAAATTTATGTTTGTTTATAAACACACAGACGTTAGATGTGAAAAGTTATTATTCTGTAAACGTACCTTAAATCATCTTTTAAGTGCTCAAGTTTTAGGCTCTATCTATTTATATAATGATAAAATGCTCTAGTGGGGAACATAAATTGCACTCCCCTTAATGGTTCCGTCTACGATGAGCTATGAGAAAACCTGTTGGTTAGCAGGAATCGAAAACAAAAATTTGAAAACAAGGCTACATGCTAAAAAGAACAAGCAAACAACAAAACCAGAAGTGAGAAACCCAAATTTAATGAATACCACTCAGGAGCTCTAACCGAGTAAACTCGAGTAATGTGCATGTTTATACTGGTTTTTAAAATTAGCGCTTTCTATTTCTGTGGTGCGTTCTTTTGTGAGGCTCGTTCCTCTGCAATTAGTTATGAATATACCTGCCTAAATTCAACGGTCTGAAAATCAATGATATCAATGAGCGTTTCCTAAATTCCAGTATCGGAATTTCAGTTGGATGGATTATGATTATGTTTAATAATAACGTTTGACTATAATGACCCCATTGTAGCCTCCCTTAACCACTAGATAGATAAATGAAAGCAATGATAGATGGCGCAACAAAACGTAAATAGGGTACATATTGCAGTTTGTCATATTGGAAAATGTTGCGGCCATCATGTCAACTTAGTATTTAACACTATAATTTAGAAGCCTTCTAAATCTCTAGCTACGGAAATGTAAACTACAGTTTTCATTTTTCCATCTAAGGATTAAATGAATCTAACTAGGTCAAACTACGGTGGTCTTGTACAAATTTACTTTTCAAGTTGACAATTTATCTCCCAAGAATTTATCCCCACGCAAATGAAAGCTACATGATACATAAAAAAAATTCCGCTTAACAAAACGTATACAGTGTGGTAGTTTTACTCCATGAGAGTGTCCTCAACCCGTAGATATGGAAATTGACCCTATATAAAAAAGACGCAACAACTAGAGGCTCCCAGGAGCCTGTATCGCTCACCTGAAGTAAAATTGATTCAAAAATGTTCAAGGAGAATAATTCCTAAACGGTTCATCAGACAATCTTGACCCTAAAGTCATTTTTGTAGCCCTCATAGAGCAGAACAATTAAGCAATGCTAACTTTTTCTCTAGTTCTAATAATTTTCAAGATTTTGAGGCAAAAATGTCAAAAATAATCGATTTCGACAATTAAAGGGCAATAACTCCTATAAGGAGTAATCATACAACTTCAACCCAATGGAGTGTTTCTTAGAGCTTTTGATGCAGATGAAGGCATGTCTCTTCGGTTTTCCTGTGTCTGTTACACTATTTTAAATATAAGCCAAAAACTGTATTTTACCGCCCACCCATCCTATTTTTAGCCATGGTGGCAATGTTGGTTAATCTGCAGCCATGGTTGGTGCAAACTTGATTGACGACATTTGACAGATGATGTGTACAAAGTTTCAAGCAGTACTTTCAGTTGTTTCAGAGGAGAAGATTTTAAAAAATCAATTAAAACCGATTAAAAAAACAGTTCAAGGGGAATAACTCTTAAACGGTTAATCAGACAATCTTGACCTTTGAGTCATTTTTGTAGCCCTCATAGAGCAGAACAATTAAGCAATGCTAACTTTTTCTCTAGTTCTAATAATTTTCAAGATTTTGAGGCAAAAATGTCAAAAATAATCAATTTCGACAATTAAAGGGCAATACCTCCTACAAGGAGTCATCATACAACTTTGACCCAATGGAGTGTTTTGTAGAGCTTTAGATGCTGAAGAAGAAAGGTCTGTTCGGTTTTCCTTTATCTGTTATACTTTTTGAACTATAAGCAAAAAACTGTATTTTGACCCCTCGGTTTTATTTTTAGCCATGGCGGCCATGTTGGTTGGTCTGAGGCCATGATTTGGGCAAACTTGGTAGAGGGCATTTTACTGATGATGTATGCAAAGTTTCAAAGCAATCCCTTCAGTGGTTTTGGAGGAGAAGATTTTTGAAGAAAAGTTAACGACGACGACGACGACGACGACGACGGACGACGACGGACGCCAAGTGATGGCAATTGCTAAAAAGGAGTATATAGTGCAAGTAGTACAGTTTGTCATATAGGAGGGAATATTGGTGGCCAAAAATGACAACCGAACATGTACAATTTAATGGAACCACCAAGCATTTATTTCTTGGGAGCCTTCCCCATCCACATGAACTAATTTTAAGTTGATCACATTCAATTTTATATGATAGTCCCTTACAAATTCTAATGTCCAGGTTTAGTGCGTAATGTAGTAAGATTATTTTGATACAGTTTTAATTTTCAGAACAAGGGGATAAAAGCAGACTACGATCAAAGTTTACATACAATTTTACATGTCTTGTAGACACTTTTGGTCCCATACCATCATTGAAATAGACACTGCACTATATCTGGCTTACAATGTTTAATAAAATATAACTTCGTATTTCAAACACCAACAATCATTCTTACGTTTTCAAAAGTGGTTCTTTTAAATACAAATTTACTTGAGATATTATACAATTAATGACTTTGATAAAGCCAAAATGTATATTCACCTCGCCTAGCGGCTCGGTGAATATTACATTTTCTCTGGCTGATAAATCCTGATAGGGACCATATATCAAAGTCATTAATTGTTTTATTTCATGAATAAAACCACCATCTCCCTTGATCAGAAAAACTGAGGATGTATTTTCTACTGGAGTACCTGCTTACATTTTGTAATAGTTGTAATGTTAGCCACCCTTAATATGTTTTATTTAATACTGCATTTTGATATCAATTTGCTAATAATCCTGAAATTCCAGTTTCAAATATTGAGAAGAGTATAACTAAATCAATATATCGCAGAACCGACGTTTCTCTCATTTGTTGTTGACACGCACGATGTTTATATAGCTGACGTCATTGAATTGTGTACTATTAATACAATCGATTTGATTGGACTAATGAATTTATTAAGACGGCTATTCTGATTGGCTAAAACATAAAAACCAGGTCGATATCGGATTCCGCTTGAATACTATGCAGCGGAATCGTGCAACGAACAAACATTTTATTTAATTTTAGTACTGTTGCGATTTATCGTGACCCGAAAGTTGTTTTTAGACCAATCAAAAACACGCAAAATTCTATTCATGTAATAATGCGATATATATGTTTATTTTAATATCGAGCAGTAAATATTTCAAATTGTTATCTTTATGTTCTTGGATATAAATGGAGCCATACAGTACACATAATATCAAACAAACACTGACGAATGTTAGGTACTGGTAAGATCCTTAAGACTAGACTCTTAGCGTGTTCGCATGTTACAACACGAAAGCTTGACCATAGCTGTTAACGTGCATGTCACGCTCATATAACAAGGAACCCTTAGTCAATAAAACTGAACAGTTTTAATCAATGCAACTTAACAAATCGCTGTATTATGAATTTTTCTAATGTTAATATGGTATATGGAAAAATAAAAAAAAATAAGTACCTTTAACCTACTAAAGGACATACCGTATCAATGTTCTAAATAAAGTGTATATTGATTTTGAGTCACTTCCTGTATATTTGTTTTCGCTTCGAAAGTCAACATTTCAGACACTGAAGTTTTAAAATAAACATGATATATTGTATGTGAACCACTTCAGTTACTTAATAATAATCTATAACAACTAACAAAAGTTTATAGAGGTATGCAGTGGTAGTAAATGTGTACTAGTAGCAGGTTACTACACTGTGTACCCAACATCATGTACGACCTATGTTGTGATCGGATAGTGGTTAGTTGTGTAAAAATTTCTTTGTAAGCTTTAAGTTTTTAAAAATGGTAATATTTTTCTTAGATTTTGAAGATAAAATGTATGTATTTTTTTAAACAATTTAGTACTTTTACATTCACTTCATTAGATATTGCATGCAAAAGTATAGTGTCTTTAATGTTAAATAAATTAAACTTCATTAATTTCCTAGCCCAGGAAAATGCTGGTACCGTTCTACCTGCAATAGATCAATTAATAGGGTGTTAGCACCTTATACAATATCAGGGACTGTATAAATTACAGACGTCGTAGTATTACAGAAAATATATTTAGAAATCGAATATCTAAAGCATCCGAAATAAAGACTTCATACCAAATATATATATAAGTACACAAATTAAACCAAGACTTCTAAAATTATATTTAAATGTAGTTTCTTAATTTCTCTGTTGATTTCCTTACGTATTGAAAACAAATGTCATTTATTATTTGAAATTACCGAATTATATGGTCAAAGAGTCCGTATGTTTAATATTAATGGAGTTAAAAGCCACTAGGTGTCTATTTCATCATTGTACACTA
This sequence comes from Limnoperna fortunei, assembly GCA_944474755.1. Lineage (NCBI taxonomy): Eukaryota > Metazoa > Mollusca > Bivalvia > Mytilida > Modiolidae > Limnoperna > Limnoperna fortunei. The sequence continues at coordinate 60,931,967 of OX104115.1, forward strand.
GATTACTAAAACAGTAAAAATGATGTAAACTAATTTTACGAAAATATATAGAGCTGACTTTATTTTCTAGTTATATGTATATAGTTACAATAAAAATCACTAGTTATTAAGCATTTAAATTAGGAACAGCAAACATATTTGGGTGCAGTAATCTACGAAAGCTCAGAATGCTCAGTCGAGATTCGAGAATAGAAATCCGAAATTTCAGATTCGAGATTCCATATAGTTATCACCAATCAGTTTGGGTGTGACATAATCGTTTACCAATCTGAATATTTCTTATATAATCAAACTAACCATTAAAATAGCCAGTATCTCAATTTGTAATTAAAAGCATACATAACCTGGGTGCATTAAATTTGTAAACAATATAGCAATTGAAGCTCAATTTTAAAGAAGACAATACTTTTAGAATATCACTTTAGTTAATGCGTTGGGCCAAAAGACAATTGGAAAGTGGCTCCATACAGAAAGTAGAATGTTGCATTCAGTTTGTAAAAAATGTTTACTGAGACGTCAATTGTTTGACAATTTTATTGATTTGTCTATAATACAAATATGTAAAAGATTTGCCTGATGGATTTAATATGTTTGTTGTAATAATTAGGAGCTTAATTGTTTAGGTATTTACCCACCATGAACTTTTTAGGGCTTTATCTATGAGGCTTTAAAGTTGTTATACGTAGCGATATGTGATATTTATTAATACTAAATACTAAACATACTGAAGACCAAATTTGTCATATGTTAGGTTTTCTGATTGACAACATATTCGTCATGTTTGAAGGACATGTTCTTCAACAAAAATGTTTTTGAGACGTCGATTGTTTGAGAATTTTATTGATTTGTCTCTAAGACAAATATGTATAAAATTTACCTGTTGGATTTATTATGTTTGTTGTAATATTAGGAGCTTAATTGTTTAGGCATTCACCCACTATGAACCTTTTAGGTCTTTAACCATGGGGCTTCAAAGTTGTTATACGTAGCGATATGCGATATTTTTAAAACTAAATACTAAATATACTGAAGACCAAATTTGTCATATGTTACTAGGTTTTCTTATTGACAACATATTCGTCATGTTTAGAGGACATGTTTTTCAACAGACGTTTGGTATTCAAATAGGTACTAATTGTGCTCCTCTCTTCGCCGACCAGTTTTGTACTCTTATGAGGTTGAGTTCCTAGAAGGAATGCTGATGAAGAAAGAAAAGACAATGGTCCAGAACTTTAATTTTACATTCTGCTATATTGATGATGTTTTGTTCCTCAACAATGCTAAATTGTGTTACTATTTGCATTCAATTTACCCTAGTGAGCTTGCAATTAAAGACACCAACAATACACTAAGGTCAACCTATAATATAATAGCCTATTATCTCTGCAGAAGGTCTATGGTCGTCACCATTACTTTATTGATTGTTATGGGAAACAGTCTCTCAAATACTATACATGTAGGACCTTTTCGCTGAGACATAGGTAGTGTTTCCTTTTACTGGATTTGACTTTTTCCTAGACATGATAATTAGTAAACCAACGGGTGTCTAATTAGAAGCAGGCGCTGGTTACTCGTCCCGTGCACTTGAGTGCACCGGTCCCATGGTTTTTATTGAGTTCGGGTTACTCTTTCTGATTTTGACTAAAGCTCAAATGTACCATTTCAGAATGATCTTAATTTACAGAACACAATAGCTGCCATAAAATTTCATTATGTTTATATTATGAAATACAATCATTAAGTATCTATGACACCATTGGTGGACGCAATCACTTGTGTAAAATATATATACATGGTGTATTTAAGAAGAAATACAACTAATTGCTTAGCTATAAATTAAAATTTTTACATTGTACATGTATCATGCTGTCTTGTATAAATTAAGAAATTGAAATGACATGGCATATACAAATGTACAAAATTAAGGCGCATGTAGTAAAAATAATGATAAACATGGTTAAAAAATACTGGATTTTCTTTATTTAAAGAAATGTGACTTTTCACAGAAAACATATCAAAAATCAAACGAAACGTCATTTTAAAAAACAAAGAAAATGGTATACAATACTGCCTTTTGATTGTTTCATCAAATGTATGTTGAACAGTCTAACTAGCTAATGCATGTAGTATTCATCATAGTTCAACTATTCATGCGTCAAAACAATACATACAGTACAACCTTAGAAGTAAAAACGCAGCATGTTCGAATAAACAAAGATACCTACGCAATGCACAACAGAAAATAAAACTGATATGCCCTTGACGAAATACAAATTATGTGAGGAAACTGAACCGGTTAAAGATGTCAGTTCACACCAATTATCTTCGTGTTTAAGGTAGAATTAGATTGGCTTGTGAGTTTAATAGCAAGTATTTGACAACGGCTCTGTAAATGAACTTTGACTGAGGGAGAGGAAAATAGTTCTTATTTTGATATTTGACTGCGCCAAACTGTAGCATAGACAGTGGATTTATTATTCAATGGAATTTTAATATTGGAGCTGTATTTAAAAAGAAGTTTCATATAGAATTTATAAATAAATTTATTCAGATAATTTATTAAATGTATTGGGTATTTTTTTATCTGATTGTTCAAAGCCTATTTCTGGACTATTTTATGGGTGTAAGGGAGTTTCCATGAGTACCCTTCAGATTTTCTAAATTTGCAAAAAATTTTATCTGACATGGCACCCCGAAAATTTAATGTGATATACGTGAAATTATTTCGGTCGCTTTGAGGGGTCTCTCATAACTCAACGAAACTTGTAGCCTAAGTGAGAGCAAAAAATGACAATAGTTTCCCCTATACAAAAATAATTATGAGGCCGTTGTCATTTAAATTACCATTACAAGTTATGTACTTCCAATATAAGTAGTTAGAAACTGTAGCAGTACATAAGCTACCTACTAACAGTTCACAACTAATTAACTTCATATGACTTTGAAGTTAAGAGAGCTTGTCATTTTTCAACATTGGCCCGGCATTTCATTTCATTTGCATTTAAAACATTTCAGTTTCACATTTTGGAATGTTAATTTTTTTACTGTTTATCTGACCTGCTGGTGCATTCCTTGTTACAGAGGAGTCGATGTTTGTGTTAAATGGATAAAGGCATGATTTTAATCTCCGAAAGTTAAATATGTGACAAAGAAATAATTTTCGAATCGAAGAAGGAATCATTGTTGTATGAATACTTTTTTTAGCATATTTCACAAGATAGAATTAGTTATTTTGGTGGTATTTACTCAAGTAAACGAAACAAAAATAACCTTTGGTTATAGAAAATATCGTCTTCATCTAAAGCGTTTCTATTACTGATCAAGATTTAGTTGTTGAAATTGTTATTGTTTATAAGAAATGAGAAACTATAATAAGGCCAGCATCCAATCTGATAATGAATTTGTGTGATATCAATTAAAGCATTTGCAAACAAATTAAATTTGAACGGAATTTTATCTAGAATTATTATTATCATAATACTCATATGACTGCGAATCAAACATAGTTTTCAATAAATTCGATCTTTAACCAAATTCATTTTTGATTGTCCTATAAATACACCATTATAGTTTAAATGTTATTACGAATATACACATAATAAGGCAGAGTAAACAAATGCCACTGTTGATGTATTACTACAGAACTGTTTATGCAAATTAATGATCAGGTTAAAACGATTAATAAGGCCACGCTCTGGGTATGTTTTAATAATAAAATAGAATGTTAAAGCTAGTATGTTTTTCAAAGGAGTACTGGGTGCCGTTTCATAAAGCGATCGTTAGCTTAACGTGCACGTTATCCCATGTAAATTGCATGGGATGACGTGCACGTTAAGCTAACGATCGCTTTATGAAACAGCACCCTGGTGTTTCGTTTGAAAAAAATAGGACTTTTGCTTTAAACATTGAAGAAAATAATATAATAAAATTCGTCAAATATACTAAGGTTATAAGGTTGACTACATTAGATTCGCCTTTCGTCTAATGGAGTCTCATCAGCGAGTAACCCAAACAAATATTGGAATATCAAATTATTTAGACTTTGAAGATCTTACATCAACACAATTTTAAAACGTGATGCCAAATCCAACCAAAAGCCATTTAACATTTGAAAATACTGAAAAAAAAACATTTTTAATCAAAGGCAAACACATTATTTTTTAAACGCTCCTGCAAATAGACTAGACACCATTCGTTTAATTGGATATTTAATCATAATTACACCTCATATAAAAATGCTGGCTTTTGATTGGTCAATAGACAGTGTATTTTTCGCAAATTTCCTTATTTTGCATCGATTTCGTCATCACCGGGGTATTCAGAAAAAAATTACCCTCTGTGCCGTCGTATTTGCTTAAAAATAACCCTCGCATATTATTATGCTGGAAATATTCATTCGGAAGTTTTGACTTTTACCTCAAAGTAAACGTAACATGAGTAATCGATTTTGAAAACCAGAAACGTTCCGATAGTACAGAGTCAACAAGCAGCACGCACATGGTCTAGTATTCACCGCTCTTTGAAATCATGATATTCGGTGTAATTAAACAGATAAATCATGTCTGGGAGGGGTATTTGTGAAAAATACCAGTCTCGGGAATCAAATTTCCCTCGCCTATAGGCCATTGTCACATTGGCCGCTTGGTGAAGCCTCGACTTCCACTTATGGCCCTGTGTATACAGTTAAAATGCAGTTACTTAACAACACTTAGTTGGTAAATAAAAATTATTACGCACAACTGGTTTATTTTCGGACTGCTCTTACGCCCTTAGTAACAATTTTATCAAGAATTTTCATTCCAGACGAGTCATAGATATTTAGCAAATATATGAAAATGATTAGATATGTGTTTGGTTAGTAATTAACAGATTTCTATTTCAAGATCTTACATGAAGCTGAAATATCGTTTACAATGGAATTAGCTAAAAATGATTTGTAACAGACAGATTAGGGACAATTAGTTGGAAACTACCAGGGCACATATTATTTTAGCTCAAACAAAAGGCAAAATATTGGAAAGAAAACCAATAGGGATGTTGAAGAACTCAGATTATATTTGCATAAATGATTTTATAGGTTATCATATTTATTTGTCTTCCCATAGTAATGTTATCACTACATTAAAAGGTCAAATGTTTAAAGTAAAGTAATCACGAATAAACAGTACATACTGAAGTCATAATGTTTGAAGTTCAATACACAAGGATCCAAAAAAAGTTTTTGCTGAAAACAGACTTTAATGAAAACATGATAAATATCTCTTTCTGCAGGCATATCAAAAGCAAATTTTCTACATAATAAAAACGTTATCCATTTAAATGATCTCAATACTTACAGAAGCCTCATTTCAATAACTGAACAAACTGATCGGTCCTACTTAAATACGCCTGCATACGCCTGCCGTAATAAATGTACGCCTGCAGTAAAAAGATGTACGCCTGCCACTATTTGTGACTTACATTTCACCAAGTTGTTGCAATTCACGATGTCTTCTTACCCATGCGGGATTTGTAGTTATGAGTGTGACGGAAATAAGAATATTGCATGTGACTGTTGCAACCAGTGGTACCACCAAAAATGTGAAAATTTAAATAGATTAAATTTTTCTTTTTTGAGCAAAACCTCACTTTTTTACGTATGTTCACGTTGCCTTTTGGATAATGACGGCAACTTTAATTATTTAGCAGGCTTGAAAAGGTTAATTGAGAACAGGAATTCCGTTGAATCCGCAAAATTGGAACTTATTTTTATGAGGTTTTTGCCTTCAAAATTTCTGTCTCCAGATGATTTAGATCCTTCTGTCATGGTCACTGACATCATAGCGACCACTCTTTTGGGTAACAATTCGGATTTTTGGCCAGTGGAGACAACAGGGAATGGCAATTGTCTTTTTAATGCCATATCCCTTGGAATTTCAAAAACTGAAAAATTAGCTACTGAATTAAGGTACCGTACATCTATTGAAATGATTTTGAATAGGGCTTTTTACATTGACGACCATAAACACGACGGAGGAAACAAGAACAAAAATTATTTCTGCTATTTTTGGTCAATCCGGGCTTCTTTATTCTGATTCTCGCATTTCATATTTTGAGCGAGAATCTGAAATTTTGGAAAAATTCGGGCATGTAGGGGGACAATATCTCTCTGAGAAATTGCTCCCTACATTAAAAGAAAAATTTTTTTTCAAATAAAATTATACCACCAAATTGGAAAAACAATAACTGTGAATCTATGAATCACAAAATCAAAAGTTTGGGAGATTGGAAAGTTTCAAAAATTCCTGAGCTGATAAAAAGACTTTGTGAAATTCACGAGTCTCAGCTACTTGAAATTCGGGGAGCTCTTCACGGGAGGGGTGGGATGGAATTATCAGATAGGGCCAAGCAACTTATGGTTCCACACTATCTTTGGATAGACATGACGGACGTCCAACGCAGGAAAATTTTTAATAAATGTATTCACTTTCGGCCAAGGACAGAGACCATTGACTCCACAGACGAACAACTGACAATACCTGCTACTAGAAAGCTTGCAAGGAAACCAGGGCAAATTAAAAGAGTACGTAATGCAAAAACAACTTCAAATCCCAAAAAGCCGAAAATAGTGTAAATTATTGTATATTATGTGCTTTTGTTGTAATTAGTGCTGCCTACTTACCAATTAGTTGATGATATTAGTTTTGATTGTAATATACTAGTGCTTGCTTTGTAATTTAACTTATTATAAAATGATTGAAATGTTTTTAATATAATAGTGCTTGCTTTGTAATTTAATTCATTATAAAATGATTGAATTGTTTGTAATATAATAGTGCTTGCTTTGTAATTTTATTCATCTTAAAATGATTGAAATGTTTGTAATGTAATAGTACATGCTTCTTTAATATTATAGATGATTTGCTAAAACCACTTTATCTATATTTCTTTATATATTTTATTAGTTTACATTGACTCAGTTAAACCTACAATAAAGTTATTTTAATTCTTTACAACTGTTGTCTTATTCATGGTTCAATTGACATATTAATAAAAAAGCATGTCGTCTTTGTCTACTTTAAGGTCTATCGTATATGTTGGTTTTTAACGAAACCTATTTTCCGAATAGACTACGCCTGCGCAAGTTATACCATGTTGTCACAATTCACCATTTCAATGAATGGCCTATTATTCCTCAAAATCTTTATTGAAAATTACCAAAAATATATATTATTCATTCTAAAACTATTTTTACATCATAATACACCATAAAAAATTAATATAATGTATAAATATGATGGCAGGAGTATACTTTTTTACTGCAGGCGTACTTCTATCACGGCAGGCGTATGCAGGCGTATTTAAGTACTACCCCAAACTGATACCACATTGTACATGATATTTTATCGACGTATAGACGTATACGTAGCTTATCGAACATGTATCCATAAATAATTCACCCTTTATTTGTATATCAGAACAAATTGATCAAAGTTGGGTACAGTAAGGGGTACCCAGGGCACATTTCACAGCAGCAACGTTTCCACAGATTGTTGATAGTGAAGCCCTGAAGGCCCTTTTGTTCCGTATTGTCAGGATATAATAATAATGAAACTTGATCTTGGTTCATAGTTGATGACGGCTTGTGACGCTCCTTCAACAAAGATCCCTTTGGTAAATTTCTAAGAAGAGGCGCATTGTAGACACTACAAGACTAAATCGTCCTTCCCAAATACTTTGTCCGTGGCAATTAAAATTAGGTCCCCATTTGTTCAATCTTAATTCACCGAAGGGATTTATAATTTTGTTTGTTATCTTGTCCGCGTTAAGAATTATCAAAAATACTGCTCGATGGACGTTAAAGTAATCATTCAATTAATCAATTTATCAATCAGACTGAACTGACAAAGTCATTGCATCTGTAACAAAAGTTTTTAAGTGAATGTTTTAAAATGAAAATAAAACGTACCTGTAATCTTATGAAGGACATCCGTTTAGTAAGCGTCAATATTCTAAATATAGTAGCTATTTTATTAGTACATGTTTTAGGGTTGGTCTAAAAACAGGACGTAGAAAAACAGGAGGGGAAATTTTCTATATATAAATGGTCGTAACTTTTGAAGTAATAAAAATATTATCAAACTTAAAACTGATTATTAAAGAAGAAATAATAAACTTTAAATTGATATATAGTTAAAAAAAAATAATGAGTTTAAAGGCAAAAATTCTTTACAGGACGGGATTTGGTGAAATGAAAAATCGACCGAAAAGTCATAGGGTAACCATCTTTGACGATAAATATTTTACATAAAAACTATTGTCTGTCAAGAAATGTTTACTTTCTGCTAAAGTTGAGATCATGTAGTTTACCAAAACATTAAATTTGAATAAATCAAGTTTCCTCAAGAGGAATTCACACAAGAGTTAGGAAATATAAACTTACCTTTTTTAGAAATTTAAATTCCAACAAACAACTTATCCCATCAATTTACATTATGATCTAGTATCACATAAATTCATAAAATGAAGCAAAAAATTTTTTTGAAAAACTAATTTGAAAGATAATATAATTTAATTAGTCTAATTACTTGAGTACCGTTAACGATTTTTGTCTTAACAAATTACAATTTAGTATTTGATCTATTGCTGATATGACAGATTGAACAGTTCTCAATTATGGTCAATATTATTCATAACATTATGTATAAAGAGGGGAATTTGTTGAAAAGGTCATATACAATTATATTTGCTAACTGTTGTGTGGATTAATGAACTTTCAAAGGGATGGCTAAAAATATGGCCGTTATGGATTTTTTTTACATTTTTACAAAAAGCTTACACTATGAACCCAAATAAAGACTGACATTACCATATACAGTTCCAATTTGATTAATAGAAACTGATAGTGACTGTAAATGTACTGCTCACGATCTGTAAATCACTGTATACAATTCATACAGTTCACGTCAGTCATTTACAATTTTTATCTTTTACTGATTGCTTCTGTCCTGAACTGAAACAGTTCATGACAGTTAAGTACAGTACTTTTGTAGGATCGACAAGAACTGTTAGTCACTACATCAGATCATGACAGTACTTTTAAATATTTACCTGGATTTAGAATTACTGACATTCACTGTAGCAGTCCTTGACAGTGATTATCACTATTTAACTGTATTTAGAATGACTGATAATCACTGTATCAGTCGTTGTCAGTCATTATCAGTTCTTACCTTGATTAAGAGCAACTGATGTTCACTGTAGCAGTCCTTGACAGTGATCATCAATATTCACGTCGATTTAGAATGACTGATAATCGCTGCAACAGTTCTTGTTGGTCATTATCGATTCTTACCTTGATTTAGAATGACTGATGCTCACTGTAGCAGTCCTTGTCAGTCATCATCGGTTCTTAACTTGATTTAGAATGACTGATGTTCACTGTAGCAGTCCTTGACAGATATCATACTTTCGCTTCTATACCGTTCTATATATAGTCATTTGTAAACAAAGACCAACAGTGAAGACTTGATAAAATGAGAGTATAATTGATAAAAAATAGGAAATGTGTCAAATTAACTACAGAAGTCTATTTTTTCCTAGTGCAAAAAATATTTTCGTTTCATTCCATTGCTTCCTCCTCTTCTTTCTTCTCATTTCACATACATTTATATTTACATACTGCCACACAAATTTATTGAACATGTTTTGCCCAATGGTTGTAACAAACAGGGTGCGATAAATTACCGAAATAAAAAGCCACATAACGTTACACCTGTACATATTTCTAATAAATTCCACAGAGCTGCCCAGCGGATCCACCAGTTGGACAAGGGATGCCTTCTCGTTAGGGGTGTCAGGTCAAAGTACGAAAGCCTAACCACGGACCACATTGAGTAACATGTTTGTAGAGTGCCACTCTGCTTGCATGATCTAGACTTTTTTGTAGATGTTAAAAAGAGTACGCTCGTTGTATCCGCCACAAAAGCTGAGTTTTTTTCCGCCCGCCCTACCTAAGCCACATACTTTTCCAGTGGTATTCAAAAGTTTTGTTCTTTTAGTCCATCTTTCCCGAATTAATTGTTTGTTAACATGTTTTCGTCCTGAATGAAGCTGAAATTATGCTCGCTGGATGTTAAGCAAATATCCATCAGTCAATCAATCAATCAATCAATCAATCAATCAAGCATCATATCCTCTGGACCAAAATTATTGTTGGACATGCGCCGTTTGGATACTTGAAGATATTTATCCCACAACACTTTGTAAATTTACTAGATTTGTGTAAGACAAACTAAACACATGTTGTAGTTTTAATCCGTATTAAATTTTTAAGGTGTGGGTAGGGTCATTATAATATTATGGTTTTATTTTCAAAAACTAAATGAACAATTATATTTCCGACATGCTGATAATACCAGTGAACACAGATGATCAAGTTCCAGCTGTGACATGATGTTATTTACATCTTACTTGATGTATATTGCGTTTATATATGTGTGTTTCATCTCCAGCAGTGTTATGTAACATCTGTGTTTATTTTTTTTGTCTTTTCTGTACTCAACTTAAAATCAAATCACAAAAGAGAACTACGAAATTGAAAAGTTTGTTGTTTTTTTTCGGTTTATTATTACACTAAAAAGGATTAAACTGTGAAATTGTCACTTCATAGTTTTTGTATATAATCATCTTTGTTTTTAATTGTCTATATGCATGAGTTTTGGTAAAAAAAGTGTGCATCGCCTTGGAATATCCCGAATAAACCGGCCTTTTTTCTTGTAGGGGTAGGGTTGCAATGCAAAGGTTTAAAGTAGAAAACACTGTAGTCACTGCAAACGCTTTTTAAATAAAATCATCTTTGTTTTCTTTTTGTTTATATGCATCAGAAGGAAAATAAATGTGTGCATCGCCACGGGAATATGCCGATTGTAAACAATGACACATTTACACATTACAGAAAACTATGATTGTATTGTAGTGCATCTTTTTACGAACGATGCTAGATATAATAACAACATGGAAAACGTATGTGACGAATTTGAGAGTCTTATCAATAGCATACATGTAAAATGGCCCACAGCATCAGTCATCATTTCACTGGGCATATGTCGAGAGGACTCTCATAATCTTAATAACAAAATACAAGAATGCAATATCATCCTGAAACACAAATTCTTGCACTAAAATTTTGTACAACTTTGTGAGTATACAACACTAAGTTACAATGGTAGAGCTAACTATAGATTTCTGAGTAAAGACAATGTACATTTGAACTATGAAGGGGTTAGAGTGTTTGTTGGAACCCTGAAATTTTATTTATGTAAAGCTCTAAATATCAAAAGAAACAGAAGTCCATACTTTTCTGGACAGAGTAGTAGACCTATTTTTGGCTACAAAGGTAGCGACCATCACTACCTTAACTCATGGCAGTCATGGTAATAATTAAATATTATAAAACAGATTCTTCATCTTTCTGTTTATAGGATATGACAATTATATTGTATGAACACTTGAATGGTTCTATCTGTCAGTATATATACTGTATCATTATGTAAGCCATGTATTAACTATTGTCAATTACCAAAAAATATGTTATATCATTATGTAAGCTAGGTATTCACTATTGTCAATGGTGTTTTATGTTAGCTATGCATTTACCTGTGTCAATACTACCAAAATATGTTGTATTATTATGTTAACCATGTATTTACCTTAACAAAAACAAAAAACAAAAACATGTTTAACATTAAGGAAAGGAAGATAACTCCAAATATATAAAGTGAAAAAGTTACAGAAGTCTAACATAATTTGTATTAATATACATGTTCTTATAAGTTCAAGTTTACTAAAGTTCATAAATTTGAAAGAAAAATTATAATAAAACCATTTCTTATTAGTTCAAGTACTAATTTGCTTATATATCAACCACATTTGCTCAGTCAAAATTGTAAAAATGAACAAAATTCATAATCAAAGAACACCTGAATCTTTATTAAAAATATCTATGTGGAATATCAATGGATATAAATCTAAAAACTATAACAAATTTACCGATGATAATTTTATTAAAAAATTGGAAAACCATGACATATTCTGTCTTCAGGAAACACACTCTGATCTTGATAACTGTTTAGAACTGCAAAACTTTCCAAACCCAGTACATCTCATTCGTGGAAAATCTAGAAAAACAGGCAAAAGATCTGGGGGCCTTTCTATATATGTTAAAAATAACATAAGAGCAGGCATCAAATTTTTAAATCATAGCACAAATGATTTTATTTGGTTGTCGTTAGACAAAAACTTTTTTGGATTTCATGATGACTTATACATATGCTTTATTTATGAGCCCCCAGAAAACTCGAGTTATTATAAAAAGCTGGATTATGATATATTAGAAATTATTGAGAATGATATTGTTAAATATTCACAGTGTGGAAAAATCCTTTTGGATGGAGACCTGAATGCGAGGACTGCAAACGCTTTAGACCATATTGAGATGGACTCGGATAAACATGTGCCACTCATTGAAAGCTATAAACTTGACTTAAATCTTTTAAAGAGATTAAATAAGGATACAATTTAAAATACTAGAGGGAAGCAATTAATAGATTTATGTACTTCTTCTAATTTAAGAATTCTAAATGGTAGGACATTTAGAGATCTTTTAGGCTACATGCTATCAGCGAATGGGCAGTAGTACAGTTGATTATATGTTAATATCTGAAGATATGCTCTCTTCCGTTATTTACTTTAAAGTTAACAATTTATTAGCTGACCTTTCTGATCATTGTCAAATTGATTGTCTGATCAAATGCTTCTTAAATACTGAAAAGAAACTTTCTTTAGGAGTGGAAATGCCAGAAAAATTTATCTGGGATGAAAACTCCACTTTAAAATTTCAAACTGAATTAACTTCTGATGTCACTCAATCTCTGATTGATAATTTTAATAATAAATCATATGACTTTAATAATATTAACAATGCTGCTGAAGATCTTAACAATATATACATTTCTGCAGCAAAAAGAATACTCAGAATAAGAAAAAAGAATATAAACTCTAATAGAATACATAAAAAGAAGAAAGATAAACCCTGGTATGACAGTGACTTAAAAACATTAAAAAAAGACCTGGATCACAAGTCAGCTTTACTAGAGAAATATAACAAAGATCCTATTGTTCGAGGGTCTTTCTTTAAATGTCTGAAAAACTTTAGAAAAATAAGAAAGGAAAAAATGAGAAAATATAAGCAAAACCTTATTGAACAGTTAGAAACATTACATGAGGAAAACCCTAAAACCTATTGGGCACTTTTAGATCAACTAAAAAATGAAGAAAGTAATTCAAACAAAGCAGAGTCAAATATTAATGTAGATGATTGGTTTAAATATTTTAAAACACTGAATACTGACATAGTTCAGAACCAGGATAGATTGATCTTGGAAAAACTAAATACATTAGAAAATAATAAAATATTTAATGAATTAGATTATAAAATTAAAGATTCTGAAATAACCAAAGCTTTAAAAAGCCTTAAAAATTCAAAGGCATCAGGTTTCTCTCAAGTTTCTAATGAAATGATTAAAAGTAGCCAAGCCTACTTACACACAGCCTTAAAAAAGCTTTTTAATCTTGTTCTTTCTCATGGTGTGTACCCAAAGTCATGGGATATTAGCTACATTACTCCTTTACATAAATCTGGATCTAAACTAGACCCATCAAATTATAGAGGAATTTCAGTTGGAGATAATATAGGAAAAGTTTTCAATAAAATCTTAAATAATAGACTAACAAAATTTTTAAAAGATAGAAATATTATTAAAAAAGAACAAATTGGATTTGTTGAAGGATTTCGAACCAGTGACCTTATGTTTGTTTTACAAACATTGATACAAAAATATGTTAAAGAGAAAAATAAGCCACTATATGCCTGTTTTGTTGATTTTAAAAAGGCATTTGACTCTGTGCCTCACCCTCATCTTTTGTATAAACTAAAATCATTAGGAGTGGGATCAAATTTCTACAACATCCTTAAAAGTATGTATGAAAAATCTCAGGCATGTGTTAAGGTAGAATCAGTAAGGTCAGATTTCTTTAACTGTGGAATAGGTGTACGACAAGGAGATAACCTAAGTCCTACCTTATTCAAAATTTATATGAATGACCTTACAGAATATTTAAATAATTCTTGTGACCCAGTATTTTTAAATTCAAATAAATTAAATGCATTAATGTATGCAGATGATGTAGTATTACTATCAACAACAGAAAAGGGTTTACAAAAGTGTGTCGACTCTTTACAATTATTCTCCCAAGATTGGAAAATGAACATCAATATAAGAAAAACTAAAGTAATGATATTCAACAAATCAGGCCGTAAGAGCAATGTACAAATAAGATATAATGAAGAATTACTAGAAAATGTCCAAGAATACAAGTATTTAGGCATTGTTTTCTCGTCCTCTGGTTCATTTACCACTGCGAAAAAGGAACTTCATAAAAAAGGTTTCAAAGCACTTTTTAAACTAAGAAAAATTTTTTCAAACATTATGCTCCACATTTTTAACCACACGATTAAGCCTATAGCTCTCTACGGCTCAGAAGTCTGGGGCACCTTTTCCTCATTTAAATTTCAAAATAATGCAGAAAAATATATAAAAAAGGAGATAGATTCAAATATCCTAGAAAAATTACATACTCAATTTTGTAAATTTATTCTTGGTGTGAGAACCAGGTCCTCTAACAATACTTGTAGAGGAGAACTAGGAAGTATGCCTATTCTATTCTCTATATTAATAAATTTAATTAAATATTGGTGTCATATAGTTAAACTAGAAAATGCTCCTACCACCTTACTAAATGAAGCATTTAAACTTAGCGAAGAAATGTCAAATAATAACAAAGAATCTTGGGTAGGAAGTATAAAAGAAATATTTAAATTCCTAAAATTAGATTATATTTTTAACAATCATTCACATTTCAAAGCTAATTATATTATTAAAAGAACTAAAAATGCTATTACAGAAAAATTTATTTCTATTTGGAAAGAGAACATTTACAATGATGAAAGAACATCAAAAGGAGGAAATAAACTTAGAACCTATAGACTTTTTAAATCTAAATTTGAAATTGAAAAATATCTTTTTATAGGAAATAAATCAAAACGTCAATTATTAACAAAATTAAGAATAAGTGATCATGACCTTAACATTGAAAAAGGTAGACATATAGGATTAGAAGTTAAGGACCGTGTATGTAAAGTTTGTAATTCAAATCTTGTAGAAGATGAATTACACTTTTTTACCCAATGTAACAATTATGACAATGAACGTACAGACTTTTTTGTTTCCATATCCGAAAAATATAAGAATTTTGAAAGTCTTTCAAACAAAAATAAATTTATTTGGCTCATGTCAGCAGAAGATGAAGATTTAATAAAACTATTGTTTAAAATAACATCAACTTTTAATAATTTAAGAAAACAAATATTAAATATTTAACCATTGATCATTATAATTTATCATTATTATTATTATTATTACTATTATAGGATCGGTGTGTTTCCTCTAGAAATATGTCATGGGTCTAAGAGAAATTGCTGTTTCTTTCTCTTCTTTCCCCCTTTAGTTTTAATACCCAATTTAATTTAAACAACTGCTTTTATCATTATTTGCATTACTGTTATGATTATTATTTTTATTATAATTTTACCAATCATACAAATGTTTAAAGTTTTACTTATTTCCCTTAACCTTATTGTATTGTACATATTTACATTTTATATTTTTTCTCTAATGATGATTATATGCTCAATATTGGGCGCAGTGATTTGCTAATAAAATATCTTGTATCTCTCTTGTTCTGCATTTTGTCAGTTAGGGAACAGGTAATTGTGCGCAATAATCCAGAACAAGGATTCAGATTCACCAATTTTATAATTTAATACATAGATTTACAGTGATGAAAGTTTTTGGTAACATTAGAACGTTCTATCCTACCCGTTTTTGTAAATATTCGACAGTTGTACAATGTATTTAGTCTTGTAAAAGTAAATTAATACCTATTGTCGAAGTATGCTATACTATATTTAAAATTCCACGCTTAGACAACAACAGGAGAATCGCCAACTCTGGTTATAAGTAACTTACAAAATTGAATTTGAATCGATCGCACCATTCCTTTTGACAATGCAAAGTCAAGCACAAAGCAATGCCTCCGCATTTATAAGAGAGAATTTAGTTAGAAAAACACCTCGGCTAATCCACTCTTTAAAAGTAACAATAATATACAAGGATTTAAATGAGACGAACATTGAAAAACATGTAAAGATTGCAATAATTCTCCGAATCAATAAAACGCATGTCATCTTTTCAAACAACAAAAATTTGAGCGATTTAACGCGTTGTTAATACAAGTAACACTATTTACACTAAAGTTTACAATAAGTAAAGATATTTTATTATTGGGAAAAAAATGTTTTCTTGGTAGAAGTTATACTCCACATTTAGCATTTTTTCGTCCAATTTTTATGGAAGAAGACAGAGAACTAGTGTTAGATCATGCCTGCAACTTTTCGGCAAGAAAGCAGATGAAGAAAAGAGATGAAGTCGAGCATGCCCTTAAAGCTCTTTAAGTCGTAATATAGCTATTTGGTCCAGTAACTTGTTTTAACATTGAAGAGATATTTTTTTGCACGGAATTTGTATAACTTCTTCACTGTCCTCTGGCTATTTTATTTAATTAGAACTTCTATGTGTCTTTTATTTCTATAATATATTTTTATAAATTTTTATATAAATAGAAAAGAAATTAAATAAGCATGAGACCTTTGTATCGTTATGCACAAGAAAGTTCGTGGAAAGACGTAAAAGTAATTTTATTACTTATAAAATAGGTTTCCGATTTTAAATATCTGGCAGGCGTTTGAAAATTAGTCGTGTACGTGTAGCTACCTGGGGTGCAAAGGTAAACTAGAGATGCTGATTGTTAATTTGTTTATTGCAATAACCACACACAAAGAATGATAACTTGTTACTTTGAAGTGATTTTATTTAAGTTTTATAACAATTTATATCTTGATAATTACTTTTAATTCGGAGTAACGATGTCGTACGGGCAGGATAATATTTGATTAATGAAAAGGTAGAGGAGAGACATGAGTTTGTTGAGATTAATAGTCAAACTTCATTTGTTGGGGAAAACAATTTAAAAAAACGTCCGATGTTGACAAAGAAAAATGTCTTTCTCAAATATTTTATTGTTTTGATAAAATGACATAGGACATTCTGGTTAATATTCTGGATAAAATTTACAATTTCAAATCGATTTAATTCATACGGTCATATTTAAAATTCTAAAAAATGTATAAAGTTGTGGTTTATTAACAATAAACATATATTAACAAAGAAAAATGTCTCCCTTTTTAGAAATAAATAATTTTTATGTGTACACATATATATCACATCGGCTTAAAATCATACATTACATAGGTATACATTTATTGCTCATAGATGAACATGTTCCCAATGACGATTTCAGTAAAAAAGCTCATGAAAGAGATTTACTTTGCTTATAACCACACCGATATTGAACAAACTTCTTTTTATTTTCCCGATGTACTCATATTGAACTGAAGGGGCCTCGGTGGCCGAGTGGTTAAGGTTCCTCTACTATTGATCACGTGGTCAGTCAGGTTCGAGTCTCACTGCGGGCA
Source organism: Limnoperna fortunei (assembly GCA_944474755.1). Lineage (NCBI taxonomy): Eukaryota > Metazoa > Mollusca > Bivalvia > Mytilida > Modiolidae > Limnoperna > Limnoperna fortunei. Next base: position 60,949,659 of record OX104115.1, read on the forward strand.
GGTGCTCTCGACTCCAATCTTAATTGACCCATTTCCAGTTTTACATGATTTATCTCCCCTTTTACTTCCTGTTAAAAAAACTACGGCTATCATTACTAAAAGACTATGATATTGAAATAAAGATTTTGAATTGTTTTAATATTGTTTGTCTATGCCAATCAAATTTTTCATCTAATTAACCTTATAAGTCGATGTTACTATAGCCATAGGCAACAGGTGAGCTTATATACAACACCGATGCCACTGGTAACCTTGTTTATTTAAGCTATAAAACAGCTGGGGTTCTACCTCCAATTAACATCAGGTATATAGGATAATGAACATAGATTAATTAATTAACGATCATGTTTACACAGCAGGTGGTTTTAATAACCTTCCTCACTCAGATATTGACACCTGTCATTCAACTGAAGCGTGAAAATTTATCACAGACAATTGTCCATTTCAAAAGGTTTCAACAGGACAAACTGCGGCCGGAAATGGACACTAGGTGGCGTTTTTTAAATTGGAAAGTCGTCAATTGACAAGGGTTGTCAGTTTTCCTACTGAAGGTCTGGGGTTTTCTACGTGTACTCCAGCGTCCTCCCCAATAAAAACTGGACGCCATGATATTGCTAAAAATTGTCGAAAGTGCCGTTAAACACCATTCAAACAAACATATAGACTTGAAACAATATTCCGACTTTAAAACAAAACTCTTTAACGCAATATTAGTGTTAATGTTCATATGAAAAGCTGACGTACTTTGATACATTTTTCATCACCTTTTATAAATGATATCTTTATTAATTAACTAGTCCAAACTCTCAGGCCAATACAGGTTGCAATTAGGCCAATACAGGATATTAGTTAATTACATATTGGACTGGTTCAGCAAAATATATCATATTGACAGTTTAACTGTTATTTAGGCAAATATTATAGTAGTTAATTAATAATGATAATCACTGTCAAGGAGCTGCTACAGTGAATGTCGGTCATTCTAAATCCAGGTAAATATTTAAAAGTTCTGTCCAGTGACTAACAGTTCTTGTCGATCCTACAAAAGTACTGTACTTAATTGTCATGAACTGTTTCAGTTCAGGACAGAAGCAATCAGTAAAAGATAAAATTGTAAATGACTGACGTGAACTATATGAATTGTATACAGTGATTTACAGATCGTGAGTTGTAAATTTACAGTCACTATCAGTTTCTATCAATCAAATTTGAACTGTGTATGGTAATGTCAGCCCTTATTTTGGTTCATAGGGTAAACACAGAAGATTTAAATAACAATAACTTTCAATCACAAATTATCCAAGATTTCAATGATATTGAAAGTAATAACTCTAATAAAATCTCATCCAGTAATCTCCATTCAGAAATAACATGTGATGAAATCTTGTCAGCAATCAAATCAGTTTAAATTGCAAAAGTACTTCTGCTGATATGATATCAAATGAGATGATAATGCAACTTCCTCCTTATTAAAACCTCTTCATAAACTGTTTAATATGATTTTTAACTATGACCAATTTCCTGGAGCATGGAAAGAAAGTTTTCTTGTTTTCCTTTATAAAAACTGAGATAAACTAGATGCTGGAAACTATAGAGGTATATCCATAAGTTTAAACTTGGGCAAACTTTTCAATAAAGTAATGTATTTTAGACTTGTTTAAGTCATGGATAATGAAAATCTTATAAGAAAAAACCAAATAGGATTTAAAGAGAAATGTCGTACAACTGATCCCATTTTTAATCTTAAATCGATTATTGACGAATATAAAAATAATAAACAAAAAGTCTTTGCTGCTTTCATTGACTTGAAGAAAGCCTTTGATACTGTTTGGAGAACTCAGTTATTTTATAAACTTCTCATAAGTAATATACCCGAAATTTTTTTTAATATCATTCAATCAATGTATACTAATACAACTACACGAATTAAATTCTTAAATGGGCTAAGACAACCCTTTATGTCAAACAAGGAGATGTTTTGAGCCCTCTGCTCTTTAACTATTTCATAAATGACAAAGTAAATAAGTTACTTTAACTGATCGATCCAGTGGTTGTTCGTGATATATCCTTAAATATTTTATTATATGCTGATGACATTGTTATACTGTCTAAAAGCCAAGAGGGTCTTCAGAAAAGTCTTGATATTGTATATGATTATTGGTTATCATTGAAGTTACATGTAAAAACTGAAAAATCCAAAGTTATGGTATTTAACTCAAATGGTAAAACATTTTAAAAGCATTTTACATTCAATAAGACCCTTCTTGAAACTGTTACAAATTATTGTTACTTGAGTTTAACTTTGAAATATAATGGTAACTTTTGTCTTGCTGTAGACAGTCTTATGGAAAAGGCCAGAAAGGCATAATTTAAAATTAAGAAAACAATTGGTCTAAATAATGTATGCAAACTTTTAGAAAAACTTTTCGACAGTTAAGTAATCCCAATTCTTTTATATGGATGTGAAGTGTGGGGTGTTGACTATAAATTTAAAGATTCTGATCCGTTTGAAAAATTACATATAAAATTCATAAAAGAAATTGTAGGAGTTCATTGCAAAGCATCAAATGATGCATGCCGTGCCAAACTAAATACAGTACCACTCAAAAATAAGATTATATTCTCAGCAGTAAATTTTAATCAACAAATCATTTCTTCTGAACACTCACTAATCAATAACGTTTTTTCAAAAATTACAAAAAACAAGCCCTTGGTTTAAAAAAATCAAAACCTTTTTAGATGATCTTGGAATGTCATTCGTAGCAACTAATTTGAACTTTCTAAAGAGCAATTTGAACAAAATAAAAGAAAGAATAAATGACCAATGTATTCAAAATCAATACATCTCAAAATCAGAAAAATTAGATTTTTGCAGGAAGGTTTACATCACAGGCAAAAGAGCACTCTATGTTGACATTTTGAAAAACAAAAATGATAGAGCTGCATTATGCCAGATACGAATCAGCTCTCATACATTAATTATTAAAAGAGGAAGACACCTTAAAAGAGGTAAGATTTTGTAATTATTGTAATTCTTGTCAAATAGAAGATAAAAATCAATTATACTGTTCAAAATACAAGCAACTAAGGGAAACATTTTATACAAAGATATTGAATATTTTTCAAAACAATAATCATTGTTTTAAAAATTTCTCTGATTTTAATCTTCTTTTAAATAACACTTCATACCAAATATTAAATTTGACTTCCTCCTTCATATCAGATGGGTTAAATATGAGGAAATACCATGGTAATTTACCTGTATAATAAATAATTATTATCCATATTGCATTTTATTATAATAGTAACCCTACTGTATGGGTTGTAATTTCAATTTTGTATTCAATTATTGTCATAGGCCTTAACCATTTATTGTAGATGAGTTTGAACCAATAAAATTATTTGTATTTGTATAATAATGTGGCACCAACTAATAAATTACACTTACAGGCGCCATAGTATATCTGAAGCATCAGAAATACAGATTTGATACCAAATATTTATATGCATTTACAAATTAAACTCAAAACTGTACGAATAAGATTTCAATATACATTGAACAAATGTTATATCTACGATTTAAAGGGTCAAAACCAAGTTCCATACGATTCATAATAATGGAAGTTAGAATAATCTTGCTATTGTTTTCATAATATAAACATTAAATTGCATTCTAAAAACGTTTAAAAGCTTATTCTTCCATATGTCCGTGTTTTACTACTGTGAGTTTGATAGGAATTCGTCGTTTCTTTGTTTTATCTGTTAATCGTTTTTTTTTGTATTTTCTGGCTGTATGACCATTTCAAATATGTGGGTCAACTTGTTATTGCGATCTGAATAAAACAAGATATGATTGATCAAAACCAGTCATCGTGTAAGCTATTGCTATAAAAATAATATTCTATTTAAAACAATAAAGGGTTAAAGAATACACAAATATAAGTTATCATATTAGATGATTTCTAGTGGATAAACAAAGAAAAGCTTTTATAGAGTATTTAGGCACGCGATTGTTATGACCGAAAACCTATAAAAAACTTACCTAAATATTTTTCTTGGTGAAATATTTAAAATATGTGTGTATTGCTATAATGAAGAATTTTCAGTTATTTATACAAGACAAATTGCATAGATTTTATACACTTTTTAAAAATCAGTTAATGCACGCATTCTTGCAGTTTGATAAGCCATACAGAGTTATTTAAACTTATGTGGGAATCATTAACATGTTGTCCTATCGGTTTTTCGCAGGGTAATAAGTTAGTATATCTTTGATATTGCAAAAAAAAATGGGTACACTTCATTATATTCCATAATTAATGAAAATCAAAAATACAACATACCCGAGAGAAAAAGAAAAATAACAAATTATCACCATATATTAAGCAATGAGTTATAATTTAAGGAAAAATACACACAATAAACAGAAAAACTTAGAAACTAGAAAAAGTTGTAAGCATTTCTCCATAATTGACACTCCCGCTTCCCAATGTCATAGATTGCCGAAGCTCAAATTTTGCAATGGAAAACCATAAATATCATACCTAAATGTGACAAAGATTCTGTGAAAGATTAATTTAAATCCATGAAATGGTGTACAAGGAGTTGGGGATAAGAGATTGGTACCCAAAGTGTAACGGAATGTCCACGTTTTGCTATGGCAAATCCCAAATATCATTACTATCAAATTGTAGAATATCAGGTGCACAATGTCAGTATGTGACAAGGATTTTGTGATTGTGTAATTAAATTCCATGCAGTGGTGATAAGTTATTTATAAGAGATGAATACTACAAAAGTTACAAAAACGATTACAGCTGCCTATATCGACAAATCAACCTGTTTAAACTTTTCAATTATGCGAACTTAAAATATATTTACATATCAATGGTTTATATCAATACTGTATTGGGGGCGCCTTATATAAAACTGCGGGTTGTTATGTATCTATAAAACAAACATTACGGCGAGGTTTCAAATAATAAATAATCCACTGTTGAAATTCAAAAAAATAACTTCTGATTTTGTACGTCTTGAGAGAACCATACATTATTGTAACCACGAATTTTACATGTCGAATTCAACGGGTTGTTATTTGCAAAAATTGCCTCATACATGTCTACATAAAATGTCGTCCAAATTTAAAATAAATCATATGTGTTTAATCTTTAAGATTCTCTTAGAAAATGACAAATATAAGATTTATATACAGTACTTGAGATTGAACACGCAAAACTTTTAGCAGTCCGTCAGCGATCCGTCAGCGTTCCAAAATCCGTCAGCAATCAGTTATCAATCAGTCACATCAGTCAAATCGTTCCCAATCCGTCAGATCGTTCCCAATCCGTCCATCCGTCAATTGACGGATTTGGAACGATTTGACTGATCTGACGGATTGATTATGACTGATCGCTCTAATCCGTCCATTCAACTTCCGGCTAGTAAAATTAATATTTCGAAATGTCAAAATACGTTTCACTTGCAAATATTAGAAGAAAATGTCAACTGTTTTGTCCTCATTTATGGATCTTTTTACCTAATAATAACTAAAACTGGTCTAAAGTTATATATGATATAAATGGAAATTCCCCCAATCTATAACTAATTCATCTATGACGAAATAGAAACATCACATAGTGTCATTTTATTTACAAAATAGTTAAAACAAAGTAAATAAAAAAAACACACACACAATAACCTAAAAAAAATTACATCGCATGCCAAGGCGCACGTCTCGTATTTGTCTTCGAATTTTTTTAAAGCAAAAAAGTCTAGTCTAAAGTTATAAATCATAAATGTAAATTCCACACCCCCCCCCAAATCTATAACTACGTGTTATACATCTGCTACGGAATATAAACATCACATAGTGTCATTTTAATAAAAAAAAATAATTAAAAAAGAAATAAAAAAAACACAAACACTATCAATTCAAGCAATATTTGACCTCACGTGCCAAGGCGTACATCTCGTATTTGTCTTCGAAATGTGTTAAAGCGGAAAAATCGAGAAAGACGAAAGAGGCGTGAAGGCGGAATCGTAAAATTTTTCATTTCGCGCTTTCGCGTTACCGTTATTTGTATGATTTTATGTTTGAAGTTTGTTTAAATTATTTTCAAATTATATTATTCTATATAATATGGTGTCTAGTGTTGATAGGAAAGAGCTGGAGTACCCAACGAAACAGCACACCTTCGACAGGAAAACTGGTGCTCTTTGCAAATTAAGGAATGAGTCGAGCAGACCCTCTCGCTGTAAGGGTCGAACAGACTACACATTGATCAATAGATGACTGCTATCTTAACCACCGAGGTCGATGTCTTTTTTAATACAAACTCTTTAACAGATCATGTGTCGTGTTTTGATCAGTTTTCTTTCTGTGCCACAGTTCCGAATAATTCCGGTGTATGATAATACTGAATAAGATTTACGACAAAAGCGAAAACATCTATTTATATATTTTATTCACTATCTCATTGTGTCACATGAATTTACACAGAATTAAATCTCAAATAAAGAATAAACTACTGTAACACAATTCCTAAGCATTCCGGTGTATAATACTGAATAAGATTTACGACAAAAGCGAAAACATCTATTTATCAAATATGGACTTTTTACGAGGTCAATACGTAGTTATATGGACCGTGGAGGAAAATATTGACCGAGGACGAAGTCCGAGGTCAATATTTTTCTACATGTCCATATAACTACGTATTGACAGAGTAAAAAGTCCTTAATTGTTATATTACATATGAATTTGAAATTCTCTATTTATTTAAATTTAGAATAATGAGTCGGAAGAGTATATCCGGATCTATTTTTAGAAACAAGCCTTAAATATGCTTTATAAGTAGTAACATATCCGGATCTATTTTTAGAAACAAGCCTTAAATATGCTTTATAAATAGTAACATGCCTTAAAAATATGCTTTAAAAATAGTAACAAGCCTTAAATATGCTTTAGAAATAGAATATATACACAGAATATTTTGGGGGGATATTGTCTACACGAACCAATCAAAATTAGGACTTAACACACCATATGTAATATTTATACATATTTTATTCACTATCACATTGTGTCACATGAACTTACACAGAATTAAATCTAAAATAAAGTATAAACTACGGAGCGTGTTTGTATATAGAACCTTATGAGTTAAAGATGCTAAAATGTAAGCGTAAAATTAAAAGCAATTCTGCTTTCGCATCTTAGCCGTCACAATTTGTTTATTTTAAAATGTCTGTTATAGTCATTCGATAATTAATGAAATATAAGTATAAATGGTTTCCTTTAACTTCAAAAGTATTTGAAATTAGTTACTAGGTTTTACAAAGCTGCCCAGCGCGTCCTCAGCTGGCGGAAATGGAATGTGCTCTCGTTTCTTTTTTTTTTGGGGGGGGGGTGGTTCAAGTCATATTAGAATTGTCGCGTACATAGTGACGTGTATAGAGAGTGTCACGCTCCTTGCACGATAAGGATCTCTTTTGTAGAATTCGAAAAGAAGTAGGCTAAAAAAGTAAATTTTCAGCCCCTACCCATACCCTTAAATTTTCCAGTGGAATTCAAAAATTTTGCCCTTTGTGCATCTTTCTCTAATTGATTGAAGGGGCCTTGGTGGCCGAGTGGTTATGTTAGTTCGTCTACTATTGATCACGTGGTCTATCAACGCTCAGGTTGCGAGTTCGAGCTGCGTGCTGCAAGAGTATTTCAGCATTATTCATGACGAGAATAAGTTAAATATCAATCAATTAAGTATGTTATTGTTCAAACTGAAAGACAATCTTTTAAAGGTTCCGTTTTATTAATATGACTATAATGACAATGTTAAAACCGATCTTCATAGGCCTAAAGAATACTATTAAGAGTACTATTTCGTAGTATAACACGTGTCTATATGAAGCACATTTTTATCCTTAACATTTGCAGACAATTCTACTTCTTATTGGGGCCTCGGTGGCTGATTGGCTAGTTATGACATGCCTGTCAACAGGTTGCGGATTTTCGAACGACTGCAGATAGGGTGTGCCCGACTCCAACTTAATTGACAAAGATTGTCCGTTTTAACATGTACTTCGGCTTCCTCCCACCCCACTCCCAATAAAAATGGACGCCATGAAATAAATGAAACAATCCAACGAAATTGCAAGTATACTTTTATAACTTCTTTTATTGCCTGTCAAATAAAAATTGAGACAGGAATCACTGTATATTTTACAATACAACTTTTTGTTTACTAATCAATGTGTATTGATTAACAATGCTTGTTCAACAGTTGAAAAATTGTTTAAACACAACAGTTTTATGATTGTATTAAAAATGTTATAGATTAAATAAAACACGCGGCATACATTCAAGTATCTAGTAATGATGTCAAAACGAGGCCAAGTCCTTTCCTAAATGTGAAATAAATCTGTTACTGATTGGGGGAGTCGGGTCGGCTTAATATACGACAAAATATATACATGTAACAGGTTTCAGAAAATAAAATAGGCCGAAATCACGAGTCGCGGAAATAAAACAAGAGAATCAATAATGGATTAAAAAAGGAAAACATTTTCCTCGTCGCTACTGATGCGCCTTAAATAGCTTTTTTTAAGGTTTACAGGGCTCGACCCGCAGATACATGTATGTCCTGCCTTACTGAAATTTGATTAATTATATTATAAAAAGAAAATAGTTTTTTCTTTAAAATTTTTATTTATTTTATTTTTTAAAACGAGACATTTTATTAACTTTTCTTTTGAATACTTTTATATTTGAATATTTGAATAATTTATTTTATTATAAATGTTATAATAAATACATATATAATAAACAAATGATGCAGAATTCGTTTTATCTTTAAATTATTAATTTATTCGCATCCGTCAATAAAATTAAATGACGGATTCTGGATCGCACTGATTGGACTGATCGCACTGATCTCTGACGGTTACAAAGGTAATGACGAATTCATAATTTTGGACGGATGTATTTATCATCAATCCGTCAGCGATCCGTCAGCGTTCCAAAATCCGTCAGCAATCAGTTATCAATCAGTCAAAGTGTTGCGTTTACGGGTGCAAGTACTGTAAGTCTTTCACGTCCATAGTTAACAATACTAGCTATATATGTGTTAAACAGTGATAACAAGTTTCGACATTAAACGATTTGTTTTTTTATTTTACTGTTTAACCTTAACTTAGGTTTTTTACCTTGGTTAAATTTTTGCGTATTTGTAAAAGTACGGATTTAATTAAACTGAACTATAGCTACTAAATAAACAAATTCAGGTTTCGATTGCTATATCTTTCGTTTTGTGTAAGTTTATACAATCCATGTTCACTAGAATATTCATTAACAACTTGCAAAACATTTTAAAAAGAGAATTGTATCATTGGCAGATATAAGCAAGTATAACCCAGCAATCGATAAGACAGTGAATATCTAGTCTAAAACTTATCTCGTCTGCTAGCTTTTTCATTAGTCCTTTTGATACATTTCATGAACATTAGTTTAATAATTGTTTTACTTTCTTTACGTTTTTGTTATTTTCTTGAACATCTCTCTCCACAGATTCCTTACAATTCAGATTTTTCGTTCAACATATACATTATAACTTTTCGCCGACTAAATATGGGATACTGAAGACTTAAACCAAACTTTATACTTCAGTTATTTAGAACTTTTTCGAACCGTCTCCCTGTCGGTAAAATGGATAAACTTACCTACATAGCTGGTATGCTTGATCAGTTTTATATCCGTTTAGGTGTTTTCAGTTTTAAACTTCAAATTATTGAATATTTTCAGCGCGTTTTTCCGTTTCGCCTTTTCTATAACAATGTTGACTTTCTATATCTGCATCAGAAGCTAAAGGATTTCAGTCAATCGTAAAAAGTAGGTTGTTATTAAGTTTTTAGAATTCATCATCAATAAGTCTATCTTGAACTTCTTTGTTTACCGTTTTTGTAGTCTGTATACTTTTCGAGTTCCAATCTGGTTTTTTATTGCGTGTGTTTGTTTTGTATATTTGACAGAAATTTGGTATTATTTCCATGTTACTTGGTATTTCTGTACACGCTGATAGTTCAGAGTCAACAGATCTAAACATTGAGTCAATTTTGTTCAACTGCGGGTCAATTGTGTCCAAAATTTTCAATTTAGTTTTCACGCCTGCACTAGGGTTACAAAGTTCTTTTCACATGGATTCAATTCCAGAAGAAGCCCTTTGTTAGTGGTGTAGGTGGTTACATATGAGGTCGGAATTGTTTGAACGGCGAATTTGATACTTTGTCGTGATAGATTGCATTGTAGTGTATAACAAGAGATGAAACGAGTGATTCATGTTAAACGTATAATCTTTTGGTGAATTGTTAACACATGACAACGCTCGCCTTCTTGTATTAGTTCAGAGTACCTTTCCTGTATTGTTTATTTGCGTACACTGTTTTGTCTGTTATGGCGCTTAAATTTGGTTATTCAGACGAAAAACTTTTGTACAACTTTCTTTCTGGTCAGTTTCTTTTTATATTTCGATTTAGGCACAGCATATTTTACATAAATGCCAATAAACACATTAAACATATTTAATTTCCGTGATTTCATGGTTTTCTTTTTCAGAAATGTTATAAGATTTCTATACAGCACACAATTTTCACTGTTTTTCTCGGAGCATTGGTGTAATAGATCTAATAGTATGTGTTTAAAATAAAATAAAATGTACTCACCTATACATGAAGGAATATAATATATACTTCAAAATGAACAAATATCGAAGATGTTTTAGGAGCCTAGACGCAAAAATCATCCAGCACCGTCTTTTTTATACGGACAGCGATTAACTGCTTCTGAGTCATTCTGTCATCTATGGACATTAGTTCGAATACTCCTTTGCAACATTATTTATTTCAAATTTCGTCTGGAATTAATAAATTGCATGATATCAATATATTCCAAAATTTATTTGTTTATTTGCAAAATTAATTAAACAATTATTGGTTTTTTCAGTATAAAGTAGCAACTGTTTTTTAAATATATTTTTCGTTTTATGTAGGAATGTGTTTTACCCAAGTGGTAGTTTTGTTTCTTTTTGAATCTGAATGGTGGTTTTATTATGACTTAAATCCTGACGTTTCGTAAAGTATCTTGAGAGTTTTGTTCTGAACTTCATATAACTTCGCTCTACTTCGTAGACAGTTATGTTAAACTACAAATATCAAGATTTTATTTCATAAATGACTGATTATGGATGCTTATTATTGTTTCGCTAAAAAAAAAAACAATTTTCCATATTGTTTATCACTAATAAAAATTAGTTTTTTAGTTACTCTTTTGTTTCCAACAGACACATTTTTTAAATTTATAATATTATACAACCTATCGTGCTATTACAGCTGCAATATAATGTTTATTATGGAGGCCTGAACAAATTCTGTATACGAGCGATTTAGAGAAGTAAAATAAAATGCTATGTTCTTTCATTTGGATAGAAAAAAACCAAAAACATGTTTTATGCCTGTTTAAGCATAGCGCTGCATAATTATGAATACAGTATGTATGAACTTTAGAAAAAAACATTTTCAACAATCCATAGTCCGTGTGAATGTAAAATGTACAATATAGGACAAGAAACTAAAGATAGAATTGTTTGTACACGTAAAGCTAAAATTTGGGTACGTTTGCGTGCACTTAAAAACTATTGACCGATAATCAATATATGCACCTCGTTTGCTCCCAATTAAAGAGACATTAAAGAGTGAACACCTTTTACTAACATGACAGTTAGAAAAATCATGTGCAATTAACAAGAACGCTATCTTCGGTGAATGTTTGTTGGTTAACATGCTAGTTTCTGCACTCGTACATAAAAGTAAATAAATATTTCTAGTGGATAATTATGCAGGTAATGCTTACCCTTCGCGGAATATCTGGTTTCAGCCCTAGGTTTTATAGTAGTTTTTGTCTATAGTAAGCTTGTGAATCCTTTTTAAGTCAGAACAGTTTATTACACTTTTGGCAGATGACTTGAGCACCAAAGCATATCTTATTAGAGGCGTATGTCTTCCATTGAACACACTGTTAAAAAAGGAATCAATTTGAAGGTTTGAAACGCAATAGAAAAATACATTCGAAATCCAGACTCAGTTGTCATTATCATGGCTCAATTTCTCTAATAAGAAGATGCACAAGGACTAGCCCGATGCAAAGGCCACCAATAATAAACTAAAAAGGCAAACAAAACGCGGGCATTAATTAGTTTTTTTACTCCAGCAAATTAACTTAGCGGACGATGTTTTGTAAAGTCGAAGATTAGTTTTGACAAATATTCATATAACTATACAAAGACTTTAACTGGCTTACATTTTCATTTAATAAATAGAATCTTATTTGTGTTTGCATTATAATCGTTGAACTTTTAATAAACATTATATCCAGTTATGTTTGACACTACATTTTTTGCATAGGAGATTGTTCGTATATAAAAAAATTGGGTATAATGTACATGAACTTTATTTGTAGAGTGAATCATTGTTATTGTTAAAAGGAAACAATTGCTTTTATTTCCTGTTTGACTTTGTTTTCATTGTATTCTTGGGAAAATATCATATGTCAATAGTGACAATTTTACTCGGTTGATCAGGTACAGCTGAAAACATTCTGCTCTGTATATGACGTTGAATGACCTCTTGATGGTGGATTATCAAGTTATTGATACCGACAACCTGCCGCAATTCTTTTGCACGCAGTGTATATTTTTCGCAATAAGTAAATTTAAAGTTTCATGATGTGCATAAATTTTGAACAGATGGGTTTGACGAGAAGGTTGATCAAAAGCTAAGTATATATTAATTTGAAAAGTTCGATAATCTCTATAAACATTTCTAAAGTTGTTTAAACTTTTTTTCGTATGTATGTAATTTTTAATTTTTTAAAAATTATCTCACATATTATAATTGTATTGGAACCTTTGCTTGCTTTATTAAAGAAGTCCGGTGTGTTTCCACATAATGGCAAAAATATCACAGTATAAATGCAATTTCTAATATGACATGCCTACAACGCTGTGGTTAGACGGGAATATACTCATAACCAATGTCATAAGCGATCAACATTCTTTAGGGTTACGTCATAGCAAGTTTTTTTCACATATTTTAACGACATCACAATCAACTTTGTGTCCTAAATGGCAGACAAGTCCTGTAACGCATAGGTTAAGTTGTTGATAAAAGTGAAATTTTGTGTCCAATTAGAATTGGGACACGAATATATACTGATGTTACAAGTGGTTGGCCCTTAAGCCTCATATCTTACTTCGTTAACGCCGACATACATTTAAGTATTGTCCCCATGAATTATTAATCAATAAATCATTCGTCGTGACATTGACGAAGTATTACTTTAGGAATTGCAAGTACATACTAACTCCTTTTTAATTTACTAACGAATCAAAGAAGCGTGTACTGCACATTTCGATTAAAATCCGAGATAAATATGTATTAAAGCTATCAAAACTGAAACAAATAATAAGCATTTAGTCGCTATTTGGTTTATACAAGCAACAATGTCAATGAACTTCATTCCGACATCCCAACACACGTATTGAATTATTTGGAAACTTCAGCATACCTCATGACATGTATTGAGTTACACAGAACGGACGAGATCCCGTCTGAAATTATAAGGTTATTAAATGTTTACTCACGAAAGAGTTCGTCGGTATTACAGCTAATTTAAAGCTTGGTACGAGATGTAAGGGTAAACGTGTATGTCCATTAAACAATTATATTTATTGTCTACTGCAAATTTTCAGTTAGGTTAATATATAAAACAACATATGCTTTTTGCATAACTAAAGCAGCAAAAGTGACGCGAAAAATGGACTTGCTATGCTGTTACAAAACTAGTTTGAATGAATGCTTGAGTGTTTGATTAACATACAGCAGACCATATTCCGTATACGAAAATAGAATTGATTTAAGTAAGCAATGGTTATGTACACGTAACTTTGTAAATTTGTAAAACAAATTTGGAAGTAGATAAAAATACATTGGTAAAGTAGAAAGTGCGATTGTTAGAACTGGTCAAAATTTACAAATTCAATAATACACACATAAAAACGACTTTATTTTCGTGCTTATTTTGTTATTTCCTTATTTAAGTATACAATTGGTTCAATAATCAATATTTAAAAAATTTCGTTGATTTTTCAAATTGTTTTTGAACTGAAGAGTTAATGGTAATACGAATAACCTTCATTTTTGTTCTAAAACAAATTTCCGCTAATAGTTGTAAATATTATTTTTTCAGTTTCCTGTTTAAAAGAAAATGATGCTTTGTTGCATTTGGTTTATTTCTATTGTATTTAGTGAAATACAGTAAAAAAACATCAATATAGGCACATGCAGTCGAATAGAAGGGTAAATCATGTTTAATTGACAGTTATCGTTTCTGAAACATTTATACTTAAGAGGGTTATTCACGCGTTTTATTTTTTGTGCTTTTTGCATGATCCTAATTCAGTGAACGAATTATGACATTCAGGCAGAATAAAGAAAGAACTTATAATAACTTATAATTTAGTGCACTAATGCCACTTCGCTTTGAAATTTTGTAGTGTGTTGTCTGGCATTGGAATGGTAAATCGCACAATATATTTTTGCTGTCGTCACTATGAGGATATAAATGGTGAATGCCAAGTTAAATAACAAATGTCATAGAAAAGCTATAAAATTACTGGGCAATTGGGTTATTATGTTATCTATTATACATATTGTTTAATATGTGACGCTTGGCAATTTCTTAATATTGCGAAACAAGTTTATTATTTCTACTGGGTAAGTGCACATTCACAGTAAATGTGGGTAATGGATATGTTTGTTGTGTTCGTGAAATATCAATATTACTATATTTATTGATTGAATAATTCTTAACGTCCTTCAGTCAGTAAAAACGATGACTTCAGCGAGAGTATCTGTTAGTATACATTGCTGTGATTAAAACGTATCCGTTGTTTGTTTTTCGTGCCCACTGTTGCACTGTAAAACATAATTTGCTTTACCAAATCACCGTATCTACTATCACGTAATAGGGTCTGCTGTGATCATGTCAAGCTATCATCTAGCCTACCACAAACTACTTGGTCTTTGTATTCTTAGCAATTTGACCACGGGTTTTTAATGAGTTGTTTTTATTCTTTTTGTTTGTACTGTTATACCTTTTATTCAGTTGGATTGTGTTTTTCTTCTGTTGTTATGGTGGTAGATAAATTTTGCATTTGTGTAATTCAGAGATCGTTATGTAATAATCTGATTTATGTTACAATTTTATCAACAATATTTTCCTTGTTTATCTGCATGTTTGACAATGAAATGTGTTTTGAATGAAAATTGTTTCGATCCTGATAGTTTTGTTGTAAAGGAAAATGATACATTTTGATTTAGACTGTTATTGCATTTGTTTGTGTTTAGCTGTGTTGCATTTTACCCTACTTTCATCAGTTGTTTTTAGCTATTTCATGACGTCCAGTTCGTTAGAAGCCGTAACAACCACGAACCGGAATAAAGTGCCTTATCAATAAGGATTTCGCTAAAACTCGCAAACCCATTATGGAAAGGTCGAATAACAATAATAGATGACGCATTACATCGACTGCCACCCACAAAATCCCCCGCAGTACTAACCTGTATATGTACTGGTATTTGAAATGTTTACATCAAAGCAATGTGCAAAAAGAAAACGATCTGAAGGAAACCTTTTAGTTTCGTCTTTAGTAAATTATTTAAATATAATCATGAGCTGTCACTGTCATTATTAATTACAAATTAATTAAAAACTTATTTAGATTTTTTTTGCCACCTTTGTCACTCGATGACCTTTATATGAATCACTCTTCGTTCGTCATCTCACAGGAACATTTTTAAAATAAATATTAATAAAGGATTGTTCGGAACGATGAGGTTGACGTAAATGGATGACAGTAGTTGGTCTTGCCCTTATTGCAAAAGTGTCAGTTTTTCTGTTTCTTTGTTTGTGGTTTAACGCTATTTTCAGCAATTTGTCAGCGCGTACAGTTTTAGTTTGGAAGGAAACCAGAGTACCATGGCAGGAACACTGGCAATCCTATCCGTGTTGAAGTCGAGCACACCCTTTTCATAGTAAGGCTCAAACTGACAACCTCAGTGTTGACAGGCCACGTGAGAAATTGTAGCTGACTACTGTAACTACCTTAACCACTCGGCCACCAAGGTCCCCCTATTTCTTGGGAGGTCAGGGGCTTTTACCGGGAGGGGAGGCTTCCTTCCCAACAGAAAATGTTATCTTCAATATTTTTATACAGGCTCAACTTTGAAATGTAAACTAATGCAAAAGCCAAAAATAATTATAATGATGTACACTTTGAATGTAGGTTTGTGACAATTTCTGTTTATTTGACAAAACCACAGCAGTCTTGTCAGCATTATAATGTCAATCAACCCTAATCCAAAAAATAATATATTCGTGCTACATCCTCTATCATAACTAGCTCATTTTTTTTAAACATTAAAATAATTGAATTATGTCTAATACACAAAGCTATTTGTTGCATAATGAAAAATAAATTACTCAACGTTTTCCTCGGAATTTTTTGGGGTATATCTGGTCGTGTTTATATTTCCACACTGATTTTCGTTTTTGGTATTTTTGTTTTCTTCTTAACGTTGTTACATGTTAATTGAAAATATAAGTAAAACATGATCAATTTTAATGAAATTACAAAACGTTGAAACATACTAATTGGTACATAACAAAAACGTTATGAGTAGCATTATTGTCAGCATAACAGTTTATATTTCGCCTTATCAAACTCGTTTTCTTTTTTTATTAATTATCTGTTATGCTTAGAAATAAATAAAAACTGTTTCGGTGACACTGTTGTCCCGCCTGACATATATTAAAAACGTTCCTTGTTTTTAAGTTCACTCAAACGTGAAATAGTTGACACACACAACCCTACATAATTTTTCCAGCAAAGAGATCTCATAATGTGTATCAAGTTTCATTAAGATGTTAAGTAATCTTCATAATAAAAAAACTTCAAACGCAAAGGTAAACCCGAGGTGGGACGAATGGACGGACGAACGGAAGAATAAACCGAAAGTCTTTTAGTCCTCCAACTTTCGTTGACGGGACAAACACATATTCATACTTGTAACTACAGTTGAAAGCCATTATATAAATTTAACGTTATATTTACAGTGCAATCTTCTAGATAGATAAATAGACATTCGAACGCGAAGCCCTATATAGGACGAACCAAATTAAAATATGATATCCGAAACTCGAGCTATCGTTTAGGGGGAAAAACAAAATAAATTTGATTTAACCTACGGCGGAGCTTTTTATTGCGATATTGGTTTCAATGGTAGTTGGTCATTGCATAGCTGTTTTCCATTTGCGTTTAATGGACACACATGACATTTCATGCAATAGTATAAGTGTTAACAACATAAATACTAATCTTCTCTTATGTATTCTTAAAAGAGATAGCAGGAAAAAATTTCATTCATGTTTCAAAATAACAATGGTTCAAATACTACACTCTAAAGATATCATAATTTGTTTGAGGAATACATCTTATAAGCGTAGAAGTACCAGTAGTTGCAATCAAATTTTAAAGTGCAAACACTACACTCAGAGAGGCCAGCAACACGAGCTCTCATGGCAATGATAGTGAACCCAAGTGCTCCGGAAGAGTAAGTAGTTCGTGCCTATTTCAACACATCCGTCCTGTCGTTGGTAGTCAATTCAATGTTTGTTTGTTTGTTTGATATTGTTTAACGCCATTTTCAGCCAGTTTTTTAGCTATATCATGGCGTCCAGTTTTTATTGGGGGAAGAAGCCAGAGTTCCCGAGGAAAACCCCCGACCTGTGGTAGGAAAACTGGCAATTCTTGTCAATTAAGTTTGGAGTCGAGTGCATCTTGCCCGCAGTGAGACTCGAACCCGCAGCCTCAGTGTGGACCGACCTTAACAACCCCCAATTCAAGGTAAACAAGTGTCTGTTTGAGGTAGATACTATAATCGAATAGCTGTATCTAATAAATCGTTGTGTTCTCAGTAAGCTCTAAAGAAACGTATTAGGTGAGAAACATAAATTTTATTTAAACAAAGAATAGATTGTTGTAGAACAAGAATTGAAAATTTGATGATAGGAAAATTGAAATCGCGCGTGTCGTAGAGTGTAGTTGGAAGTATTCATTGAGTGATGATTTGACACAAAAAATGTAATAATGATAAATATAGATGCAAAAACGTTAAAAACACATAGTTTAATTTTAATTTGGTTTTATCGGATATTAGCTAACAAGATACACACAAGATAAAACTTTAAATGTTGTGCATGATAGGAAAGACTTCAATTTGAATTCGCCAATTTCAGCGTGCAAGGAAGGCTTTATTTCAAATGGAGAAAAATGCCTACCATGTGATGATGGCCTATACGGGAATAAGTGCATTTCCAAATGTCAATGTAGAAATTTTGAAAGGTATTGAAATAAGCAGATAAAACATTAAAACCACTTTTTAATAAGAATACATTAATCGAACATTAAATAATGTTCTTTAAATCAAAAAAGCAGCTAGGAAACTAACTAGAATAACAGTCAATAGTTTAGATTAATTCAGGTCGAAAACAAGTTTTTAAACAAAAGATAAACGGAAAAAGGGATGTACTAACAAGAACAAAATGTACACTGACGCTAGAAAAAGTATAAAGTATTGGGTAATGACGAACACATCTCTTTGGCTACAATGGGCGTAGTATTGTTCGAATATATAAAAAGGGTCTCTGTCGTGCACGAAGCGTAACCCTCATGAACATATTACCTAATATGGCTCGCATTCTGGCTTTCCGAATAATACTTGACAGCCTCATAACATGGAGCCATGGCATCACCTATCCTCCACCTGATGACGAGCCGGGCAGCTCTGTTGGTCGATCACTGGGAACCTTGGCAGCATCATGCCAGTATAGTGTGAACAGATACATGTATATCATGTCTGGGACAGATATATGTCAAAATATCCCTCTAAGCATGATACATGTATATCTGTTTAATAACTCTGAATATCATGGTTTTTGAGAGTAATGATATAAGACCAATTGTGTCTTTGTTTTATGTTATATAAATGCATTAAATACTTTTAAACTACACCTCCTATCAACCAATCAGAATCAAGGTTTATTATATAAGTAATTATTTAACATAAACACTTACTGTTGTCACTATGTTAAATTGAGCAATATATTTAGATTGACATAATTATTTAAAAACTACAATTAGTTGCTTTTATAATGGAATTTTATTTTCTTCACAGATGTGATCATGTAAAAGGTTGTGTCATGGATGAAGAAAACACAATAACCACCCTCAGTGGTAAGCTTTGTTTGAACATGAAACTTATCACACTGAATTCATTTCACAAAGTATTAAAATTTTAGTTAACTTAGGATAGTCAGTTAAATTTTCAGGTAAATGTGAACCCTTGCAGGTCATGCATTCTTTTGTTGTCTAGTTTAGTAGTGTTAAGGCAACAGATCCTACCACTACACCGTTAACCATAATTTTAGTTGTAAAGGCTCAGAAAGGAAAAATCGCATTCTTCAGTTAACAGTTTTAAGGAAAAACGATCTGAAATAAAAATAATACCAATTTGCCATTAGGCATATCTATAAACTTAAGAATAAAACATCACAACATAAAAATTTACTGCAACATTAGATAGTACGGCTCAATTAGACCTTTTAACGAAAGTAAGAAATATAAGTGTAATTTCATGTGATTGGTCCATTTTATAATGTAACAAGGGTTCGTTTTAGATGAATGTTTTCGCAAATGTTAACGTTTTAATAATTACAGATGTTAAAATTCCACAAAATATAAAGAGAAAATAGAAAATACATGTGCTTTTTTTGGAAGGAACTACTGAGCCAGTTTATAGGACAGAAAGAGAATCTTCTGATGGTAAAATTCATGAACGTTTTTCTTTTACAATATTTAAAGCTAAACAGATTTTTATGATTTATATTATGAACGTCTTAAAATTTCCACAACGCCAATAAAAGTGCTTAATGACCTGCAATTATTCGCCGAATATTACGCATACAGCGAATGTTCTTGATTCGCAGTTTTCAATTTACGCGCTTGTCTATATTTTGATATATTTAATACTTTTAAATGAAACTACGATCAATATGCTTTGTTTGTAAGTTTTCTCATAATATAAAAAACAATCGATTTAATACGTTTCTAAAATGGCTGGAAAAATATCTGTTAACACGGCTCAGCATAGAATATTTCTTTCAACGGCGTTTTTTTAAAGGTTTCAATATTGTGAAATAACCACAGACACGGCACAACGTAAATGAGGCTCAAACCGAAACAGCAATTCATGACAATTTTAATGTTTTAATTAAAAACTTCCCACTTCACTTTTTAGGTGCTTTTAATCCAAAGGAGCTTATTATATACTGTCTTTTGATAGCATGCCTACTGCTTATTATGGCATTTTGTTTTGTGTTAAATAAATATAGACTTAAGTCAAAAAGTAGAAAGTTGAGTCATCATCAACATACCTTTATGAATTCTCCTAAAAATGTAATAGTTGCGGAAAAGGATGAATCAGATTCCGTAGAAATGGAAGAAAATGTTTATCATGTTATTGATGAAACTAAAATGGTTGATCTCAACAGAAAACCAGAAGAGTCGAATATATATTTGGACGTTCTTAGCAGTTCTAGTAAATCTGGATCGCAGGATATTCAAAATGAGGAACCAAATCATATCTCCATCCTTATAACACATTGCTTGAGGACCGAAAAACAGATGCACACGTTTATAATAATAGAAGATTAAACGATTGCATCAACGACACCTCTTTAAAGAAATCAATGAAGCCGGAGGTGTTTGAGGAAGGTTATATACATATGAATCAACCACTAAATTCAACGCATAATCTAGTGAAACAGCAAAACGTGGTCACTGCGATTATTCATAAGGAAACTGTCAGTTGTTTAGGCTCTGATGAAATACCAATGTATACGAAAGAATGGTCAAATGCGAATAAAAGGCCGCATGTACATCATGGTGCGTTGTTAAGAACACGGTCTTACTGAAGCTGCTGCTAATACGTTATTATGTGAAGAATTAACAAAAAGCTTGTCTGGTGTCCATCGTTTAACATGGTAAATAGAAACGGGGATTTTGTCCGTACTTGCGATTGAATAAAAGACGAATAAACTGAAACTTTATTCCAAAAATGATGTTTTTATTATGTTTTATAACAGCACATTTTTGTATATATTTTGTGCTTTTTTTCAAATAAAATATCAATATAACTGACAATTATGTGGGCTTTATTTCAATAGTACTTTTATATCCTGTGGCAATCTTCAGGTGTCACAGTATAATATACTAGTATGAGTAAACGCTCCACTCTATTAAATGTAACAATTTGCTATAAAGCATATATCACTTAAAGTGTATGTTTAGTGTTGACGATATAACAGGTTGAATCCAAATTAGTACTGATCTCATCTAACCAGAAAGAGTCAAAATAAGAAAAAACACGCAATAAAAAATCAATGTAAGCAACTTAAAAATATAGAACTATAACATTTCCAAATATTTTCATATTAAACTTTTATCAAATTAATCATCAAATTTCGGTCGTTTGGTTTTAGTACAAGGAATAGTGCAAATCATCTTCCTAAAAATGGTTGCAAATACAATTACCATTATTTATGATATTTACCTTTTATACACACACATTCATGAAAATGCGTTGGTGTAATATAATAATATGCAGTATACTTAATGTCCTTAATTTCTTTTCTAATAGAACAATGTTTTTGTAATTATTGTCTTTAGCTTGTTTATAAATAAAATAACCCATTAAAATGTGTTTAGTATATTACAAGATTGTTACAAAGTAATGGCGTAGATGTTATAAATAAATTAAACAGTCTGCATCTGGGAGGAATCATAATTAATTTTTTCTTAATATCCGATTGGCATAAGACGGACATTATTTGTGCATTTATTCAATATATATTTAATCTTTTTCAGATTCAAATGTATATCTCGTATTTGTTTTTAAAGTATTATAAATCAAGCAAACTTTGTTAAGCTTGTAACTATTCGTGCTTTTTCTTATTTTTATTTCGCATTCAAAACATCCACCCCATACCTCACATGCATATTCAACCAATGGTAGATAAAGTTAACATTTAAAGAGCGTTTTTATTGATTTACAAAGAACATCCACCTCCTTTTTTGCTTACTTTTTTATATTATTAATATGAACCGAATAGGGTCTTTCACTTCCAGATGTTTTTGACTGTCAAAATCTGCACTGGTTTCATAAAACATTTTATGCGTAAAATATTATTTTAGTGCTTGGGATAACAAAAACTTCATATTTAGAATTAAATTGAATCAGAAAGGTTTCTGCCAATACAAAAATGGAAGTAATGGAGAGAAAATATATGCGACAGGTAATAGAATGTGCACAGTATTTATCTTTGAAAAGTATTTGAGGCAAAGAAATCGTAAGTGGCAGCACTTTTTCAGTATTAAAAATTATTTTGTTAGGATAATGTGCTATAGTATAAATATTAACCAATAGTAAAAATGTCTTTGGATCGATTTTGGCAGTTATCATGGCAACAGTCGAAAATTAATAATTTTATCAAGACTTAAAACTTTAAAGACGTATCAAAACGTGTATATTTGAGGTTTTCTGTGTATATTGTGTCGCTTATCACATTTTGCGTTTCTAATTCAAACGCACCGTGATAAGCGATTGTGTTTTTCCTACTTCCTGGAGGGCCGGTTATTAACGTGCATTGATGCTCTTTGACTTCCTTTAAGATATATTCCAACGCTCTTGTTGCAAGATTTTTTGTCTTCATATATGCAGAGGTCTTAATGTCTATGAAAAATTAAATACACATGTACATCAAATAAATAATTTAAAAAGATTAAATGCCCAAAATTTTGCAATATGAAATTAATGTATAACAAACATACCTTGCTTAGTTTTTGAATAAAACATACTATACATTGTTTAAATAATATGTAATAGAAAAAACAGCACTTATTAAACGTTCACACTATGTAATCCTCATTAGTAATTAAATGGTCTACGCAATACAACTCTCATTGTGTTTATCAAATCTTCTGCATGTAGGTGTATGTTTACTATATGACATGAAGAAATGGTTTTGCTGTTGTTTTTACAAAGATAACAGTTTAAGAAAATTTTGTACAAAATAATATAAAAATCTTTCATTATTTTTCAATATTCAACTTTTTTAAATCTTTTACGTCATTGAAAAACATGTAACATAAAGTATATACAATAGTTACAATAAACAACATTTTTGACAGTGTATACATACTTGTAAATATTTCAATGTTGTTGTCTTCCATAACACTGCTCTTTTTGTGGCTTTTGTGTTTGTTTCTAACATAGCAAAAAAATTTATTTCCCAATAACAACATATATTGATTAAAAAATAATATAATTGTTCTTGCGTAGTAAATTATGTTTTACTTAGAATATTATGTGAAGTTTATTTAAAACCACACGATCAACGTCTATTCAGGTGTACTGTTAGTCCCCGAGGGTATCACCATCCAATAAAGCAAACTTCGCTGCTGACAGTAATATTATTGATTCTTTTAGTCATATAGTAATTGTCTAAATTAATTACCATGACATTTCTAAAATTGTTTGAAGTTTAAGTATTTCTATTTTCAGGAGAAATTCTTAGCCGGATTTGGTATAATGTTTTGGAGTTCGATGATAATAGCACTTTAACTTCATAATTTGGATTTAAATAGTGCTTGAGCGTCACGGATGAGTCCTAATTGGACAAAACGCTGTTAAACGTAGGACATTACATAAGCCTTGGTATCTTTTATGCCATTTTTTACACATTAGTGTGAACATATTTATTCAAAGAGAATCATCATTAATAGTTTAAAAGCATTCTTCATATAGGGTATGAGAAACTGCAACACCTGGACAGTTGCCCCCTCTACAAATTCTGCGGGCAATTTGCCTAGGGGGCAATTGACTAGAAGACAGTTGTCCGTGGATATTGCCCGGGTGTCTATTTCTGGGGGCAAATGTCCTAGTCGCATAAAACATGATACATTACTGTGAGGAAAAACACAAAGCATAGGAAGGATTACCAAATGAATTACACATTTCCTTGCTCAATTCTGAGTACAATGTGCAGTGTAGAAGAGAGCGTGAAGTAGTTTCAAGCCTTAAACATCTATAGTTAGGTTATTTACAAATGGTTTAATTCACTATTATATATATTTGTTTACTGGCTGAAATGTTAAATGCAGCAACATCCCAAATTGGCAATCAAAAAGCTACTGACGATTAAGCAGTTCTCTACTGTTGCAACACCCCCGCGATGTCGTTTTGAGCCATTTAAGGGTAAGTAAAGACGGTAGATAATACACACAAACTCTACGAGAAACATTTGTGTGGTAACAAACGGTTACTTCAGTATTGCCATTTTGTTGTTATTAAGTGGAAGAGCTTAGTACATGTTGTGTCTATATAAGTATCTCATATTATTACAGTAATATTAACATATAATTAAATAAAAATGCTCACCACTTTTATTTAATGGAACGTTACTGATTTTTTCTTTTTAGTCTGTATTTTATCTTTTCCACCTCTGCAAATAGATAAGATTTAAACAACTATAACACGAAATGTATTGTATTGAATAAGTTTAATCAAAACGTGAGCAAAGTTGTTTTTAAAATTCCAGTCTAAAGGATTATTGGCTTGTATTTGATGAGCCGTAATCATGATTGACAATACAACAACAACAAAAAAAGAAAATAATATTTTTTGGAACATTTTGAAAAATTAAAATGTGCCTAAAGCTTTAGAACTGATAGTGATGCTGACCAATTTTGAATTTGAAGACATTATTCATGTTGATATTAAAACAATTAAAATGCTATTGTTTAAGAATTGAGAATTTATACGCTTAAGTGCAGTTTGAACTAGAGAAACACAAATGTAAGAATATTGATGTGAAATTATTAAACAACCTGACATGAAGTCATATCTTAGGCTTTCCGCTTGAACCGTGTCATGGTCAAAGCAAGGAGATTAACGTAGGACCCAAAATCTTTACAGCCTAACTGTTAGAAGTCTTGTCTGTAAATAGCTTTCTTGATATATGAATACAATAGATAACTCTTGAAAAAAGAAAAAAAGCTTTGCCCGTAACATTGCTCTAGCATGTGTAGTTTAAGTTTCTCAGGTGCCGCGCTGCTTAACCCAGTCCAATATGAAATTGTGTACTCCTATTTCTTTTCTACCAGGCCTCTAAACTGTACCTTGGATGACTGTCGGTAAGCCCATAGCATTTCAGATCTCGTTTGTACTGTAATTGGTAGATTTTCATTGTGTCTAATGTATTGCCTGATTTAGTTTTTTCATTTTTCTACGTGTTTGTAATGTGATCTCGGAATAAAATGCCAAGCGGGCTTCGGAAATATTTCATGTTTGTGGACTGTATCCTTCTCTCGACATCTTCAATGAAAGTCATCGATGACCAAGGTTTGCATTAGTCTTGAATGAGTGATATTTTGGGCATTCCAGAAGCCAGCGCCCAGTTGTTTGCGTTATCCTTAACACAAAAAGGGTTGTGACATTTATGTTGGCCAAAATTATCTTTTTGGCATTGATTTTAATTACTTATGCAATATGTCTTATTCAGGCGTTTTACCAAGTAAGCTAATCTCTTCTTTTCCTCTAAGGTCATCGATGTCGTCAGAAAGTTTATGAAAACCTCAAAAATATAACTTGGTTATTACTGACCACTCAGCCATTGTCTTTTATGTTTTCTACAAGTCTTGGCAAGAGATAAAAAGGAAATTGGAAGTTTTACACAGCTATTGAGTGATACCTAGAAAATATCAAGACATTTATTATAGGCACTGTATCTTAACTGTCAGGTGACAACGGCCTCTTAATTATTTTTGTATAGGGGAAACTATTGACATTTTTTGCGCTCACTTAGGCACCAAGTTTCGTTGAGTAATGAGAGACCCCTCAAAACGAGCGGAATAATTTCACGTATATCACATTAAATTTTCGGGGTGCCATGTCAGATAAAATGTTTTGCAAATTTAGAAAATCCGAAGGGTACTCATGGAAACTCCCTTACACCCATAAAATAGTCCAGAAATAGGCTTTGAACAATCAGATAAAAAAAATACCCAATAATTTATTATAAATTCTATATGAAACTGCTTTTTAAATACAACTCCAATATTAAAATTACATTGAATAATAAATCCACTGTCTATGCTAGAGTTTGGCGCAGTCAAATATCAAAATAAGAACTATTTTCATCTCCCTCAGTCAAAGTTCGTTTACAGAGCCGTTGTCAAATTGAAAACAAAATTTTCAATTTTCACACTTTTTACTGTATTTTATTTTTGTTCCCCATATTACGAGCAAATCTACCAAGTTTCATCTCATTCCGAAATAAAATAAAGCCGTTTCAACCTGTTTTATGAACAAACTTTAACGCTTTCAATTGTTCAACTCAACACTTGATTAAAAACAAATCAACAATTTTCATGTGTCATTATATCTATAGCTGGATGATAAGTTTTCACTTTCGCAACCTATATATATGTCATAATAAACCATAGGAAGGCTATATCTTTAAATAATAAGTTATAAAAATTTTACATTTTTAAAAAGAAAAATGGGCACATTACTTATCTTTTAGAACAAATTTTTACACTTACTTTCTAACTTTTGTATTAATTTCACAATCAAACATTCTTAAACAGTACTCAATATATAAATCAAATAATTATGGTTCAGAAATGGGTGTACATTTGTATTTACTACAATTAAACTGATTATTAATAGGTTAATAGCAATATTTCCAAAGAAGTTTCTTAAAAAAGAGATTTACACAGCCATGAGTTTTGAAGTACCCTTTATGACATCATGCAAACTGTGACGTCATAATGCTATGATGGTGTAACCATATATTGTAAACAAGTAAACATCAATACAGGAATTTGAAATAAATAGTGAAAGCAAAAAAACATGTTTTTAAAATTAATAACCGAGTGCATTTAATGTGTACAAGGTCCATGGTTACCAAATGAAACCACTCCACCTACTGATATGTCACTTTTATATATACATGCGCATATCCTGGCTTTTTCCATCTACATGTGCACCCCCAAAACAATGTTTAAGCTATCTTTGTAATCTCATGAAGACATTTCTGTGATTGTATTTCTAAAATAGGATTCGGATTATTATCTTCTAATTTTGTTCTTTAAATATGGATGAATTTCATATATTTACAATAAAAGCTTCATTTTATAGTTTATTTACATTCTTCAGTGCCTACAATTATCTCCCTTGGTTGACAAGGTTTAAACTTTATTAGTGTCTATTTTGTTAATTGCTAAAAGGTAGAAATATGAATGTTGATTACAAGCGTTTCCCCTTGGTAAAATTAAGCATTTGAGGAAAAATGCTGGATTTAAATACATCTTGTAGAAATGGTCATGCAATCATAATTTGTTTGGGGGAAAAAGTGCGTGCTAGATTATGACCCGACTCTTTCTGTTGCTACTGGATCAGTTTTTCAGACAAAAATTAATGATATAAATAAAATGCAAACCATATTTTAATGGCTTTGCATGCTTTTTGGGTAAACAGTATCATGGATTTGGTTGAAAGTACATTAGTGAGCAATATCATATAGAACCTTGTCTCGCAGATTTCCCATGCGCTATGTTTTGCTGTTCTAAAGGGTTGAAGTACACACTGGTATTTTTTTTGGTTTTGTTCAAAGTTAAATTTATTTAGTTGCAACAGTGTATAATAACTAAATAATTTCGCCTCTATTTTCCATTGAGTAATTTAGCAATTTCTTCTTAAATTCTTTGTTGTTTCTGTCTGCAAGGAAATCTGACAATTTTATGCCATTCAAGGCCATGTAACTTACTGTTTAAAACCATAAATTTTAATGTTTTTGAGTAAAATTTAGACAGAAAGATGTATTTTTTTAATTGTTTACTGTTATCTGACAGAATAAAGTGAAAGTTACAGCATTATAGCTGCAGTGGCTGAACTAATAACATCATTGACATACAAACTTTGAGACAACAAAGTAAAATATCAACTCTTTAACTTGGCAACGGCCTCTTAATTATTTTTGTATAGGGGAAACTATTGACATTTTTTGCTCTCACTTAGGCACCAATTTTCGTTAAGTAATGAGAGACCCCTCAAAACGACCGTAATAATTTCACGTATATCACATTAAATTTTCGGGGTGCCATATCAGATAAATTTTTTGCAAATTTAGAAAATCCGAAGGGTACTCATGGAAACTCCCTTACACCCATAAAATAGTCCAGAAATAGGCTTTGAACAATCAGATAAAAAAATACCCAATACATTTAATAAATTATCTGAATACGTTTATTTATAAATTCTATATGAAACTGCTTTTTAAATACAGCTCCAATATTAAAATTCCATTGAATAATAAATCCACTGTCTATGCTACAGTTTGGCGCAGTCAAATATCAAAATAAGAACTATTTTCATCTCCCTCAGTCAAAGTTCATTTACAGAGCCGTTGTCAGGTGATGTTAATGACTAATTTCATGTAAATTTTACATATAATGACGATTTGTTCTTGAACGTTTAAAGAAGAAAGTCTGTTTTGTATTTTTGTATACAGGGAAATAGAAAAAGTTATTAATCACACTATTGAGACTGATACAGAGAATTTAGAAAATGTTATGAACACATCATCTTGTAAAGCTGTACAAGTATCCTTGAACCTAAAAAAATGGTAGACTGGAAGAGAATGGAAGATTAAAAGTTTAAACAGCTCGGGTTTACATATACACAGTATTTTTGTAAATTGGAATCTTGAGATGAGTTGAAGACAAGAAATCACCTTTTATCCCTACTATTTTATTATCAAATAAATATCTGAAATTTATAAACAAAGTTCTTGTTAATCAGATATTTTTAAACCACAAGAAAAAATTATGAAATAGGAGAAGATGCTTGAGTTTGTTCTTTTTGTAGAAACACTATCTTGCAAGTTTCAATATAAGTTGTTATAAGTTTTCCTGACTTCCAGATAGACAGCTCTATACTGTTTTACAACTCCTGTCTTAGAATAGTTTTTTGATCCCTGCACTTGACAGTAAGAGTTAGAATGTCGGCAGTGATTCAAGTTTTGTCGTTGATCAATCTTTATCAAAGATTTTAATGACATTTTAATCCATTTTAGCTGTATCATGCCTTCTAGTTTTTATTGATACAGAGTACCTGTTGAAAAAACCTTAACTTTTGGTAGGAAAACTGGCAATTCTTTTCAATTAATATTTGAGTCGATAACACCCTGTCCGAAATGCGAATCAGTGTTGTCAGGCACGTGATAAACAGAAGAACAACTACCTTAACCACTCGGACAACGACAGTTTTGGTCACTGCTGTGTTAAACGTGCAAGTGTTTCTATGTCTTACGATAACTCCAAGAGGTGCAACTTCCCTCGTACCATTACCTTTCCATATATTTGTATCATTTGTTTCTACATGACAAAGTTGATTCTTGCGCAATCCTGTAGTTGGCTTTTTTAACACGGAGACTTGCTTGAATGACATACCGGTATATGGCTTAGCGTGCGATAGTTATAATAGCGTTGTAGGCTGCATTTCGGAAGGTTATTATTAGTGATTTTAAAAATGGTGTGGGGCATTCGCCTGTCTACCATATCTTGTAACAGATTATTAGGAAACATATGACGGCTTCTCCTTCTGCTTGGACTAGTTCCATTTCTACTGAATTACGCTTTTTTCACCGACTTTACTGCTCGTTTACCTCCTATAGGATGATAGAATAGATGTCAGTGTTGAGCTAAATATGTTTGGATACCCTATGGCTGTGTGGTTGTATAAATCTAACAATAGTACTCTGTTGTAAGCTAGGCAACGTGGAGGTTTTTAATATAAAGTTTTGTTATAAATCAGTGTGAAACTTGACTATTGTTACGGTCAATAACTAAAACAAATTAAGGAATAATTCCAGCCAAAAATGTAAGTTTAATTTGGTAGATGTTAAGCAGGCTAATACACAAGGACGTAATTGTAAGAGCGATTTCTTGAAATGTATATAAAATTTCACTTTGCTAGAAATCTCGATGATAACCACGATAGTATTTATGTCGATGCAGATATTAAACAAAATACGATTCAAACACATAACCATATGCAATAACTCAGGAAGTACTTACATATAATACATTGTACATCTGAAATAACGGACGGTACAGAAAATTAAACCTGCAAAAAATGTCCAACAGTTATAAAGCATTGCTTAGTAAAACACAATGACAATTACGCCTGCAAAAAATATTCAAAAGTGTAAGCGCATTGTGTATAAGAAAACAATAATAAAACTAAATTTTTGAATAATAATCGTAAGTCTTCTTTTTAACTGTGGTAAGTCAGAACAAATCCTTAAGTTAATTTTTGTCAAAACGTTATGAATCTATAAAACTGAAAGCCATCAATACTTCCTAATTAAATATACAACACTAGTACGCATAAAAATAAACATTTTCGAATAAAGCGTATGTTTCATCATTCTTACCAATTTGACTTAAACTTGCAAATACTTTATAAGTGATAAACAGACATCTTGCTATTTAAACACTATTATCTATTTTTACTCTTAGCAAACATGTATAAACGAAGTATATTGTATCGTGTGAGTCTGCCCGTTGCAGGGTACAAAATGGAAATGGTGGGAAATATACAGGGGACAACGTATGAGAAAACAAGGTACCCTGCAACAAATGTTTTCGTTAAACATTATAGTAAACGTCTTCGTGTTTTGATAGAGGTTTTCGCCTGGCAAATAAAAACTGCTTACCGCGTATAAGCGAGTTTATGCTGCTTTTGTAGATCCCCAAATGATAATTTGAAATCAACAATTATTTCCTCAAAATATTCAACGTTTTGAAATGCAGCAATTTTTTAAAAATCAATATTAGTTTAAATTTCGTTAAAATATAAAAAGGCAAGTAGTCACGAGAGAGCTTAGGCGACCGGGCGAACGGGCAGAAAAACAACCGAGTTATTAGCAAATTTACTAGATAGGAAGATAAGTAATTGACATTTTTACCTCCGTACTCTTAAACTTTACAAAATATAAAAGATCAGCTTACTTAAAACCAAAAGCCCGCAATAAGGTCGTGGAAAAATATTGGATTAAACAGAAAAAAAAATTACAACACGCTCGGTGGATCAGTGGTCAAAGTGGTAAGTCATATCCTGTTGATCACCGGTGTGAAAACATTGAGTCTATGACTTTCGACAAGACTGCTATTTTTTCCTGCCGATTGTCAGCGTTTTTGACAGGGTTTTTTGTCTCCTTCTGCAATTAAAAATTGATATAGGTGAAAAATCGCTCAAATATACTTAACTCCATTAAATCAACAGGCAGACTAAAGAGATACAAGAAATAGAATAGGCTTATACTAACATATATTATAAAAGAAAATTGCAACATATTAAAATCAATTATCTAAGTAGATAAAAATGTAGATCCCGGAAGATAAGCTGTCTAAAGACAAACGACATCGGCGAACACGCATAGTACACTAGCAACATTTTACGGTCTTGTAAAATGTAATTTTAGAGGATTAAGTTTAGCATTTGCTATATAAATGTAAGTGACGTAGGGTATAAGTAGTCCAGTGGTCACACATTGGTGCTGACAGCAATATCATGGAATAGTTCAGTAATATAGTCTTTGTCTAAATTTACTGCCCTGTAATTTCGAAAATCATTTTAGTTCTAAGGTTTTTCTAATTTCAAAGTGTAGACAGCCTTAGCCAGATTTGGTATTACGTTTTGGAATTTTAGATAAAAGATCTACAACTTCATTATCATTTACATTTAAATATTGCTTAAATTGATGAGTTTGGATTAGGCGAAACGCGAAATGTCCGGCGTAGTAAATTCTATTTACCATATCTTTGATGACATTTTATAGTTTAAACAAGTGTTTTTTAATTAAAGTTCTTAAATTCAAGGTTTAAAAATATATTAAAAACCATACTATAGTCGTCTTTTAAATCAGTAGATATCTTCTTACCTGGGGTTTCATACGCAGGATGAAGTCTACAAGAAACCTTTTTCTAACTGACTACTGTTTTCATTATATAGGAAGAAATATCCTTCTGTATGGTTACATACTTCATGTGCGCGTAGATTCCAGTGTGGCAGCAATAGACACTGAAATGCCCATGCTTGACATAACTTCAAGAAATGAGAAATTATCTAGAAAACAAAATACAACGTTAGTAAATTATAGCTTAGAAACCCAAATTGAAAAAAACCTTTACAGGTTTATGCACCTATCATTTGCCGTGCTTGCAGATTATCCCTTCAATTTGTAGATCAGTGGTTTACCAAACTAAGGGCGTCAGGATCAACTCCAGGTAGAATCGGCATCATGCTTTAAGGTTTGTTGCGAATCGTTACTAAACGATATTACATGAAGTAATGTTGTCGAATGTACTGAAATTCACGAAGATATTGGGCACAAAATCTCAGATAAAGCTTAATTGTCTGTTTCAGAAAAGATAAACGGAATGTTGTTTTCCTTCTAACACTAAGGAAAACATTTAAATGTAAACGATTAAGTAGACTGCCTAAATATTAAAATAAGTCTTACCAAGATCAGGGAGCACACGAAGTTGAAATGCATGTAGAATCTAAAAAAAGGAATATTGGACGTTAGGTAAAGTACATAAAATACATGATTTTTAATTAAACCAATGCAAATCTTTGGTTCAAATCACTGCTTTTTCAAAAATAGTTAACCTCTTTAGAATTATAGAATTTGTACTTCCTACCTGTGCCTATAATATTGTCATTATATGTGCTTTTTATTTTATATGCAAAATTATATTTTACATTTGGAGTCTAAATCACAAGATAAGTTGTTAATTTATATTTTAATACGAATACATTTTATACATCAGAAGCACAATTTGAACCAATAATAAAAGAATAAAAAAATTCTTATAAAATCTTATTAAATCACACTTAAAAAACCATAATAAATAGATCTCATTTTTGTCAGATTGATACGCAGTTTAATTTTTTTATTTCAAGTTTTCTTTTCGTTGCTGAGGTTGTTTTTGCTACATGTCGTTGAAATAGTTTTTACCGCGAACCATCTAGAATAACGCCTTTCAGTTTACCCACCCCTGTTTGACAGTTATTTTCCCTGTCACATAAGGCGTGTATGCAGATACATTTTGAAACCGCAAAGATGAAATCTTACAGTATTTTAAGTTAAAAAGGAAAGCGCATAGTGTGATAGATTAACACAAACAAAAACACACTCGCGCATGGTCTCAACTAATTGTTGAATAAATTGTGATACGTACAGACTACTGTTTATAGCAGTGTTTTTATGTTTTCAATATTTGTTTATATAATGTTATATTATTTATCTGACAAGCTCTACCAGATGAGCAATAAATTGAAATTGTTTAAAGCAACTGGATTTTTTTTATGCAAAATATAGTTTTTCGGATATGCACAGATATCTATTGGTATATTGTGTCACATAAAGCGCGTATGCAGATAAATTAAAAATCGTTAAGACAAAATCTTACAGAATTTTAAGTTAAAAAGGTAAACACATATTGGTGACAGATTAGCATACATGTTAACTTTGCTATTAAACAATTTTGTTTGAATAACTGTCACTGTAAGCTCCTGGAAAAATTAACCAATATGTAGGACTACACGACACTATGAGCTAGTTTGTACCGTAATAAAATTGTTGAATAAATTGTGATACGCACAGACTACTGTTTGTAGCAGTGTTTGTATGTTTACCATATTTTTTATATACTGTTATATGAATTTATCTGACAAGCTCTACTAGATGAGCAATAAACAACTTGATTTTTGTTTTGAAAAATATAGTTTTCCTGTTTGGTACAGATATATATTTTCTCACGTAAATAATCAATTGTCCTTAGTATCAACATTTTGTTTATTTGGAAATACCATAAAACAAATATTTAATTATTTTTGTTTAATTTTTATGAACATTGAAAACGATGCAGGTTCCCCTATATATTATGCAATGGTTCAAGTAGGATTCACTCTGAGTGATGGTTTAGTAAAAACAGAAGTAAGCATTATCTGTTATCAAAGGTGCATTAACGTGCAATTGAAAATATAAAATAGTTGATTGATTGTTTGAACATGTCCCAGACGAGAACACGTTTACAAACAATATATCAACTGGGATGAGCGATAAACCAACCAAAACCAAATTTTAACTGCTTCTGAATAAGTATGGGGTATTGAGTAGGGACAGCAAGTTTAGCCTTTTGTAGCGCTACAATGAACCTTCTCAAATCTACACAAGGGTTCTTATTAGGTAAGGCATGTGACACTCTCCAGTAACGTTATCTACTATGATACGATATCTGGCTTTCATTATTATCATTTTACAAACCGCCTATAAAAGGGCCTCTCTTATCTGCAACCTTGGAACACACAGGTAAGATTTTTTAGTCGAGCACTTAGAAACCTACAAGTTCTAGTCAGAATTTGATATCATTTATATGCCTTATTGCTGTGTATAGGTAGAATATATATGTTAACATGTAACTTGTATTAAGGGAATTATTGAAACCAGTAAGAGTGGCATAAATCATGTAGGGTTTTAACATGCTTTTACGGATCAAAACATCATTCTCGTCTGGCATGCGAGTCGGGATAAATAATCAAAAGATAGACTGCAGAAACCAGTCGTACCTCAAGGATAACAGATAAATAATGCTGTGTCTTGAATTGCTGCTAAATGAGATAGCAAACATATAAGTAGAGCTAAGTTAGGGATAAAAACCCGGCATAATTACGGGCGGTAGCAATCATTATAGGCTCACCTCTATTCGTAGCCACTCGAGAAAAGCCGAGCGATCACGAATAGGTTACGATGAAAAAAGTGGAAAAATATGCAAGATTATGGGAATCAAACTCAAAAGAAAAGTCACATTGATTTGTGTATGTTTATTGTGAAATGTGTATCATTAAACTTAAATTGGAAAACAATATGCAAGATAATGGGAATCACACTGATTTAAAAGAAAAGTTGAAATGAGTTGTGAATGTTTATCATAAAATGTGTACTATAAAACTTAAACGGAGAACCACAGAGGAAATTGCCGGAAATTTTCGAAGCGTGACATTTTCGCGAGCAGGTGTACATTAACTATATTGGTGAATATGATGCATCTAAGAACAAACCTTAATGCATTCTTGGATACTGCCTCTGATCTGTATTTTATGGACAAATGACTATGGTAAGGAGAATTCTTTTTCTGCTTACTGACAAAGTTCACGTCAATTATCCCACCACGTATGATGCATCTAGAGATGCTTAGCACATTGCATGCGTCAACTGCTGCCTCTGACCTATTTTTGCGGTTGCAGGATTTGGCTCTCTTAACATTTTGTACTTATAATGAAGTGAAGTAAATAATAACAATACATATTGCCGCTTACCAATAAAAAACAGTACGTACTTGTGTCCACAAAGAAATATAAAGCTGAAAGACGACTAGCTTTTTAGGAAAGCTAATACGTTTTGTTCTCATCATCGATTGATCACCGCCATATCATTACTGGTGTTTAGAGTTCGAGTTCTATTTGGACAATGTTTGAACACGACGAATGAACAAATTGGTATACCCAACTTAAAATATAGATAATGTACGGATGTTAACTTTTTTGTCCGATTTTTGGGGAAATAATGTTTTTTTTCGATTATCAAATTAAGGGTGAGATAAATATATTTTTGCTCTATACACTGACCACAATACGGGCAAAAATTTGTTTGATTTTTAAAATGATAAAAGCACCTTCTAGTTTACTTACATATATCTTACACCTGCGGTTTTGTTATACATTCTTTTAGAAAAATTTTAAATTATCATGTTAGAAAGTAGCAAAGAAAACTGACCGAACAACAAGAGCCAAAAACCAAGGGACAATTACAAATCCGGATATAAACAAACACAACACAAAAATCAAAAAACATAAAACACAGAAAGAGAGTAACCCGAACCCAATAAAAACCATGGGTGCACTCAGGTGCTCCGGACAAGTAAGCAGTGCCTGCCACGAATTAGACACCCGTCGAGTTACTCATTGTCTTGTCTAGGAATGAGTCAAATCCTGAATAGGAAACACTACCTATGACTCAGCGAAAATGTCAGATCGTGTTTGAGACACTGATTTCCCGTAACGATCAATTAAGTCGTGATGCCGACCATACAACTTCTGGAGAGATAACATTAACCCAGGTACAACAAATCCTTGTTTGAGTATTTTAGCAGTCAACAGCAGTGATCGGTCTAGAAAATCTGAATAACGATTGCAGGATCTAGAATAACGTGTAAGTTGTGAAATGTACACACCATACGCTGGAGTTGTTGGAATGTTGCTGTCGATGAAAGGGAAGTTGACAATTGGGGAGTTGAAGTCATCACGCTTGTCGTAGAGCCTAGTTTGTAGTTTTCCTTAGTCTATTTCTAGAAGTAGGTCTAAGTAAGAGGCTGAGCTTAGTGTATTGGCGGTGTCTTTAATTTCAAGCTCGCTAGGGTAAATTGAATGTAAATAGTCACCAATTTAGCATTGTTGAGGGACAAAACATCATCAATATAGAGGAATGTAAAATTAAAGGTCTGGGCCAGAGTCTTTTCTTCTTTTTCAGTGGGCCTTCTAGGAACTCAGCCTCATAGGAGTACAAAAACAGGTCGGCGAGGAGAGGAGCACAATTAGTACCCATTGGAATACCAACAGTCTGTTGAAAAACATGTCCTCCAAACATGACGAACATGTTGTCAATTAGAAAATCTAACATGTGACAGATTTGGTCTTCAGTATATTTAGTATTAGCTTTGGAGACCTACCTACTTTATCGATTTGTACGCTTTGAAGGTTCGGATTGTGCGTTTAATCGGTCTTAAACGCACCCTGAACCACAGCTGCGGAAATGGAAACTTAATCACATCAAATGATTGTTCTGGACTGCGAAACAAAAAATATAGTGTGCAGAGTGCAGTTAGTTTGTTAGCTAAAGTGACATTGTTGTCCCGAAATGTTCTCAACATATAAAATTGTGTAGAAGCACCCGCTTCACTCCACGAGAGCCCCCTAAACCACCAGATATGGCAAATAACACTATATCTAAATTATTCCACTACAGGACGAAACAAAATGGGATAGATAGTGCACGTAATGCAGTTTGTCATGTAAGGAAAAATACTGGTTACCAAAACTATCAACAGCACAGACATGTAAAATTTTAATGGACCGCCATGCGTTGATCTCTTGGGAGCCTTCTCTACTCCCATGAACTAATTTTAAGGTGGTCACATTTAACTGCATATGGCAGTCCCATACAATTTCAAATGTCAAATTCATTGTCTATTTACTGTGAAATGTCTCCATGTGTCAATTTACTGTGTAAATTTAACGATTTTTGTCTTGGGTGATAAAAGCTCTAAAACATTTTATTAATATTGTTTTGCATTTTACATTTACTGCTCTTAAACCCACAGTCGATCAATAAATAGAGTGGTGCCACCTTACACAGTATTAGGGATAGCAAAGCTACAGACGTCGTAGTATAACTATACAATACATGTGGCAAATATACATGTGTTCGATCCAGGAAACAAGGCCGCCCAAAGAAGCGCTACAAGGACCAGCTTAAAGCCAATCTCAGATGGACTGGCCTGAAACCAAAAGAGCTAGAGCCTGCCGCCGCTGACAGAACTACTTGGAGAGCGCTCACCAAAGAAGCTGCTACTTCTCTCGAAGACGACCGCCGCCGCCGCCAAGCAGCTGCACGCGAGCGTCGACAGAGAGCTGCTGCTGCCCCACCTTCAAACACTGGCGTCCCTTCCCCCCGCTGCAACAGACTTTGCGCTTCGGACTTCGGGCTACGGAGCCACATGAGAGTACACAAATAGATGATTGCACAAAGACAATGTCATCCTCGGAATCCGAGAGACTATTAAGACATGTGGCAAAAAATATCAGCATCAGAAATAAACACTTCATATAAAATATTTCTATAAGTCTACAAATAAAATCTAACACTTATATTTAAATAAGGTTGTTGAATTTCCAATGCGATTTTCTTACACATTGAACACAAGTTATATGTATTATTTGAATTAACAAATATAGGGTACATACATGTTTAGTATTAAGGGATGTAAAAAGTAGTAGGTGTCTATTTCATAACCTTATACTTCATAATACCTTGTCAAATATTCTGTAAAATAATTATACTTAAATTTTAAGACAACTGTAGCTTTCAATAATCATAATTAAATTGATAATTTTATTTGCCTGGTGATTTTCACGTATTTCTGCATTCTTGAAAAATATTGTTAACGGCGATAATATGTTAAAATGCCCATTACACAACCGACAAGGGAATGAAATGTTTTAATGGGCGGGGAAAGTTAATAACAAATGTCGTACAGATGGTCATCAAAGGAAAAACAACACGATATAAAGTAGTTCTGAACACTGTTTGACAGACTTTATCATTATAGAAAAAAAATACTGCATTATGTGCAAGTAAACAAAATATAACAATAATCTAAACACGTGATTGCTTTGCATTTACATTGATTTGGAACTAAATAATATTGGAAAATATATATAATACACACCCATGTAGAAATATGTGATGTTATAACATGTTTACTTTAAAAAAACCTTAGACATTTAAATGTGTGTATCAGATTATATAGAATGGATTTATTAAACAGTATGTAAGTACTTGATATGAATGTAAAACCTATTCAAAATTCTCTACGAAATTTTTAAAAATAAGCAAAATTAAAATTTAAAGTAAAAAACGTATATTAAAAATAAAGAATTTTTAATACATTGTACATGTTTAATTGAGTATATTAAAATCAGTGCATAGTATGTCTTTTACAGGTATTCATATAGTATGTTAATCCCAACATAGTTTAAATATTTTATGTATCATATGACGTGCTAATCGACTTAATTTTAACTTACTGAGAGTCATACACGAGGAAATACCTACAACTCTTTCGCACATTTAAGCTTCACTGTTTTATTTTAAAAAAAATAAACTTGTGTATCTCTGTTTTAAATATATCGTTTGATTTTATTTGAAGAAGTGCACAGATAATTTGGCACACTTTATTATAATACATAAATAAATTCAACATTTTGCCATGAACAATAAAATTTATCAAATACAAACCTAAGAGTAAAAAACAAACGGACGAACGTACGGCGTAACGGACAGACGGCCCCATCACTATATATAACAACTTTTCAAGTGAAAATTATGATAAAAACATAATCTTCTGTAAAAATAAAAAAAGAGACTTTGTTTT
Organism: Limnoperna fortunei; assembly: GCA_944474755.1. Lineage (NCBI taxonomy): Eukaryota > Metazoa > Mollusca > Bivalvia > Mytilida > Modiolidae > Limnoperna > Limnoperna fortunei. The sequence goes on from OX104115.1 coordinate 60,989,228, forward strand.
CCGGAAGACGTTTTTTGCCACATTACGACACCGTTGTGTTTAATTTTGTTGTATACAAAGTTAAGCCAATTTGAGAACACTTAAAGACAATGAAACTAAAGGAGAAAACGTATGTTACGAAGCCTAATAAGTATATGTTCAAAATTGGCAAAAAAAGAATAACATATCACATGATCTCTCTGAAAAAATTGAGATAAGGTGCGTCGATATAGTAAGCAACACGTGTGGTATAAGTTGAGCACTAATATTAATGGCAAACATGGAAATAATGTAATATGTGACTTGATCTGTAGAATCCTTTTATTTGTTAGAATACTGATATACCCTTTCATTGAGTAGGCAGTCTCGCAATTATAATTGAGACAATCCTTTTCGAACACCCAGAGGATACTGCAATACATGTTTGCTGAAAAAGACAGAAGTGTAAAAATTAACTAAAAACAATAACTGGAAATCAAAGGACTGTTACAAAGCGGTATTCAAACATACAGCACGAAACAACAAACAACACAAAACAATGTGAATAACAGAAACTAATACAAACCATGGGTGCACTAGGGTTCAGTGCCTGCCTCTAATTAGACACCATTAAATCATTACCATGTTGCTTCTAGACAACTCTTTAAAACTGTCTGATCGTATTCGGAAAATATATTTCCCATAATGATGCATTAAGTCACGGAAACTACAATAGAACTTCAGCAAAGCTTCTGTCTAGAAAATCGAAATATCAAATATTAGGATATTGTAAAATGGAATTGAAACGACATGTCATGCCATCAGTGAATGGGACAATTGTAAAGTTGAAATGATCATGTTTTTTGTGAAGTTGAAGTAAAGTTAAAGTCATCAGTAGTTTGCCGAATCTTTTTTCAGAAAATGATCTACTGTGAAATACTTTTTATTCGTGGGGTATCAATTTTCGTGGTTTTCGTGGAGACCTCCGACCACGAAATTAAAAATCCAACGAAGAATAAAACTTCATTAACAGATGGGAACTTGGGAACAACGATCTGAAAATGTCCGAGATCGGACATTTATTTGTAAATGTAATATATGATTTTGTGGTTCGATCGATACCTAATGTTCAGCACAAACTCCGTCTTAATGATTATGTTACAGGTTTCATGTTCGAATTGTGTTTTTATTAAATGTAGGTATTATTTTATTGTAAAGCGTACGAAGAAACATCGACTTCCGGTCAAGGTGGTGATATATGAGGTGTTAATTTTCGATGTTAAAAAGTAACTAATTATGAGATTGGTTGCTCCTTTGAACATAAATTAAAATAACAAATAAAATATTTAAAAGATAAGCTATACTGTATCCTTATTAGTGCATATCAATGACACGCAATATCACATGGATGTTGTGATAATACCGATCGTGGCAAAAATGACACCTTTGTAACAGTTATTTTTCTTGCTACTCAACACATGAAGTGACAAATGCCCTTCGGCTAGGAATGCTTCAATAGATAACAATTAGAGAATTAAATAGACTCAAAGTAGTTTTTATTGCAATTAATCAATTAATACATTACCGTGTTTATAATTAGCTATTGATTTCCGTGTTGTTAATTTTACATTCGTAACCACGCGTGTAAACAACATCATGTTATGAAACTGGTTTTTCTTCTTTATATGTTGATTTTTATTATCAACAGTGAAAATGATTCTGCTGTAATAATTTATTTTGATCGCTACCTCACTTTTTGCATTTTCGGAAACCGTCAGTCCACGAATTTAAGAAACCACGAACGTGTACAATTTAATCAAACCTCGAAAATTGATACCCACGAATTTAAGTACTTTCACAGTATGTAAGAGACCGACCTAATTGTATCGGGGATGTATATAACTTTAAGATCGCTAGTGTATATTAAGTGCAAGTAAGTCACCTAATTTAGCATACATGTAATACAGTGACACGACATCATTTATATAGCCAAAATTTAAAATTCAACCTTTAGGCCGGTGTCTTCTTTTAATTTCAGTAGGCCTACAAGTAACTCTACGCTGACAAAAACAGATTTACTACCCATTGTTATCACATTGGTCTGTTGAAAGATGCGTCCTAACATGTTTTCAATTTAAAAGTCACGAATTTGATATTCACCTTCAGTGTATTAATTTTGTGATTAAGAGTTAGGGATTTAGAGTTAAAACATCCGCATTAAATAAGACAGAAACAAATCGCACACATTCCAAAACTATCATTCTATCGAAAAATAACCTAGACCTACAGTCAAAAAGTTAATCTAATTAAAGCACTGCTTCTTACATAAGAAATTCGTGTCTCTGGCTTTTTTAAATATGTTTGTATCAATATTTGTATTTCTGTTTTTGTACTTCAAAATCAGATTGCTTTTGAGGTACTGGTTTGCTTATTTCGTACAGTTACTGGTAAGCCCACTTTCGTTTTCAATTATCTTCAAACGATGGTCCTTAAGATCCATGGTTCCAAAACATTTCCTTATAACGTTATTATTGGACAAGGCAATTATAATATGGTTAATACTTTCGCCTTTTATTGCATATTAGATCTTACATAAAAAAGTTGATGTCTGTTTAAAATAATAAAATTCTAATAAAAAGTATGTACTAGATAAAAATAAAAACTATTTTATTTTATACAGATAATAAAGGATTCCCGTAGTTCTAAAATTGTGGTATGTGTTTCTTGGTGTTAAATTTACTTAGTGTTTATGTAATTCGGAATTCGAATCGCTACTGATGTAATTCTCGGAAATTTACAAGTTAATCTTTTCTGGTTGAACAAAATTAAATAGTTTCTTTCATGTCACTCACATTTCAAATTCTATTCAAACCATAGTCCGTTAAAACCTTATACCTGACAACTGTCTGTATTATATGTACCATGCCTACAAAATTACTGGACAATGTCACATGCATATGACTGCAATGATTAAAAAAAGATTCACCTCTTACAGCAGGTTTAAACTTAAACCAAAGGCCAAAAAGTGATATCTGTTTACTCAGTAAAATTATTAAGAAAAATGATTTAAGTACAAAGGAAAAACTATTTTTATTTTACAAAAGTATTGTATAGAGATTATAGACTCAAGTAGTCCTTATGTCCTTATATAAAAATTGGGGAAATATGATCCTATTTCTTGCTTCTAGCTATCAGCCGAGCGGCAGCGTTTTGTACTCTTTACAATTTGGATAATGCAGAAGTGTTTACACCATATGAGTGCATTTCCACAGTCCATCCTGGATGTAATACACTAGCGTTTTGCAAGCATTGTCGCTAATGTAAGAACGGATTTATCCGATGTTTCTAATTTGGTGGAAACAAGATCTCGTGACAGCCAAAACGTGCAGCTCCATACTGAGCGTTTTGTGTAGAAGAACACCAATGGTCATGTCTGACACTATCGTACCATCAAAAGTTAGCTGACAAATTTGAAGATCTGTAGCTCGATGTTTTAGTGTGAATATAATGAGCTCCGTCTTGTCTTGATTTAGCTTTAGTAGATTGACTTTCATCCATGAACTGATGTCTTTAAAACAGGCATTCAATCGGACAGAAATGTCTGTCCAGTTATCTTATGGTTCTTGATACATGTACATTGTATGAGAACTGCAATAAAATCGGGTTGGATAGTAAGATAACTTGTTTAGTCTCATCATACTTTATTTACAGACAGAATAGTAGTGAACAAAGCCCAGATAGCACTGAGCAGTCATTTAAACATTTGACGGAAACAAAGATACCCCAGGCGAACAGTCTATAGAGAGAAACCCTAGATAAAAAGACAAAAAGAAGAAAAGGAAATAAATCCCATACAATGAATGAATAATGTTTACATATTAGTATATTAATATATGTTTTTTTAGATGATATAATTTTAATATATTGTAAACTATTTATTTTGTTTGCATCGATTTACACGGCATTATGATTATTTTGTAAAGAATTTTTACACAAAAAGTTCATGTTCAACACAAAAATTTATTTTTTTTTCATTTCTATGTTTTTATTGAGTGCACTTATTTCCACAGTTCAACTTTGAAAGGGAGGAAACTCTGAAACTCTAATCACATTTGTGCGTGGAATTCAAAATTTATTTAGTTTTATGCTGTATGAATAATAACTCTAACTAGATATGTTTTTTTTCTTTGAGTGTGTGAATATCAACTTGTGTATTCCGTTGGTATTCTCGAAGAATTTAATTTTAGCAGTATGAATTAAACATGGCACATGATCCATGTACCAGATGAATATGTTACATTCGTAGCCAAAGTTAAATTGAATATAAATCCTTATTACGCCATAAATGTCGCATAAAATTAGCTGCATAAGACGGGAAAAACTATTATATTAGACCTCACATCTATAATTAGGTATACTAAACGAATCAATAAATTTATATAGGTTATTACTCTTTTTTAGTATCGATTGGAAACATGCAATAGTCTGTATTTCTGTGGCAATATACATAATAAATATATATATTTATACACTTATTTGTGAATAAATAGCTTATATACAAAAAATTTACACTCGGGAATTTGTCGTAAAAAATCTGTTATTGATAAAATAAAAATGTATTATTCAAAATTGTCTCATTGAAGAACCCGGTCATAATAAAGAACACTCATGATCAACAATTCATTTCACTTTTATTTGGAACTTACCTACGATTCTATAAAACAAACAATATTTTATTTTTGTATAACATTAAATTGGTTTAATGTATTAAAATAGTGAGTAAATAACTTTTAAAATGTAAATCGTCTTATCTTCTACAATAATTAAATAGCCCACTCATAGCCTTTACTCATGGAGGGTCAACGAAAAAGTTAGCGTCGTTTTAAATAATGAATTTCTGTTTTTTATTGATCAGTGGCAAATTAGAGATTATATATTGTTCTTGATGTATGTGAATAGAGTGTAGCACATCTTAATATTTTAAAAGAAACCTATTAACTCAAATGCTATAAAATTACTAAAACTCAGCAATTTTCAACAATTTCAGAGATTACCTACTTCAAAAATGGACATTGAAACTGCGGAAGGAAGACTAATATATTAATATTTTGTCGAATATTGTGCTGCCAAAAACCATTCAAAGTGTTGATTTCATAACAAATAAATTATACGCTATTTATGGCATGATCTGGTGGTGTAAATAGTACATGAACATAAGAGTTGATTGACGAAATATGTTACCTGTAACTGACATCAAGTACACCTTCTTTTCTATAATTAGTTTTTGAAAAGTTTGTTTTACAATTTACTGGTTTGATTTTTTTAAATTAAAAAATTGAAAACAATTAGTTTCATCCTTTTAACACGTTTAGTAAAGACTTTTTAGGTGATTTAAAATAAACAACACATAATATTTTTGTGTCGTCCTTTAAATAGGTTCGGTTTAAACATTTTTACGCTGTGCGTAAATTTTTCAACAGAAGCTGATAATTATGAATTTCTTTTCGACGAAACATATTCTAGATAAAATATATTGTCACATTTATACGACTGAAAATAATAATACGGCATCGATAGAATAGTGGTTAAGGTAGTTAATCTGGTGGGAAATTAGTGCACCATCAATGTGCAAAAGCGCATATTCATCGTTCCAAATCTACATTTCTGTTTGAGTTGTATGATTATCATTTATGGACAGTTTTTTGCGGACGTGGATAACATCTGCAAGTTAATTACATTTATTTTTCGGAGAGAAAAGTGCGTATATTGTGCACTCGTCCAAGTGAGGTCCTTTGAAAGTACTGCAACGATAATTATAATGGAAACTTTTTCTAAGCCTGGAATTGCTTAAAAAACAGTATTGCGAAAATGAATAAAACTTTTTCACTACAATTCAAATTATCTAGGAAATAAAATAAGGATTTCAGTAATTTGTACACATGAATCAATAAAAATATAATACATAAATCGTAGTCGAGAAAAAAAGATATAACAACGGCTTCAAATGTGGTATTATCTACACGAGTTGAATTAAGTATTGTGGTTGATATTATTGCATGGAAACTGCACTAATATCGCTGAGAAAAATTTAACGGAAAATGTTTCCGGACGGCTTACAAGTAATAAGCGAAAAAAATTAAAATTCAAAGTCCAAAATGCTAATATGAAGCCACAGGACACACAACAACAAACACAGAGAACAACACACATAAACTTGCGATACGATCTTTCAGGAAAATAATATCAAACCCAGGTGTTCTGGAAGAGTAAGCTGTTTGTTTCTGTTGCAACAACCCGTCTTGTTGTTGTTTGTCAATCCAGGGAATGTAAAGTCGGGTAAAGAAAGATACTACACAATCTACGACTAACCGACATCTGTACTCATTTAAGAGACAGATATGATGTCGTCCGTAAAGTTTGTTTGAATAAAGACAACCCTGAATTTTCAGTTTCGCTTTAATAAAATAGCTCAATCTAGGAAATCGTGCTATAATTCCCAGCAAGCTCTGTAGTAACGTATAAGTTGAGAAACTTAATCTAGAGCGAATGAAATGCTGCTGCACAAGAAGGGAAAGGTGACGATTGGAAAGTTGAAATTACGTTTGTCGTACAGTTTAGTAGAAAGTCCTCCTTGTATAAACACAAGATTCAACTTTTAAATGTTCCGCCTGAAAGGAAAGATTACAATTTGAATTCGCCAATTTCAGCGTGCAAGGAAACCTTTATTTCAAATGGGACACAATGTCTGCCATGTGATAATGGCCTATACGGGAGAAGATGCATTAATAAACGTCGATGTGGACATTTTGAAAGGTGTAGAAATAATAAATATTGAATATTGAATATAAGCACATAAAACATTTAAACCACTATTTAATAAGGATACATTTATCAACAACAAATAATGGACTTTAAATAAATAAAATAGTAAGGAAACAAAAAACCCCCCCAACAAATAATGGACTTTAAATCAATAAAAAAGTAAGAAAAAACAGTACAAATTCAAGGAACGATTAAGAATCTGTATTAAGACAAACAAAAACAACATGAAACAAAAACCAAAATAAAAAACCCTAAGAAAATGAAAAACCCGAACAAAATAAAAGTCATACATCTTTAAAAAAAAGCAATTAAGCGGAGGTGTTTGAGGAAGGTTAAATACGTACGTCTCAACCACTAAATTCCACACGTAATCTAGTGAAACAGCAAAACGTTGTAACTGCGATTATTCATAAGGAAAATGTCAGCAGTTGTGGCTCTGATAAAATATCAGCTTATAAGAAAGAATGGTCAAATGCGAATACAAAACCGCATGTACATCATGGTGCGTTGTTAAGAACACAGTCTTACGAAAAACTTAATACTGACACTCTTAATACGTTAATATGTAATAAATCAACAGAAAATATTAATGGTATCAATCTTTTAACATTGTAAATAGAAACAGCGATTGTCTGTAGGTTGAGATTGAATGAAAGACAAATAAACTTACACCTACAATTTATCCTAAAAATGATGTTTTTTATTATGCTTCTTTGTATTATAACAATACATTTTTGTGTATATTATATCTTATCAATACCTAGTTGTCTTTAATGCATGTATCACTTGAACAAAACACATTCAACTGTTAACGGTGTAACAGGTTGAATTCAAAATAGTACTGACCGCATCATACTTCTTCCAGAAGGAGACAAAAAAGGGGATTTAATGGTACATTAAATGATACCCGCCAGGTTGCATGGTTTTTGTTATTTATCCACACATTTGAATCAATTACAAATAAGCCTATAGTCCATCTCAGAAGAAAATTTTTACCTTGACCTTGGACCTATTAAAACAATTTCAAATATACACATCTAAAAATGGTATTGTGATGAAAATTCAACATGATTTTTATTTTATAGTACTTAACACCTTTGCAAAGTTTAAACAATTTCTGTTAACGCGTTTTCAAACTATCATCTGGAAATCAATTTAGCCACAAGTTGTACAACCAATTCTTGTTCCGTTTGAATTTTAACCATGGGTTTTAAAAATTTAACCATGACGTTTAATATAACCACAAGTTAAACTAGCACCTGTAATTTATAAACTTCATATTTTCTTTTAATTTTTTTGCAGCGGTGAAATTGTCAAAAACAATCTACAAATTGACAATCAAGCAAAAGTACATGTATTTACATTTCACTTCCTTTTAAAATATATAAAATATCTTTAAGTTTGCAAGAGTAGTTGCATCGAAACATTTTTTAATTTGAAAGCTGTGTAGATTTTTCTTCCGATTGGGCAAGTTATTAAAATGTGTTTGTTACTTTTATGCTGTTCAATACTTGGGTTGGTACTCTTTGATCAACTTGACAAAACTATCTTACCTGAATAAAAAAGGTGCACAAATTAATTGTTCTACAAACATTGAAACATTAATGAATAAAAATGCTATCATGTTATAACTTGTCACTAGGTTAGTAGACTCAAACAAATGAAACATGAACAAGTAAGATCTTTTCAAAGATGATGCGACTGATTAAATTGACCATAAATACTCACATTAGCTTTAGCTTTATTCAGTACTCTGTAATCAATAATGTTACTCTAATATATTCGTCGCAAGTGCAGGTAATATGGTATTGTTTTATTACATATACCGTCTTTTTACGGTTAAAGTAACTTAAAAATCAATCTTTCAGGACTACTTTGGGATTTAAGTACGATCATTTTTATTGTTGTTCTTTACTACTGCTTAACGCAAAATAGCTATAATTCATTTTGGAAAAGATTTAAACTACCGTATATGCACACAATAAAATGATTGATTGAATAGTTGCTCTAGTACAGCGAGCATTATGTTTAGGACGAGAACAATTTAGGAAGAAACAATTAATTAGGAAAATAGGATGAACCAAGGGGCTGAACATTTGACAGCCAATGAACAAGTATGAAGTATTTGGTAGGGACGGACAATTTAGAGTTTTAGCGGTAGCAATACGACTTCGCTATTTCGAAAATTACAACATACGACTTGAAATCAAGATGGACGTTGTAACTTAACAATTGCTAAAACCTATAGCTGCGGGCCAGGCCGACTTTTAGCTGTATAATTGTACGCGGATCAGAGCTCATGTCAATAGATTAACATTTATCTAAAAGGAGAACTACCTGTTATAAATATATCAGAGTGCTATGCTGTCGCCAAAAAAAACTTTTTCTATCTTATAAATTAATACATAATATAATGAAGTATTATAAGAAAATGGACAGAGTTCGCCATAAGTTAATTATCTATCACTATCTGCACCAAAACACACATAATACACTCTACATCGTTTGGAAAGCATATAAATTAAAAATCCAACATTTGATACACAAGGAAACAAGTTAAATCTTCTGTTCTGCTTAATTGGTGGCATTTGAGTAAAGCGAAACACTTAAAAGTACCGTCAGTTCATGTTTTTTAGAAGTATGCGTATTAAACAAAAATAACATGTTTGTATGCATGCACGTTCATGTTTTTATTGCTTAACCATCGTTGGACACATGAATATTTTTTATTTTCATAGCATACAAAATTTAATAATTCTTAACTGTTTGAAAATAATTAAATAAAGAAGCATTTCTATGTAGATTAGAACACAAAAATGAGGATTTTGTTTTGCAGACGAGAGTCTGTAGAACGAAATTAATGTTTGTTTTCAGTGAAGATAAATTGATACTGTCGTTGTTGATTCTTGTCAATAGACAGTTAGACATTGTTCTTTTAAAAACAATTTTTTAAACAATAAAAATAGAGCTATTTTTGTATTTCCATTAGGAGCGGTAACAGGTAATTGGTAAATTTTCTGTATACCAGTCTTAAAGATAAAAACTTTATAATAACAATATGCTCACAAAATTTAAGATAAAATTTGAAATAATTAATGTGTTGTATTGTGTATTTTTGTACAAAATCTTTACGGTGTGCTACCTGGATTAATGCAAATCAATGTCAGACTTAAAAGTGTACCAGGCAACAATGGATACTTATTATAATACATCGATTGATCAATTAATTGATTGGATTTTAGCCTTCATGATATTTTAATACATGTACGCAAGCTAAAAGATGTAAAATGACATAGAAATCCTGTATTGACAAATAATTCCACGAGCTATTTTCTGAATCAGATAGACAACTGTAAAGACTATTCCTCCATAGTATTAAATTGAAAAAAAACAATAAAATATGAAACGCAAATTAGTTTAAAAACCGTTTCTAATTAAGAAATAAAATCCTCAATTTATATCGAAAGTACCTATTAAACGCGTGTTAATATGTTCGTTGTGACTTTTTATTATCCTTGTTCAACAATTTGTTAAGATATACTAACTAGTAAGAGCTACAGTTTGGTATGGTTTTTAATTGCATGTCTAAGGTCTCCAGAGTAACATTATATGTAAAATATAGTTTTTAATTGCATTGCTATAGTTTCGTTAGTGATTTTATATCTAAAATATGCTTTTAATCGCATGGCTAAGGTCTCCAGAGTAACTTTATAATGTGAAATAGGGTTTTTAATTGCATTGCTATTGTCTAATGATCGATTTTATATGTTAAATATAGTTTTTAGTTTCAGGATTAATTTCATATGTGAAATATGGTTCTTAATTGCATTGCTATGGGATCAGGATTGATTTTATATGTGAAATAGGGTTTTCAAATGCATCGCTTAAGTATTTCAAGTGATTTTATATGAGAAATATATTTTGTAATTGCATCGTAAAGGTTTCTGGAGTGATATTATGTATTTAATATGGTTGTAATTTATATTTCTATGTTTTCAGGAGTGATTTGATATGAATAATAGGTTTTAATTTGGGATTTTATGGGTGATTTGTTTAAATTGTGGATTTGAAGTTAAAAAGCATATCCTGGGATGTAGGCAGCCAAGATTTGAAAACTAATTAATATTATTTAGTGTAAAATAAAAAGTTAAATGTAAGTTTTATAGATATAATGATAACCGACATACAGGTGAGCCGTAACAGTATTATTATTAAATAAAAATATTACAGGTTAGGATTTATACTTTTATATTTTTATTAAACTACACAAAAGAAATGATTGCTCAATCGTAATAATAATAACATAATAATATAGTAATTTGGGGAGTGCTAAAGTCTAAATTTGTAACCACAACGTCTTGCTGTACATTTACCGAAACACGGACGGGAAAGAAATCGCGTTCTTAAAAATACACTGCCGTAGATTTCGTTAACTAACTTTTTGGTGAACGTCTAATGGACAATTTGTAACGAAATGATTAAATAAAGCATATATTTTGACTTTTGACAAAGACACATTTTGTGACTTGAAAATTGAAAAGCAGAGATTTTGTCCACTGGACATTTTGTCTCGTGACTATTGAAAAGCAGAGATTTTGACAATTTTGTCCACTGGACATTTTTGTCACGTGACATTTGAATGCAGAAGCTTTGACCGTTTTTGTCAATTTGACAAAAGCAGAGATTTGGACCGCTTTTGTCCACTTGACAAAAGCAGAGAATTTGACAATATTTAAAGCAGAGATTTAGACAAATTTGATCCAGTCAAAGCGGTCATATTGATTGGTTTTTGGTCAAAAAGCAGAGATTTTGACCAGAGATTTGGACTGGTTTAAGTTAACTTTATGTTATGTTAGGACTGCACCTAACTGTATAAGCTATACACATTCAAATATGATTGATAATCAAAAATGTGGCATAGTTATTTTTAGCAAATTGTTCATATTTTCCCGTCGTAAATTTTATGGTATGGCCATTCATTTCAAACTTACTCTGTATATTTACAAGTTCTATTTAATATACGTAGTTATCGTGGCTAGGAACAGCGATTTTGTTTTTTTTGCATTTGATTTTTCAAAAGAAAAAGTGCGAGAGTGCGAAAATGTAAAATGATTTTCGTTTCGCCCTTTCGCGTTTTCTACTTGTTGGTCTATCACGACCATTAAATTTGTGTCAGTTTGATAAAAGCCAATGATTGCATTCACTTCACTACGACATTCCGTAGATTTGTTATTCTAAATAGTATACTAATTGAAAAAAGACATCTAAAACGCTTCTATGTTTTTAAGGTGTTTTATGTATACTGTATTGTATATTTGTAACACCATAATTTACTAATAGAAATATCTCAATTAACATAAATTATTACAAATTGCAAAAACGTCGAAAAAAGTCGAAAGCACTAAAAGGTAAAAAACGAAAATTATTTCGCGTATAAGGATATTTCGGCTTTTGTGTTTTCACGTTTTGTATTATGAAATGTCAAAAGTGAAATGGCTGCATCTGGCTTCCATTCTATGTTAGCATATTTGGTTGTAATATTTAATGCCGTAAGAATGATCTCGCTTCATACATGTACTAAATGATATGCATTGATATACGCCCCTGATCTTTTTAGAGGTCAAAAGAGAGTAAGCTCTCTGTAGACGTTTTAAAAAACATTTTTTCTTCATTTCCAAATGTAATTGCTTCATCGATTTTTTATTTTGTTCAGACGATTCAACGGTTTTTATCATCCATTTATACATTTTCTTTTGAGTTGTTAATCATAGTATTAGATTTAGGCCTCACATTTTTAGTGTTCTAATTTTTTTATCCAGAGCTCGACTTTTTTTATTATTATTATTATTATTATTATTATTATTATTATAATTATTATTATTATTATTATTATTATTATTATTATTATTATTATTACTATTATTATTATTATTATTATTATTAGTGCTATAAATTTGTGTTTGATTGTTTTCTGTTTTAGTTACTTTTCAGAAGCCTTAAAGAAGAAAATACAAGTTTCGACAAAACGGAATGGTTCAACCAGATAATATGATTTGCATTTTATAGTGCCATGATATAAGAGTCCACTGTTGTTGCTGGGAAAGCTGCGACGGAAATGTTGTATGTAATCGCAATAAGTATTCGGTAAACAATAACTAGATAAGCGAAGACCATGACAACGCATTCACCTTACAGTACTATAGGCTAAAGTTGTCAACCAAATATCAAGAGCCTATTGCATACAGTTGCAGAGAAAAAATAAAAACGAATTTGACAGACAAATCAAAAAAGCAACGTTAATGATTAAGGGCTCACAGGGACTCGCTTCTCTCTGTCAATTATATATTGTTAGAGTCAATGTGTCATAACGGAGATACTTAATATTTGTTTTTGTTTTCTGATGTCATTAAAAAACAAGTTTTTTTCGTAATTAAATATTGATAGATTGGACCAAGTCCATGTGCTTGGTTTAAATGTATGACTTGTTTCAAAAGGTTGTTATCTGTTTTCCATTGAAGAAAAAAATAGCAAAGAAACCCGACCGAATAACAAGAGCCGAAAGTCAAGGTACAATTACAAATCCGGATATAGACAAACATATACAGCGCATTAAAAAAAAAAACGCAAAAACACAGAAAGAGAGTAAACCGAGGTCGCCGAGGAAAGGAGCAAAATTAGTACGCATTAAAATACCAATAGTTTGTTGAAAAACATGCCCTCTTAACATGACGAATATGTTGTCAATCAAATTTTTTAATGCTGTTACATTGAGAAAGAGATCTAGACCTCAAGATGTCTATCAGCTCTTTCAAATTTTTTAATCCACATTTCATTTATAACACTCATAGAGAAGTCCAAATAAAAGAAGAAAGTGTCACTGTTGTTTTGAAGTCCCGTTTTTATGCAATGAAACGCTGTTTGCATGTATTTTAGATTCATGTGTGATCTTTTTTTGCTGGGCATGCGCATAAACCATTACCACTCTGTCACCTTGATGGGTAAAGCTTACTGGCGTGCATTTTCAATAGTTGACCTTCACAAATATATCCATTTGCTTAATTTTTCGGGCATGTCACATTCTAAGCTTTCATCTTGTTATTTTTCATTTACATTTCAAAGTAAAAAAAGGTCAAACAACAAATCAAGATTTGTTTTTTTTCTTCTTAATTTCTACTAAAATGTTCCTATTTTTTTCAAATGTATTTGACGCCGTTGATTAAATCTGTCTCTTAACTCGTTGCAATAAAAATATTTTTGCATTTTTCCTTTCGTAAATATTTGTTTTACTTTTATGGGTCTTTTCCTGCGAAAGTTTTCCTTGCAGAGTTGCACTCTCCATGAAACCAAGGTTTTCCAGTGTTTGGAATTTTATGTGTTTGATTGTAAATTGCTTCCTTTAGAAGCACCACTCTACCTTTTTATATTAATAACTGTGAACTGATAATAGCTGACTGCACTCTAAAATTTCAAAATCGAAAAACAAAGAAGATGAGGATTACTTATGCAATAATTGATTACACTTACATGTTTCATGTAAAATTTCCTACCGATTTGTATGTCCCTACTTTGAAAAAATAAATGAACACGATATTACATGTACCTGTACAAAAAATTAGCAGTATATTTCCATACCTGTTTTTGATTGATCCATACCTTTTGTAATAATTGTGGAATCTAGATTTTGTAACAACTCAATGTAATTATCAACATATTTTAGGAAAGGTTTGTTACCATGGATGTTTTCGTTAAAATCTACAAATTCATTATAATTCCACGTCCTAGAATTAAAATCACCAATGATACAGACGTATTTGGACTTGTTTTAAGAACATAATATATTCTCATTCTCATTCAGCAATGACGCCTTTAGACGAAAATCTTGTATGTTCTGGTGCTATATATACATCCAACAGCATAGTCTCAATGGTAAAAACGTATTGTTCGCTCACTTTAAACCAAAGAACATATTGACTTTCTGTTTTCAAAATTTCGATAGATTTATTGAAGCGATATTTGTTCCAATTTTTCTTTTTTAAAATGTGATTACGAAGATCCATAACATCTATTTCGTTTTAGTTTCTGCAAGGCAAACAATGTCATTTTGTTCTTCAAAAACCCTGAAAATATGGATATTGAATTTTGGTTTTATACAACAATATAGACCAAAACCTTCAGGTTTTTCATGTTTTCAAAAAATAACACATTTTTCATTCTTACATTCTGATATGTGTAGATTAGTGCTAGCAGAAATATTACCTGATTCTTCATAGCTTTCACCGTGTTTATTTAAAAAAAACATTGAAAATACAGGAAGTATTATGAGTCATGTTCAAGAACATGAGAAAGTTCATGAATATTAGACGAATATCTTGTATGTTCTGGTGCTATATATACATCCAACAGCATAATCTCATTGGTAAAAACGTATTGTTCGCTCACTTTAAACCAAAGAACATATTGACTTTCTGTTTTCAAAATTTTGATAGGTTTATGGAAGCGATATCGGTTCCAATTTTTCCTTTTTTAAAATGTGATTAAGAACATCCATAACATCTATTTCGTTTTAGTTTCTACAAGGCAAACAATGTCATTTTGTTCTTCAAAAACCCTGAAAATATGGATATTGAATTTTGGTTTTTATACAACAATATAGACCAAAACCTTCAAGTTTTTCATGTTTTCAATAATAACACATTTTTCATTCCTACATTTTGATATGTGTAAATTAGTGATAGCAGAAAATATTACCTGATTCTTCATGGCTTTCACCGTGTTTATTTAAAAAAAACATTGAAAATACAGGAAGTATTATGAGTCATGTTCAAGAACATGAGAAAGTTCATGAATATAAGACGAATGTCTTGTATGTTCTGGTGCTATATATACATCCAACAGCATAGTCTCATTGGTAAAAACGTATTGTTCGCTCACTTTAAACCAAAGAACATATTGACTTTCTGTTTTCAAAATTTTGATAGGTTTATGGAAGCGATATGTTCCAATTTTTCTTTTTTAAAATGTGATTACGAAGATCCATAACATCTATTTCGTTTTAGTTTCTACAAGGCAAACAATGTCATTTTGTTCTTCAAAAAACCGGAAAATATGGATATTGAATTTTGGTTTTTATACAACAATATAGACTAAAACATTCAGGTGTTTCATGTTTTCAAAAATAACACATTTTTCATTCTTACATTCTGATATGTGTAGATTAGTGCTAGCAGAAATATTACCTGATTCTTCATAGCTTTCACCGTGTTTATTTAAAAAAAAACATTGAAAATACAGGCAGTATTATGAGTCATGTTCAAGAACATAAGAAAGTTCATGAAGATGAGACGAATATCTTGTATGTTCTGGTGCTATATATATGTCCAACAGCATAGTCTCATTGGTAAAAACATATTGTTCGCTCACTTTAAACCAAAGAACATATTGACTTTCTGTTTTCAAAATTTTGATAGGTTTATGGAAGCGATATCTGTTCCAATTTTTCTTTTTTAAAATGTGATTACGAACATCCATAACATCTGTTTCGTTTTAGTTTCTACAAGGCAAACAATGTCATTTTGTTCTTCAAAAACCCTGAAAATATGGATATTGAATTTTGGTTTTTATACAACAATATAGACCAAAACCTTCAGATTTTTCATGTTTTCAAAAATAACACATTTTTCATTCCTACATTTTGATATGTGGAGATTAGTGATAGCAGAAAATATTACCTGATTCTTCATAGCATTCACCGTGTTTATTTAAAAAAAAACATTGAAAATACAGGAAGTATTATGAGTCATGTTCAAGAACATGAGAAAGTTCATGAATATAAGACGAATATCTTGTATGTTCTGGTGCTATATATACATCCAACAGCATAGTCTCATTGGTAAAAATGTATTGTTCGCTCACTTTAAACCAAAGAACATATTGACTTTCTGTTTTCAAAATTTTGATAGGTTTATGGAAGCGATATGTTCCAATTTTTCTTTTTTAAAATGTGATTACGAAGTCCATAACATCTATTTCGTTTTAGTTTCTACAAGGCAAACAATGTCATTTTGTTCTTCAAAAACCCTGAAAATATGGATATTGAATTTTGGTTTTTATACAACAATATAGACTAAAACATTCAGGTTTTTCATGTTTTCAAAAATAACACATTTTTCATTCTTACATTCTGATATGTGTAGATTAGTGATAGCAGAAAATATTACCTGATTCTTCATAGCTTTCACCGTGTTCATTTAAAAAAAAACATTGAAAATACAGGAAGTATAATGAGTCATGTTCAAGAACATAAGAAAGTTCATGAAGATGAGACGAATATCTTGTATGTTCTGGTGCTATATATACATCCAACAGCATAGTCTCAATGGTAAAAACGTATTGTTCGCTCACTTTAAACCAAAGAACATATTGACTTTCTGTTTTCAAAATTTTGATAGGTTTATGGAAGCGATATGTTCCAATTTTTCTTTTTTAAAATGTGATTACGAAGATCCATAACATCTATTTCGTTTTAGTTTCTACAAGGCAAACAATGTCATTTTGTTCTTCAAAAACCCTGAAAATATGGATATTGAATTTTGGTTTTTATACAACAATATAGACTAAAACATTCAGGTGTTTCATGTTTTCAAAAATAACACATTTTTCATTCTTACATTCTGATATGTGTAGATTAGTGCTAGCAGAAATATTACCTGATTCTTCATAGCTTTCACCGTGTTTATTTAAAAAAAAACATTGAAAATACAGGAAGTATTATGAGTCATGTTCAAGAACATGAGAAAGTTCATGAAGATGAGACGAATATCTTGTATGTTCTGGTGCTATATATATGTCCAACAGCATAGTCTCATTGGTAAAAACATATTGTTCGCTCACTTTAAACCAAAGAACATATTGACTTTCTGTTTTCAAAATTTTGATAGGTTTATGGAAGCGATATCTGTTCCAATTTTTCTTTTTTAAAATGTGATTACGAACATCCATAACATCTGTTTCGTTTTAGTTTCTACAAGGCAAACAATGTCATTTTGTTCTTCAAAAACCCTGAAAATATGGATATTGAATTTTGGTTTTTATACAACAATATAGACTAAAACATTCAGGTTTTTCATGTTTTCAAAAATAACACATTTTTCATTCTTACATTCTGATATGTGTAGATTAGTGATAGCAGAAAATATTACCTGATTCTTCATAGCTTTCACCGTGTTCATTTAAAAAAAAACATTGAAAATACAGGAAGTATAATGAGTCATGTTCAAGAACATAAGAAAGTTCATGAAGATGAGACGAATATCTTGTATGTTCTGGTGCTATATATACATCCAACAGCATAGTCTCAATGGTAAAAACGTATTGTTCGCTCACTTTAAACCAAAGAACATATTGACTTTCTGTTTTCAAAATTTTGATTGGTTTATGGAAGCGATATCTGTTCCAATTTTTCTTTTTTAAAATGTGATTACGAAGATCCATAACATCTATTTCGTTTTAGTTTCTACAAGGCAAACAATGTCATTTTGTTCTTCAAAAACCCTGAAAATATGGATATTGAATTTTGGTTTTTATACAACAATATAGACGAAAACCTTCAGGTTTTTCATGTTTTCAAAAATAACACATTTTTCATTCCTATATTCTGATATGTGTAGATTAATGGTTGGAGGATTATTACCTGATTCTTCATAGCTTTCACCGTGTTCATTTTAGAAAAACATTACAAGTACAGGAAGTATTATGAGTAATTTTCAAGAGCATAAGAAAGTTCATGAATATAAACACACTTATTATATCAAAAAAAGACATACAATTTAAAAAAAATCAGATACATAATTAGTACATTGTATATACTTAGCAGGAAGACCCTTATGGCTCTCCTATTACACAAAGTCTGAATGAATCTTAGGAGAATTGGTATCTTATATGGCTAACATGACTCCTTGGAAGAGTGCGAAGTAGAGTATCGCGGTTTCTATTAGGAGCAACATCTGCAGTTTCGCGCACTGCGGGTACATATTCTCGTGAAATGTACTGTGTTACGTTAATGAAAAGTTTTTCCCGTACTAGTACGACCGTTTTTCCGTCCAGTACAGACTTTTTTAAAGTGGTTTCCGTCTGTCTTCAATGTCTGTCTTCTGTGTTCACGAATACCCAAGGAGTGTATTTAGCCTCCCCTCTGGATCTAATACCATACGATATGATACAGAAACTTTGCTATGATAACGCTAGGTTTTCTCCCGAATCTATGTATATTGCCTACGTCTATATATTGTTCGATGACTACATGTAGTTGTCCATAGATAAAGGCTTGCAACTTTTTATCAACGTTTCATTTACCTGTTCTACTAAGTCTGTAAAGATGAAGTTTTATGTCAAAAATCTGATTTGCAGATCTTATACGGCTTCCTCTAGTTTCTGGATAGACACTTCATCAATTTGTGTATCCTGTTATCAAGGTAAAAAATGAAAGACAAGAAAATCTACTCTTGAAACACAAAACATAAGATGTGAAATTAGAAACAATACCAAATTCAATGACAACATCATATGTTTTAAACAGAGTTGAACAGTTAAGACGTAAATTGAAAAAAAATCCACACAAGTAAACCAACAGATACATTTGTGCACTTCTCAAATGTTTGTTATGATATTACACTTTTGTAGGTATGCACATATAAAGTGTATGATGTTTTTGCGAAGTAAATTTATCCAAAGAGTCAACAGGAAATATAACAGGTTTGCTCTGCATAGCAAAAATATATAAAAAATGATATACTCGTGTGTGTTGATGCGAAGCTTTTGTAAACTGTGTGTCAAGTGCGTCAATATCGTTAAAATATAATTACACCTTCTTTTCAAATTTCGACAGATTTTTAAGCCACATAAATAAAGCTTCAGGAACAAAATATAAATATAGCAGGTTTGCTCTGCATAGCAAAAAAAAACTTTGTGACTCAACATCAACAAAAATAACAGCATAGAAAATAAAGGAATAATTCAATTATAATAAACGAAAGGAAAGTATTTCTGTATTTTTAAGAAAACATTACAATCATATTTAAATATCTTACTATTATCACAAGGATTGATTTGTAAAATCTTTTTAAGATAACATTGTTTAAAAATAATTATCTTAATATATTTTTTATTCAATTAGAACTCGACATAAACACGATAATCTGCTTAACAAGCTCAGTGGTATTTGCTACTGTCGTTGCTGAGCGGTTTTTATGCAATATATATCAGAAAAGTAATAATGATATTCTGCTAGGACGGAACAAAAAAATAACAAACGAAATACCAGACCAAGTTGTAAAAAAATATTCAATAGTCACTGATGATGCTACAAGGAAACGAAAAAGATGGCATCAACCCATATCAGCTAATGTTGAATGAGGTTGATGTGCATGAATACAAGTCAATTCAAGGAGGGGGCCTCGGTGGCCGAGTGGTTAAGGTAGTTTGTCTACTATTGATCACGTGGTCTGTCAGCACTGAGATTGCGGGTTCGATTCTCACTGCATGCAGGGTGCACTCGACTTCAATCTTCATTGACAAGGATTGCCAGTTTTCCTACCGCAGGTCGGGGGTTCTCTTCAGGTACTCCGTCTTCCTCCCCCAATAAAAACTGGACGCCACGATATAGCTGAAAAATTGCTGAAAGTGGCGTTAAGACACCATTCAAACAAACAAAAACAATCAATTCAAGGAGTAGACATTAGATGGTCAATCAGAAGACGTTTTTGACAGCAGAGTGAGCTGTACACTGTACATTTTTAAATCCTTATCAACCACATTTACAAAGTTAGGAGCTGCACAAAATAAGAATATGACGAATTAGAACAGAAACATACTGCACGCTCATAGAAAAATAGATATTGTCGATCAAATAGACAATTCAGAGAGTGATACCTAAACTGAAATAGATTTGAATTAAGAGTTGGCCAAAGATAATCGTTTAATTATATTAGATATTGTTTGCATACTGCAATTTATTTATTTCATTTTTTTACTTCAGAAGCTTTTAAATAAAAACAAATGGCTTAAACGCATAAGACCAAAAGATCGAATATATAGCGATAAAATAAAACTTGCGTTTCAACAGTTACCAAATCCTACAGTTGGAGGCATGTAACACTATTGGTTTCCATCCCGAAAGATATAAACATTATAAAATAATTATTCAATATTGAACTAATTAATTATTATTTTATACTTTGAAATTGTATCAAGTTTAGCATTCAAGTTTATTGTGTAACACGTTTGTTCTTTAAAATACGTGTCAAGATTAAACAACAAAAAAAAAACACACAAAAACAGAAAGTGAATACCCCAACCCAGTGCAACGCATCGGTTCATCGAAGTGCTCCGGACGAGTAGCAGGGCCTGTCTTTAATTGGACATCCGTCGAGTAGTTGTTGTTGTTGGAATGGGGTTTTAACGCCACTTTCAGCAATTTTTCAGCTATTTCATGGCGTCCAGTTTTTATTGGGGGAGGAAGCCGGAGTACCGGAGAGAACCCCCGACCTTCGATAGGAAAACTGGCAATCCTTGTCAATTAAGATTGGAGTCGAGTACACCCTGCCTGCAGTAAGAATCGAACCAGCAATCTCAGTGTTGACAGACCACGTGATCAATAGTAGACGAACTACCTTGACCACTCGGCCACCGAGGCCCCCATCCGTCGAGTTACTTATTGTCATGTCTATGAATTTGCCAAATCCAGGAAAAGAAAAGACTACCAATGACTCATATTTGATAGATTCATTCCCCATAACGATACATTAAGCCATGCTGACGACCATAGAACTTCTGAAGAAAAAACATCAACCTACGTACAACAAACCCTTGTTTGAGTAGTTTAGGAGTCAGCAGCAGTCAGAAGTCTAGAAAATCGGAATATCAATCTAGAATAACGTACAAGTTGTGAAATGCCCACATATAGGCTGGAGTTCCTGAAATGTTGCCATCAAAGTACGAGAAGTTGACAATTTTTAAGTTGAAGTCATCACTTTTTTCGTAAAGTATAGTTTTCCCCGAGTCTATTTCTAGCAGTAGGTCTAAGTAAGAGACCAACTAAGTTGTATTGGTGGTGTTTTTAATTTCAAGCTCGCTAGAGTAGATTGAACGCAAATTGTCAAAGAATATTGTTTAGAATAGTTGAGGGACAAAATATCATCAATATAGCAAAATCGGAAATTAAAGGTATGGGCCAGTGTCTTTTCTTTCTTCCCCAGCAGGCCTTCTAGGAACTCGGCATCATAAGAGTACAAAAACAGGTCGGCGAGAAGGGAAGCACAATTAAGACCGAAGGTAATACCAACAATCTGTTGAAAAATGTCCTCCAAACAAGTATGTCGGAATGTTACAGAACATATATTTTACATTTTAGAGTCAGTTCTGTCATGATTAATTTCCATTTATGTATACCGTTTCTGTCATTCAATTTCTCTTGCAAAAATGGCATTTAATAAGATTGTTACGCTTAGTTTTAGGCTGCATTTGACGGTTTTATTGGGCAATAGATCCAGACCACAAGATGTCTATATATAAAAATATAGATACGGTCCACAAGACGGCATTAATATAAATAAAGAAAAAAAAAATCACATGAAAAAATATGTATATTGTATCAGCTCTACAGGCGACAATAATGTTTACAAATATTGCTTACATAAACGTAAGATACCAAGATGACATGATAATGTGTTTATACTTGCATTTACTTTTTGTGTTTAATGTAAAACATAAAAATACATAGTACTGAAATAAATTTGATATCTTGGTATACTATTGCTCATTTTGTGTAACAAAATCTGAATAAAAATCACATGCATCTTATAATTATTTTATTTTATTCTGAAATGTCTATTCTACAAATAAACTCGGGAAAATACAAACTAGCTTCTTCTACAAACGTGATTACTTCAACTTTTCAATTGTCACTTCCGGTTCATCGACAGCAACATTGCCGCAGCTCCAAAGTTTGGTGCGTACATTTCACAACTGATACTTTATTCTAGATCCTGTGATCGGTATTCCGATTTTCTAGACCGATCAATGCTGCTGAGTACTAAACTACTACCTAGTACCACGACTTTATTGATCGTTATGGGAAATCAATCTCTCAAATACGATCGGACATTTTCGCTGAGTCATAGGTAGTGTTTCCTATTCCTGGATTTGACTTTTGACAATAAGTAACTCGACGGGTGTCTAACTGGAAGCAGGCACTGCTTACTTGTCCTGAGCACTTGAGTACACCATTGGTTTTTATGGGGTTCCGGTTACTCACTTTCTGCTTCGTGTTTTTCGTTTTGTGTTGAGCTGTATATGTTTGGCTTCAACCAATTTGTAATTGTCCATTGACTTTCGGCTCTTTGTTGTTCGGTCGGTTCTTTTGCTTTTTTTGTAAAATATGTACATACTGGTATTATCGTATCTTTGAACATGTAGCGATTAGAGTGGTTGTTTTATTCATACAGAAAAGAAGTCTGTGATGTACACGAGTTTTTATTATTATACAGTTATTCATACAGTTAAATAATAAATTACGAATACTTGCTTCTTAAACATACTTTTGCTGCACTAATCATTTTACCAGTTCGTCTAGGAAATTGCGACTGATGGTACGTAAACATATTGATAAAAAGGCAACACAAGTTTAACTTTACTATGAAACTATCATCAACAGGTTGGCAAACAAGAATGTTCAAACGTGGCTATGAAAGGTTATAAATACCCTTTTTGTATATAGTAATACATTTTACATGTAATTATTATTAAACTATTTTATTACAATGGTAGGAAAGGAATATATCAAGTTTATATTTGTCCAACAGCAACATTGGTAAATCGACTTGTGAAGCAAATTTTGACACCAATAAAAATAGTTGAATAATCGTATAACAAATATTTCAATCCGATTTATTCCATATTTAAATCTTAATTAAGGAAACACTGTTGTTAAAGCGAGTCTACACATGGTGTGTGCACTAGCTTATCTATCATAGTGCATGCAAAGTTAATTTAAGGGGTTTTTATGGTGTACATTTACATCACTTTACGTTTGAGAAGTTCAATTATCTGTTTACTCTTTTCTGTATGATATTTTTCATTTTCGCATGCTATTATAAGGGGGGTACGACCAAGATTGTCTTTATATTCTCCATTTGAATGTTTTTGTATTAATAACTTTACTACAGCAACATGTCCCTCAGAACATGCTATATGTAAAGGTGTTAGCCCATTACAATCAGGTATGTTAATTTCTGCTTTATGGCTTAATAGTAATTCTACAATTTTGTTATTTCCATTTTCACACGCTAAATGTAGAGCTGTTCTATTTTCGAAATCAATCACATCTATGGTCGCTCCCTTTGAAATAAGAGATTTCACTATTTTCCTCATCTCTCTTTCACAAGCTACGTGTAAAGCTGTTCTTCCTCTCTTATTTGTTTGATCAATGCTTGGTTGATCATTCCATAAGAAATACGAAAACAAATCATAGTATCCTATGTGTGATGTCACATGAAGAACGGTGGAGTCATCAACCACGTCTTTAACGTTTTTCAGTTGGAGCCGATTTTTAAGGCGTATTATCAGATTTTTTCTAAATTGGGAATACTGAAGTTGAAAATTATCCAATGAATTCCAAACATAACCCATTTTGAGGTCACCTAAAAGCCTACCAAAATATGAAGTTTCTAATTGTGGCTTGACCAGGATGGTAAAATTGTCAAACTGTTCATTTAATGATGCCAACTGAAGACGTTTTTTCATGAACGAGATATTTCCATGCTGTATGATGCTACCGACAAATGCACTACCTACTGTTGATGAGATAACCTGAAATAAGTTGTCATTAAGAAAAGAAAAACATTCATCAGTTTCTTGGAGAAGTGTTCCATTCAAAGATTTTAATATTCCCCTCAGTAAGACTTTATCAGGAGGTTGTTGGAATCCAGAATCAGAATAGATATCACAAAACATGTCATCAAAATTGTTATTGGCCTCATCCAATATTTTCTTTTCAACTCTACCATTATTAACTATCAGTAAAGCAAGCGCAAGATACATAACGTCATGTTTCTCCCTCATGTATTCGATTTCTTTATTTAAAAAGGCAAAATGATACAAAAATACAGCTGTAGAATGATTCTCGGTTTGTAATGACATGGCACAAAGGGCTGGAAAAAAGTTGAACAGTGCCAGGTCAGCATGTCCTATTTTATTTATAAAATCATCCTCATGATAGCGTGACAGTATTTCTACTCGTTCTTTCATTGACAATTCCATATGTCTTAAAAGCATGTCGCAATGAAAAAAATAGTCACCAACGAAAATATTCATACTGTAAATATGCGATCTACAGGTCATTATAATTTTTGAACTTGAAGCCTTCGACAATGTGGTTTTAATTGCAATTTGTATGTCTGTAGTATTAAAAGGGCTTACTGAATCTATTCCAATTACATTATCAACAATAAAAACGTGCTTGCGACAACAGAACAAAGTAGCCTTCTTAAGTTTAGAAAAGTCTTCCGGCAATGAAACAGGCATTATTGTATACCCTTCTGTTTCTAATTCAAACGCAATAGAATAAGCAATTGCAGTTTTTCCACATCCAGGTGGGCCAGTTATTAATGTGCATTGGTTTTCATATATTTTGTTTCTTATTATTTGTGAAGCAGTTGTCGGATAAAAATATCTGAGGTTTTCCTTCCATTCATCTATCAACGTAACACCTGTAAAATTTACAATAGTTATCAATTAAAACTAAATGGTACATTTTACAATTCATTGAATATGTATTTAAGTAAAACAAATGTAATCAAAGATAGCCAGGTTATTAACATTAAGCCAATAGTACGTTACGTCTCATTAGAAATACTCATCTACTTAGCATGAACTTCGAAAAATATTAGAGAATTAAAAGTGTGGAAAAATTAATAACGACTCTGTGTATATAACTGAATGATTTTGGCACCGAAATTTGACTACATGACCTATGGCATCATCGGTAAATTGCAGTCAAATTTATTTTAGGTTATCCTGACGTACTTCTAAGAAATGAAAAAAAGACAGATATCAGTGGTTGACGTAACCCAACCCTCATAACCACTTTTACTTAATTAAAAACGTAAGCGGGAGTCTGTATTAAGATTGTACAGACCTGACAGAAGAATATCATGTGTAAATATTCCGAACAATGCTTATTGGGAACCTTTATTAATGGTACAACAAATTGAAGTTGAAAAAGTTGTGAATGTTTCTAGTATGAAAAAAAAATGAAAATATCATTTTGACATTTCAGTACCATGCACCATGGAAAAACTACTGATTACAGAAGAAAAAAATATACTAGTGGACATGATTAAATGTTTTCTATATACAGTACTTGCACCCGTAAACGCAACACTTTGACTGATTGATAACTGATTGCTGACGGATTTTGGAACGCTGACGGATCGCTGACTGATTGATGATGACGACATCCGTCCAAAATTATGAATCCGTCATTACCTTGGTAACCGTCAGCGATCAGTGCGATCAGTCCAATCAGTGCGATGCAGAATCCGTCATTTAATTATATGCATAAATCGGTTAGTTTATTGACGGATTCGTATAAATTAATAATTTAAAGATAAAACGGATTCTGCGTCATTTGTATATAATATATACATTTATTATACCTTTTTTAAAATAAAATAAAAACATGCGGTTTATACAATGTCTCGTTCTAAATGAATAAATAAACATATTTAAAGAAATTTTTTTTTCTTTATATTATGTAATTAAGCACATTTCTTTAAAACAGGAAATATCTGCGAACCGAGTCCTGCAAACCTTCCAAAAACTTCTATTTAAGGCACATCAGTAACGAAGAGGTAAATGTTTTTTTTTGTAATCCATTCTTGATTCTCTTTTTTGATTCCCGCGACTCGTGATTTTTTGCGACCTGTTACATGTATATTTTTTGTCATATATTAAGCCGACCCGACTTCCCCAATTAGTAACAGATTTATTTCACATTTAGGAAAGAACGTGGCCTCTTTTTGACATCATTATTAGTTACTTAAATGTATGCCTGCGTGTTTTTATTTTGTCTACAAGATTTTAAAAACATATATAAAACTGTTGTGTATAACAATTGTTCAACTGTTAAACAATCATTGTCAATCAAAACGCATTATTTACAAAACACAAGTTGTATTGTAAAATATACAGCAATTCTTGTCGAAAGTTGTATTGGACAGGCAATAAAATTTGTTTAAAAAAGTATACATACAATTACGCTGGATTGTTCCATTTGTTTCATGGCGTCCATTTTTTATTGGGGGTGGGGTGGGAGAAAGCCGGAGTACAGGTAAAAAACCGACAGTCTTTTGTCAATTAAAGTGGAGTCGGGGGCACCCTATCTGCAGTCGTTCGAAAATCCGCAACCTGTTGACAGGCATGTGACAACTAGTAGATGACTAACCAATCAGCCACCTAGTCCCCAATAACGCCGGGGAGAATTGTCTGCGAATACTGAGGTTAAGCGTGAAAATGTGTTACAGATAGACACATGTTCAGTACGAAATAGTAATTTTTTAACAAAACGTTATAAATTGTTTAGGTCTTAACATTGTCATTACAGTGTCATATCGATGAAACAGAACCATTTCAAAACTTGCCTTTAAAAGAGTGTCATTCAATTTAAACAATAACTTATTGTATTGATTGATTGTTTGCTTTTCTTTCAGCGAGAGTATTTCAGCTCTATTCATGACGAGAATAAGTTAAATATAAATCAATTAGATTTGTTTGCTTGTTTAAATATTGTTTAATCGACTTTCAGCAATTTTTCAGCTATATCATGGCGTCCAGTTTTCATTTGAGAAGGAAACCGGAGTACCCAGATAAAACACCCGTCCTCCATTAGGAAAACTGGCTCCCTTTCAATTAAGTCGAGTGCACCCTGCCTGCAGTGAGATTCGAACACAAAACCACGTGATCAATAGTTGACGAACTAACATCACCACTCGGCTCCTTCAATCAATTAGAGAAAGATGGACAAAAGGGCAATTTTGAAAAATATGGGGCATGGGTTGGGGAGTAAGATTTACTTTTTTTCGTACAAGGAGCGTGACACTCTCTAAACATGTCACTATGGTTCGCGGCAATTTTAATATGACCTGAACCACCCCCACCCACCTGCCCAAAAAAAATAAATATATAAATAACGGGAGAACATCCCATGTCCGCCAGCTGAGGACGCGCTGGGCAGCTCTGTTAAACCTATCAACCAATTTCAATTACTTCCTAATTTAAAGGAAACCATTTATACTTATATATCATTAATTGTGGAATGACTTTAAAAGAAATCGTAAAATAAACAATTGCGACGGCTAAAATGCGAAAGCAGAATTGATTTTCGTATCACGCTTACATGTTTGCATTTTTAACTCATAAGCTTCGATATACAAACGCTGTTAGTAGTTTAATCTTTATTTGAGATTTAATTCTGTGTAATTCATGTGACACAATGAGATAGTGAATCAAATATATAAATAGATGTTTTCGCTTTTGTCGTAAATCGTATTCAGTATTATACACCGGAATTCTTAGGAATTGTGGCACAGTAGTTTATTCTTTATTTGTTTGTTTGTTTGAATGGTGTTTTTATTGGGGGGAGGAAGCCGGAGTACCCGGAGAAAACCCCCGACCTGCGGTAGGAAAATCCTTGTCAATTAAGATTGGAGTCGAATACACCCTGCCTGCCATTTTTTTTATTAATAACTTTAGACCAGTTTTAGCCTTAATATTAGATAAAACGATCCATCAATGAGGACATAACAGTTGACATTTTTATACTTCTAATATTTGCGAGTGAAACGAATTTTCACATTTCGAAATATTAATTTTACTTACCGGAAGTTGAATGGACGGATTGGAGCGATCAGTCAAAATCAATCCGTCAGATCAGTCAAATCGTTCCAAATCCGTCAATTGACGGATGGACGGATTGGGAACGATCTGACGGATTGGGGACGATTTGAATGATCTGACTGGTTGATAACTGATTGGTGACGGATTTTGGAACGCTGACGGATCGCTGACGGATTGATAAAAGTGTTGCGTCTTCAATCTCAAGTACTGTAACTGTACATGTAGAAGAAATGTAGTAGGGGCAAGAAATATTTATGCTGCAGCCCCTGTATAAATGTATGATTTCGTAAAGCAAATTTCTCAATCTGACCTATTTATCAATTGCATGTACTATAATAATGCCAAATATATTGCTGTTTATGTATTAATTATCCAAAAGCTGTGCTCCCGTATAATAAGACTCAACAACCAAAAAATGACACAAAGGTTTGGAACATGCTACACCTGTATCACATTCCTTAAGTTTTTTTCACAACATTCAGACTTTTTAAAATGGCATGAAATAAGTTATCATATACAGGTACATGTGTATCAAGCAAGAATTAGACTTAAAATAAGTGGCAGAAAATTAGTGGAAGCCCTTTAAATATTGATAATATAAATTATTTTAATATGACGTCCTTTATTCACTGTAATCACACATTGAGTTTCTAAAAGAGCCCGCTGTAACTCACAATTATAAAGATGACATCATATACGCTCAACTAAAACTTTGAAGATAGAACCATGCAATTTTGTAATATTTTTTTGCTTAAAAGGTACATATATTCAATAAAATGACGATGCCAATGTAACTTGCATAAAACATACATGTACCGTTTGAGATATATTGCTATGGCTCGGTATAAAATATTGCCAAATATAAGGAATCACCATGTTCTAACTCGCATGGAACCCGCTTATTTCTAATTAAAACCCATGGGTGTGAAGCACAACTGCTACATTTTGGGTAATAGGACCTCGCTGTAGAATAAACATTTTGACAGAAGCTAATTATTGTAGCTAGGTCTTATGTACAGTTCCTGGTGTGCTTAACAATTGATCGGTACACTGGTGTGATTTTTGAATTGCTGTTGACAGTTGTAGGTGACTCAACTGCAAAAGTCTGGACTTTTACGTTTCATGTTTTGGGGAAATGATTGCAAGACTAACTTAACTAAAATTGAAACAACTACATTAAGTTTGGACTCGACATTGTGTTTTCGTAAGAAATCTAATGTGTTTTAAATTTTGTTTAATGCCACGTTCAGAAATGTTTTAGGTATATTATGGCATCCAGTTTGTATTGGAGAGGAAATCGAAGTATCCAGAGAAAGTCCTAACCTTCAAGGTTAGGAAAGGAAAACTGGCAATCCTTGTCAATTAAGATTAACCTGTAGTTTCTTCATCATGTTTTAAATAAGAGTATTCTTCTGGTAGGCATTAAAAAGTGGGGTTTGCCAAATTTGTTTAAAAAAATGTTATTACATGTAATAAAATGTTTTCAATTTTTATCAATAACTTGTAAAGCTGTTGAGTTTGAAAAAAAATCAATAATTTTAACAAGTTAAATTATTGTCGGGGAACTTTATGAAACTGGGAGACACTATTCTAACTAATCTTATCATTTACTGGGATATGCAAAAGAAGCATGGACTACTATAAGGCACTTGAAATTCTTAATACAATATGTATTAAGACAAACAACTAAATCCAAAGAGAAAATCCATCATGCTGGGGCTTGTCGTAAAATACATGGTAAACAGAAACTATATGATTTTGGTTAAATTAATAAAATATCTTGACATGAACTCTGATCATTGGACATGTATGCAGCTTAAAGTCTACCTGACAACCAGTTATATGTATAAATAGTTTAGTTATGTACATCACCTGACGTACCTGTATGAAAAGGAACATTAAATAACTTTTTTATTGTTCCGTGCCTCTAATTTTATAAGCAAACGTAGAATTATAATTTTGTAAATAACATGTATCGATGTGTTGCTTACAATGTTTTTTTGCCAATTTCAGCAATTTTTTCAGCTATATCAGGGCATTCAGCTTTGTGTAAGAAAGATGGAGTACTTGATGAGTGTATACATTCTGATTCTACAGATTATTTATGAAAATTTTATTGTTGAAAACGTTCACGAGTAATGCATTTAACTATTGAATTTCTTGATTTTTACATCTATAAAATGTTTAAATGCCCAACAGCTTCCTTTAAGTTATAAGGGGAGGTTGTAGTAAATAATGTGTATTATACAAATAAAATTCTTAAAAAAAATCCCTCCTTTCTCCCTATACATTTATGTTGTTTGTTTAGTTTGGGGCCACCAATTGTGTGGTTCTTACTTTGAACTAAAACCTTTTGTCCAAACAATCCATCCTACCCGCTTCTATAAAAGGTGGAGATAATTTAATAAAAGTTCTAATTATGTAAATTATTATTCACATTCGTTTATACTTCCCGTTGTATTTACCTCGACATCACGGTAAGTAAAAACGATTTTGTTTGCTACTTCTGACGGTCCGCAAAATTTGAATGTGTGAATTCAATAGTGATAAAAAGGCAAATGATTCCGACCGATTAACACCAGCCGAAAGTAAAGGTTAAATTCGAAATTCGGACAGAGCGAATATGGACTCAGAACCTCTGACATAGTAGGATGTGGTGCGTCAAACTATTCTACGGTTATCCAGTGCAAGACATCATATATAATGTAACTTTTACGGCTTTGGAAACATATTCCATGAGTAATAACAAAATACCGAACCCGAGGAAACTTTCAAAACGACAATCCACAAATCAAAGTCCATGAAAACAGTAAACTACAGAATCAACAACCAAAAATATAGTAACCTCAGCAGTAATCCTGACTTAATGCAGGCATGGTGGTTAACTACAGGTTTTATGACATGCCAAACCTCCCGCTTCCATTAATGTAGTATGCGAGTTGGTTTGTTGAAAAAAATTGTAGGCGGCAAATGACGGCAAATGAAATATTGATTCTAAACCGTGTGTGGGAAAAACTCGTCAAACGTTCTAAAAAACCCACGCATAACCATTTTTAAGAAAGTATCATCAAGAACAAGTCGGTCTAAATTCAAATTATTTAGATTGTGATGTTAACATTTGTGATAGTACAATCATAGAAAAATAAAGAATGTATTGTTTTTGATTTATGCTGTAATTAAAGTGAATCATGTTGATTTCTTTTTAAACGGATATATACGGGTACAAATTTGCATCATATTTACGGCTGTAGATGTGTGTATACGTAAGACGATGAACAGTTCTTGAAATAAATTATTTAACAAAGTTAGACCGTGTTTACACTAGAGCTAGGAAGAATCGATTCAAATTAAATCGATCTATATATAAACCGTTTTGCGTTCAGATTACACAAGGCAAAATCGATTGCAATCGATTTATTTTAAATCGCTACGCTTACACTTTTATATCAATCGATAGGTTTTAACTGTCAATGTGTAAACAAATAATTATTTTTAGAACGTATATTTCTTCTTGGAGTTCTTTTGAACTCCTCCTGTATCCGTTCATCACCCCATAATTCAATTAAAAGCACCGTTTCATCATTGGGCCACGCATCCCTCTTCCTGCTCGCTCTGTCATTTTTTTGGTTTTGCAATAAAATACCCGGGGAAAAAAAACACGTGGATATTTGTCGCCATACATGCGTACTTATCATTTACGTAATTTAAATCGATTGCAATCGATTTCGACGTGTTTACACAAAAAATAGATCGGTTTATTTTGAATCGATGTATTTTAAATCACCTCCTCTACTGGACTATTTTTGAATCGATTGCACTCGATTTAAAGTGTTTACATTAGAGAGAGATCGATACTTTTTGAATCGATCTTCCTCTAGTGTAAACACGGCCTAAGTAATGTAAAAAATATTTGTGGTAATTTCTATATCGTCAAACAATTCCTTACCATTTTCTTTCCTCTTAACAAATAGGACAACAACCAAGGCACCTGGAATAATATGTAAATTATGACATACATTCAATCATAATGCACTTTCTATATGCGAAATACGTATTTATATAACTGATTTATAAAAACAAAAAAATTATTTCTTAGATTATATATTTTAAACAAGTTATAGACATTCGATTTGTTAAATATAATAAAATAGTAAAGGAAAGAACCAAACGATTTAACTGCTTCTTATAATAACTTACCCATAAGGACAAGTCCTGATATAACAATATAAGCAGCGTATAATCCATAATCCTGAACATCTGTAAAAAAATTAGTTTGCGTTGTTATATAGTAATTCAAATAATAAATTATTACCTTCATAATAGGAAATGAATATATAATTTTTTTCATTAGCAAAATTTTCTTCTTTCATATCTTTGTTGGCGGTAAATATGTGTGTCTGCTTGTTTGAATGGTGTTTTAACGCCACTTTCAGCAATTTTTTCAGCTATATCATGACGTCAGGTTATTATTATTGGGTGAGTAAGCCAGAGTACACGGAGAGAACCCCCGACGGTAAATATGACAATTACATCTAATAAATAAAGTCAGTCATAACAGTCATTTTTAAATTGTGTCATTATATTTTGTGCACACAGAAAAAGTATATTGTGTTATGAGGCGTAACAACAGAAAGAGATGGAGACGAAAACCACATTATCCGCATTAATAAATTAAATGCAAAAATAAGTAGTCATTTTTAGTTCACAGTTTATAGCCTTGATAGTTTGTGTGTTAATCCTTAACTGATCGTTCCTAAATAACATCTCTACATTTATATTCTAACAATGTGCCTACGTAGTGAATCACATAATTGCAAAAGAATTTACTTCTTAGTTGATTGAATGTTGTTTAACGCAACTTTTAGCAATTTTTCAGGGATATAATGGGGTGCAGTTTTTATTAAAGGATTCAGCCAGAGGTCACAGAGAACACCTCTCACCATCGGTAGGAAAACTAGCAATCATTGTCAATTAAGATTGGAGTCGAGTGCACCCTGCAAGCAGTGAGACTCTAGAGACTCTAACAGACAATCTCAATTTAGACAGACCTCGTAAACAATAGTAGACGAACTACCTTAACCACTCGGCCACCGACGCCACAGCAAAAGGGTATAATCAAAGTTTGTGAGCAATGTTTTTTTTGCTTGAACAATGTGCCTGAAGGATTCAGACAGGAATAGATTAAATAAACTTATATGTGTATGGATCACATTTGAAAAACAATAAATATTATATACAATTATTAAATAATTGCAATGCTTGTGGCAAAATAACGAGACGAAATCAATACGTGTGTCTGATTAACTTGTATTTGCCAATAAAAGGGACATATTAAGAACAAGGACAAAATAAATAAAAAAATAAGTTTTCACAGTCTAAAAAGTCCTATTACGTTCCAGCAACAATTCTTCATTTGCGTTTAGAAATGAGAACTTATGTATGTTCCAATTACTTCCCATTCTTTGAAAGCAGTTCAATAATATGCTTCTAATTTTTACAAAACTATAAAGTCCTAAAATGGTGAAAAACCTTTATACATCCCTAGATTGTTTGTTTGTTTGTTTGATGGTTAACGCCACTTTCAGCAATTTTTCAGCTATTTCATGGCGTCCAGTTTCTATTGGGGGAGGAATGTCGAGAACCCGAAAAAAACCTGGACCTGTGGCAGTAAAACTGGCAATCATTGTCAATTAAGATTGGAGTCAAGTTCATCCTGCCAGCAGTGAGACTAGATACAGTAAGTCTAAATCGTATAAGCTTATGATGCTAATATATTAGAACAGGCTTTAATTTTAAATATAAACTTACACATGTACATAATAAGGAAAGATAATAACAATATAACAATAGTTACCACTTTTTCTGGGCGAATAAATATTTAAGACGTTGTGATCAAACGATGCATTATTTCCACTAGCTCTAAAGAGAAAACAAAGTGATCACCGTAATAATAAGAAACTGCAGAGAGAAAAAATACTTTAATACTTCTGTTTTTGAAACCTGATACTATCTGTTGGAAATTTACAAAGCATTTCTATGTAGAAAGAAAATAAATTTGATTGATTGATAGTTATTTAGGAGGAAGTTAACTCGAAATGAAGTTGAGGGAACATAAATATCAAACGTTTTGGTCAACGACCGGGATTTGTTTATGGAATGGGGCAAACAAATTATAGACAAAACATTTAACCACGAAAGCCGTCTCCTACCAATCTCTATTACCAGCTTATTGTGATGAATTTTTTACAATCAGAACATGACACTTGCCCAAATTCAAGTCGTTTTCAATATTCTTCGCTAGTAAACCTATTTCTTGACCACAAATAGCGGTCTTTAAGATTGTCGACGTTCAAGAAAGATAATGTCAGACAAAATATTTAAAATGTTTATCGTATTTAAAATATTAACTGTATGTAACCGAAAAGAAATATGTTTGGAAATGTTTACTCGCACCAACGAAAGTTATAGAATAGGTAAGTTGTTTGCTTTTAGAGCCATTTTGCAACAGGCTTTCTACTACAACCGAATGTCTTGGATATACTATCTCTATGATTCATTATATGTTTCTAATTAGAATAAACTTACATTATAAATTTGATTAGCTGATATACACTGTAAGGACTCGTTACAATTTTGGTCGTGAAGAAGGTTTTTTTACTGCATTTGACAAAAACAACAACAACAACATACTGTTGTCAAGCAAGAAGGATCCATGCAACAATATATTTGGTATAAATTTTAAAGTTATTAAGTTCTACGATAAGTAGACAGATATATTTTATAAAATGTTTAATTCATAAATAAATAACCGTAATCTACAAAATAAATAAATTTCAATAATTATACACAATTCTTGAAGAAATATTTACTGTTTGGATACGAAAGCAGATATTATGAGAATGCAAAATTTACAACTTGTATATCTTACAGTCATCTAATGTCTTTAATTAGCAATATGACCACCAACATCAAGAATTACTGCACCACAGCGCCTCTGCATGCTACAGATATCTCTTGAAGAAAATTGTAGACAAACTTGTATTTTTATGTCAATCCTGCAGTAAGCTACTAAATGTTCGTTGGCTATACCTGATTTGCAGAAACGGCTTTGTTGCAGGTTGCACTAGGCATATTTATTTTAATTCAAGTCCAATTATAGACTTGTCCTTCCATTTATTCGATAGATTCATTTTCAAATAGCTCAATAACACCACGAGCTCTGTGAGGGCGAGCACTGGTAAAGCTTATAACACCTGAATTAGGTATAACAATCGGGTCACCTACCTAATCTCTGCATCTGATACTTGTGTGATATTCTTCGATTACATGCAAGTTAGCATTTCGGCTTTCTGAATCTAGTCCAAATCATCACACAACAACCTCAAGAACGTTTGTATTCACACTTCAGTCGGAATGCCTAATCTAAAAAGCGAGCCCGGGGTCCATCATTGTCAATGCACATGATTTTGTGTCAATTGTTGACGAGCTGTTTAATTTTCTCAAGGTTAATTTGAGACAAACTATTGGTCCGAAAGCTCAGAAAGGGGCTGCATGAAGTCTCTTTCCTATCTGTTTCTGACTTCATCGGTGACACAAGCAGATTGTATGGAAACTGGTATTCAGCCTCACAGCAATCTGGTATCTTTGCTATATTTTTAGATGTAGCTGCTTTATCTGGTCATTGTTGACCACCGACAACCTGATCTGTAAGTGCATGGCAATAGTTCTTTGAACTTTACCAGACTGAAACATACTTGCACCTTGTCCAGCTTCAACAGCAGTTACAATACACATTATTGTTTTAAATGTTTGGAATAACGGAAATATATAAAAATATACAAATATCATTCATAAACATAATTGTCAAATCTGTGTGTACACTGCACCAATTTTTATAAAAACTGAAATATAAAGGGGGAATGCATATATTGTTTTTTTTTAATTCCTATTAATTCTAAATTATGGAACACCTTATAAAAATCAATGCAAATAATTGCGTTCTTGTAGCCTATTCCTTTTTCCTATTTGAACTGAGAAAAGTTAAAGAACACATTTGGCAAGGGGAAGCTTTGTTTCAACTGCATAGTATTATTTGTACAGATTTTAAGATGTTTGCGACTGCTGACTGATACAAATAAAGGTTTGAAAATATTTGTAAAAAACACTTACCCTGTTCCTGTAGTTAATGCACAGCTGAACGGAGGTTTCCACTCGTAAGTATATACGCATCTGTAATCTAACAATTGATATTTAAATAAATGAAATTAAAAAAACTACGACGTTCGGTAACACGT
The DNA here is from genome assembly GCA_944474755.1 of Limnoperna fortunei. Taxonomy (NCBI): domain Eukaryota; kingdom Metazoa; phylum Mollusca; class Bivalvia; order Mytilida; family Modiolidae; genus Limnoperna; species Limnoperna fortunei. Next base: position 61,026,250 of record OX104115.1, read on the forward strand.
TTGATGTTTACGGTAAATATCCTCTTCTGTTTTAATATAATATTTATTTTTATACCTTTTATTCAAATATATCTAAATAAGTATATAAAATTGAACTGGAAACAAAATTATGACTAAGATCAACCTTAGCTAGAGGTAGAAAGAACCTTAAGGTTTTGACGATTTTGAAATTTACATGGATAACTTAATAGCTTTGATGTGTTTTGTAATACAAAAGTGTTCATGTCGAAGCGGGCTAACCTCGACGAATTAAAACAACACCAGTAGCTCTAGCCATCACAGATGTTAGAAATCAAAAATAGAACAAAGTTCTAGGCAATAAATTTTGCTACGCCTGACGCACGTTTCGTCTATTCAAGACTTATCAGAGGCGCTAAATAAAAAAAATTGAAAAGCCAAAAACTAAATGAATATAAAAAGCATAGAACAATAAAACCACAATATGCCGAACTGGAAACAAAATTATGACTAAGATCAACCTAAGCCTGAGGTAGGAAAAACCTTAGGGTTTTGACAATTTTGAAATTTACACGGACAATCTCATAGTAAATTGATAATGAATTTGCGAATGAAACTTACCTGGCGTAAGAATGTGTCCAGTGGCGCACTGTTTTAAATAACACGAACAATCTTCTGAAGATAGCACACAAAAACACCGATTGTACGGTTCAATTATAAAACTATATCCTCTGTCAAAGTCGCATCTGCATGCTGTATCACGTTTGTTTGAACCAATGTTATAGAGCGATTGTCCTTCCTCATTACATGTGGACTTGGCAAATATACAATCACTGCTGCCATTGGTCCAAAATTTTAGTGGCTGATATCGTCTGTCATCACATATTTCTCCATGTAAAGAACCACGAATTACTATCTTATATCCTGAAAGGTCAAATAGAGATTAAATTATTATGGACAAACAATAATAATATTAATTTAAACAAATCGTGTCTTGTATCTTTTTCATTGATCAGTTCAATATTTTACATCAAGCCAGCTTTATATATGAAAGGATTTACTAAGAGAAAGCTTGTTTCTTGACAAAACAGCCTTTTTATTCAATGTATTTGAAGTACCCTAATAAATTCAAGCAATACGTCTTAAACTATTATGTAACCGTATTACAACATGTTATATAACAAACAACCATATGTGTTCCTTAAAAAACTAAATACTTGCAAGCAACATGTGTACATATCAATTCACTTTTTGCCTCTCTTGTATAGTTACATTCATCTAGTCTACCAACCTTTTACACGCTTTTATACATTAAAAATGATATAACTCGCGTATCATAAACGTGGTCCAGAAGATTAAGTCTAGTAAAACCAGAATTCGATAAGAACTGAAATTTCGTGTCTTTTAACTGTCGTAAGTAAGTCTACAACTGTAAAGATTTTCTTAATCTTAAGAATCAAACAAAAATACAACAAAGTTCCAGGCAATAAATTTTGCTACGCCTGAGAAGTGTTACGTCTATTCAAGACTCATCAGAGGTGCTATACCCAAAAAATTGAAAATGCCAAACACTATATGAACATGAAGAGCATAGAAACATAAAGCCAAAATATACCGAACTGAAAGCCAAACAATGATTAAGATCAACCTTTACCTGGGGTTGAAAAAACCTTAGAGTTTTGACAATTTTGAAATTTACACGGACAATTTCATAGCTTTGATGTGTTCTTCAAAGCTATATAAGATTATAACACACAAACAATTCAACTAAACTAACCAGATCTTTCAACATCAAAACTACTTTTACAAAATTCTGTGTACTTCTCTTTATTGTCATCATGCAAGCAGAAATACTTCTCAGTTGTGTTGCAAATTCGTTCTGATCGACGCTTCCACTGTGAATAGTATGGACACTGAAATACGTATCCGTCAATGAATCCCGATAACGACAACATACCCTAAAAACAACAATAACTTAATTTACATGCAAATATATTTAACTGACTATTTATGTACATAGCGTTCAGAATAGATTAGACATATTTGTTGTACATATAAACAGATGAACGTAGGGAAATATATACCAATAAGCGTGAGAATAATGCATTTAGAGTTAATATTCTTGTCTAACATTGAAACTTTTATCAACTTTGTTTACGTATTATTATCACTCATTGAGTATGTTTGCTTCATAGTAGAAATAAATCCAAACTTAATATGTCGTATGTGTAGTCATATAATGTACATACCAAAAACAGCAACCATGCTTTCACAACGTACATACCAACCTGCAAAAGTTATTTAAATGAATACTTGAAAACGAACGGTCGATTCATTAAATATTCATATGACACAATGAGACTAATGTTGCTACTCTACTTTTGTTTAAGTAATGCCAGCTTTCAGGGATGGAACCGGTCATGAAGTTCGCAAACCGTTTTAAGTGAATGTTTCGTAGTTATTTTATAAAATTAAGCCCAATTAGCATTTTCAACAAAACTGATCACAAGTATATTTTTTGTTTTAGAAACAAGTGAAATGTTTCCTAACCGTGATACATCAATTCAACCAAGGTTAATTTTAATGCAAATTCCAATAATCAATTTTGTACAAAATGTTTGTTGAAGCAATGGGTAACAGTGTTGAGTGAAGAGCGAAGCTCAAGATCGCTAATACAACATTAAAATTCAAATAAGTCCAGTGATTATATTAATTTTAATTACAAGCTAATGCATTGCTCGCTAGAGAAAAGAAAATGTTTAAATGTAAAATTAATCCTAATTTGCATAGGAGAAATCAGGAATTTGCGGTAAAATACTGCTCTGCATGTGATAACAGTTCAAAGTTTAGCTGAAATTATTGAAATAAATCAACTTGATAACAATTTTTGGCAAATTTATTTTACACATGGCAGCCAATCTTTTTGAGGTTGGTTTAATTTAATATGTTTAGCAAATAACCTTTTTAAGAACATCGTATCATGTTTTTTTGTCAAAATGTAAAAAAGTGATAATAATTGTGTAACCTTTTTTTCAAAGGGAGCTTTTAAGATTTTTGGTAATAAAAGCACTAATCAGTATACTTAGGAGCATTAATTAATTACTGCGACCATGCAGCGGGTAATACTTCACTATTCGGGCATACAAATTACATGTCCTGTGTAATCAGACCTGACGCGAACCATAACGTTAACGTACAAAAATGAACTTTTGTAGATTTTTGCTATTAATAATAGTGACATAAATGTACTTTAATAAGCATAGTGTTTCACCTGTAGCAGATTACAATCTTACCTTTAGAAGAGCTATCGATCAACTCTGTCGGAAATAATAGTTTAGACGTTATAAAGAGGACATACACGAGTGATGTTTGAATTAAAGAAGGTTATATTAAAATACCGAACAACGAGGGAACTGTAAAAACAAATCTACCAATCAAACGAGAAACCGGCAAACTTTAGAGATGGCTATAAATAACACGTCTTATTCCAGCAAACCAATAAAAATAAATCATACGTGTTTACAGACCACGTGATTAATAAAAGAAGAGTGACCTTAAACAATCGTGCAAATGGCAACCACTCATTTGATTACACAACCAGGTAACGATTTATCAAATATTATACGGGTTGTTTACTCTCAATATCTTTTTATCATCACTTGTCCCCATACAAATACAAAAGACTTCTTGTAAATCCGATATCATTCAAAACTGTCATACGAATTATAACATGAAATAATATAAAAATTAATTCATTAATGGTGAATTTTATCCTATTTTTTGCCCTTTTTATTTACACTTAAATCATTTGGCTATAAGCCAAAATGTAATTTTATGATAACAGTTTCATTGTGACGTTAAATGTAAAAAATTAAACGTTAATATTATTAAGGCGTATATGCATCTTTTACAACATGCATCCAGGAATTAACATAAAAAATAGGAACCATAAATGATTGAATTATTTTTATTTCACAAAATATATTGAAAACATTAAAAATTGTCATTGTTTAGGTATAAGAAACAGTTTAAATAAAAAACAAATAACCTATGAAGATACCCTACGATAATTGGGATTTGGTTATTTATTATTAATTGCGATTCTTGAGCAAAATTTTAAAGTAACTTACCTTCACCTGGTTTATTCGCCGTAATAACACTAAAAATTTATTGGTTCACTTATAATAAAAGTCAGTCAATAATTTAACCAGGTAGATTACGGTACACGTCAATAACAAAAGGTGTTTTCATGTTAAGGAAATAAAAACTAAGTTGTTGTGTACCGATGAAGATTTTTGCAATGTGACTTAATTCATATAAAGGAACAAAAAAAATAGATTAAATTATATTCACATATTGATTAAATTATGTTCAACGAACAGCCAGTAGTAGTTTATTGACGACAATAACCATTGCGAGATTTGGAAATGTCTACTGCTATATAAAGGTGGATGTTTTCAATATGAAGTCTGGGACGACCATGCTAAAATGGTAGACAGTACTCAACTAACAGAGCTGGCGGTGTCGGATGAAGGACGGCCGTTCGTTGGGGGTAGTCAGTTCGTAATGCGAAAGGCCTGACCGCGGAATCTAGTAGGTGACGGGTTTGGAGAATCACAATAAAAATACTTTATGTTGGTTTCAAACATAGTAAGCACATTGTTGCTGCTACAAAATACTCAATTCTACGTCCGTTATCAATGCAACATATTTCCAGTGGCAGTCAAGACTGTGTTCCCGATGTCCGTTCCCCTTTTCATGTTTATTTATGTTTTTGTTAACGTGTACTCGTGTTGAATACAGCTAAAATATTGCTAACTGTTCACGCAATTAATCAAGCAAGCAAGCAAACTGAAGCTGGTTGTAGTATGAATTTCTTTTACGAGATATGAGTGGTAAAGCTAAACAAATTAGGAATTTTACTTTAAGTTTAAAAATACTATCACAGTGTTAGTATTGATCATTGATCATTGATTCCATATACTGTTAGGGGAGGGGTGGTACAAAACAGCTCGCAATAATGTGGGACTTAAAATGAATTTGTTTTAAAAAATATTTTTGACATTCTTTGATCATCTGTTATTAAAACGTCCGATATGTGCCTAAAGTTTAGTTGGTCAACACAAAATAATTTGTTTTTACAATTAAACCATTGATGCCACTGGATTGTGATTAAGGTGTTGAATGTAATAATTTAATACAATAAAACAACTTAATTATCACAGATAAATTGTGGAGACAACAATGGCGACCAGATAAATTCATCATATACAGATTATGTATGATTTTTAAGACATGCAAAAAGCTAACCTCACTCGCTGTTGGAGAAGACATTTATACGCGAAGTTTCCTTTTTTGGTCAGTGTAAAGAAGTTAAAGTTCACTTCTAAGTTCTTTTACAGATTTTGCCTAGATCTGTCAAGTGTAATGAATCAAAACAAAATAAAAATTTAAATTTATTATAAAACAAAATAAAAGAACGTATTTACAAAACAAAATCAAACCTTTCACACCTCAATCTCACCCACCACTCAACATACAACTGGGACCTCGGTGACCGAGTGGTCAAGGTAGTTCGTCTACTATTGATCACGTGGTCTGTCAACACTGAGATTGCGGGTTCGATTCTCACTGCAGGCAGGGTGTACTCGACTCCAATCTTAATTGACAAGGATTGCCAGTTTTCCTACCGCAGGTCGGGGGTTCTCTCCGGGTACTCCGGCTTCCTCCCCCAATAAAAACTGGACGCCATGAAATAGCTGAAAAATTGCTGAAAGTGACGTTAAAACACCATTCAAACAAACAAACAAACAAATCAACATACAACTAACTGACAAATTATAACAGATAACAAAATAAAATATAAAAATCTAGTAACAAAGTCATTTCATCACAGTCTTAAATTTGTCACATAGGTTTCCCATTTGAAACTTGAATGATTTTTCAAAGGGAGCTCTTAAGATTTTTGGTAATAAAAGCACTAATCAGTATACTTAGGAGCATTAATTAATTACTGCGACCATGCAGCGGGTAATACTTCACTATTCGGGCATACAAATTACATGTCCTGTGTAATCAGACCTGACGCGAACCATAACGTTAACGTACAAACATGAACTTTTTAGATTTTTAGCTATTAATAATAGTGACATAAATGTACTTTAATAAACATAGTGTTTCACCTGTAGCAGATTACAATCTTACCTTTAGAATAGCTATCGATCAACTCTGTCGGAAATAATAGTTTAGACGTTATTAAGAGGACATACACGAGTGATTTTTGAATTAAAGAAGGTGTAAAAACAAATCTACCAATCAAACGAGAAACCGGCAAACTTTAGAGATGGCTATAAATAACACGTCTTATTCCAGCAAACCAATAAAAATAAATCATACGTGTTTACAGACCACGTGATTAATAAAAGAAGAGTGACCTTAAACAATCGTGCAAATGGCAACCACTCATTTGATTACACAACCAGGTAACGATTTATCAAATATTATACGGGTTGTTTACTCTCAATATCTTTTTATCATCACTTGTCCCCACACAAATACAAAAGACTTCTTGTAAATCCGATATCATTCAAAACTGTCATACGAATTATAACATGAAATAATATAAAAATTAATTCATTAATGGTGAATTTTATCCTATTTTTTGCCCTTTTTATTTACACTTAAATCATTTGGCTATAAGCCAAAATGTAATTTTATGATAACAGTTTCATTGTGACGTTGATTGTAAAAAACTAAACGTTAATGTTATTAAGGCGTATATGCATCTTTTACAACATGCATCCAGGAATTAACATAAAAAATAGGAACCATAAATGATTGAATTATTTTTATTTCACAAAATATATTGAAAACATTAAAAATTGTCATTGTTTAGGTATAAGAAACAGTTTAAATAAAAACAAATAACCTATGAAGATACCCTACGCAAATTGGGATTTGGTTATTTATTATTAATTGCGATTCTTGAGCAAAATTTTAAAGTAACTTACCTTCACCTGGTTTATTCGCAGTAATAACACTAAAAATTTATTGGTTCACTTATAATAAAAGTTAGTCAAAAATTTAACCAGGTAGATTACGGTACACGTCAATAACAAAAGGTGTTTTCATGTTAAGGAAATAAAAACTAAGTTGTTGTGTACCGATGAAGATTTTTGCAATGTGACTTAATTCATATAAAGGAAAAAAAAATAGATTAAATTATATTCACATATTGATTAAATTATATTCAACGAACAGCCAGTAGTAGTTTATTGACGACAATAACCATTGCGAGATTTGGAAATGTCTACTGCTATATAAAGGTGGATGTTTTCAATATGAAGTCTGGGACGACCATGCTAAAAAGGTAGACAGTACTCAACTAACAGAGCTGGCGGTGTCGGATGAAGGACGGCCGTTCGTTGGGGGTAGTCAGTTCGTAATGCGAAAGGCCTGACCGCGGAATCTAGTAGGTGACGGGTTTGGAGAATCACAATAAAAATACTTTATGTTGGTTTCAAACATAGTAAGCACATTGTTGCTGCTACAAAATACTCAATTCTACGTCCGTTATCAATGCAACATATTTCCAGTGGCAGTCAAGACTGTGTTCCCGATGTCCGTTCCCCTTTTCATGTTTATTTATGTTTTTGTTAACGTGTACTCGTGTTGAATACAGCTAAAATATTGCTAACTGTTCACGCAATTAATCAAGCAAGCAAGCAAACTGAAGCTGGTTGTAGTATGAATTTCTTTTACGAGATATGAGTGGTAAAGCTAAACAAATTAGGAATTTTACTTTAAGTTTAAAAATACTATCACAGTGTGAGTATTGATCATTGATCATTGATTCCATATACTGTTAGGGGAGGGGTGGTACAAAACAGCTCGCAATAATGTGGGACTTAAAATGAATTTGTTTTAAAAAATATTTTTGACATTCTTTGATCATCTGTTATTAAAACGTCCGATATGTGCCTAAAGTTTAGTTGGTCAACACAAAATAATTTGTTTTTACAATTAAACCATTGATGCCACTGGATTGTGATTAAGGTGTTGAATGTAATAATTTAATACAATAAAACAACTTAATTATCACAGATAAATTGTGGAGACAACAATGGCGACCAGATAAATTCATCATATACAGATTATGTATGATTTTTAAGACATGCAAAAAGCTAACCTCACTCGCTGTTGGAGAAGACATTTATACGCGAAGTTTCCTTTTTTGGTCAGTGTAAAGAAGTTAAAGTTCACTTCTAAGTTCTTTTACAGATTTTGCCTAGATCTGTCAAGTGTAATGAATCAAAACAAAATAAAAATTTAAATTTATTATAAAACAAAATAAAAGAACGTATTTACAAAACAAAATCAAACCTTTCACACCTCAATCTCACCCACCACTCAACATACAACTGGGACCTCGGTGACCGAGTGGTCAAGGTAGTTCGTCTACTATTGATCACGTGGTCTGTCAACACTGAGATTGCGGGTTCGATTCTCACTGCAGGCAGGGTGTACTCGACTCCAATCTTAATTGACAAGGATTGCCAGTTTTCCTACCGCAGGTCGGGGGTTCTCTCCGGGTACTCCGGCTTCCTCCCCCAATAAAAACTGGACGCCATGAAATAGCTGAAAAATTGCTGAAAGTGACGTTAAAACACCATTCAAACAAACAAACAAACAAATCAACATACAACTAACTGACAAATTATAACAGATAACAAAATAAAATATAAAAATCTAGTAACAAAGTCATTTCATCACAGTCTTAAATTTGTCACATAGGTTTCCCATTTGAAACTTGAATGATTTTTCAAAGGGAGCTCTTAAGATTTTTGGTAATAAAAGCACTAATCAGTATACTTAGGAGCATTAATTAATTACTGCGACCATGCAGCGGGTAATACTTCACTATTCGGGCATACAAATTACATGTCCTGTGTAATCAGACCTGACGCGAACCATAACGTTAACGTACAAACATGAACTTTTTAGATTTTTAGCTATTAATAATAGTGACATAAATGTACTTTAATAAACATAGTGTTTCACCTGTAGCAGATTACAATCTTACCTTTAGAATAGCTATCGATCAACTCTGTCGGAAATAATAGTTTAGACGTTATTAAGAGGACATACACGAGTGATTTTTGAATTAAAGAAGGTGTAAAAACAAATCTACCAATCAAACGAGAAACCGGCAAACTTTAGAGATGGCTATAAATAACACGTCTTATTCCAGCAAACCAATAAAAATAAATCATACGTGTTTACAGACCACGTGATTAATAAAAGAAGAGTGACCTTAAACAATCGTGCAAATGGCAACCACTCATTTGATTACACAACCAGGTAACGATTTATCAAATATTATACGGGTTGTTTACTCTCAATATCTTTTTATCATCACTTGTCCCCACACAAATACAAAAGACTTCTTGTAAATCCGATATCATTCAAAACTGTCATACGAATTATAACATGAAATAATATAAAAATTAATTCATTAATGGTGAATTTTATCCTATTTTTTGCCCTTTTTATTTACACTTAAATCATTTGGCTATAAGCCAAAATGTAATTTTATGATAACAGTTTCATTGTGACGTTGATTGTAAAAAACTAAACGTTAATGTTATTAAGGCGTATATGCATCTTTTACAACATGCATCCAGGAATTAACATAAAAAATAGGAACCATAAATGATTGAATTATTTTTATTTCACAAAATATATTGAAAACATTAAAAATTGTCATTGTTTAGGTATAAGAAACAGTTTAAATAAAAACAAATAACCTATGAAGATACCCTACGCAAATTGGGATTTGGTTATTTATTATTAATTGCGATTCTTGAGCAAAATTTTAAAGTAACTTACCTTCACCTGGTTTATTCGCAGTAATAACACTAAAAATTTATTGGTTCACTTATAATAAAAGTTAGTCAAAAATTTAACCAGGTAGATTACGGTACACGTCAATAACAAAAGGTGTTTTCATGTTAAGGAAATAAAAACTAAGTTGTTGTGTACCGATGAAGATTTTTGCAATGTGACTTAATTCATATAAAGGAAAAAAAAATAGATTAAATTATATTCACATATTGATTAAATTATATTCAACGAACAGCCAGTAGTAGTTTATTGACGACAATAACCATTGCGAGATTTGGAAATGTCTACTGCTATATAAAGGTGGATGTTTTCAATATGAAGTCTGGGACGACCATGCTAAAAAGGTAGACAGTACTCAACTAACAGAGCTGGCGGTGTCGGATGAAGGACGGCCGTTCGTTGGGGGTAGTCAGTTCGTAATGCGAAAGGCCTGACCGCGGAATCTAGTAGGTGACGGGTTTGGAGAATCACAATAAAAATACTTTATGTTGGTTTCAAACATAGTAAGCACATTGTTGCTGCTACAAAATACTCAATTCTACGTCCGTTATCAATGCAACATATTTCCAGTGGCAGTCAAGACTGTGTTCCCGATGTCCGTTCCCCTTTTCATGTTTATTTATGTTTTTGTTAACGTGTACTCGTGTTGAATACAGCTAAAATATTGCTAACTGTTCACGCAATTAATCAAGCAAGCAAGCAAACTGAAGCTGGTTGTAGTATGAATTTCTTTTACGAGATATGAGTGGTAAAGCTAAACAAATTAGGAATTTTACTTTAAGTTTAAAAATACTATCACAGTGTTA